>CM062209.1:27147500-27747500 GCA_031216445.1 Lateolabrax maculatus
ACTTTCAAAAAATGGCTTTGTTCTCATGGATGACAATGCATTTGACACCGGCCAAATTCAGTTGAAAAGTATTTTATAAGCCTACTGGGGTGGAGAATGATAAGAGCCAATCGAAATCCTTCAATTGAGCTGAGAGCATAAAAAATTTTAAAAAACTGAAGATACTTTTTTCCCCCTTGACAGCAACAATATGAAAAAGGTTTCAGTGGTTTTTCACAGTCAGTTCTTAAAACCTATGTCTAAGTCACACTTTTATTTTTGCCAGGACAGGAAGGGCAGGGTACTTACTGCCAAAGGGCTTTGAACTGCCAGTGTTGAGGAAGTACTTCGTCTTCGAAATGCCATCAGTCATAGTGAACTTGTCAGCAGAGTGGCCCATCCAAGGACATTTGTTGTCTACACATGGGAAACATTTTCCCTGTGAAGACAAGACCACAGTGAGGTGTGAAGAATGAGCTCACCCTGTGATGGGGTGTAAGAGTCTTTCCCCTGTCAATGAATGGTTGCGGAAAGGTGACAACCCTAGAAGACTTCTCTCTCTATAGCCTGCTCCTTCAAAATGTTGCAGATTGCCACCTTATAAACATGAAGGTGGAGAATGGCGCTGGTTTTGCAGTAAGTTGCTGTGTGGGAACAGGCTGACTTTGCGGCTGTCAGATATGGCTGCGGGAATAACACCAGGGCGCGTTTACGAGGTGAACAACAAGGAGGTGCTGTCATCTCTCAACAGGGACATAGTCATATGAGGTCATGCTCGGCGCTCCCCGGGCCTCCTTTGATCGGGGACATGTGTTCAAAGCGGGGATAAACTGTCATTAACACCAACAGCTGCAGATACAAGCCCTCCCCATGGAAGACATGAGGGAAGCCCATTTGCATCGCCCCCTCCGCCGCAACAAAAATCCAATCTCGCCGAATCGACTTCTAAAACCAAAGAAATGGTTCACAGCCGTATCAGTGTCATACAGCAACAGGTGGCAGTCCCATACATGCTGGGATGGTTGAGATACGGGCCCCTTCTCCTTCTCCAGCCCTTCTCCTGTCTGTGCCCATCTGATAGCCCTGAGTCACTTTTTAAATTGAGGACACGGTATGCCTCCAAAATCCCTCGTCTGTGGCCCCTACCACCAGACGCTTTGCAGGAATCATTAAAGCTGCTCTAGACACTGTTTTTATGTACAAATCCAGCTAACTTTTTTCATACAAAATACAACAGTAACACAGAGGAATTCCGAGTTCTGCTAACTATTTGAATCCAATGACCCAAATTATTTCCAGGTGTGAGTATGGTCGCTTCTACTACAAAACTGTCCCAACCTGCTTCTGTCTCTCCTCTCCTGTCACATGTTCCCTTCTTCATGTACTTTCCTACGACTCCCCAGACCTGCCATCATCAAGCCATCCACCAGACTCCCTCAGACTTTCCCTCCTACACCCGTCACCTGACTGTTCCTGTTCCTGTTCCCACTTCCCTCATCTGCTGTTCAGAGCCCGGCCTTCCCCGCCCCCCTCCTCACCTGCATCTCATTCCCTCATCAGCCACTCACATTATATACCAGTCGACCTCCTTGCCAGATTGCTATGTTACCATGCTTCATGTTCTGGCCTCTGTTTAGCTACATTTGCCTGTGTACTAGATTTTGGATTGCTTCCTGATCCCTGTTAGATACATTTGCTTGTGTTGGACTGCTTTACTGGTTTTGACCCTTGCCTGCTTCATGGTCCTATGAGCCTATGTACTTTTTGATCATTAAATCATTGAACTGCATCGACTCTGCATCACTATCTGCATTTGGGTCCTATTCCCTCCTGCCTTGCACTCACCACCTGAGACAAGAACTCACTAAATCAGTGGATTCACTCAAGCAAAGGTAGCTTGGCTAGTGTTAGCATGCAACTAGCTACATAGCATGTTACCGGTTGGCTTGCCAGCCACAATAGCTATCCATCTATCCCTGCATGTAGCCATTACTTCACCATGCTTCTACGTATTCACAAGGACACATAAATGAATTTCCCTGTGCCACTTTCTGGTCTGACCAGGCACTACGGCTGGATGTGAATAGTCAAAAATGCTGTCTGTTTGCCTCTCCTAGACACTTGTCCTTCCCTTTGAAGAAACATGTCATGAGGTCCACTGGTACAAAGGAACCATGTGGGCTGCATTAACTCAATACTGTTCAATTTGGTGGTCCTGGTGCTTTACTTCAATAGCCCATGTGTATACCTCTACACTAGATTCATCCGACAGATGGAGTTAACCCACGAGTTACTTTGCTGATAGATTTTACATACAAAACATCGACATATACAGTTTGGTGCATTGTTATGCTGTAGACCTGGATTAAAAACAAGTGATGATTGGTTTCACCTCAACCACTTACAACATTACAAATCTTATGTGTCAGTGCACCAGTATTAATAATCTAATATATAATGTATACTATACAATATATACTATACATAGTAATACAGTATATACTGTAGGCCTATATAATACAATATATACTGTATATTATAAGTAAACAGTATATTTTGCTGGCAATACTAATACAGAAGTAACATTTTGAATGCAGGATTTTTACATTTTGGTACTGCTTTACTTTAGTACATTTTAACACTTCTTCTACTCATAAGGTGGAGGCAAAATGTAAAAGATAAATCAATAAGGAAGACAACCACAATGCTAAGAAATAACATTCAACATTGATTTATATTTAATGACAGTATCTCCTTTCTTTTTGTCAAGGATTCCTATTGGATAACGGTTATTTAGGCTAAAGGTGCATTGAAGTTATATTTTCTCAGCATTAAGAGAATTCTACCTGACCTAACTTAAACACATCCAGTTCAACTCACTCAGTTACTAAAAAGACTTTGAACATGTACCAACCAAACAAGATATATGCAAGTTATTAGTGGAGTGGAACTTTAGTTGTACCAAAGACTTACAGCAGCAAAACTGTCCTTGTCAGAGCAGGGGAATCCTACAAAGCCTTGGGGCTTAACCATGCTCTCACTGTAGTACTGGTGGGCTCGGACATGGTTGCAGGCATCAAACTTGATGGTACCTGACAGAAGGTTTAGAACGGGCG
The DNA here is from genome assembly GCA_031216445.1 of Lateolabrax maculatus. NCBI lineage: Eukaryota > Metazoa > Chordata > Actinopteri > Acropomatiformes > Lateolabracidae > Lateolabrax > Lateolabrax maculatus. Next base: position 27,150,596 of record CM062209.1, read on the forward strand.
ATGACAGGGAAGAAGAGAAGTGAGAGGGACATGGCTTGAAAAGAGGATTATGCATTGCTGAACACAGGGAAGATTTTGGCAGATTAGAAGACTGAGAATGTGTCAACTGAAATAATTATATTAAAAAAAATGTATAATGAAATTTTCTGCCATTATTTTGAAAATAATCACAGAAAATAGGTTCAGAAGGAAGTTACAGCTTTGAAAGTCAGTACCAGTAAAACAATAAGGGTAATCTTAGAGTCAGAGTAAGAATGCCAGACAGAGAGACAGAGAGGGAAAGACAGACATAGAAAGAGGTCACAGCTTCTGTTGTTTTCTCTTCCAGCACAGGGCAAACACTCCCCAATGCTCCAAGACCTCCAGCTATGCAGCCCTGGCTCCCACTCTCCCTCTCTTATCTATAGGATCAAACGTGGCAGATTCAGCTGTGCCAATACTGCCCCCCACCCCCCACCCCCCACCCACACACACACACACACACACACACACACACACACACACTGCCCTCCAGACCCAGGCATGGCACCAATGCTGCCACTTGAGCCTTGCTACTCAGCAGCATTTCAAAAGAAGGCCGTCGTCATCCATATTAGAAAATATTTGCTCAGATTGGTCAGCAGGAATAACTCTGCCTGGGGTTCCTTTATGATTTTTCCATTGGAACAGCTCCAATATTCCACAGGGGCTCTGCATTGTAAATTGCACAGTTGAGAAATTAGGATGTATGAATCATTGTGTTATGTATAGGAAGAATTGAGAATTGTGCATGTAGTGTGTAGGCCATGTCAAAGTAGTACATCGAAGGTCACATCATATGCTTGTAAATTTATGGATACATTTTACTCTCTTACTTTGTAGCTCCTCAAGGGAGAAACCAACATAGACAGAGGAACTATGGCTTTTAACTACCTTGGATTAAGTGGATTTAGGCCAATAAACAGATAAAAAGTAGGATTTCAATTTTGAATAATTGTTGTATTGTTCCTGATTGTTTTTAATCATTATTGGTTGCTACATTGCATGCCAAATTAGGGTTTTTCAGATTTATTTGCTGACATTCATCAATGCCAATTGACCAATTTCCTGAGATGTCAGATGTATAGTAAATCTGGAAATTTAAAAAAAATAAAAAAAATTGCAATTATCCCAAATACCCCTGTGAGCATAGGGGGTATTGGGGCACAGCACAGACAGAGACAGGGAACTTTTGGGTGTTTTTTTTACACATGGGTAAATATACACATAATAGCACCTGAATTACATTTTCACACCATGAACATATCTACCAATTCAAAAAATGTTGACACAGAGCATATCTGCAAAACTCTCACTGACAAAGTATTTAATTTATTTTACCACAATATCTGCTTATAGCAACTAAAGCATGATCAAACTGTTTTTGGTTCAATTTAGCCAATCACAGATCTTGGTTGTTAAAAAAAGTCGACAGTGACTTGAAGCACAATACACAGCAAGTCGACTTTATTAAAATTCAACTCAAACTGAAATCACCAAAATGCATGTGTAGCCCAACCCTAACCACACATGGCACTCAGGATGCTACGGTCAGTCTTTAGTGTTTAAGTTCTGCACTTCACCTACACTATGTCCACAATCCACCCCCCTGCATCTTGTGTGTTTTACAAAAACGTAGCACATCCTCCTCTTGTTAAAATAACACTAAACAAAACGCAGGCAGTGGTAAGTGTTATTGAAATGTATTTTCTAGGAGCAGCATCACTAGATTGGGATGTGGTTGGGCTGAAAATTGTCCTCACTGTTATTTACAATAACAATGTGACTTAGATGTGATGTTTTCTAATCAATGTGAAGGACAAAAAGCTGCTCTTAGTTGCAGTTTGTCATTTCAAAACTAGACCATGTTGGCATGATAAATGGTAAAATACGAGATGTCAGAATTCTGGCAGTAGCCTGTGTTTTATTGAACTAGCGTTAACAACTAAACACAACAATGGAAAGAAAGCCAAATAGGCAACTCGACTGAGTGTGAAGGACTGCAGTCTTTGATTGGGTGGCAGAAAAATAGGACTATACCTAAATTGTCATTGTGATCATTGTGTTTCCACTTCGCCTGTTAAAATATGTTTGTGTGTCTCGATTTCGCTCACCCTCCCAGATGGCATCCAGATTGGTGGGATTGCCTTTGTTGGTGGAGCAGCCAGGCATCAGCTCTCCTCCGTTGGGGTAGAAGTCAATGTGGCCCACAGATTGTGACATCCCCAGACCTGAGAGGATGGAAACTGAAATCACTTTTTCTACAGAGATATAAGATCATTTCAAATTTGACCAAACTTTGGTGAAGATGATGATGCCTCAGTTCCCTTATTTCCAACTCTATTTGGCAACTTCAAAAGATTGCATTCAAATTATTAATTGAAATGGGCTGAAAACATAAGATCCCTGAACATCGTTTTTGCATTTTTTTTGCGTAGGCATTGTCAAGTCTGAAAATTAAATATACTATTCATTTGGACTGATATCATTCATTGTGATATCATTCATTGTGATCAACAGTAATATGTACCAAGTTTGGAGTCGAAAGGAATTCCATCAGTGTGAATGACATCCACAAAGGCAGCATCACTGGTGTCTAGACGCACGGAGGCATTAGTGTCCTGGAAGTAAGGTTCAGTTGGGTCCAGTCCTGAGCAAAGAAAGAAAAGTACAAAATCACAGAGGGATCCTGTATCCTGGAAGGCTTTGTATTCTGTCTAGTAATAGAGCACCCTTTGCCCAAAATTAAGATGCTGTAGATTCACCTGGTTGCCAAAATAACAGACAGGGACACCTCTTTGCCCCTTAGGAAGTAACTATTGAAAATGAGCTCCAAGACCCCCAGTCCAAACTTTCTTCTAACCATATATATATATATAATTATTATTATTTTTTTAAACACATTCCTGTAGTGTATATCTAAATATATACAACTATAAATCAAGCTGGTAATCAGTGTCAGTAAATTAAATCTAATAATATTAGACACATAAGATATTGTGTTTTTAAAACTCAATAACATATTTTTTAAATCACTTTCAAAAAACCAGGGTTATCCAAAAAATGTCAGAATATCGGTTTCTTATTTCTACACAACAGTGAGTGACTACAGCTAACAGAGCATCACAGATCCTAAAGTGCGAGGAATGTGGAAGGTTAACCTGTGATGCGTGCAAGGCCAGAGATCCTGCTGCCAGCATCTCCTGCAGCATGGGCTCCGAGGCTGTGTCCAATAATATGGAACCTATCAGCCATCTGCTTGTAGTTGCCCTGCGTCAAGAAACATATATGTTAAATTCAAAGATAATGTATCTATCACACTATCATCTGCAGTATGTCCATCAACCACTGTGTATGGGAGAATATCCTCACAGCTGTTTGGAAGCAATAATATGGAAAAGTTTCACATAAAACAAAACATGCATTCTGTTTATGAATATGTGTGTATACAAACCATGCTCCTTTCATCCTATTGAGAGTCCCCCAAGTTTATGGAAGCACAATACCTAATTTTTGTAGGAAGCTTTTAGCCTAGCCTAGCACAAAGACTGGAAGCAGGGGGAAATTGCTAGCCTAGCTGTATCAAAAGTTTAAAAAAACATACCTCTCAATGTACCAGGAATCAGACAGAAATAAAGGCCGTTTTTTTCTTTTGAGAAGGAATACTCATAGTTTTTTTTTCAGCATTCATTTATCTAGAGAATGTCACTGTTATTTTGTAGTTATACACCAACAGTACTGTAGGCCAGTGTCTGACCGTTAATGAAGCGTTGTGTTTACCATGAGGAATGTGATCATGGATGCCACCTGGGCAGCCACCACCCTGGCGTTATTGGCAGCCTGGACATACTGAGTCTTTACACCTTTCTTCCACTCCACAGCAATACAGTTCACATTCTCCCACATCAGCATGACCTAGACACAGCAACACCTTTTATGAAACTTAGGGTTAAAGGGTCAGTTCACAAAATGTACAAAAACATATGTTCTTACTCACTCCTAGCAAGTAAATAAGTAAAGATTTTTTCATATAGCACCTTTACAAAATAAAAGTCACAAGGTGTTTCACAATAAAACAAAGAACATTTAGCATAAAGTATAAAATGTAACAGGAAGGACAGGAACAAACCCAAGAGAACAAAAGAGAGGTAACGAGAAAACATCAACAAAATAGCAAAAACATCAGTTAAGAGAAGTGAGGGAATATAACTGAGATTTTCAGTGTGAGCTTTCTTACCTTACACATCTCCTGTGGCCAGTCCTCGTCTCCTTTTTCCAAATAACCAGGAATGATGAATCGAGTCATTTTCTTCCCATTGTAGTTTGATATTAGGGTGGTTTGGTCAGTCTTGATCTCCTGACAATTCAAAGAAAAACAATTGAGAGCTTAAAGGATAAGTTAAAGTTTTTCTCAAATCTGACTTAATGAAATAGTCATATGCCTATACATTATGTACAGCATTATTATTGTTGCTGTAATTGTTCCTTCTGTTCATTTTGGTCCTAAAGAGATCCCTGAAATGATTTAAACAAAATCCACAGCCTTGTTTTGATCAAAAAATAATTATAATATTCAAGTGAAATTAATAGGAGGCTTCAGCAGTCTTTGTAGTCTTTGAGTTGTGGATCTTTTTAGTAACTGTGAATGGAACCTGCTTGATACGTCTAACTCAGACTGCTGAAGCCTCATATGATTTCATCTGAATTTAGGAATGTATTTTTGCACAGAACGAGGGCTGTGGAGTTTGTCTCCATCACTTGCATTAAAATTGCTTTAGAAGGGGATCTCTTTGGGACGAAATGAACAAAAGGAGGAATAACAGCGACCAATAACCCTTTCAATGAAGATAAAGGCATGTGAGTATTTTTTATAGATAGACTTGAAAAAACGGGAACCTTATGATTTAGATGTATCCCCACAACATATGACACACATACACATCAGTGGTGAGACATGAAGCCTTCTCTTGCCTGGTAGTAACGGTTCTTCTGGGTGAAGAGGAGAAAGCGGGTGCCGACCTCGTCCGGGTGCCAGGGCAGGGTGGAGGTTGGTCTCTGAGCAGTGCCCCCCCAGGGCGGCAGGTCATCAAAGCAGCCCAGCTTAAAACAGACCTCGGCCGCTGTGGACATGGAGAGCACACAACTAAGATAAACCCTGACACTCCCATATGGCGTGAATTTCACAATCATACCTGTGCAGTTTCGACATCATATACTGGCAACTCAGATGAAACATGTTATCCTTTCACACTCCATGCCAAATTTCAGCCACCTAGGGTAAAAACTGTGGCCGCCAGAGGGTGGGAACATTTGGTGGACTGACCAACCGAGCTATAGAGCTGCTGGTCGCAGCTAATAAAGAGTGTATCTTGGCAATAGGAAGTCCCAAAGGAGTCCAAAAGGGTCAGAAGGTTCGTACATGCAAACCTGAAATTAAATTTCAACATAAACTAAAGGCTGTAGATGTTTTATCTCAGTAATAAGTCAAAATGGTTCATACTGCCAAGGGTAGGGTACAGTGTGAAAGCAGCCAAAAAAAAAAACATGTTATCCATTTATTTTGTCTGTATGTGAAGCTTTCTAGGAAAGATATTTTTGTCAAATCAAGTCATCATACACAATGGATGAGATGCAGTTTAACTGATATGTATAATACATATTTATATTAGAATTGAACCTTCCTTGTATCATGGTTTTTATACTCAGGATTTGATATTAACTTGGATCATTAGAAAGGTCAAACCACAAATATGACATTTACATGGAGCATGTTAGACCTTGACATGATTCTATTATCCACATGAAGCAAATCTGCCATGTATCTGTACCAACTGAGTAAATTGAGGTTGAGGATGAACCCAGTGTGGTTTCTGGCTGTCAACATTACCACATCTCAGCCATCATCATTGTTACAACATTTTTTGTTGGACTTCAACTAGCATAGTCATGTTTATGTAAAGTAGAATAACGGCATATCCAGGTTTCTGAAAGCAGGATATGATGTTTATACGTGCAACAGTAACTGGGAAACCCTAGAAACCTGCATGCATGAGGTATTAATTCGTTTTCGAGGAACATGGTCACATTTAGGTGGGCTAGCCGTTCCAAAATCATGCTGTGCAGCCAAACTCCTAGAACTTTATTTTGAATTAAAACAGAGATCGCAAATTATTTCAAGATACCAAATTTTTCAAACTGAAATGAAAAATGGAAAAAAATGCACAAAACATTTAGAGTATTTGCTTTTGACTGGATTGTGCAGCCATAAAGAACATATTTAGGTCTGAAAATTCCCATTAGTGTAAACATCATATTGCTTCAATGAAGAGCTAGAACAAGCCAATACTGTATACAATATATGATACTGTCAGACGGGGTGGAATAAGTCAATTTTAAACAAAAGTTAAAGCTACTACCATAACTCTATAGCTCACTGAATCCAAAACTTAAAGTCAACTTACCATATGATGCGCCAATGAGGAAACAGAGCAGACCCAAACCAAACATCTTTGACATCTGGTGGAAAAGTCTCATGAGAATGTTTGTTTGTAGAGAAATAAAACAAAGATATGAAGGGGAACGTGCTGTATACTCACCTCAAGGCCAGACACGATGCTAGTGGACTAACTGCACCACTTTAAATACTCCAGCCAGACAACTGCTTGCCCACGTAGGAGTGGGAAACATACAGGTGTCAAACAGACTGACATGGATGTCAGGTCAAAGACAGGTCACTTATTAGTTCCATGTGTGCTTCACACATATGTGATGCCTTCACCTGCCGTTCGGAATTTTACCAGATGTGTTGATCAGTAGATGTGGATAAACACATGTTTTCCCATGTTCTGTGGATAGCTTCAGTCAACAGGATTTCATAATCACAGGTCTAGTTGTGTCAGCAGCTGGTAGGAATAATCTGCAGTCGTGTACAACACACAGTCAGCCTCAGGGTCAACCTGTAGCTGATTTACAACTACTCACCAACAATATTAACAATATAAACTGAAAACAAGGACAGACACATGTCAGATCATCAATATTTTCAGTAGCAGCATTCATGTAACAAAGTCTAAAATCCAGCTTCAGATCAGATTTACCAGCATCTCAGTTGTAGGAATACAGTTTGACTACATTTTTCCTGGATGACATTAAAGTTTTGAAAGTCATTTCAATATATACATCATACAGTAACTACATCCTGGTTTGGAAAATACTGTGTGTATACTTGTATCCTGTACTCCCAAGAAATCAAAAAAACATTTTTTTTATACTCACTCAGTTTTTAAAATAACTTTTACTGTATCAGCAGAAAAAAACAACACGTCCAGAGGAATAATAAGAGAATAAAAGAGAAAGAGATTTGGATGTATCAACATGAGCATGAACAACAGGGCGTTTAGTCATTATTATACAATAACTCATCATAATTACTCACTAAAGGATCACTCAGTGTAAGAACTGGAAACTTACACTGGCTGCTTAGTCAGATTCTCAGCATTGATTATTTTTCTCTGTTCCGATATTGACTGATTTGAATTCTAATATAATTTTACTCTATATTTTACATATTATACTTAGTATTAGGCTGTTCATGTTAAGAGGACAATGATGCTTTTGGAGAGTTATCTTAATTATTTTGCTGATTGAAAAACATTTCTTTTTATAGAAATACGTTCAGCTCAGCAGAGTGTTAGTGTGTTTTCGTTGTCTTCCCAGAAGCTACTGGTTTTAATACATTTCAGTGTAATGAATATTGATTTGAAACTGGAACCGCCTGGAAATACAGATTTGCCCAATCAAGCTTCACTTTCATCTGAATTACTACACAGCAACTGCAAAAAAACTAAAGTACTGCAAAGGCAGATGCAAATAAATAAAAACTGCTGGCTGCCTGGTAAAGGAGAACACACTCAACACACTAACTAATTGTGTTAAGCTTCAGAAAATGGTAAACACTAATGAAAATATACAGGATTTTGTAATAAAAATGCTACAATATGCAAACACTGGTATGGTTCTTGAAAGTAAGGTAAACAAACCAGTCATTACTGATATTTATAACTACATTACTGAACAGTAATTGCAAAGTATAAGAGGGTCATGTATTTGTTCTTAAGTGTCCACTTTAAAATCTAAGGTTTGATTCCCACAGCTAATTGGACTGCTCTTCATTGTTTCTCTCAACCTGTTGAACTCTTCTTACCGTAACACTGAAGTGACTCTAAATGTAGATAATAAAAAAAAAACATATTCATGTGGCTATATTAATAGAGAAAACTGAATACTTGAAACAGACTATTAAGGGAAATACTCAATGATGCCACGTTTTATGGCACCCTCACATACAATGGAAATATTGTGATATTTATGAATCATTTTACGAACATTTATTCTCATATTCAGCCTGAATTATTTCATATCTTTGGAAACCTTGGTTTGTTGGCTAGAGTTTTGAATAGACACAGTGTACTTGATCAGTGTTTATCCACACGGCATGACTTTGGAGTGATGATGGGTCAATCTCTCCACGGCAGGAGGACTGTCCCCCTGGGGCCCAATACATTTCTGTATTGGGTAACACTTTACTTTAAGTCCTCCTGCTTGGCATTTATAAGCAGTATATGCACATTGCACTAAACTGAGGGCATTTTTAAGTGTTTATGAATCTACAGTATATATCAACAGTTTCTATGAAAACATATTTTATATTAGTACAAATATAATATAATATAATATATAGTTTTACTATATTTTTATTCATTATCTGTTGTATACACCCACAGGAGCAGTTATATTGTTCACAAATACAGTAAAATAGACTTCTGTTTAAAACTACATTATAGTGTGTTCTTTAATGTTTGCATGTCCAGTAGATGGCATGAGAGAGCAAGAACGTGTACCAGTGTCCCCTGTTGTCACTGAACCATGCTGTGCCAGACATCAGCTTTAGTAGATCCCTGCTACCAATGTCTTGTTTAAAGTGCAGACTGTAGAGTATCATTTGTCTTGATTCATGATAACCACCCATGCAGTATGCACACATCATACTGTGCTTTTAACACTACGGTGTGTAACTCATCATGTATTCAAAATATCGGTATGTCACACTCACTACAATAAATGTACAATACATTAATGTATGTATGTATGTATTACTTTTGGTAGTTTAAAAATAAATACATTAAAAACTGATTAAAATTAGTTCTGTAAGCAAGCATTGATCAGTATGACCGATGATACTGTTGTGGGTGGTACTGTTTCCTAACATGGAGGCCACAGTTCCCACAAAACTCCCCCGAAGAGGATCATCTTCTGCGTCCCAACTGCAAACAACAAATTTAAGTGTGTTTTATGTCTGATAAAATGATGTACAAAGTCACTACAGTTTTGACTGTGACATTGATGGACAATACTACGCTTTCATATTGCATGTCTTAACATGGAGGTATAGAACCTTGATTGTCCATGTATCATTTTAGAAGTTCCATGTCTACATTTTGGAATTTCCTGTATATGATTTCAATTCTTGGAAGATTTGTATTCCCTATTCAGTACACTCCATAAAAAGCTTGTATATAGACCTTGAACCAAGATTGTCAAAATCAATGTAAATAGTTGTAACTTTGGTTGAAAAATCAGATTTTTTTTTTTTTTTTTTTAATTTGGAGCAAATCAACATTTTCCCCATGACTCCTGTCCATAACCAATCTAAATTTAATCCACTGCTCTTGAACATAAAGGCAATGCAATGGCAATTTTATTTATACAGCACATTTTATTACAAGTAACCTGAAAGTGCTTTACATCGAAAGACATGAGCATGAGGACATAAGTAACATAAGCAACATAAGTATAAGAATATAGGCATGGGTAAAATACAGGAACTGAATCAATGGAGCATACATACCAAACATCAATAAAAACCAACACACAGTCACTTACACACAGACACACACACAGAAACAGTAATTAGCCATAAACTTGGGAGAATAGAAGGTTTTCAGTTTGCTTTCAAATGTGGACACAGGTGGGATGGACCTCAAGTCAACAGGCAGCTTGTTCCAGAGAGCAGGACCACAGTAACTGAAGGCACCCTCAAGCAGGAGCATGTATAGATTGAAGAGCAGTGGCCCAAAGACTGACCCCTGTGGAACCTCAGAGACAATTATTGTTTCTGCAGATTTAAAACTTCCCACTGAAACAACGCTGAATTAGACTAATTCCTACAGGTCCGAGTGTAGACATTGAACTCATGGCAGTTCATTGTTGTGAGGATGAGGCTGGGCTAGATGTATTGCTGCAAAAAAATAATATATTTTCTCAAATATTAAATTTGAATATATCAGTTCTCATCTGTTCAAAAGAGCATATTGCATCAAAAAATATGCAGTAATGATCCGAAATTGCAACATCGAAGAGCTGTAATTACAACAACCATAACCTTTGAAAAGACCAGGTCAAGTGTGTGGCTCTTTGTATGGGTGGACCCAGTGACATATTGTTTAAAATTAAATGATTATAAATAAATGCAGCAATGGATTTTAAAAAAAAATCAGCAATGAAGTGGGAGTATTTTACCTGAGTGCAAAAATACCTTCCCATCAGTCTTTAAACTTTCAAGTTTTCCAATTTGAGGAGTCTTTTGAAGGTCAAAAACTTACAGTGAGGATTTATAAAACTGCAGGTCGCTACAGGCCTTCATGATATTTGCACTGAAGTTGATGTACTGTCATGTCATTTATGTTTCAAATAAAGTGTAAAGCACCTTTGAAACAGTCGCCTGCCAGAACACCAGCAGCTCAGAAACACAGAGCTAAATCAGAGCAGTCAGATTGAGTCAACAGGCCAGCAGGGGCCAATCTTTGCCAGATGATGCAGTGAGAGTGTTGGTCTTTTCTCTGTGAAGTGTGTTGGGATTTGGACCTGGGTTAATCCCATGTGAAAACAGCCCTGGGTGCACTCTGCTCTCCTGGGCTCCTGGATAAATACTGGCCAATTAGAGGTGTCTGGGATTAGACAAGAGCTGCAGCTACAGTCGGTGGGTCTGAGTGTATGTGTGTGTGTGTTTGTGAAATGTTTCTGTTCTGTTTTTTGTTTTGTTTTTTATATACTGTTTGGATTTAAGCTCTCATAAATAAGAATCTGCTATGATGTATGCAAACACAATTAGTCTCTAGGGTGCTGACAGTTGAGTGAAATTCAGTTTCAAGGTGACAAAGATGGAGTAAAATTAATAATTGTAGTAATTGAAACTTAATGTGGCAATGCTCTGTATGTTTCTTGTTAGCAGATACATTCATTGTCGGTGTGGATCTGCACATGGGATTTGCTGTCAGTGAGTATTGTGTGTGTGTATCAAAGCCTCGTGTATCTTATTCTTTTGTGCCATAGAGCTCCATTGTTGTGATCAATCAGTGAGCCACATGTTCCTTCATCACCATCAACACACACACTGGAGTTTATTTTGACTCAATCCCACACACACTATCACGCTGCCCCAAATACTTCCTAATGGTTCCCAAACTTTTTTGTCTGATGTGTCCCTATACAGTACCAGTATCCATTTATGTAGGATGATTCCATACCTCTCAATTTAGGTCCAGTGCTGGAATTTTGCAATAACCACCATGATCTTTCCTACACTTAACTATACTGTAGTTGCCATGCATTTCACTATATAATCAATATTGAATATATATTATATGGCATTGCAATTACAGACCCAATGGGTTTGGGGCTGAGAACCACAGACAGGTTAGAGAAGTCTGAAAGTTTTGAAAAACAGACTAACACATTGTTGGATTGGATGAGAAAAATATTTAATAACAGCAGTCTTACATTTAAAATTTTCTTGACCATCGATAAAATGATATAGTGAAAAAGATTAAACTGAAAAAGTCGGCCAATTAAATATAAAATAAAAAAGGAAAATATAAATTCTTAGGTTTTTGTTCTTTATGTTATTTTCAGCAGATTGTGATCTGTGAATTATAGGATTCGGTTTCCCACATGTAAAAATAGACACCAGTCAGAATCCAGGCTGTTAGCATAGTGTGTGTCTGCCTGTATACCTGCAGTACAGACTTACAAACAGAACTTCAATCTGTGTGCGTGGCATGCATGTTGGAGTCCATTATTAGGGTGGTGGGGGAGTTCTAAGGCTAACGGGAAATTACATGCAAGGCAGCACAAGCTGGAGGGGCTGGGGAAGAGGACAGAAAAGCTCAGTAGGTTGGGTCTGCGCTGCAGCGGCTTACTGTAGGAATGTTAATCCTCCTAATGTATTACAGTTGGAGGAAGAGCAGGACCACAGGCTGAACTGGGCCTTCAGGGCACGAGGAGGAGGAAGAGGAGGGAGAAAAAGTGGAAAAGGAGAACGATGAGAAGCTGAGATGAAAGAAGACAAATAGGAAGGGGCAGAAGTAAAGGTGAAGAGGAGAGCGATGGAGAAAAGAATTAGAGGTACACAATAGAAACAGTAGAAAGTGTGTTTACTGATTGTCAGTGAGTGTGTGTGTCCGTGTGGGTTTGTGTGTGTGTGTGTGTGTGTGTGTATTTTCCACCACCTGTATGGACAATATGTTTCCCCAAATCCCAGAAACAAAACTGTGCTTAAGAACCTTTTGAAAGACTTGAGGTCCTGTTTCAATGAAGTCTAAATTAGAGGTTTAAATTAGTCCCTCTTCAGGTTCACCACTGTATATGTGTGTGTGTGTATGTATGTGTGTGTGTGTGTGTGTGTGTGTGTGTGTGAGTGAGTCTGTTGTCCAAAAACCCTCAGGAAAACATTGTCTTTATTATGACTCTACATTAACTTTAAACCAATGTTTTGCTTTGTCTGTATATCACACTGATACTAGTGATTTGAATTAGGTGTGTTTAAAAGGTCAGTTCACCCAAATTACAAATACAAATATTTTCTTACTTACCTCTAGTGGTACCTATCCATGCAGATAGTTTCCTCCAGCACCATACAATGGATGATGCCTGTACAACCTATCTGACACCTGCACTACAGCTGGAGGTTCTGTACAGAAGCGCTGGGAGAAAGGATACATGTTGTTCTTTTGTTCATTTATGAATGTGAATAATCAGACAACACACAACATGTAAAAAACTGAGCTTTAGGTGTTTCTAGAGATTTTTTTTCACACTTTAGACAGAGCCAGGCTAGCTGTTTCCCCCTGCTTCAAGCCTTTATGTTAAGCTAGGCTAACCACCTCCTGACTCCAGCTCTGTACTAAACACACAGATATGAAATTGGTATTCAATCTTCTCATCTCACTATTCCAAAATGTTGAACTATTGCTTTGAAATTTTCTGATGTTTATAGCAAAACATTTACAGACCTTTGCTTTAGTGAGGCTTCAGCCTGAAAACATAGAATCTCATAAATGATCAGTCTTCATAAATGTTTTTTGCTGACCGCATATCTTCTGTTCTGTTGCTGGTAAAAAGAAGAGGGCTTTGTTCTGAGCAAGGCGTGCTCCTTATGTCCCTACAGGTGTGTCATCACTGGCTGTCAGCTGCAGGGAAGACTTCATTGTGTAGCTGCTCACACCTGCTGTGAGGTGAAGGGCATTGTGTAAATTAGGGTTAGACTGATATACTGGTTTGCTGATGTACTGGGCCGATATAGAGAAGCACTGTTTCACTTGCTTCTGATAACTCTGTGCAACTCTGAGTTTTTTTTTTACTGCAGGACTTGCAATTAGAATTGGAACCCATTATGACTATAACAAATTATAGCAGTGATCAATTTCATAGCATTAAAAAAAAAGCTCACATGAAGTTTTACCAGCACATACATTTACTTAAGTACTGTACTTTGAGGTACTTAGTTGAGTATTTCCATCTTACTTCTACTCCACCGCATTTCAGAGCGAAATATTATACTTTTTACTGCATTACATTTATCTAACAGCTAAACCAGTGGTCCAACCTTTTGGCTTGTGACCCTTTAAAGGGGCTCGACCCTTAGGTTGGGAACCACTGGACTAAAGTACTAACTGTATATAAAGTAGTTCAATCTAGACCTGGATGAGCCGCAACAGTAAAATGCTAATGACACACTGAGGCATCAGTATTATTATCTACTATAGTCTAATAATATCATATATAATACTATATCAGTCACAGGTACATTTGTCTGCAGAATGAGTACTTTTACTTATGATACATTTTGCTGATAATACTTCTGTTCTTTAACTTAAGAAGGATTTTGAATGCACAAGTTTTACTTGTAATGGTGTATTTTTAGTCTAGAGTAGAGTATTTTTACTTAAGTAAAAGAATGCAATACTTCTTCCACCCCTGAGCGAAAGTAAGGTCCCCTAAAAAACACAAGTGACAATCAAAAACACAAAGTGCATGCTTCAATCTGTCACTCATACAAGTTACAAACATTTCACCTCTTTCTTGTCTGTGCAGTGCCCTGGTCAAACTGTCCATTTGAACACGGTGGAGTTACATAAAAACCATCCACAGCTGTGTGGCAAAACAGATGCATTTGTTCATCTTATCTTCACATCTGAAACTTTCTACTAAATAAGCTTGCAATTAACTCCTGAGATATATCCCACTTTAAATAGGTTGAGCAAATAGCTCATAAAAAGTATCGCCAAAAGTCACTTTGTTTAGTTAATAACTTTGAAAAGATTGTATCAGCCGGTTCTAATTTTTTCTAATCCCCTACCAGGAACAAGCAGTAAGAAGAGTCTGCTGAATTAACTCCGTCACTCTGTATCTTCAACAGTAATTACCATAAAGGTGTTTTCTGCTCGAGTCCTAATTATATTGATCACATTCCTTGCTTCCATTTAGTCCACCTCCTCCGAAACACTAATCTACCACATCAATGAGGAATAATTAACTGCAAATAGACTGTAGTTCCTCAAATTATAACGGGGCACTTTGTGCAACTCGCAGATTTATGGGCCGAGTTCAGCAGAGATGAGCCACAGAAGTGGGCAGGAAACACCTAGTAGTTTTTAATAATATACACATCACCACCAATTTCATTGTTGATTGAACAAGGGCAATCCTGCATGATCAGTTTTTAAGTTAAATCACTTCAACATCCATGTGATTATTGTATCTGCAGAGATTCAAACTGGAAATGGCTGGTCAAAGCTGCTTTGTCACTGCATCATGTTTATATTCATTTTGTTCCTTAATTTAAGTAGAAGATATGGGCCATCACGTTTATGTGTAATGCTGTATATCTGTCTCTGGGTAAAATATGTGTTAGTTGTAGGGTTGTCGGTGCATTAAAATATCTAAAACCATGCATATAGTGTTTCAAATATCATCTTAAACCTCCCTCCATGTCAGCAGAGGTGTATATCAGAAGCTTGAGGCACATGTAAATATTAACTGCATTAACACTAATCTGCTGCCGACTGTAAATGTGATGCTGGTCCCCAGGAAGTGGCAGTGACAGGTTACAGACAGATCAAGTTGCACACAAGTATGTGACTTACGAGGTTTCCCTCGGTGCTGACATGACGTTGTATCTAGTTCTAATCGAGAAATAAAAATTGTGGCAAAACCAATGGGCTTCAGTCTGAGAACTAAGGACAAGGTAGTGAAGTCAGAAAGTACTGAGCGCACATGATTGGTTTCGGTCTTTTCAAGAGAGTTGTTGATGTAAACTTAAAAAAGGTTGTCAGTCTTCTTCTTTAAAAATTAGAAATATGAATTCAAACTTCTGTAAATTAGTGTTAGACTTACTGAACTGGTTTGCAGATACATATACCGGGCCCTTTCAATAAATATTGAAATACATAAAATAATTATAAATACTGCAGTATCTAAATTACCTAAATATCATGGATATATGAGATGCAATTTATGGAATTTGACCCATATTCATACCCAAAATTATATAATGCTTTAAACAGTAAAGACAATTTGTATGCATATACTGCTTTATAGCTTTTAGAGTACACCTGTTTATTGGTGTGTCCCTATGTATTTCCTTATGTAAATGTGTCCTGTTTTCATATATTTTTTTCACTTTGGGCACAGACATAAAGAAAACTACACAAAAAATGAACACATGCCTGAGTCACAACATTATACTATTAATTGTTAGTAGAATCACTTCTTTTTTGCAATTACCATTATTTTGCAAATAAAATTGGTACGATGTCATTTGATTTTAAAGTAATTTTTGTAATGAATGTTTCGTATCATCCAATATCTAACCTACTCCTGGGAGGTTTTTGCATTATTCTTTTGTAAAGAAAAACAAGAAAAAAAAAGAAAAAAAAGAAATTAGTAGAAAGGCCTTAATTCTTGAAATATTAAGTCAAACTCTCATTAAGAGTTTCAATAGACCTGGTGTAGAACCATGTGTGTTCCTTCAAATATCTCCACCTCTAATTCCTCCATCTGTTATTGTGTCTTTTTTCCTCTCTATTCTCTGAGGTAATCGTTAGTACTTCCTCTGCTTCTGTGTTTTTTCCAGACCACGGTCCGTGCCCTCTCCTTGTCTGCTGTACTTTTGCACTGTGAGTAAACATCAGGGACCGTCACATGTCTCCCCTCTGGTGGAATATTGATTCTTTAGTGTGGCGTGGCGGCGAAGAGCACATACTGTGACCGCTTCACCTCACTCCACAAAATAGGTTTGTGTTTGGGCCACCAGGAGAATAGCTGCTGTCGGATCAGCAAGTTGATTTGGAAAGCTCCTCACTGCCTGTTCTAGTTTGAAAGGGTCTCTCTCTCACTGAGGCTTTGTTTGATACAATAACACACTGTTGCTTCGTGTCTGATGTAGCAGTACTGCATTTTATCTAAAGCCTGACAGTGTTTGAACTGGAATTTCTTGGATATTGATAAAGATTTACCAATATATGGGGTTGACATGGCCTTTCTTTTTTTTTTTTTTTTTTTGATAATTCCCATTTCTGATCAATAACATCTACCTTGAATATGACATGGATCATTCCCACACTGATGTTTTAGGATGCCCTTAACACGAATTGCTTCTAATAAGATATTTTTTTTTTTATCAGATTACACACAAGCAATACACAAAAAATATTGTTAGTCAGTTGAAAATATTTTATCCTTAGGCTGCAAAAAAATGGCTTTGTTTTAACTGAATGACAATGCCTTTTAAACAAATATAAAAAAAATAATTAGTGTTAGGGGTAATGGGCTCAGAGCATGTAATCCTTCTAACCCTAACCCCTAACTGGAGACAGAAATACTGTGTCCCAGTGCCATATTGTACATATTGTTTGTGTACTATATAATAATATTTGCAATATGCTGTCTCTGCAGTTAGTTATCAAGAAATCAACATACTTTACTTGTTTTATACTAAAAGGAAATTATGCAACACGTGCACCATCAGACCTCATCAGACCTCAAGCCAACCAGATTTTAGGAGACCAATGCCAATTAAGAATGATTAAAATAAGTGTTTTGTAGGAATTTTTTCACCTCCATTTGCAATGTATGTAAGTTTTTGCACCTGTGAGTAATGTTTGTGATTACTGCCACACCCAATTAGTGTGTATACTGTACATACTAAAATAATTTTGTCACTTTTGTCACACACACTACAGAATTTATCACAACAACTGTTTGCCCCAACAGGTAAGGTCTACTGTATTATCAGCAGCAGATTTGTTACAAGTGTCTGACAGGTCAGTCTGATTCATGTCAACAGGGCCATGGCTGCCACTGATCTCTGCTTTTTCTGGGAATTAGGTTTCAGCAACCTTTACAATGTGCACTTTTTTTATGCATATTTTAGTATGTTTAGACACAGTGTTCTAGTAGCTCTCTAGTGTTTATTTTTGTCTCAGGCAGATGCATCATTGACAGGGCTTTGAATCAGCATTTAGACCTTCATATCGCAAAATATAACAGTAACTCTTTATTAAGGGATCTGTAATTTCATAATAATTTCTTCTCCTGAAGAGAACTATGTAATTATAAACTAATTATGGGAAAAAATAGAGACAAAGTTACTGGCTAGTTATTTTTCTTTGCAGAATTTTGTCTTTTTTTTCAGTTTAATTTACACAATTGTTTATGAAAATTATATATCATCTTATTTTATTATTTCTGTACTGTGCCCTTTTCACTGTACAACCTATGGTTTTGACAAAACAATCTAAACTCAAGGTCCTCTTACTTTTTTTGGCTAAGCAAACTCCATTCACTTATAGCGACTGTGAAATGTAGTTGAAAGCAGTGGAAAAAGCTTGTAAGACCTTGATTTAAGATATTAGATAATGCAGATAGAACTTCTGCAGTATCTACGGAGTTTTACAGTCAGATTCTGTAAATGGAGGCTCCACATCACAGGCTCTTTATGTGTTATTGCAACAGTAGTCTTGAGTTATTAGATTGTTCTGTCAAACCACTAATTAAGTAGCCAATCTATTGTTTGTTTCCAATTTTGTATTATTTATTCTACAACAAATAGTACTTCCTAAACTTATTTTGGCCATGTCATCTTTAAAATAAAGATGTGTATGATTTTTTGAATGTGAGCCACAGTATGAGCAGAATTTTTAGTAGAATTTGTGTGGCAGTATTAGCAGCAGAATTTCAGTGTGAAGTGGTCTAAATGTTGAGACTTTTCCACCCTCACGATTCAGAATGTGAATTTACCTAGAAAATCATTGTAGAGAGCAAACAACAACAGTGGAAATGTCAGAGCCATAAACAGTTGCAGGGGCTGATGGGGAGTGATGGGCCGCTAACCCCTCGTTTGCGGCTCCGCTGGGACACCTCGCTCCTTCAGGCCCTTATGTAATCCTGGCGCTGCTTCAGCCTCGGCCTCTGTGAATTCCTGCTGTGTTACTGGATAGCCCGCAGTTACCACTCGGGAGTGTAGGTCAAACATATCAGTGAGCAGCCATCAGGAACATCTATATCTCCCCACCTCTCTCCCCTCAGCCTACTACTCTCTTTCATCATTGCATAAATGTTGCCATGGAAGTGAGTCAGGGGTTTCCATGGCGTCGTGTTCGTTGTTGTGAGAACACAGTGTTTGGGCCTGTGTCACACAACTAATATCATAGGCCATAGATTAGAGATATGGCAAGACACGTACTATCTCCGCTCAATGTCAAAGTCCACTTGTAGTTCATAAAAACGGATCCTTTAATTGTTTTTTTAATGAGACAAAGCAGGCTACACCAGGAAAAAAAGCTTGTTTTTTTGTTATGACAACTGCACTCTTACATACATTTTTTTACAGTCATGGACTCCCTTTGTATAACACCACACAAACCTATATACTCAATGGCTTTTAGAGTTTTACTTGTAAAATCTTGCTGATATTCTTGTATATGTGTGAGTAAACTGTTGTACTACTCGAAGTTGTGTTCACTTTCCAGGCCTGCCCTCCTCTTGCCCGCCCAAGCTGACCTTTGACCTATGACCTTCCAAGGGGAGAGGAATTCACAACAAAGTTTAAAGTTCCTAAAGGATGTGCTCGTAGTACACCAACCTAGGGCCTTTGCTTTTGAAGAACATGCTTTTCTCATCTTTAAAGTACGTTTTCATATATTTTTTTGTCACATACAAAACAGAAAAAAAAGTCTATTATATACATCCTCCATTTCTCCCGCATTGCAACCACAGGTCCCATTTCCTGCGACAGAAGCAAATATCGCATTTGATGTTTTTGGGCCGAGATGTTGACCACCAGTCCAGTTGAAGCATCCATGTTTTATTTAGCCTTGGTTTCTACGTTTACTCTAATCATGCAGTTCGAAAGAAGGAAAAAAAAATGATAATGGATAATTATCTTTAGAAATCCTTTGAAGCGGTTGGTCAGTTCAGCGACAAAGTCTTACAAACTGGAGAGAATTCCTTTGAAGCGCAGTGGTCCATCTGGGCATGTCTATTGTTTGTCAGTTTTGAAGATTATTCTCATTGAATACCATCAAAACAGTCTGCCAGTCTGCCACACATCTGGCAGCTTAGAGATAGAACTGAAAAGATGTGGGGGCGGGGGGTGTGGGGGGGGGGGGGTGATGGTGGACTTACAGCTGGTCGGTTGGGTCAGGGATCGTCATTGGAGCTTCTTCTTCATACCGGCCGGTCAACAGCGTATTGGCAGGGGCTCAGGTTGGACACGGGGTTCTGCACTGCCGGATAAGCGAAGTTGGCGTGCTGCTTTGCCTTGAGCCGCAGGCTGGCCAGGCTGGAGTTGCAGGTGTCTCTGTACATGTAGGGACTGGCTGTGGTGGCGTAGGGGCACGTGGCCGCGGTCACCGCTACTGAGTTGAGCGCAGTGGGACTGTTGAGGTTGCTGAGGTTGCCCAGGTTGTTGAGCCCTGTAGTGGGAACCCCAGCCACTGCTGAGGGCACCATGCTAGAGGCCATGTTCATGGAGGGGATGGAGCTGGGGGGGGAGAACATGGGCTGGGATGACAGAGGGCTTACATTCATTGAGTTAAAGAATGGGAAACTCTTGGCAGAGAGCGGGCTGCTCGCTAGGCTCTTGGTGGCCCAGTTGTTGTAGGAGTAGCCTGTATACATGTCATCGTAGGGCTGCATGAGTCCATTGAACTGGGCACCAAAGCCATTTTTGCATAACTCTGCCTGCTGGTTCCTCTCCCGCTTTCTCCACTTGGCACGTCGGTTCTTGAACCATACCTAGGGAAGCCAAAAATAGAAAAATCATAGTCATAGTCAAAGTCTGTTTGTTGAACCCTCTTCGCACCCCGATGCTCCCCTTAAAGCCCCTAAAAACTTCAGATCTCCCATTTTTCTTGAAATATGCATGACTAAAAATGTTTTGAACAAAAGAAAACATCTTTAGGTATTATTATTATTATTATTATTATTATTATTTATTAAAAGTCTAAAACTCAATCAGGCTTCATCAGGAGTGGGTGGATGTGGTATGTGACATCACTTTTTTCCAACTGAGCCGCGCCCACCTCAAACCATTGAGGGGAAACCCTAAATATAGATATCTGTGAATTTAAATATTTTGAAATTTTGTGTTCGCACATAGTAGAAATGTGTTTTCAGGGCTTTTAAAGTTTTAAATGAGTTGCTAGAAATTTATTTAAAAAAAGTCTTTTTACTTTGATAAAAATACAGATTTTTATTTTGTGATCCTCATTAGAATTTAAACAAACACTCCGGTTTACTAAAACTTGGGTCTCAGTTGAGTAGTTTAGACTACATTTTCTATCAGTTCTGATAACTTACCAAATTATCTGCTGAGATCAGGGAACAGGACAACAACTCTAAACCGTGGGAGTTGTGGACTTGAGGTATAGTTTATATTTTTTTGATTAAAAGTTACACACAGGGCCGGTTTTTTAAAAGGCAGATGCAAATATTTTGTAGACTTAACAGCATCAAACTGTGGCTTTAAAGTTGACATTTATTTGGTTAAGAGAAAATTAAGAAATACATAAAGAAGAAATATAAAAAATCTACAGTTTTTCTGGCTGTTGTCATATGGCCCCTTTGCCAGATCTTCACTGTAACTGGTGAAACAACAAAAGAAAGACGAAGTTCTAAAAGTTACATAAGGCGAAATGTGTGTAATGTGCATTTGCAATGATTAAGGCTGCAGTGCATCTGCAAAGGTAGAAAGGGTTAAACTGAAATTGTGGAGATTTATTTGGTATACATACAGCATTAAAAGCTTCTGGTAAGTCATGGGCAGAGAGGTGAGATTAGTTTGAAAGTTGACAAACGGCAGCGAGAGGCGAGGGGGAGTCAAATCTGAAAAAGTCCAGGTGATATCAATGACCTGCACACAGCCAGTCAGTTAGGCTTAAGTTAGTGGAGTGAATCATTTTGCCAGCATTGAGATGTTTTCAAAGCTTCACTTATAATTTAGATTCAAGTTATTTTTGCACACAAGGAAAAAAACAGAATGACTGAAGAAGTCTTTTAACTTAACTCTCAGAAAGTGTCAGGAGTCAATAAAGTCTAATTCTAAAAAGCATCCTAACCCCCTCTCAAATACTTTCAGTAATATTGTGTGCATATGTCTCCAGAATTTTTGAAAGACATAATGATCCCTGAAAGTAAGTTGAAGTGTATCATCAAACAGTCATATTAGACAAGGCTTATTAAAACTAATCATTGACTTATTTGAATAGTGAGATCCCAATGAAAGAAATGTCAGGGAAGGGCAATCTTCACATTTGTCATTTTATGGTCCTATATTTGGAGGATATGAATTGGATTAAAGTTTTAGAGGAAAATCTAAATTGAGGGTTTTTAGAAATTAAACCACAAGTTCCTCTGAGTGTAAAGTTTGTGCATAAACTTTTGCTCTGAATAAGAGAGAGGGCTTTCATTTGCGGATACAAAAAGATGCGAATACAGTATCTGACAGAAGTCATCTGTTAACACTCATGTATTTGTTTTACATTAAAATGATTTGGTATCAAATGTTTTATCTCTTTAATCCTAGTAAAACGTTTACAGGCCTTTCCTGTGTTGATACTCAGCCGTCTCTCTGCTCTTTTGGCATGCATGCTGTGTATCATCCAATCCCCTGTTATTATAGTAACAGAATGCTGTTGACCATTAATATGAGTATAAAGTGCATGACTCTGAGTTTTCCATCCCACTCAGTGACAGCAGGGGAAACCCCACGCCAGAGGACAGAAGCTACCCAATCTTTACCGTGACTCGGAGGCAATGCTGTTTGAAGGTTTGTGGAAGAGGCTGAATGTCAAGGTTATTTGGTGGCTCGTCTGCAGCCGTGTTTATACGTCTTCTGTGTAATGGTCAAATTATTTCAGGAGAAGGAGGTCAAAAGACTTCTCTCTCTAAAAAAAGCACCAATGTGCATTTATTTGAAATCAAGCAGTCAAAGACCTCTGATGATGGTGGGTCTGCGGTATACAGTATGGCCTGTCTTTTGCTGACTTCAAAGTCACAACAGGAGAATTCCTGGTAGGCATGCAGTATTCTGAATGATTCAGCTATGTTCCCAAAGGAGAAATACATGTTACTCAGACACTCATTTCAAATGTAGGCTAAGCACAGCATCACCTTATAAATATAAAATATAAATATTTAAGATAAAGAATACATTTGTGTTTTATGTCCCAACCTTTGATATCAGTCCAGTCTGTTTTGGAATAATGTCCAATCTGAACATTCAGCACCAATGCAGGGACAGCAATTAGACATTTATGTAGAAGAACAAAAGTTAAGGGTGTGGAAGTAACTCATTCAACTCATTGTCAAATCAATAGGGCAAGCGGGTGGGTTATTATATATATACATAATGGGCTACTTATACTCCTATAATCACGTTTCCCTTGCAATGTGATGACTGGCTATGACTATGGCCAGAATAAACTGCTGCGAAATGATGGTCTAAACATAACATTTACCACCCACCAAGGTGTGCTCCTGTGACGCTGAAAACAAGAAAGCAATCCAACAGAAAAGTGTTGCAACAGACAGACACTTCAAAACTAAAGTGCCTAGTCAGATCACATTTGGTGATCCGCTTTCACACACCCGCAGCTATTTTACCATGTGAGTACATACATTTTGAATTTTATTTACAACTGAAAAGAAAGTTGGGAAAATGTAAACACCAATGCCAAAAATATGCTGGTCAAGCAGTTTTATCACACCCTTAAGTTTACATTGAAGATAACATTGTACAACGTACTGCAAGGTATACTTAGAAAGTCTTATTCCATTTTCATTAGCCAGTTCTAGCCCATAATTTCCCATTCCGAAATACAATGATATCCACTAACTTCGGTGATAGCCTGACTTCCTGTAGCGTCACCTTGAAATTTAAATCTTCAAACTGGATTATGGACTGCCATGAAATGTGGTACAGACATTTATGTTCCCCTCAGGATGAATTGTAATAATTCTCTTCTCATGTTGCACCACCATCGCGTCAAAATATCGCTTTATCAAATACTTTGATTTCTTATCTTCCCATCATGACATTGCTATCATTCTCATCCCATCAGTTATACTCCGTGCTTATGGTGCTTATTAGCAAATTAGGGCATGCTTACACACTAAACTAAAATGTCAGCTGTGGTAAACATTTCTAAAAGCACTGCTGTGCCTAAGTACAGCCGCTGCTGGGGCTGTATACCAGAACACTTGTTTTTGTTGCATAGTCTGAAGGTCCCATTACATGATATTGATAAAAATGTTCTTTAGTCAAATCAATCAATCAATCACACATTTCCTTCGAAGATCTTTACAGTCTGTACAGCATACAACACCCTCTGTCCCTAAACCCTCGCCTGACTGTTATCAGTATGCTCCATCAGGCTGCAACTTTGGTGATTAACAACAGTTCTTGACAAATCACATGAATCAAGCTGACAGGTGAAGTATTTTGGGCATGCAAGAATCTGCCTGCATGCAGGGGTTGGAAAGGCCATTGATGGACATTAAGGACGAGACAATGTGTAGTCTGTTGTCCTTTCAAAATAACAACCAAGAGTGCGAGCTATGTGACCTTTCATCCAGCCAACATTAATTTGATCCATTACTTGTCAGGCAGGCCAGCGATTGTATTGTCATCCATCAGCATGTGTGTCCTCCTGCTCCATATAGCTACGACCAAACCACTGGGTGTGGGCACATTCTACCGCACCTTTGACATTTAAGTTTAGTGTGTGAACTGAAGCTTTGGTAGAGGCGAATAAAACATCTTACATAAAATTATATTTTCCTATTTTTTAGCCATTTAGGAATATTAATGACGGAGGCCTACACCAGCCATCCCGGACTATAGGTCCGTCACGGACTATAGGTCCCCGGAAAATTTATATCAATAATGTTACACTGGTTTACATGGGATGACCATAACCTTACATTTTCTTCATAATTTAGTATCTGTTGTAATCTAGCACCTAAAAGGCTTTAGACCTGCATAAATACTTTCTATTTTGACATTCTGTATCATCAGCTTTTACATTAATATGGTGAACTATGTATATGGCAAACAGTTGCTTACTGTATTTACACATCCAGCAGACACAAAACAATCATCATTAAATATATAGCAGCTTTAAAGTTGAGCATTAACGTGGGTTTAAGTTTCTGAATGCATTTCCTCAGTCCTCAGCTCAAGTCGGCCTTACCAGTAGTGGGTCTAAAAATGTAAAGTGTGAGAGTTGCACTAAAGGTATGGCCATGGGGGGCTCATTAAAATCCAGAATGTGCTCTGTGCTGTACAAATGTGTCACCTTTGCGCACAAGGTGGTTCTAGAGAAAAGCTCAAAATGTGTCCAAAATGGAAAAATGTCATCCACTGAGGAAACAAGTGGAAAAATCTGGCCCCATGGTGACGCTAAAGGAAAGTAATGAAGATCATCAGGAGTCAGGATGTGGGCATGAACATGCATAATAAATGTCATGGAAATCTGGTCAGCAGTTGTTTTATTGGACCAAATGTGTTCCATCTTTTTCAGATTATTTGCATGAAACCATGCTCCATTATTCTGCAGGCTTTTGTTCTAACCAAATACTACCCTTCACTGATTAGCACACATTCAACCAGAGAGGGGGACCTCATTTCTGAAATCAGCAGCTATAGTGAAAATAAGATCAGGGTTCTCTGATCCATGGGGACCCAGGCGGAGGCGTGTGTACCCACCCTGACCCGAGCCTCCGTGAGGTTGGTCCACACTGCGATCTCCTCTCTGGTGCTCATGTCGGGGTAGCGGTTTCTCTGGAAGGTGGCCTCCAGCTCCTGGAGCTGCTGGCTGGTGAAGTGAGTCCTCTGTCTCCGCTGCTTCTTCTTCAGAGAGCCATCGTCAGCACTGGACTCGTCCAGCTGGTTCTGGTGGGATTTCTCTGTGTCTGCGGACAATAAGACGAAAAAAAAACATTTAATCACTAGGAGATGTAGCTTAGGCAGGAAAATAGACAGAATGACATGACACACAAATGAGGACAAAGGAATTGAGGGCGAAAGCTTATTGTTGACCTTCAAGAAAGTAGTTTACAAAAAGATGTCACGATGGTAGTTTCCGTGCAAACTCCCCCCCACTGATGAAGACCTGACATGACAAGTTAACTTCGTGTTCAGGCTTTTTCTTTATCTTTTTTTTTTTTTTTTTTTTTTATCAAATAGAACAAACAATATGTATGTTAGTTATAGTAAGGATTAATCAAATTACTTTTTTTAAATTATGAATAAAAAATGAGAATACACTATAATTTTCATATTTGCTAGATATATTTTTTTGGCATAACAACAGTATCAGTTACATTTAACCTGTTTTCATCAATGCATCACTGGGTAATTTGAAGGTAACTGTACTTGTAGAAATGTGTACACTGTAGAGCTGGATGTGCAGAAGAAACCGAAAAAATTTGTGGACGTGCTTCTCCTGAAATATATGAATGGAACATTTTAAAGAAATATATAAAACAATAATTGCGAATGCATGAAAAGATTTTGTATCAATTTCAGCTAAGTGATATATTGCAAAAACACGACATTGAAAATGAGTAAGAGAGTTGTTATCATTGGGTTTAATGTACTTGTTAACATTAAAAGAGGGGGTAAATGTGTTATTGCAACTACATACTGATGTGTGCTGACATTCTTCTTCAGTTCATTGTCATGCTGCACTACAGTACACTCTGTATCAACCCATTAGGGTTATCAGTCTTTTGACCCTCACATGTATATGTATGTAACTTGATTAAGCACAAATCTATCTAGTAGTAGTAGTATAAACTGAATTATAAAAAGACAGCCATCATTCCACTGTGTAATGCACTTTAGTGACCCAATTTGACTGTTATCAGGCTATTGAATAGGCATTATGATCACACATCTGTTCCAAATATAAGGGCTAGTAGATTCAGCAGGCCCCTACTAGCGCATATACCTTCACCCAGTCACGTTCTCACTCCCAGCTCATCAAATGTGCAGGAAAGGACGAAGTCAGGTGACCTTCATCGTCAACGTAAGAAAAGTAAACAACAATCTAGTGTCGGTGGTTATCATTTTTCAGTTAATCATACACTATGTTGGTAAGTAAACAGAAGTCACTAACGTTTACTGCTATAAATACCTTCCCTGAAAGGTAGTGGATGGTATAAAGTAGCATCAAATTAAAGTATTACGGTAAAGTACTTCGACATTTTTACTTAATTACGGTATTTGTATTTGTATTTAAATGTACTTAATTGCCTCCTCCCTGTGTATATAGTTGGATGGAGTTTATGATAGCTGTCACAGAAATTTCCCTAGAAAGAACGGCTAAAAGCTTAATGAAAAAAAATCAATTTAAACCAAAGATATTATAATTTACAATAATGAATATTCCCTTATAACTTGAAGCTTTATTCCCAGAATGCCTTGAACTGTATACTCTGATTTTCGAGAAATTACAATTACATATCAGTTCCTTTTTAGGGAATTATTAGGATGCCATGGGACCAGAAGTGTTACCATTAGTACATGGTGAAAGTATTTCATTTTAAAAAGCATACATACCCACTCAGAGCATTTAAACCCTGCTCTTGCCCTTGTAGAGTCTAAGTGGCTGAATTCTGCATCAAGCTGCAGAACTATCAACACTAAAAAAACACATTCTGTATTTGTGAAACAGCACATTATTCAGACACCTTCACTCTGGGCTGCATCAGCACTATCCAACCCATGCTGAAACTGGAAAATACGCTCGGATCAAACATCATCTGAAACCCCTCCATCCCACAGGCTGGGAAATGACAAGCACGGGTGTGACGTTGCCAAGAGAGAATGATTCCAAACACTGCATTACGTTCAAAGACGTGAGGGGAGCAGTGAGTGATTGCATTTGGCCCCCAGCGCATCGAGTGTAAAGGACCACACATCCATGTTATGTCTGCCAGGGCTCTTCTCTGCCAGATCTTACTCCAGCAATTTGAGGGACCTCACAGAAAGAAGCAAAATTAGGTGGCCAGTTAATCCCGCGGATCAGGCTTTTGTGACTGGGGCAAGTTGGGCTCTGTTTGGCAAGGGCTTAGCTCTCGGAGCAGTTCGAAATGATCAGCAGGGTTTAAAAAGAGGCTCCACAGGGCCACCGGCAAAACCAATAAGGGCCAGGCCGAGGCTGTTATCTGGCGGTAAACTGACACTGGGTAAGCTGTCACTTAAGGCCAAAGTCTATAACACAATACAGAGGAAAGGGCAGCCCTTACGCTCTGACCAACAATAGGAGCAATCTGACTGATAATGTGCCGACATGACAGAGCCCTTCCAGGTCAACTTCTCAGAGGGCTTTAATGTGGAAAACAACTACAAGAGGCTTTTGACCAAATCCACTTATCAACGTATGGAAAAACAGCAAAATTCAGAACATATTCCAAGAAATAAAAGGCTGTCATGTTCTATACTTCATCAAAGAGCAATTCTGACCACAAATAGACCATCCAATATATATTTTGTCCAGGCCAAAGCTTTTTAAAGCAGTCTGCCAAAACAAAGTAGTTTTTACCGACGCAGGAGAGAAAGTTTGTTATAAAAGAGACGGACTCAGTTCAGTCATGGGTGTGAGATGGCACACTAACCCGTGCCTATGGCATGGGCGTCAGCTCGGTGGAGTAAGGTGTGGCAGCCATATTATACTTCAGTTTAACCAAGTCCAGATTTGAGGTTGTGTATTGTGCTCTTTATAAACGGGGACAAAAGACAACAATAAAGGGTAAAAAATGTATTTGTGATAAAAATAATCCCCTCATGGATAATTCAGGACTAGTGTTTCCTCAGTAAAAAATCTGGGGAGGGAAATGACGAACCCTTTAATTATTTATTATTTTGCTGGCCTAAAAGTTGTAAGATTTAAACATATTAAGTCTCAGAATACTGAAATTATCTTATAAAATACCCACCATGTGTAGTTTTTTAAATTGTTGAATATTTCATTTAATTATTAGATACATTTTTCATTATATTTTATTGCATTTTATTTCCTTATTTTCTTTGAATCATGTGTGTTTCATTGAACAGTACAAATTCAACAATAATTCAAATATTTGAGGCTTTTATTATGAAACTATGCATTTGATTAATAAAACATGTAAATTAGATTTAGATTTACAGAGGTAAATAAATCGCATAATTTAACATAATTCTATGCCATCACTACATTTTCCCTAATAGGGTAACCCTCACCCCCTGGTATTCCTTGGAACCTGGTTTTACCTTCAGTGTGCTAACACACACCATTTGGGCCTGTTTCAGTATCATGCATTTGACTTTGAGGCCCTATAAAAAAGCATCAGTTCTCATTAGAGAAAGGGATTACAGGCAGGAAAAGGAGTTTTACTTAAGATTGAATCAGCTGCACGAGTCCTCCCTAACAAGACTGGTGCTGCAGGAGACACATGAAAGCTTTTTTACACTGCATTTCTTTCCAAAATAGTTTGTGTTTGACAGTTTGTTAGGACTGGATTTCTAACCACACACAGTTTAGCAATGAGATTGGGTTACACACACATAAACACACACACACACACACACACACACACACACACACACACCACTTGATAGATATAGACAGGCAGATGGGTGGGTTAACATGTTATACCTTATATGAAGGCATTAGAGAGAAAATCCACCCAGTGGATTATTTGTCAAATATAATCTTGATATTATAACTGTACAAGCTAAAATCAATCAGTGTGCTCCAGTCCTGTTTCCTTCCCTGGAAGTTTGCTGTCCTCCGACTGAGGAGCTCCTCCTCTGCTGCAGAGTCCCAGCAGTCAGCATTTATGTGATTACACAGATATAAATGCATGATCGAATCACGTGATGACAACTAAGCCACCTAAGCAAAATCCGTTCCCTGATGAAAGCTGGAAAAAGCTAGTAAGTGGACCTTGAGTTATTATTTTGTCAAATCCCCAATTATTTCAAAACGGAATGTATTTATTTTTCTCGGTCTAAGTTGAATGTCCTAACGGAATATGTCCACCTGATTTACACTTCAAACCACCATTTATTTATTCGTTAGATTTTTGGATTATTAATTAGAGATATACTGT
Source organism: Lateolabrax maculatus (assembly GCA_031216445.1). NCBI lineage: Eukaryota > Metazoa > Chordata > Actinopteri > Acropomatiformes > Lateolabracidae > Lateolabrax > Lateolabrax maculatus. Next base: position 27,180,611 of record CM062209.1, read on the forward strand.
CGATGATCACATGTCGATTATTAAATTGATTATAATAAATGATAGGCCTGTCTCTGAATCAAATCAAGCCGCCGTCTGATGCTCTCAGGAGAAATAACTCTCGCTCTTTTGCAAATTCATTTTTCCTAATCAAAGTCAAATGAGTTGTGTGTGATGAGAGCCCGTCGCCTGGCCGGGAGAGGCTGCCCGCACAAATAACCCTCCAATTACAGAGGCTTCGGCTCCGGGATCAGAGAGCCTCTGCACACTGAGGGGTGTCGGGTTGCATTTCATTCCTCTCCAGGCCGTTTACAAGCTAAACACTGCACACTTCATAGCATATTTTCTATTTATTAACGGTTCAGATGAAACTGTGCTCGAGCTAAAGATGGCACAACCGAATGCTTTCTCTCGGGTACCTCGGTGTGATCAAAGTCTGTTAACAAAGCAGAAAATAATTACAATCTGTTTGTTTTGCATCCATAATTTATTAAAGGTATTGTAGAGGAATACACAGGATTCCCCGATTATTATTATTATTATTATTATTATTATTATTATTATTAGTAACCAATATTACGATTATCACTATCAAATATGTCCTTGTCGTTCGCTATGCATATGATATGATATGACTTGATATGTCTCACCTTGCAAGTTCCTGCTTGCACGGAATGTATCTGTGACTGTCATTACTGGAGCATACACTTTCATTTTCAAGATAATTTGGGTTTGATCAGGGGTGCACTGGCAGCACCACAGTACGGAGGCCCAGGTACGGACGGACAGATAAAGAGACGCATGCACAGTGAACACGGCTTCTGGTTGACTGACCGCTGGTGTCCTGGCCTTTACATCCCTGGTCGTGCTGCGGGGTCCCGGAGTCGGAGAGCGACAGCGCCGGGCTGCGGGCTTCACTGTCCGTCAGCAGGTTAAAATCCATAACCAGGCTCTGCAGGCAGACAGACACACACACACAGACAGGCAGACAGACACAGGTCAGGCTTAATCGTCCCCACGCTGACACTGGGAGCGGAGCGGAGCACCAGCACCAGCTTTAATCATGTAAAGGCGGCGGGCCGTCCGGCCTTCATTTACACTCATCATGTGGACTTATATCATACTTACATTAACAACAGCTTAACTCTACATGTCACTACTACAATAATATTTTTATTTAGACCTAATACACAGAGACATCATCATGTTTTTGTTTCTATATTTCAGCTGGTTTGGATTTACTCCCCTAATATTTATTTTATATTCTCTACAAACCTTAGCTGCTCTTTGTTCCTTCTTATTTTTGGATATAAAAATCCAGTAATGTTCTGAATCTTAGGAAGGCTTTTGTAAACCATGCTGATGGTCAATGATATAATGACCGTAGAATCTAACAGCAGGCTACTAATAACAATTAGAGCTGAACTCAACACAGGAGCCCCGAGCAGGGACATGTCCTGCAACTTGCACAGCCACATTTCTGTTCCCCAAACCTTTTACTCTCTAAAAGTTTGATTTACTCTCTAAAATCTCCAGTCCCCTCACTGCCCAGGTGATTCATATATGAATTGATACCCTAGTATCAAGTGTTTTTGTTTGCCCCTGGTTTTGCCTCTCAGGACTGCTCCAACCCTCTGATTGAGGGTCAAGAGGTAGTTTAGACTGAGCGCATTCTGTTTCTATTTTCTCTTGGATCTTTCCACTCTCCCCTGGTCGTGGTCGTGATCCCTTTATGTGAGCCTGACTATAAGCAACAAGAACTGACTCTATTTTGGGGGGCTACACGGGGAGAGCGATGGAGTTATTGCTGTAAAATACACGATGACATTTCCAAGCCAAATTCTAGCCGGTGAGGAAGAACTGCTGCTCAGTGGAGCCCAAAAATAGCTGCTGGTTTATTTATCTGACAGCAGTTAACACCTTGAAAATGTTAGGAGACATATACGCTGGGCCCAAGCTGAGAGAGGTTTGGGATGATTTATGGCCGCAGTGCTTATAAAGTCAAAAAGAAGCATAATATCTGTTTAACACTCCATTTGTATCAAAACATGCATCCTTATGTCAGCAGTTAGGGATGTCCTGACGTGGCTGAATTATTATACCTGTTACATTTAGAAGTTATTCAGCTGGCAAAGTATTCGACATGAGAGATAATAAAAGCAAAGGCATACAGATGTCAAATCTTTACATCAAATGTAAACACAGAACATGTATTTTCCTAGAAGAATAAAAGGGATAAACAGAAGTAAAGTGAAGGCTCAGCCCACATGCAGTCATTTCCCTGCACACTAGAGAGTGAAACCTAAAGTTTACTGCTTTAAAGGAAAGTCTTAAGGCTGATACAGGCTACAATGGATCCACCTCATCAAAGATTTAAAATGGCCATAAACCCGACCTTCGCCCCTGGAGAGCGAGCTCCCCCGCTGTGTTTCCCTGCCGCCCGTTTGCCACCATGCCAGTCCTTTGTGTGCCAGTCACATGTGACTTTTGCTGGGGTTAAATCTGAAGCCTTGCAGGGGTGGGGGTGGTTCAGAGCATGGCATAGTGTCAATAACCCCCCCCCCCCACCACCACCACCACCACCAGCAGCAGCACCCACAACACATTGTATAACTTGGTTGAACTCTTGAACCAGACTCACTGTCACCATTTGAAGTTGTTGAAATGACATTATTTCCCTCGGCGCTCTTTGAACATCAGCATACGCTTTCTATGCCGCTACAGCCGCGCTACTTTTAGAGCTGACCAGCCTGAATACTCCTACTCAAACTCTTAAACACAAAGGAACAAGGGCAGACACTGGTGTGATGAAGACTCTTTTCACTCAGTGACATTTTATTTATTCATAGTTCTGAAAGGATACATACTGCCTTTATTACATATTTTCTACTATATTTGAATATAATTTTCCTTTTTTTAATCTAAATGCATATGCAGATATTAAGGAAGGGAAGGAATTAGAAACACCCTTCAAAAGCCACCATGTGTAAGTCGTGTAAACTCCTCTTCAGGTCAGACACAATTCTGATGCCATGACGTTGGTGTCCTCAGTAGCTGCGGCTCTGTTGAAGACTTAGTTAAAGGTTAAAGGTTGATTTTAAAGATTCCTGCAGGGATATTAGCCAGTAAAAATATGTTTTACAATAAAGTTCAATCATTTAGAAGTTTGTTTTGCTGTGCTATTTCTCTTAGTTTTTTTTATTTATTTATTTTTTAGCTCGAAACCCTTTCTGCATAGATCAGTATCTCCAGTTTTCACTGACATTTGAAGTAGAAGTGGAAGAGTGCTTTTATTACTAATGGGCCCAATTAGAAAAAAATGCTGTCACATCTCAAACACACATTAAGTGTCCTCCAGTTTAAAGTGCAATGCCTGTAACAGCATGAATACAGTATACTCAAAATATTACATGCCAATTCAATTTCTCATGCAAATTATCTGAAAGAGTCTGTGCTTTCCTGTAAAAAGAAGTCTTGTGGAAATGACCGATCTCCACTGTAACATCTAAAGACACTTCTACAGCATCAAACACTGAAGACACACAAGGATTATAAAACAGAATCATTAAACATGTGAAAAGTCAAGTTTCTGAAGGAAATCCACACCAAAAGCAACTTAACGCTCACAGTGGTTGTTTCACAATGTATCATCCACTTACCCTAGGTCATAAAAACCCATGGGATAGAGGTTGCTCTGTCATTTTGTCCCCAGCAAGTTTCCACAGAGCTCCATATTCTTTCAACATATGAATAGTGTCATGGCTTTAAGTTCTAAAGGTTTTCTCACAAACTCCTGACCCTCACTTAACACTGTCAGTCACTCTGACAAAGCATCATAATGCTGCACTAAAGCCAACCTGCATATTCTGATTAAAGGTTTAGCACCTTATTACCACTGAATGTCTGTGAAATCTGATAGGTGAGTCCACGTTTTCTTTCATCAAACACATCTGCCGTCTTACTTCGGCAAGACACACAACGCCTCAGCCATTAGAAATGCCGCCGCGATGCACAGTTCATATTTGTCACTGCTAACACCACCAACATTTGACGGAGACTTTAAAGAAAGACTTGCATCTGTTTTCTGTTTAGCATCCGTGAGAATAATCATGGAGCATTTCACAAAAGATTAGGATACAGGAAAATGGCTATTCTTCAGTCGGCCAGGGGCCATCACTGCATCCCTGGGAAAAAAAGATGTGAGACTGAGGATAAGGTCAAGTCTCCCAGTAGAGAGATTACCTCAGTAAGCACACTCCCTCTGTGTTGTGGTTCTGGATTAATGAGCCTCTGATATGGATTTGTAGGTTAAAGTTGACTTGTGGGTCAGAGAGATCAGTTGTCCCCTTTTCCATAACCCTACAACTATCCACTCTTTTTTATTTTTGTTGTTCAGTTGAATGACTTGCCTGTTTTTGGATTTTAAAAGGGTACCATGAAAATCTGACCTACTATTTAAATGAAAGCTCCTTTGCTGGCTTTTCTGTAAGTATTTTTTTTAGTTTCACATTGCTGAACAAGAACACTTCGATCTTACATTTATTTCATTTTGTGTTTGAGTTTTTCAAACACCCCTGTTCTGACATTTCAGTTATCCCCATGCCATCGAGCTGTAGCACTGTGATCATATGCACAATAAAATGTTACAGGCAAAATTCTGATCTGGCAAACATAACTAACCATCCTGCAGGTTATTTTGACTTCTTTCAAGAAAGGTAAACTGTTTTATGTCCTTTTGGACAAGGCAAAACTGAGGTTTCTCCTTTGTTGAAAGCAACACAGCTCAGCACAAATGTATAGCGAAAGGAAGCAAAAAGAGATGAATCCAACACACAGGCAACTTCTGTTTTCTATTTAACTCTTTGACATTCAAAATGTGTCTGTCTAATTTGTGTGTAAAGCAGCATTACCTTTGCTGCTGATGTGTGTTTAGCCGTTTTCTCTGGGTTTTAGAATCAAAGCCTCTCTACAAACGGGTCCCAGTGGCTGTTGGAACAGTTCACTCAGGGTACTTGCCTGACAGAGCAACAGCTGTCCCTATTGTGAGTGCAGAGCTCAGGTCTGGTATCAGCAAGGTCCAGTATTTTGGTCCGAAATATGAATGTGCGACAGTCCGGGGGACTATATCCGCCGCTGCAGTGATGGATGGACAGGCGCTCTGGTGTCAATGTGGTGCTGAGAGGCCGGCTGGCTTGGCAGCGAGGGGCGTGCGGGTGATGCAAGCCAGTCATTTTGTCCAGAACAAGGTGTCAGTAGCCTACACCCCCCCATCGCCCCGCCCGCCTCCACCCCACCCCCTCCCTGCTGGCTACACACACTCATCAGGGGCGCCACATGATTACATTTCCAAAATCAAGACCCCCCCCCCCCCCCAAATGGTGGGTGTGCTGATGCTGACTTCCCGCTGTGGTGAAACGTCCCCGAGTGAGCTGACTCCCCAGTGAAGGTTATGGAAACCAAAAGGCGACCTGAGCCGATTCCAGCTGTAGCCCTGCTCTTCATCAGCCCGGCCACCTCTATCCCCCCACCCCCCCACCCCCCGCATCCACCGGACAGGCGGCTGCTGGGACGGGCCTGTGCGTGCTCTCTTACCGCTGGGGGCCTCGTCCTGTTGAGAAATGGACGCAAATCGTCAGCGAGATGAGAGTCTCCGGTTTGCATAAGCTGGAGCGCTTTGCATAAACAGTCGCCCGGTAACACCGATCTCATTAAAATATATATCTGGTGATGATAATAAAAGAAATAATAATGGAAGCAAAAATCCTCTCATTTTTCGGGAGATTGCCGGGTCCATCTGGCGGCGCGCGGCAGACTGCTTGCTTTTCCACGGCCCGCGGCATTAGCCCGGGAATTATTCATAAACGCGTTGAGAATTAATTCCCGGGATTAAGAGTTGATTAAGATGTGTGTCACTTTGCTGTCTGAGAACTTATTAAGGGCCTCCTCGAAGAGGCGGCAGATGGAATTTCAGTCCAATGTTTGTAGATGTTAATTTCTGCCCTCCTATAACAGCCATTTGCATATGATTGAGGCCGAGCAGTCCTGCACAATCACCGCCTCCGCGCACAGGGAGCGGGGGAATAATTGGCTGTGGAAGTCCACAACAGTGATTAACACAGCGCCTTTCTACATCAACAATTTATTACGACGCACTAAAAAATAGCCTGTATTTTGCTGATTTGACTCAAAGGCCTGAGTGTAAAACAACGAGTCTAATTTATAGGAAATTAGTTAAATTCAAATCTATCATATTTTAAACGCCAGGTATATTATGATTGTCGATTTCTTAACGGACGGTTACGGCGATGAAAGGCCCATTGTAAGAGTGGGAATTTAAGTTTTAGTTTCTCTTTTGCAGTCAATAGTTTGAAATTAATTAAAAACAGAAAATAAATATGACGACTACCACTTTCGTTCTATGTAAATGCATATATATTTGGCTGCACATTCTGCTCCGTTCAAGCACTTTTAATCGCCTTAATAAACACTTACGTGATTAAATGGAATTACGCGAGTCAAGATCAAATGCAGGTTCCCACCTGTTCAGAGCAATAGAGAGAATTTCTTCGCTTTACTGACGAACTAAAGTTATAAATATATAAGTCTAAATTATCCTAAATGAAACAAAGATTCCAACTTGTTTTAACTGACAAATGCACCTTGGTGTATTACAGTACTGTAATATAATGGATCAGTGTATCAGTGCAGCAGGCCGTGGCCTTCAGACTTGCCTCTGTTGCACGGTTGGGTGATAACCACTAAAAGAAGTATTTACATTGTTCCCTGAGGCCAAACGTGAGCTTCGATTAAACAAATCTTATTTTCATATGTCCTGACCTGGGAACAGATGCAAAAGAGGCTACTGGCCTGCCAAGGCCTGCTGGAGGAAATCTAACCCGGTGATTCTTGAAAGTAAATCTTTTATTACAGAAAATTAACTGCGCGGGTTTAGAAACGAAAGTAAATTGTTTAGTTAAAGGAACCATAATCTAACCTTTAAAATACGGATTAGGCCTCTTCATATTGAAAAATGTAAAATAAGCGAAAGCAAAATATAGGCTGATATTTCTTGGTTACAACTCCCTTCTTATTTCTATAGGCTAAATTCTATTATTCATGTATCTATTTTGAACAAGTAAGGCAGAATATGGCTCCAGCTTTAACGATTTATTAGCCGTGGACAAACAATGGGCCGTGGCCATTATTAAAAAATCAATAAATAAAAACATAAAAAAATCCACCACCGTGGAGGGCCGCGAGATGGACCTCAATTCAATTTAATTTTATACATTATTAATATTATTAAGCCTATTATTATGTTTATTACTGTGAATAAGCTACTGTTTTCAAGGTCAAAAATAAACATTTACTCTTATAAAAAGACGTTGAAACCCTGAAATGATCTCATCATAATGTTTATAATATCGATGCAAATATTATAAGTATAAGTGAGATTGAAGTTGTGGGCAGCCTACTTGTGTTTGTGTGCGCGCGTGCATGTGTGTGTGTATTGGAGGTTGATGGGGGGGGGGGTACGGCTCTGTTTTTCTGTCCGAGGTCTCCTGTGGCCCCGGCAACCACCTGCCATCTATCAATTTCCTCAACACCCCGAAATATTTTTGACCTCCCAAATATTTTCATAACGTCCGCCTCTGCGAAGTCTTTGAATTTTGGAGAAAACATATCAAGTTGTAAACGTGATCATTCAGTTTAACACTGCAGGAGGAAAACCTTTTTCGGGCGTTGAAGCGCTGCTTCACCGAGTTCCTAAACTGCTCCCTCTGTTTTTCTCCCCACAGGCCTCGAGCACGGCTTTAATAATTGATAGTAACCAAAATACAGCAGTAATATGTTAGTAATTAAACCGTAAAATTTGGGGAGGACAAAATGACATGCAGCCTTTATGCAGAACGTGTTTAGCTCTGTGATTTAATAGTATAAAATATTTTAATAATAATTAATAGCAACTTGTAACAGCGGCTGTCATTTTGTCTGAATGGAAGATGCTATACATACTTTTAAATATGTCATATTGGCTGATATGGCGACTCTCATCAGCATCATAATCTTCTCCGTAGAAACACACCGAAAAGTAAACTCCTGCATAACCTTTTCATGTGTGTTTCAAGCCATGCCCAGAGCCCTTAAAAGCTTATTCTTGGTACTGTAACTTGTAAACGCAGAATCAAGTGCTGCTGGTATTGTGGAAAGCTGTAAATTGTACCGTAGAAGTGAGTTAAAGAAGCCACTGCTTTATTTATCGGATAGATTTGGTCAACTTTTAGGCACACATAAAAAGGCGCTGGCTGGATTCCGGACGCACAAAGACAAAAAGAGAGGTTAAAAAAAGAGAGAAAGGAGAGAAAGAAGTGCGGTTATTTGCACTTACATTGAATCCCGGTCTGGTTAAATTAATCCGTGGAAAAGGCTCAGAGCTCTGCTGCAGGCTGATGGGTGTCCTGGCCTCAGGTTTGCCGGTGACATGGACAAAAAGTTCCCCGGTGCGTCAAGAAGTCAGAAAAGGCGTCAGTTGGTCAGTCAGTCAGTTTCCCCCTTCCTCTTCTTCTTCCCTCTGTGCTGTCAGACATGAAGGCTGTGGATCCCCACACAGAGTATAGGCGGGGGGGGGGGGGAGTTGGGAGGCGGGGGTTGACTTCGTGCTAAATATTGTGTGTGACAGGTCCACTGTGGAAAGGACAGCCCCCTACTCTCTCTCTCTCTCTCTCTGTCCCCCATCTTTCTTTCGCTCTCTCTTTGCGCGCACATGGGGTACACACGCACGCATCCACACACTAAGTGCAAACATACACTTCCCCACCTCCTCCTCCTCCCCCCCTCCCTCTCTCATTGGCTCTCTGTCTACAAACATTCTCTCCATCTCTTTCTCCCTGCTGCCTCCACAGTGCAGCTTTTTATTTACCTGCACTGTTGTAGGTTGGGATTGCACAGGTGTGGGGACTTTTTATATGGTAGCTTAGAGGTCCATATTTCATCGTTTATTTTTTATTACTGTTGTTACACATACTGCAAGTCACTAGCATAAGGGATGAAAATCATGGAGGTAAATATTAAAGTTTTTATTACAAAAGTTCAGCTTTACAATTTATATTCACCCACCTTAACCTCCTCAAACACTCCTTCCCAGCTAGCACTAATAGGGCAGGGGCGGTGTTACACTGGCAAGGCAATGCAACACATTCCATGTGACTATTTTCACTGCAAACAATTAAGTCAAGTCAATTTTATTTGTATATCCCCAAATCATAACAAAAGTTATCTCAAAACACTTTTCACATAGAGTAGGTCTAGACCATACTCTTTAAAATATTATTTACAGAGACCCAACAGTTCCCACCATGAGCAGCACTTGGCGACAGTGGAAGGAAAAACTCCCTTTTAACAGGTAGAAACCTGGAGCAGAACCAGGCTCTGGGTGGGCGGCCATCTGCATCGATTGAGTTGGGTTGAAAGGGGAGGAGAGAGGGGGAGAGGGGAGACAGAACAGGAGGAGAGACAACAAATCAGACTCATAATAATAACAACTGCAGCAGTGAGTGTGGAGCAGGAACATGAGTAAAGTTAGTGATTGGTGGGGGAAGCAAGCAGATTTACAATGAAACAAAACAAACAAACAAAAATAAAGAAATAAAAACTAGTCCACCTAAGGGCAATACCCATATCGTTTTTGCCCTCTAACAGCTCACTTGCCAGGGCGGACTAGACAGAAAAAGAAACCCTCCCAAGAATCCAAGAGCAGCCAATGAACCACTGGCCCTTTTCTGACCTTGCATTTACATCCATCCTGGGTGATCCAATCACAAGTCACAAATGGCAAAATTTCCCTTCGAATCAGTGCAGCAGTTTCGCAAGCTTGTTAATGTTAGCTTGCACGTTAATCAGTAAAGACACCTATGATTGTATTAATATAGCACCTTATATTTAGATTAACAAAGTTAAAGATGCTGGGCTTTATATTTGTAGTGACATTTTTTAATATGTTTATTAGCATGATTATGGCGATCTGTCTGATTACTGATGTTGTTAGTTACGTAGCTGCACTGATGCTGAGGTAAATTCTGCCATTTTGAAATGAGGAACAGCAATCGGTGCTGTTATAGACGATGTGACTAAAATTATTAAAATACTTTTGTTAAGAGCTTACTGATTAATCTTAGTTTTCTTTTCTTTGCCTTTCAAGCAGACATGGAAAACAATAGAAATCAGTTAATGTCAGCTCTGTGTGGCAGCAAAACAGGCTTCCAACACTGTTTACATCCTGAGCCTCCCGTCGGTTAAGAACAACAACACATTTAGTCTTTGCAAATGGAAATAATGTACGTGCTTATTTACATATAGAGCGGGGAAGTGAGATCCGATCACAAGTGGTCACTCAAGACCTTGTGGAGACACATTTTAATGCCAGGTGTGAACTTACGTACTGTGAGCTGTCCACTTGTGATCAGATCACCCAGGACGGATGTTAATGCCAGGTCTGAACAGGGTCATTGATGCTCTGGTAACATTGTTCTTGTAACATGGCAAGGTTCTCTTTGGAGCAACGTGGGTGGACAGAAATATCAGACTGGATACACCAAGTCCCCCTCTCACATTGCTTTTCCTCCTCCGATGCCTCAGCTTCAATGGCCTATCTGTATTGGCGAGACAGGGGATTCTCATTCTTATTTTGAGGTAAAGTTGAACAGAGCTAGCTGGGCTGCCCATATTTACTCTAGTGCACCAGATTTTGCTGTATCTAGGTGCCCAAGTGGGTTGAGCCCCTGCTTCCATAGCTGAGAGAAGACTTCCTCCACCGTCCCCAGATGCTGCTGAATAGAGTAAGAGAACACAATCACATCATCAAGGTACAATAAGACAGACTGATAAGGGCAGTCTCCAAACACAGATATAAAGTCCAAATGGCATCCTGTTAAACTCAAATAGTCCAAACTGAGTACAGAATGCTGTATTTGCGTTGTTCTTTTTGGAAACCTCAACTTGGTTATAGCCACTGGCTAAATCCAAAGTAGAGAACCACACAGTAGTAACAATCCATCCAGTGACTCTTCATTCCTTGGCAGAGGGAAAGCATTTTTCTTGGTTTTAGCTTTCAGGTGGCGATAGTCAACACACAATCTGTTTCTACCATCTTTCTTTTGCACCAGTACGATGTGTGATGCATATGAACTACTACTTTCCCTGATCATTTAGCTTTCCAGCAGTTATTTTAAATGGGCTCTCACTATGTCATACTGTGAAGAAAGGGTTGCAATGGTATGGCTGGCATACAAGAGTATTTAGCATGTTGTATCAAATTAGTGCAACCTAAGTCAGCTTCATCCTTTGCAAACAGTGAAACCCCTCTGGCCTCAGCTCCCCAAAGCAAAACAGATGCTGTACACTCGTTGCAACTGACATCCCTCCAAAACTCAACATGGGGAGTTTGTTCAGATAGTACAGTTGCCATGCACTGGAGTTATGACCCTGAGTGGGGTCAACCAAACATCAGAATAGTCTACATTACTGGTACATCTTCAACCCCTCTTTCAGAAGCCACTAAGGCAGGTGAAACTAGTGGACCCTCTGGAAGTACACCCTTTTCTGGCCATAATGGCTCCAATACAATCTCCAAGTGCTGCTGTGAAGGAACCCTGGGACATGTTACAGGGATCATTGTTAATGTACCTGCAGCTAAATGAGGTGGGCTCTTACCTTTCACTGTCACTTTGAAGGGCTCACGGGGGTATTCTATCATCTCCTCCACCTTGCAGTGTCTGAGCACCTGTATCCATTCTGGGGTCTCTGATACCCTGGGGTCATCAAAGAGGTTAAAGCCATACTGCACAAACAACTCATAGTAGAACCTTTTTATCACATTCATTCCCAGTACCCCAGGGGTTCCACATTTAAGGTTCATCTGCGTCTTTCGCTACCAGGAACCCCCTGTGTGTGACCCATTTTCCCAGTATAGTGATGTCCAACTCAAATAATAACTCAAATAACCTAGGTACGGCAGCTTTAGACCATTTTCTGCCCTAAGACCTCACCATGCACAATCATGTAACTAAACATCTGTGAGATTGCCAAAATGTTTATTAAAAAAAAAGTGATAGTTCTGACTATGGGCCAAGTATCCAACAATGATGGAACCATGATTTCCCCTATTTTAGCCTCTACAACTGGACACTCGCTCACCAGTACTGGATCTGGTTCTGTATCAAAATTTGTTCATAGATGTGTGTGACTTTGCTCAAAAGCAGACTCTTGTTTTTTGAATTGGGCTGCTTCTCTTTCGGACAGAGTTGTTTTAAGGAGGGCTTCAGTACAGTAATGTGCTATGTGGCCTTCTGATCACACTGGAAACACCTAGGCTGTCCGTTAGGAGTTCCTTTAGTTTTAGGTGGAGGTTGGACCCCAGACGTTCATTAGGAAGTCTAACTGCCTCTGCTTGAGCTTCAAAAAAGTTTTTTAGTTAAGAATAACTTGATTTATTGTCAACTGACTCACAGGACACTTGTCCATTGGAGAATAGTGAGGGGTGGTTATTCTTTTACTTAAATGACTTCCATTCAAACTTTCTTTGTCCACTGAACATTATCCCTATGGACATCACAAATTGTCCACTGATGTTTTAAACAAACTTTCAGTGTTATACTCAGATTCTAGTCCCTGACACCTTCGCAAAAATATAAACCACCTGTGTTCCCCCTCAGTCTCAGCAGGCATTGGCTCAACACTGTCCATGGCGCTGCTGGAAGGATCATTGCTCTTGCCGTTTCCCTTTTTTTTTTTTTTTTTTACTCAGAAAGAGAAAAAAAACAAAAACTCAATACTGCCATCCACTTCCCCCAAAACAAAACATTACTACTTAGCTAGTCTTGCCAACAACGCCTAAATGTTACACCCCCTTCAAGTCACTAGCAAATAGAGTGACAGTCATGGAGGTAAAGATTAAAGTAATGTAAAGAGTAAAGAGTTTTTATTACAAAAGTTCAGCTTTTCAACTTATATTTGCCTATGTTAACCTCCTCACAGTTGACTTTTTAGCCATCAATAACAGGCAGGCGTTCCACTAGCGCGTCGTCCCTGTACACCAGTATAGAATGAGGTGTGCACCTGCCTCACTCTACAAGCCTGAACTAATTTTGCAACCTGTGTTTCTCCTGTAGGTACCCCTATATCTGCAAAACTCACTAATTGGCGCACCTCCCCTTTTTACTGCCACCTGCTACAATGTAATATTTTTTCTTACTTTGATGATCATGCAAAATCTAAGCAACAGTCAAATTTTAAGCAAAAATACATTGAATTAAATAACGGACAACAACAGGTACAAAAAATATAAAAGGATACACTGAAAGGTGTTGAAATTGTTGAAGCATAAAATGATACATTGAGCTGGAAGTGTCATTTATTGTGTCGTAACTCAAAGCAGATGAACTCTCAGTTACAGAATGAAAGATGAAATCAGTGAAACTTTCAGTTGACGTGTAAGCCCTGGAAGTGGTTAAAATATCAGTTGAATAGTAAGAGTACATCCACAATAAGCCAATTGAATTTGTAAACGCATCTTTTTCTCTCCATTTCAGCCCTCTGTCCAAACTATAGGAATAGGAAGGCTTTTCTGTTGCCTCTAACTTTCTCTGTGATCACTCATGTAAATGAGAACAACTGTATCATGAATTTGGCTGCATGAAAGGACAATATAGGTGATCACAGAGAGCAAGAGGAGACTGAAGGGAGTTTGACTGGGCTGTCATTCAGCAGAGTAACAAACTGTAGCTGTCCAGTGAAGTTAAGTCATCTCTTCTTCTGTGATCATGCATTTGAAAAGTTCATACAGCTGTTAAGATGTATTTTTTGGCGTTCTGTTCCACTCCTTATCAGATGTTGGCTGTGATGCGTGTTTTTGTTTGCTAACTAAAATGGGACAAAGAAGAAGAGATTTTGACACTTTTCTATTGTTCAGGTGAATCACTGTGGGCAGAGTTCTCTACTAAAACAACCTGTAAATGCAGAATGCAAGTCATTTTCCCACAAAAACTGTGTTTAAAAAATTTTGATTGGTTAATGTAGAGGTATAGCCTGGGAACAAGACGAATCTGCGAGCTCATGTTTTCAGATTAGTCTGGCCCCCCTCTCATTCAAACTGATTTCCTCGGTACTGGCAGCGCCGTTGTGTCGGGTGAACCAATCACAATGGTTTATCTAGTATTTATACTACCCGCCTTATAGTATGAGGCGGGTTTAATACGATGACTGACAGAGAGGAGCGCCGTTGAGGCTTCTTTGTAAATATCCAAGAAGGCTGCTGCCGATGAGCGTTCCTCGGCCAGCTACAGCTGCAGTATTAAACGGACTGGATGGTGAATTTTCTCTAAAAGAAGAACAAACAACTGCATTTAAACTTTATGTTGATAAGAAATAAGGAAAATACGCATTTGTGAATTATTCACGGGATGCCAGGCTAGTAGAGGTGGTCTAAGAGATGAAAACCGTTTAAGTTGACATGTAAGCAACAGTTGAAGTGTCACTTGAAGAGTAAATGAAAGCAGTTGAAATGTGATCAGGGAAGAGGAAGGGCTGTTGCATGATTCTTTCGCTGTTGAAGAAGAGAAAATCAAAGTGCTCTCCAATCAATTTAGCGCTTTTCGACATACAAAAAGTTATAGCTTATACATTCCTATTTCCTATATTAATATTATTATTTTGCCAAAAAGGTAAACTCACTAGGGACTTTTATTGCAGGGGCAGTGGGAGTTTGAAATGTAGGGAGAGAGTAATCGTCCTGCAGTTACACTGATTCAAAGAAAGCTATGAATCACACTTATTTGAATAGCATTAACACATTCTTAACACAGCTGTGAGATATGATGTCGTTGTTCACAATGCTAACGTTTGTCATCTTTGGATGACCTTTGCTGATGATGCTGGAACTCTGAGGCAAAATCGACTGCCAGAGCAAGTTAAAGTGAAAATGACAAAAACTTGAATGCAGGTGTATTTGTTCTTCTGCAACACCTGGTGTGTGAAAGGGAGTCCACGCTGCATGCCAGCACTGATAAACTGCTTTCCAGCTTTCTGCAGGTCAGGTGATACTGAACGATATAGATGAGGACAGTGGAGGTGTGAGCAACAAGACGCGACCCATTAGTTTTTCAGTGTGTAAAAGTTAGTTGTGTGATGGTACTATCTCCACCACCATCATCAAAACATATTAATGGTCCAATGTGTTGCATGGACTGACAGTCTAACCATCATTGCTGCTAGCAGAGCAAGTAGTCCAATATACAGTGATAAAATAAGATAGACCAGACCACATATTCTCTTCTTCTTTTGCCTGCTCCCATTAGGGGTTGCCATAGGGGTTGGATAACTGATTTTATGATCCACAGATTTGGTAATATGTATAATAATATCATATAATGTCTGTGCATTAAGGGTGGAGCTGGAGATATTTGCATTAAGACTGAACGCAGGGGGAAGCAGCTAACCTAGCTCTCTCCAAAGTGACAAATACATAAACCAACACCTTTACAGGTCATTATTGTATCTCTTTGTTTAACACTCACAGAAAGACACAGTGTGGTTTTAGAGGGAGTGATGTGCTGGAGCTGTTCTCTGGTAAAGTGACTTTGCTCAGCTTCACAGAGTCATGTTGTTACAGTTAGGCTGTCAGGTTTGCGCCTGTACAGAGACCAGCTTTAGCCTGAGATGATGCATTTTTACATTTCTGTTAATTTACAAAAAATTGTTTGTTTCACAACATGTTCATTTGTGAGCTTGAGAGGTGTAATTAAAAATGTTGGGTTTTCCCATCTTCCCAGTCTTTATGCTAAGCTAGGCTAATTGCCAAACTATCACTGAACAGCTAACTGAATAGATAAAATATGAATATTTCAAATGATAATAAAGATAAACATTAGAGGGCAATGCACAGGGTGCACTAAAATCTTAGTTACAGCCGTAGTAGCATTCAAACCGATAGAGTTGCTCCATAGCAATGGTGGCCGAAGCTCATAGGTGTTGTACTAGATGGAGTCATCCACCATTTCAAACTGATGAACAAAACCTGATTCCTCTCGAACAAAGGTGACATAATTAAAACTGGTAACCACAACACAGACCTATAGCATTGTCACATTATGCAGAACAGTCCTGTGTTCCTATGTTAAGTAACACTGAGGATATCCCTGAAAGAAAAAAAAATTGAACTGGGAATACACAATTGGGAAAAACACTTCCAGAACCAGTGGCCCCTACAGTAATACTTTGCAACTCCATAGGGAATGATTGGTGATAGATTAGATTGTATGTATTGTATACCATGTATTTCTTGTCATGCGTACATTTCATAGCCATGAATATGTCCTCAGGTCTCAAGCACTGCTCAAAAATATCTTCAAGAATGTTGGAGGAACTCTTGATAAACAAGCCTCAATTAATAATTTCCACATCTTTCAAACAAGAATGTACTCGCCAAATATGATACAACTATTTTGCAACACAAAGCATATTACATTGCCTGGGTTTATGTTTGTATGTTTCTCCAAGACTAAACACTGATTCTTTGTCTTCTTACAAGACAACAGGCAGACACAAACAACAAGGTAAAGCAGAAACACAATATGATATAGGCATCACTTACTGAAGTATAAAAGCCTGACAAAGTGGTGTAAATGTGTTATTTGGGTGTTCTGTCTTAAAGATTTTGGATGAATGGGATAAAAAATTAAATGAATCTCACTATTTTCTCATGTCTGTAATTAATGATGAACAGACTCACGTCCAAGACACTGGCTTACATAAATATTTTCAATTTGGATGAAGGAAATGTAATCAAGAGAAATCCAGCTGTTTCATATGCAGCTGAAGAGGGATAGGACAGGGATATGGTGGATAAAATGCGGATATGCAACACAGGGTCATGGTTATTTAAGATGATTTTTGAGAAAGATACTGTTTCTTTGATGACTAAAGCTGGTTATTTAGGCAATGATAATTAAATTAATGGTAAATAGACTGCATTTTTTATAGCGCTTTTCTAGTCTACTGACCACTCATAGCACTTTACAGTACATGCCTTCATTCACCCATTCACACACACATTCACACACTGATGGCAGAGGTTGCCATGCAAGGTGCCAACTGCTCATCAGGAGCAGTTAGGGGTTCAGTGTCTTTCTTCAGTGTTCAGTTAATCTGTGACTGCATGTTTGTTTCCCACATATGGGAAGGACTTTGCAAATGTATATGCAAGTGCATGACAAACATGAAGAAAAGTGTTGTTATTACTTCAATGGTGCAGACGTATCTGCTACTGTGGAAAATGACATGCGTATATTTGCAGATTAAATGTTGCAATTACAAATCAAACAGGTGATCAAACACTTTTCAAAGAGCAAACCGAGCTTTGACACAAGTAGGTCCGGTTCTACATGCTTTAAACACAGAGCAATGCTTTGAGTGTAGGTTTTGATCAAATGGCTGCTTCTGATTGCACAGACAGATAAGAGATTGTAGGATTGTAGCTGTGCAACCTTTGCATGGACACCCCCACCCAATATAAAGCAAACACACATGCATACATTGTTTTGCGATTGATTGTTGGGTCATTGGATTAGTTAGGTATATTCTCTAAGACTCTTAAAACACTTTGAGCATGACATTTTTCTTCACCCACCTTTTTATTTTTAAAACATCAAAACAGAACATACCAGGGAAGCAATATACACAGTGAAATTACAAACCCATATTCCTTAGCATATACTGCTACCCCAGCGTGCACACACATACAGGATACAGAATACATACAAGATTATTGCTGGCCATTCACAACCAAGCAACTCTACATTTTTACCAGCCAAGGAGCTAAAACCAAGAATACATTTTGTTTTGGATCTATCACTACCTTAATACCACAATATTTCTTAATCTCTGTTTTGAAGACTTGAATGTTTCGATCAATGGACATGGCCACATTAAATAAAAATGTTGGCCCTTTTGGCACATGTAATTTGTTAACGATCTTATATTGTCTTTCAACTGATTTATCTGATATAGTGATTCTTTAAGCATTATACCAAACTTTGTGCCAAGTCTGGCCATGCAGGTGAAAATCTTTGCTCCACCAGTGTTTAATATTCATGGTCTTATTATTCATTCATGTTGATGAGGGAAAGTAAATTATTTAGCTTGGGAATAGTAATTTGACAAAAAAGTCAAAGTGGCTCCAGAAGAGACAAGCACATTATGATATCATCATCAATAGATGTTTACATGCACCCTACTATTCCACTTTTATTCTGAATATGATAATAATAATGATATTCCATTTGGATATTCCTAATTAGGCCTTATTCCGCATGTAGCATTTTCCAATTAAGTCACGTGGGATCTTATTTTTATTAATTTTTATGGCAGTTTGCTACACACAGCCTCTTGCTTGTGTATGGTCAGCTCTGTGCGTTGTAAACAAACCAACTAACCAACAGTTTGTAAGGCTAGGGGATTGAGACGCATGGCCAAAAGAAAAGCCCACAATCCTGGTGGGAAGGCGAAACACACCTACTGTTAAACATTTTAAAAGAAACAGATTTTGACGGTGTAGCCGTAGGACGTACGTCAAAAATCTAATGATCACATTCAGATTTTAATAGTAATAATAATAATAATAATAATAATAATAATAGCCTAATAATAATAATAAGGCGCTTATTATGAAGTGCCTGTAGTGCTGCAAGGCTACCCCAAACCTTCCTATTTGTCACAATAATTAACCCCACACAGAGAGTCACTCCTATTGTTGCAGAACTATTGCGCAGCGACGCATTGACAGTAAACTGGAGCCTGTTTCTGCTCCCTTCATCTGCCATGCAAAGCATGCTTTCGTCATCAACCCGGCGCAACCAACCTGTACTCCACTTCTGCTCCCTTTATCCCGCCCTAATTTCTGTTGAACACAAGCGATATTTTTTTCTTTTAAGAATCCCTGTCTTTCTATTTGAGCAGAAACATAGCACAACCTCCAATATAACCTAAAATTTAATTATATGACATCTGATTGTGTTTTAAAGCCATATATGACGCTTAAAGTGATCAGTATAGTAGTCTGTCAATCAATACTCCATCATCAAGCTAGGTTGAGACTGCATAGCTTTTCCACGTCAGTGTGTTTACCAAGACCAGATTGACAGCTGCAGGAAGGTGTTCAGTTTAGTCACTTATGGAGCGTTTCTTTGAAGAGTGAATGAATAAGCGGTGTTCGGAAATATCACGTTATCACTCAGTGGAATGTTCGACATTTTTAATTTGTCTTTCTGTCGTAGTGAACTAAACTTTGGTCTTCTTCATTCACTGTTGGCCGGCTAGCCTGCTAGCTTGCCGAGCAAGTTTAGCATTAGCTACAGCAGGACTCCATCTTTGAAATAGCAGCAACACACAGGTAATATATTTATTTCCAGAGAAAAGCATGTCCATATACATGTCAACAGGCGTTTGCTTTATCAAATCAAGAAAATAAATGACTGTTGTCTGAGAGGACAAACGCTGAAGGCAACATCTACCCTTAGCCAGCTGACACGCTCGCTAGTTGAGCTGGGTAGTTAGCTGTCATGTTCCTGTGATGGTAGCCTTACTGGTTTATGCAACTCTTCAGTACGTTAAAAGATATTAAGGAAACAGTAGCCATTTGTCCTACCGTTGTGTTTTGTTTGTCCTAGAGGAACGTCAACAGTGTTTCAACAGCTCGGTGTGGTGGAGAGCTAGCCTGTTAGCTTTGCCTTTGAGTGGACGCTAACGTTACTGATTTAATTAATCTAATTAGCCAGCGAGCACCTTCCTGACTCACCGGAGAGCTGACTTGTATCACTTGCTTTTGGTGTATGTCTGTATTCTGGTGCATTTATATAACATGCATTGAGGGGTTTCACTATGGCCATGTTAGAAATGGCTGGAGTCTTATATATTGGTGGTATTGTGACACTCAGCTGGTTGTTATCTTAAACCAATATGAACTACCAGTGGTCGCTGATAATTAAGAGTCACTTATATCCAAGCAAGACTTAGGAAGTCCAGAGTTCACTCAACAGCATGCAGAGCTTCATGCTCTTTATTGCTAGCCACACCATCGGCATCATTAGGAAAGCTCTTGTCATGCAAAGACAGGCTCAAAAAACACCAGCTTCCAAAAACAACTGTTCCATATATATATATATATATATATGTGTGTATATATGTATATATATATATGTATGTATGTATGTATGTATGTATCTCAAATCTGGATATCTTTTATTTCAAACAGCAGAGAGCCCCTTTTCCCCCTGAGCAGTCATTCAAATGTAGTGTAAGGTACTGATCTGAAGGGGAAACATGCAAACATACAGAATTTTAGATTATTTTGTCTACAGTATGAATGAATAGAAATAGTCAATAGTGTTTGAAAGTGAAATCATTTTAAAATCCTCCAAAAGCAAGTTTACATCAGTGGTGACTTGTCATTATCCACAAGCCCTAAACAGAAGTGCAGGTACAGCAGATCTGAGGAAACATCAAATTTAATTTCTGTCAAATTAAATTTCTGTCACTTTGTCCCAAGTTTAATTTACATGATTTATTTAACAACCATATGGACAAGTTTGTCACTTAAAGAAGAATGTGCCATCCATTTGATAGCAAATATTGATAGTTTTGAAACATGCATTGACAGGTTAACACCACAGCACATAATATAAATCAACAGCTGAGAGAGCAAAGTGTCTCCATGGTGACAGATGTTTCCTGGTTATAATGGAGAGCAGCGAATGAGTCTCACAGTTTACTTATTTATACCCTCACCACTAATGCAGATTGCCCACCACAGGTTTGAGTTCCATGTCATTAAACTGCCTTGTTTTCTTTTCTGGTGCCCAGTCACAAGATACAATAGTCTTTCCATTCCACAGGAACACATAAGAACCTGTTCACTTTTTCCTGCTCAACAAAGTAGTTGTAGTAAGATAGCTTGCAGTTGACTGTAGGCCTATACTTGTAGCCCGAATTAAATGATAAAGGAAAAAATGCTCAGCCCAATTGGGCAGTATTTCTTAAACTTCTTTGTTATTTTCTTAACAAGATAAATGAAAATGACAGACAGTTTAATGCAGAGCTGTACGTGGCTGCTGTGTGCACTGTGCAGCAGTATTATGTTGGAATATACAATATCAGATCAGGACTCAACATCGCTGATTCAGATTGGAATTGGAAGTTTAATAATCTTAATCGGTACATCCTTGTGAAGACTCATTTATATGACAGTCTTATCAGCTGTAAGCCTATAACTCTGTCCCTACATCCTATCCTCTACCTGCTTACCATGAATTTAAAAGAATGGGGCCTCAGCCACCCAGTCTCTACACTCATAAATCTTCCTGTAAAGTAAGAGTATTATCTGGCATGGCTTTCATGACACAAGGAAAAAGGTTAATCCAACCATTTTGAGGTATACTGCTTGTCAAATATGAACAGAATGTCATTTTGATTCTGTTTGGTTATCTATATTGGTTTTAGGCATTACCAAGGTACACATGGAAATTTGCTGTTAAGTTCTTATGTTCTATATTTATTTGAAAGTGAGAGTTCATAGTTTGACTTTAAGCTTGGTGACTTAATGTTCATATACTTTTTGTAGCATATCAGATTTTCATATTGGATATATTAAGTGTAAATGATTGTTTATCCATCGCTTAAAATTAATTCCAGTCTACCCCATGAATTGTTGTAGACAATTTAGATTTGCCATGAGAAAAAAATCTGTTTTATTTGATGGCTCAGTGGTCTGTTGTACATAATTTATAGTAGCATCTGAAACATCAAGCCGTTTAATCTAACCGACTTTGACCTCTGTTCTGTCCTCAGAGGAGCTGAAAAGATAAGAGTAATATTTTTTAAGTAAGCCCCATATGGAGGATACAGGAAGAAAATGAAATTGTATTTATTCATTGAATCATCCATTTTTATTTCTTCTGTCCTCCTTAGCTCTTAACGCCCATAGTGAAACCAGAAAGCTCTTTGTGAAACTGGGGGCCTTGATCCGTCATTATAGACGTACACAAGTTCACAACATATAGACAACAGGTGATTTTAATGTTTACATTTTAACAAATGGAAGCGTATCTGTTTTGTGAGATGGAAGAGTGACAGACATTAAAACCCCGTAAATAATATCTCCAAAAAACAATGTATTTTAGATATTTCAGGTCTTACACTGTAACAGATTTGGATGAGAACTTATTATAATTCATCCAGACCTGACAACTGTGGACCACTTGTTAAGAGAATTTAGTAACAATACAATTATGTAGAGGAGCTATACAGTAAATTATAATATAGAATTATTGCCATGCCCTGGCTTGAATTTATGCCAAAACCAACTATCCCCTCTTCCGTTTTTTTCTCTCAGAAAAGCAGCATGGTGGACAAGAATATCTACATTGTCCAGGGTGAAATAAGTACTGTTGTTGGTGCTATCAAGAGGAACTCTAGATGGAATACCCACACTCCACTGGTAAGTAAAACACAACAATTCCATATGCTAATTTTAACTGAGTTTAGGTTAGATTTACTAAAGATATGAAATATGACTGGAGGTTAGGATAATACTTAACTTAAAATTTTACTAGTCACCAAACTGCAGCTTAATTGCAGAAATGTCGTCAAAGACGCCAGACTGAAATTCCTTCCAAGAGTTAGCATTCCTCAGTTCAAAATGACCCTCATGGAAGTTTTATTTTTAAAGGACACTTTTCCAGTGAGAATCACAGGGTTAGCATTGCTATAAAGTCCCAGGGAATAATCGCTGATTCATTCTTTATCTTTGTAGTTTATTTCTGTCATCCACGTACATTTTTTGGACTGAATGTTACATTACATTATTTTTATTTTGTTGTGATGTTATTGAGTTAATTACAAATTTATAAAATGTGTTGTTTTTGCCTTCAGTGTACAAGCCATAACCCATAATGAGAAAAATGCATTCCTAGAAATGTCGAAATGAAGTAAAATCAGAATACAGAAACACTTCATTTAAATATTCTTTCATCGTCCTTTGATCTTTGCTGACACATCTCTAGAACTTGAAGTCCACCTGTTACAAATTCATGAAGCTGGTTAGACGGCTTTTTCAAATCGTGCAACAACGTCCTTTGAAGCCATCTGTTCAACATGGACTGATGATTTATACTGCTGGTAACTCATTATCCAGGATTTAGCCTGCCTCATGGTACTATACATTATACAAAAGCAAAGAAAAATATATCAGAAAAGAAGAAATTATCCATGTGACCTGCATTGGGTCAGGAGAGCAGGACAGCAATTGTTTTTTTTACAGTTCTTGTGACAAATTGTTGGGTAATTATTGAAATGTATAATTTTGAAAATCAAGTCTCAAGATCTGTCTCTTGATGGAAAGTGATTTGTTGCACATGGTGTGATTTCACAGTTAACCTCCTCACTTTGGCTGCTTCTGGTCTGTCACTATACTCACTGACTACGTTTACATGCACACATATATTCCACTATTATTCCAAATATGACAATATTCCGAATTCGATATGGGTCATGTAAACAGTATATTCCGAATTAGGTCTCATTCCGAATGTAGCATTTCCGATTAAGACCTGGGAAATCCCAATAATATTCAAGTTTGAGGAGCATTCTTTGGACATGTATACAGCACATTCGGAATATTTGTCTCAGTTGGGGTTTTTATGGCAGTTTGCTACCCACGGCTGGGGTAGAGAAGTATGGCCTGAAAAACACACATGCTGTTAAAAATGTTGAAAGACTTGGATGTCAAAAGTTTTTTGGATTTCGTTTAAAAAAACGGAACATGTTGAGCATGTAAATGTAGTCACTGATGAGGATAACAATAAACAAAAACCTGGAAAGAGAGGGAGCACACACTCAAGTCAGGGCAGCACAATTCTCTAAATGTGTTGTTTTGGATCTACATCTGTTTTGGATTTACATAAATTAAATAAAAAATAAACTACAAAAAAGATAATGGGACACATACCAGATTGGTTTTATTTGCTGTATTTGTTTAATTCAGGCAAGTGTTAATGAAATATAGAAAAAAATCTGAACCAAATCTGAAATTTATTTAGGTCTACATGCAGTGTTTCCCATTAATTGCCTAGACAAGGCCTATTCAACTAGCTCCCGAGATACAACGCTTTTGAATTTTTCAGTGGCCCGCAAAAGCATAGCACTGGACTATACCAGGATTCAACTCTTTCTTAAGTTTTACAAATGATGTATAGAGGGCAGCAATACACCTTTTCTGTGTCCAGTGTGCCACAACTTTCATCAGAAGAAGATGATTAGCTACACCCGCTCCGCCACCAAGCTTCACTTTGCACTTTTTGCACTGTGTGGCAGGCCACAGAGAAACTCACATTACCTAAACTAACAACAAACTTTTAAATCTCGAAGCCAAAGAGAAAAATCGAGAATTCCAGAGCGATTGGACTGACAGTTATTTATTTACTTGCCAGCCCTGACGAGATATAAGCTGGTGTGTTTACTGTCCTATGTAATACGTGTTTCAGCAATAAAGGTGAAAAAAATAACAGATTAATACTGCTGCTGCTAGCCCTATCTTTCATCATTGAGTTTGCCTTCAGTAATTCCCATCAATACAAGCCTTGTTAGCAAATGAAGGGATTCTGTCGACAGAAATGCTAGAGTGCTTTTTATTTGAAACATAAAGAAAGTATATATTTTTTCATGTCTGTAACATATTCTACAGATGTAGACATTGAAACTAGTGAAAGGTGTAATGTTGCATGATGTCAATATGACTATCAACAGATAATTTTCACTGTCTATTTTTGCTGAGGTTGTGTGACTGCTATAACCTGTTAACATGGGCACTGAAATGAAAAGCAAGAGGTTCCGCAATGCACACGCGCTGCTGGCCCAAGCATAAGGGTTATTGGGCTTTATGGGGAGATATATCTGGGTGTCATCTGCATTACAATGAAGTACAGCTCTATGTCTGTGCATGACGTGACCAAGGGGATGCATATACAAGGAAAATAAGACTGAACCCTGGTGTACTCCCCATGTTATTGGGGCTAAAGAGGACACACTGTCACCAATTGTAAAGATAAACCTACACTCTGACAAATATGCTCAAAACCTGCAAGGCTGTATCATATACACTAACACACTGCTGAAGTCTGTTTATTAAGATGCCATGATTCACTTTATCAAAACCTGCACTTAAATCTAGTAAAATGATAATGCAGCAGTCTCTGGCATCTGCATTCATTCAGTCTTTTCTTTGAATTCAGCAGTAAATGGAATGTAAAATATATAGATGACATTAAATGATCTAATTATATAATATAATAAGTTTATAAAATGCTGTCAGGAGGGACTGAGACATAATGGAGTATATTGTGCATGGAAAGGCCCCAAGGACACTATACCCAGATAGCCCGAAAACAAGGGGGGCATCACTTTGATGACTCCAATAGCATTGAGAATTATTAAGTGTTGGAGAAGAAGTCTGACTCAACAACTGGCCACAATCCAGGCTAAACTCCTCCATAAGCACCCTATGTCTGCCGGAGCAGAAAAGGTGTATTGACAAATTCAATATTGTCAGGCTATCTCAGCCCCCCTAACCCACATTGCACAATAACACAATCTTCTTTAGCTTAATTTACAGAAATATAGTTAGCCTAAAACTGACATTTAGATATATGCTTTAAGTTACCAGTGACAAAATGCTTATGTCCTCTTAAAGGCTCAGTTTTTTGGTTTGGCATCTTATAAAAACATAGTTCTGGAAGCAAAACAGAAGTGACAAGGAGGCACCTTCACACAATACAATGTCAGTGGAAAGCGATGAATTGTTTTCCCCTCCAATGTGGGCACGACTTCATTGTGCTCTGCCTCTATGCTTTACTCCCTTTGGTGTCATAAATTAGGATTGATATCATATACTGTACGCCTGGCCTGGCTTTTTGAATCAGCCATTTATTTTGTTATGCGCAACATACTTGCATACATGCTGTGCATTTTACTAGATTTTACAGCACACATTCAGCCTAATACATCATGAGACTAAGCATTCTAATATCAGTTTAGATTCAGCTACTCTGAATGGCAAATGGTGTCTTAGATGTGCTTCCACACTCCCATCATGTCCTCATCATGTTTTTTTACTCTGCCCAGGACGAAGAACAGGACCCATTACTTAACAGCTTTGGCCACCTCAAGGAAATACTCAACAACATAAAAGGTATGTGGGCCGGTGGGGATGTAGGTTAGGTGTACGGTGACTGGATCAGTACCAGTTTAAATGGTGCAGACCAAGCTCTTTGAATGTCAGCTCTCACATCAGCCTACATGAACTGAACCAAACAGGCAAATGCAGTTAGTTTGATCTACACAAAGTAGGTTACGTGTGAAAGCTTCCTGAGCTGCAAAAAATACTAAAAACTTTAAGTCTGACCCTGTCACTGTTCGTCAAAGATTACACAGTAGAAAATAACCTTCAATTAGGGTTTCTTTTTGTCTTTAACTTTTCTTTGTTTTAACACATTACTTGAGTAAACCTCAGGGAGGGTTAGTGACAGTTAGTGACTGTGAGTTTGAGCGTACTCAAGTTGCTTTCACAAAATGCCCTTTTCCCATTTTTGTCTTTATAGTAATGGGGTATTTAATCAGGTGCACTCAGTAGTTTTCCACTGGGAAATACTTTGGCCTTTCACACTTGTCAATATAATCTTGCAACATCTTAGAGTGAAAGTTTCCATTGGATCGTTTTAAGAAGTCCCCAGGTGTCCCAGTATTGC
The DNA here is from genome assembly GCA_031216445.1 of Lateolabrax maculatus. NCBI lineage: Eukaryota > Metazoa > Chordata > Actinopteri > Acropomatiformes > Lateolabracidae > Lateolabrax > Lateolabrax maculatus. The sequence goes on from CM062209.1 coordinate 27,207,436, forward strand.
AAGTGTATTAGTACAAAAAAAGGGGCATGATGTCAACCCATCCATTGGTGAGCATGGTGCAGTAACATTCAACTGAGATAGAGTTATAAGTCAAGTCAAGTCAATTTTATTTGTTTGGCGCCAAATCATAACAAAAGTTATCTCAAGACGCTTTTCACACAGAGTAGGTCTAGACCATACTCTTTAAAATATTATTTACAGAGACCCAACAGTTCCCACCATGAGCAGTACTTGGCGACAGTGGCGAGGAAAAACTCCCTTTTAACAGGTAGAAACCTCGAGCAGAACCAGGCTCTGGGTGGGCGGCCATCTGCATTGATTGAGTTGGGTTGAAAGGGGAGGAGAGAGGGGGAGAGGGGAGACAGAACAGGAGGAGAGACAACAAATCAGACTAATAATAATAACAACTGCAGCAGTGAGTGTGGAGCAGGAACATGGGGGCAGTAGACGGCCGGCAATCACAGATCCAGAATCTACAGCTCCAGAGGAAGAAATACCTGCAGAAAGTGAGAAGGCCAAAAACTCCAGTACCGGGAAGAAGTGGAGCTAGTAACCTGTATTAGTGGGATAGGAATGCGTACAGATAGAGAGGAAGAGGAGGAGAGAGAAGCTCAGTGCATCATGGGAAATCCCCCGGAAGTCTAAGCCTATAACAACATAACTAAGGGATGGTTCAGGTCTCACCTGAGCCAGCCCCAATTATAAGCTTTATCAAAAAGGAACGTTTTTAGCATACTCTTAAACGAAGAGAGGGTGTCTGCCTCCCGAACCCAAATTGGGAGCTGGTTCCACAGAAGAGGAGCTTGATAACTAAAGGCTCTGGCTCCCATTCTACTTTTAGAGACTTAAGTTACCACAAGTAACCCCTGCGTTCTGTGAGCGTAGTGCTCTAGTGGGGTAATACGGTACTATCAGCTCTTTAAGATATGATGGTGCCTGACCAATAAGAGCTTTGTAAGTGAGGAGGAGGATTTTAAATTGTATTCTGGATTTTACAGGGAGCCAGTGCAGAGAAGCTAATATCAGAGAAATATGTTCTCTTTTGCTAGTTCCTGTCAGTACACATGCAGGAGAGTCTTTAGAGACTCATCGGGGCAGCCCGATAATGAAGAATTTCAATAATCCAACCTAGAAGTAACAAATGCATGAACTCGTTTTTCTGCGTCCTTTTGAGACAGGATATGACTGATTTTTATAATGTTACATAGGTGGAAGAAGGCAGTCCTTGAAGTCTGTTTTATATGGGCGTTGAAGGACATGTCTTGATCAAAGATTACTCCAAGACTCCTTACAGTGGTGCTAGAGGCCAGAGCAATGCCATCTAGAGTAACTATATCTATAGATAGTGCATCTCGCAGGTGTTTAGGACCCAGAACAATAACTTTAGTTTTGTCTGAGTTTAACAGCAGAAAATTGCAGGTCACCCAGTATTTTATGTCCTTAATACATGCCTGAAGCTTGGCTAACTTATCGGTTTCATCTGGCTTTATCAATAAGTCTAATTGAGTATCATCTGCATAGCAGTGAAAGTTTATGGAGTGTTTCCTAATAATATTGCCTAAAGGAAGCATATACAAAGTGAATAAAAGTGGTCCAAGCACCGAACCTTGTGCAACTCCGTGACTAACTTCCGTGTGCACGGAGGATTCATCATTTACATGGGCAAACTGAAATTTATCTGATAAATACAACTGAAACCAGCTTAGTGCGGGTCCTTTGACGCTAATTAAATGCTCCAGTCTCTGTAATAGGATACAATGGTCAGTGGTATTGGAAACGGCACTAAGATCTAACAGAACAAGTACAGAGACAAATCCTTTGTCTGACGCAATCAAAAGGTCATTTGTCACTTTCACCAGTGCTGTCTCTGTGCTATGATGCCCCCTAAACCCTGAGCATCAAGTGTATTACTCTACTCCTAATATGTGTATTTTTCAAGCTGTTACTTGTGCATCATTGAAAGGAAAACCTCTCTGTTATGAGAATTACCATATAGTATATAATATTAACAAAAATATAATGAAGAGAGGAATGTGTCCAGCCTATGTTGGAGTCCATGTTGTTCTTTAAATAATTGTCAGTGGAGAAACTTTATAATGTTGTATATCACAGATTTAGGTTAAGTCTTGACACTTTTTATTGTTTCAAACTAAGGGTAAGACTTCTATGTTGCAGATTAGGGCTTTATTGTCTAACACAGTTTAGCCCTAGCCTGGCATCACCAGACTTATTCGCAAATGCGTATTAGTCTGGAACCTCTCAGACCATTTTTTATTTCGACGGGCGGAGACAACCAATCAGAGCAACAAAACGCTGTCCTGTTGTACGATACGTCCTGTCAGAAGTTCGGCAAACACACATTTCTTATCAACATAAAGTTTAAGTGCAGTTGTTTGTTCCTTTAGAGAAAATTTACCGTCCAGTCCGTTTAATACTGCAGCTGCAGCTGGCCGGGGAACACAGCAGCCATCTTGGATATTTACAAAGATACCTGAATGGCGCTCGTCTGTCAGTCATCGTATTAAACCCGCCTCATACTAGATAAATGCTTGTGATTGGTTGAATGGGAGAGGGGCCAGATGTATCTGCCAGAGCAAATGAGCATTTTCATTAATAAATAGAGTTATGAGTGGTACTATATAATTCATGACCTTTGCCTAGTTACACTACAATCCTGCAGCTGTCCCACACTCCTATAACGGCCTACATGTCAAGTCTCGTGTTTTATCTGTGAGACCTTTAAGTTTTAATGCTTCATCTGTGATCGGACCGACCCAGTGCAGCTCCTGTTAGCCATCCTCCGGCAGCTCCCGAGCAGCCGGGAAGTCAGGGCGGCTGGGTGACTGTCCGAAGGGGGCATAGTCCCAGGCAGGGACCCACGGTTCACCACCAACCCCTTCACATTTCGAATAGATTCTCCCCCCTCAGCGACTCACTCGCTGAGAAACACACTCTGGTAATTGGCAGCTCAATCCTCAGAAACGTGAAATTAGCGACACCAGCGGCCATAGTTAGGTGTATCCCCGGGGCCAGAGCGGGCGACGTTGAGTCAAACCTAAAACTGCTGGAAAAAAGTAAACGTAAATACTGTAAGATCGTAATTCACGTCGGCGGTAATGACTCCCGATTACGCAAAACGGAAGTCACCAAAATTAATGTGGAGTGGGTGTGTAACTACGCAAAGACAATGTCGGACTCCGTAGTTTTCTCTGGACCCCTGCCAAATCTGACCAGTGATGACATGTATAGCCGCATGTCGTCATTCAACCGCTGGTTGTCAAGGTGGTGTCCAGCAAACGATGTGGGTTTCGTAGATAATTGGACCACATTCTGGGGGAGACCTGGTCTGATGAGGAGAGATGGTATCCATCCTACTTTGGATGGTGCAGCTCTCATAGCCAGAAATTTGACCAGGTTTATTAGTGGACCCACACTGTGACAATACAGAGTTCAGACCAGGAAGCAGAGCTGCAGTCCTACACGCTTCTCTGCGCTTCCATTAGAGCGGTTACCCACCCAAAACCCCGTAAAAAATCCCATAGAGACTGTGTCTGTCCCCCGACCACTTCATTTAATTAATTCAAATTCAAACAGAAGAGGAGTTACTCGTAAAAACTTAATAAATAAATAAAAATTAAAACTACCAGTGTAGTGGTACAACCAAATAAGAGAATTAAATGTGGACTCTTAAACATTAGATCTCTGTCGTCTAAAGCTGTGTTAGTCAATGATTTAATATCTGACTATCATATGGATATATTTTGTCTAACTGAAACTTGGCTGTGTCAGGAAGAATATGTTAGCCTGAATGAGTCCACTCCTCCTAGTCATACTAATACTCACATTCCTCGAGGCACTGGCCGAGGAGGTGGAGTTGCAGCCATCTTCGAATCTAGCTTATTAATCAACCTGAAACTTAAACTTAGTTTTAACTCATTCGAAAGTCTTGTTCTTAGTCTTTCACACCCAATGTGGAAAACTGTACAGCCAATTCTATTTGTCATAGTGTACCGCGCTCCTGGTCCGTATTCTGAATTTTTAGCAGAATTCTCAGAGTTTTTAACAAGTTTAGTCCTCAAAACAGATAAAGTCATTATTGTAGGTGATTTCAATATTCACGTGGACGTAGATAATGATAGCCTTAGTTCTGCGTTTATCTCACTATTAGATTCGATTGGTTTCTGTCAGAGTGTAAACAAACCCACTCATTGTTTTAACCATACCCTCGATCTTGTTCTGTCATGTGGAATCGAAATTGAAGATTTAAAAGTCTTCCCACAAAATTATGTCTTATCAGACCATTATTTAATAACTTTTGAATTTATATTACTGGACTATAGGCCATTAGGCATTCCTTTAGTAGATGCCTGTCTGATAGTGCTGTAGCTAAATTTAAAGAAGTAATTCCATTGGCATTTAATTCAATGCCATGTCTCAATGTAACGGAGGACTCCCGTGCTAACTTTAGTCCCTCCCAAATTGATCATCTGGTTGATAGTGCTGCAGGCTCGCTGCGAACGACTCTTGATTGTATTGCCCCTATCAAAAAGAAAATAATAAAACAAAAGGGATTAGCTCCATGGTATAACCCCTTAACCCGCAAATTAAAAGAAACATCGCGAAAATTAGAAAGGAAATGGCGTTCCACCAAACTGGAGGAAACTCATTTAGTTTGGCAAGATAGTCTTAGAACATACAGGAAGGCCCTCCGTAATGCCAGAGGAGCCTATTACTCCTCACTAATAGAGGAACATAAGAACAACCCTAGGTTTCTTTTCAGCACTGTAGCCAGGCTGACACAGAGTCAGAGCTCTGTTGAGCCATGTATTCCCAGAGCTCTCAGTAGTAATAACTTCATGAGCTTCTTTGATGATAAAATTCTAACTATTAGAGAAAAAATTCATCATCTTGTGCTCTCAGCTAGTTCAGATACATCTTCGAGTACAGGAACCTCAGGAACCTCAGAAGCAGCTGTAGAACCAGATTTATATTTAGACTGTTTTTCTCCAATTGACCTTTACCAACTAACTTCAATGATTTTTTCATCTAAACCAACAACCTGCCTCTTAGACCCCATCCCAACCAGGCTGCTTAAAGAAGTTTTACCCTTAGTTAGCACTTCTTTACTAGACATGATCAATCTGTCTTTATTAACAGGCTATGTACCACAGTCCTTCAAAGTAGCTGTAATTAAACCTCTTCTTAAAAAGCCTACGCTTGATCCAGGGGTTTTAGCCAATTATAGGCCTATATCTAACCTTCCCTTTCTCTACAAAATCCTTGAGAAAGTGGTCGTTAATCAGTTATGTGACTTTCTAAACAGCAATAGTTTATTTGAGGATTTTCAGTCAGGATTTAGGGAATTTCATAGCACAGAGACAGCACTGGTGAGAGTGACAAACGACCTTTTGATTGCGTCAGATAAAGGATTTGTCTCTGTACTTGTTCTGTTAGATCTCAGTGCCGCTTTCGATACCATTGACCATTGTATCCTATTACAGAGACTGGAGCATTTGATTGGCGTCAAAGGACCCGCACTAAGCTGGTTTCAGTCGTATTTATCAGATAGATTTCAGTTTGTCCATGTAAATGATGAATCCTCCGTGCACACGGAAGTTAGTCATGGAGTTCCACAAGGTTCAGTGCTCGGACCACTTTTATTTACCTTGTATATGCTTCCTTTAGGCAATATTATCAGGAAACACTCCATAAACTTTCACTGCTATGCAGATGATACTCAGTTAAACTTATCGATAAAGCCAGATGAAACCCGTAAGTTAGCCAAGCTTCAGGCATGTATTAAGGACATAAAAGACTGGATGACCTGCAATTTCTTGCTGTTAAACTCAGACAAAACTGAAGTTATTGTTCTGGGTCCTAAACACCTGCGAGACGCACTATGTATAGATATAGTTACTCTAGATGGCATCGCCCTGGTCTCTAGCACCACTGTAAGGAATCTAAGAGTAACCTTTGGTCAGGACATGTCCTTTAATGCCCATATAAAACAGACTTCAAGGACTGCCTTCTTCCACTTACGTAACATTATAAAAATCAGGCATATCCTGTCTCAAAAAGATGCAGAAAAACTAGTTCATGCATTTGTTACTTCTAGGTTAGATTACTGTAATTCCTTATTATCGGGTTGCCCCGATAAGTCTCTAAAGACTCTTCAGCTGATCCAGAATGCGGCTGCACGTGTACTGACAGGAACTAGCAAAAGAGAACATATTTCTCCGATATTAGCTTCTCTGCACTGGCTCCCTGTGAAATCTAGAATACAATTTAACGTCGTCCTCCTCACTTACAAAGCTCTTATTGGTCAGGCACCATCATATCTTAAAGAGCTGATAGTACCGTATTACCCCACTAGAGCACTACGCTCACAGAACACAGGGTTACTTGTGGTACCTAAAGTCTCTAAAAGTAGAATGGGAGCCAGAGCCTTTAGTTATCAAGCTCCTCTTCTGTGGAACCAGCTCCCAATTTGGGTTCGGGAGGCAGACACCCTCTCTTCGTTTAAGAGTATGCTAAAAACGTTCCTTTTTGATAAAGCCTATAGTTAGGGCTGGCTCAGGTGAGTCCTGAACCATCCCTTAGTTATGCTGTTATAGGCTTAGACTGCCGGGGGATTTCCTATGACGCATTGAGCTTCTCTCTCCTCCTCTCCCTCTCTATCTGTACGCATTCCTATCCCACTAATACAGGTTACCAACTCCATTTCTTCCTGGTAGTCCTTGTGCTTTCTGTGCTTTTTCGCCTTCTCACTTTCTCCAGGTATTTCCGCCCCTGGAGCTGTAGATTCTTGATCTGTGATTGCCGGCCGTCTACTGCCCCCATGTTCCTGCTCCACACTCACTGCTGCAGTTGTTATTATTATTAGTCTGATTTGTTGTCTCTCCTCCTGTTCTGTCTCCCCTCTCCCCCTCTCTCCTCCCCTTTCAACCCAACTCGGTCGATGCAGATGGCCGCCCACCCAGAGCCTGGTTCTGCTCGAGGTTTCTACCTGTTAAAAGGGAGTTTTTCCTCGCCACTGTCGCCAAGTGCTGCTCATGGTGGGAACTGTTGGGTCTCAGTAAATAATATTTTAAAGAGTATGGTCTAGACCTACTCTATGTGAAAGCATCTTGAGATAACTTTTGTTATGATTTGGCGCTATACAAATAAAATTGACTTGACTTGACTCTTATGTGATAGTAATTTGAAACTCTTTGGGTGTTGGTCCATTGATTGAACAAAAAGTCTGATGGTTTTTTCACTATTTTCTGATTAGTATTTTTTTGATGAAAATACTAATCTGTTATTTGAGAAAATAATCAGCAGATTACTCAATAATGAACATAATTGTTATTAGCAGCCCTAGTCATAATCATAGTCAATAACCACAGTAATACTTTCCAATGAGGCCCTTGATAGAGCTAGAGCAACAGAAGTGTTAATCACACTGGGTAGCAATAGTTGAAGTGGTACCAGTCTCTGGTCTGGTTCAGGTCTAGCATCGGTGTGGCGTGCATTGTACTTCTCTCCCCTCCTTTCAATCACACTTATTTTAGTTTCTGTTAAAGTCAGTTCTGCAGTTTTGTGCCTGTATGACAGCCCCACCTCCTTTGAGAGAAGCCCAAGCTGGCTCTGAGGACAATCCTGCATGTTGTCATGCCTTTGCAATGAGAGTCCTGGCAGCTCCCACAGCCCTACAGCTCCAGTTGTAGAAGTCACAAGCAATGGGAAAGATGCAACACATGGAGCTGCGCAGTCTGAGCACCGCCCCCCCCCCCCCCCCCCCCCCAGGGAATTCCTCTGCCACTGTGATGGACAGGCACTGCTGGCTGAGGAGGAATCCACCACAATGGTTAACCCTTCACTTTCCATTTCATCTCTCAATAACCCTTTCCTTTCAGCCCTCGAATCAAAAGGCTAAGTTCCTCTGTTACCCTCACTTCAACGGATTCCATCACAGTTACTGTATATCACCAGAATGGAAGTCAAATATAAAATTGAAACATTTTTTTTTCAGCTTTTTTAGGACATTTGCATGAAGTAATGAGTTCATGTCAAGGATGTTTGAAAGCCTTGTTGCATCCTTAAGCCCAAATCCCCTGTGCACCCAGTCTCTCAAATGTTGCATCCATGCCCTGATGAGAGACAAAATGGAGATCAAATAACCACTGTAGGGCTGAATTCTGTGCTTGACAGACTGATCAATTTGTTTTGTTTTTGCAGCAGTGTAACAACCTAATAGATCTCTCAAGCTATGTCTCTCATACAGACACAGAGCAGAGCAATATTTTGGTTGAAAATCTTGCGGGTGGGCTGTGTTGCTGATGCTTTGAGGCTAAGCAGCGGCCCAGCTGTCTGCTTAATGAAAGCCTAGTATTTCCATTCACTCTAACAACAAAAGCCAACCAGCAAAGGAAATATGAATTATGTTTCTCAGCCCTTCTTTGTCTCTCTCCTCTTATTTCCCTTTTTCCTTCCATCTTTCTCTATTGCTTACTCTGTCTGGCTGAGGGTTTCACTGCTATGGCGTTTCTGTTCTGTTGTAACTAGTGTGATTGACAGGACCATGTGCCATGAAGCTGGAGAGTAGTGCAGCTGGAAGTATATCATCTGCAATTTTAGTTGGGTAAATATAGCAGGGAGTCTTGTCAAGCAGAGAGATAAATTGTTCTGGGAAAGGAAGTGTTGTCTCTCTTTTCTGAAAGCAGAAAAAAAAAAAGTTTCCTTCAACTCTTGGAAAATGTGGTTCTCTCTCGACTCCCGAACAATGAGAGCACAGTTGAAGAAGCTGGGCCAACGATGGACCATATGTTGTGATGCCTCAGCTCCACCTTGGTCAGTCAGCCAGGCAAATCAGTCCCAGGAAGCAGGAGCCTTTTCTCTGATTTAAATGGAATGGCTTGGATTGAGCCTGATATCTAATGCCCCATCCCTAACCTCATTAGACTCATATAATTGAGTGCTTTCCACAGCTTTGTGGCCAGCATCTGTCTTTAAATGTGCACTGACTTGCAAAAACTGAGGGTGTCCTGCAAAGGTTATTTGGTTTTATACAGATAAAATAGAGCACTGTGGTACATATCTTGTGTTTTATAATGAAAAATTAAATAAATCTGGGAAGAAAATTAAGGTTCATCAATTTAGTCCTGGAGTCAGTTTTTATGTAACATCTTCGTGGGTGTAGACGTTCATGTCATGGTTCCAAACTTTTTGGTACAGACCGTTCAGCTCAATATGACCTATGAATATCAGGAATATGCAGGTTGAAGTCCTTTGTTATAATGATGGAGTATTACTGACATATTGACATTTCTTTACTTTCTTTCTTTTCTTCCAATATTGACCATACGGCAAAGTTTGAGTGCCAATTGAATCTTTGCCAATTAGACATTTTTCAATGTTTATATTTTTCAGAATAAAGGACAAAAATGGTGTTTTGTTTTTCTCTGCAGCATCAAATATGTACACCCCTGTTTACCATTAAACCCATAAAATCTTTGATTGTTAATTACACACAGCATTGTTCCGGAAATCCGTATGTTGGTGTATGTTGTTCACAATTTCATAATAGTTTGATTATTATTCTTTTGATTATTTTCATGACATTTGGAACATTTAACTAACAAGCCTTGTGGTGTTATATGACTTTATCAGTGGTAGTTGGTCAACAGTTGGCTAAATGGTACCAGTAGATATTGTGAGAACATGAATTGCCATGCGGTCTAATCTAGGCGCTACACTGGAATTCAAAACAAGCAACTGATTTACTCTAAAATTTGATTTGTTGCTGCATATAAGCATGAACTCCCATTATCAACTACCAAATATAAGAATGCACTGGAAGTCTCATTGTATTTGATGTTCTAACATCTGAAGCATTGTTTTGAGTTGCAGATTGAGTCTTTGTCTCTTACCTGATGTTGACAGTGGGTTTCTCCTGTATAGTCATCACACAGACAAATCGGTCTCAATCTATTGTTGAATAATTCTGTGGATTTACTTTATTGCTGGACTATACCTCAGAGAGTAAGAAAGCATGGAGAATAATCTTTCATTCTGATATACATTTTATTTCCTTTCCTGCTCACCAATTTTTTTTTCAGTTGCACCTTTTATTTTTTATGCAGAAGTCACTGAGCCTCAGCTTCTCAAATCTTCAATTCTTTCCCTCCACCCCCCTCTTCCATCAACCCCCTCCGCTGCAGCGAAGGTCAGATTTTTGACAAGTCTGCAGAAGAAACAGTGTGCTCCTAAATCCCTTCATTTTTATTCATACAAATACAGGTTTAGAGCCCCTTGCAGCCCCCTAGATACAAAGCCAGAGTGGCCTTTTGACTGACAGCTTTCTCCTTTTCATCCAAACACTAACGAAATTCACAAGCACACCTCTAATTGACTGGAATCACTAGCACAGCACCAGAGGTAGATATCAGGGGGCATGGCAGTGGATTTGTAGAATGAACATTGTGGAGGATGATTTGATTACTCTCCAGCTGACCTTTACAATAATTATCCTGGTTTCCCAAAAGCAAAGCACAAAGCAGAGCTAATTTGGCATGGAATAGTAGAATTATTACAACAAAAAAATATATCTTTAATCACATAGTTTAAGGCCCCAACATGTAACGCTCAATGTATTCACACATTTATTTATTTTATCTTTTGCAATAAAATGAAGGCACCAGTATAATGATACATATGTTTAGAATTTTTTTCCTTTTGTTTTCACACAGCCTAATCCATGCGTTACTGACAACCTCACTAATTCATCACATTTTACCGTCAAGTCAGTCATCAAGAGAGAATGCACACATGCCTTTCCTCTCAGTCTTATTTCAAGGTCAGGCATGAGTGTGTGTCGTCTTGGTCCCCAGCTGTGGTCAGGCTGGCACTGGCAGGCCTCCGGGGTTGCAGCCCGTGCACTTGGGAACTGGCTGTGGCCTTTTACTCCCCCTTCCACCCTCTCACCCCTCCCGTCCTCTTCCCTGCCACCTGATCTTCACACATATATCACTCCCAATTGAACCGGCAGAAGGCAGCTGGCAAATGCAGAGGAAGAGAAACCATAATTCATGTCGCTCAGTCACTTATGCAAATATGTTTACTCACGAAGGCATTCTGAGCAACGAGAATCTGCCTCATGGCAATGCTTTACATGTCTGCCACGTGGCCCTGGTGTCCCGTAGCTTTGAGCATGAGATCATGGGTTAGATTCTCAGTCCTGCTTTCAGTGTTATTTTTATGATATGGTCAGAAGACATTAAACTGAGTGGGTGGACTTGTCTCTTACATTTCGGTCTTGTCAGATTTACTTTGGCTTGACATTGAAAAATATACTAGGGCTGCAGTTAATTATTTTTTTCCATTATTGATTGAATCAAGCAGATTAGCTTGACATTTTTTCTTGATTATTTGGTTGTTTTATAAAATGTCAGAAAATAATAACAAATGCCCTTCACACTCTCTCAGAGCCAAGTAGCAATGTCTTCAACGAGCTTGTTTTAGGCTGAAAAACATTCTAAACCTCAAAGATATTCAGTTTCCTATCGTAGAAGACAATGAAAAACAGCAATTCTTTACATTTGAGAAGGTGGAACTAGTGAATTTTTGCTCGAAGATTTACTTGGAGGGCAATCGATTATTGGAATAATAATTGTTTGGGCTCTGAAATATAGCTTTATCAAGGTAACAACAATGGACACAATATTTACAATTGTTATGTTATTAAATTTGACTCTGGTGGCTCTTGTTTTAAAGAATTAATTTTTTCAGAAATAATGCATGTTGATGGCAGCAAACTGCACACCTCTTGGACCTCAATTTGGACCTAAATTCCATCCTGGTGGCTGAATATGTGCTGGCTCTCTTTGCTTTTAAACAATGAATTGGTGAAGAAGATTTCTCACTCAGCTGGACAAAATCTACACCTGTAGTCAGTGCAGATTAATACAGTATGTTGTGCTTCATCACATTGTCTGAGAGATTGTAATTGATTGACCCCTTCATAGTGATGGTAGTATGTCCCAGGTTAGTCTAGTGTAAAGGCCAAACGGTCTAGTGTTTTCATACCAGTTAAGACTACATGAAGAAAAGATGGAGAGATGGAAACCAATATAGTTCGGTATCACAGTAAAGTATCATGTCACTCTTGCTCAAATTACATTGTTTTTGATTGACTACAATTGCAGTAGAGGGGCAAATGCTGAACAAGCCACTCAACTGTAAACTCTATGCTGATGTAAAACAGCTTTTATAGTAATATGAAATGTGTCCTCTTATCAGCATGCCTTATGTTATAGACGGTGGAGTCATTATTAAGTCCTTAGTTAGACCTAGTCGTAGTGTTTTACTGGTGATGGTCCATTGTTTTTTTTTTTGTTTTGTTTTTTACGTTATTAAGCATTAAATGTTGAATTGTATAATTTTTGCCACTGTTGTGAAGTAGGCCATCGCTAATGATACATTTAATCTATCAATTCTTTTTCAATTTATTGTTTTATCTAACCAACAGTCCAAAGATATTCAGACTATGATATAAAATGAGTAAAACCACCTAAGCGTTGTATTAAAGGTGGTACATATTTTGCTAATTTGACTGATTATACAGTGTCACCTGACTTTTGAAAGCAAAATTCAGGTATCCATTCCTGTTAAATGAGTCAAACTAAATGCCATGGTTTCACAGAGAATATGAATACTAGCTTCATCTGTGTGTAGTTGTGATTGACGGTTGATGGGAGGCGCCATGGATTATACAGGTGTTATACAGTGGCAAGCCTTTGGCCTACCAGTTGTAAAAGTCCCCATCAAAAGAGCTATGACAAATCGGAGTGTCTCCCCCTCCCCAGACAGGCTGCCACCTAGTGCTGGTTAGTAGCTGTAAATCTGGCCAGTTAACAGTGCCCTAACCGGGGACTGACAGGCAGGGCTTAGGCCCAGTGTGAAGAGGGGATGCAACTGTTGTCCTGTTTCAGAGGCTCTCAACAATGTGCTGAGTGGATGTAGAGTCCCAGCAGAGGGCTATTAATCATGCGGTCCGAGGTGTCTGTTGGGTGGGAGGGGGTTGGGCTCAGACAGCGACGAGGGTTAAATGGAAGAGAGGGTTGAGGGTGCCACGGAGGATCTGGATGTGCTGACAGGAACAGTGGGCAAGATGTGAGCAAAACAAACTAGCCCCCATGAGCCCCAGAAGAGAGGAAGAGGAGGAGGAGGAGGTGGAGGGCAGGCTGGGCCAGGACTTTGACACAAGAAATGTGCTTTTCATTCATACTAAAACTTCCAGCATGCATGGAGGAGTTTCCACATTCTTTTGAACTTGTTTGAATCAGATTTAGCATTGTATTTTTCACTACACAAATCTGTTTGGTAATACAGAAATTCCACCTATTTGCAAATAATTATTTTTGCTTCTTGTCACTTGTAAACTAAGTCACTGATAATGCAGGTCTGATTGCATTGACGCAATTCATTACTGCTCTAATTGTGATAATGCAAAACTCATTTAGAGGCTACATTACTTGAAATGGTGTTTGTGACGTTAACCAGCTTTATTCTCCTACATGCACACATTTATTATCATTATATTAGCACACATTTGCCTATGTGACCATTTGTATGATGGATGTCAAAGTGGCAATGATATAAACAAACATCATACAAGTAGAAAACAAGGGTAGTAACATATTTGGAAGAGAAAAACAAAGGCAAACAGTAAAGTTATAACCCAAAGTGTCTGTTATAATCCAGCACAGTTTACAGATGCACTTTCTGCTTCAACTTTAACTTACCGTATTTGCCGTGGTTTTCTGTGCAATGATGGATTATTAGCATCATTATGGTGTGCTCACTTCAAGTTTTCCCTTCAAATAAGTGGTAGCTAATGTGGAAAAAGTGTCAGACCACTCATGTTTGATGCCACTTTGGACTTATTTTTAGCAATGTCGCCATGTTTCGAGATCTCAGCAGTTACTTTGGTGTTTGCAATTTTATCAGATAGAACCAGTGGCCAGAGCTACGAAATTAAAACCCAAGTTGTAACAAACTGTAGTTTTACTTTAATGAATAGGGATGAGCACAAATGTTACATTCAAAGAATGTAGTGTAGGAAAACCTGTCCACCAGAGCAGTCTACAGGAACAGTCTTTGTGGGAGCTTGGAGTCTAGACTGGATCAGTTAAGGTCTAGACCTTCTTTGTGTTGTCAGCTGTGACTGGACGGTGAGGATTTAGTGTTTTCCTCTGTGCAACCTGGATTGTGTTTTAATGTTCTGTTAAGCATATTCTTATGAGGTGGTAATTTGGATCAGCCCAAGACAGATACTTTGACCCACACCCACCTTTGCGTTAGTTTACTCCTGAGATAATGGGCTTTGAGTTCAGTGTTGCTTTAATTACTCCACACTGAGCTTGGAGCATCAATAAAACAGGAGGTATTAAGGTAGGGTTTGGGATGTTTCAACACCTCTGAATCCAGCGCCTGCTTCTAACTAGAGGTATGCTCTAAAAACAGACTTGTGGTCTGCATGTGGTGACATGTTGATTGGCCGAACAGCATTTTCAAGATAGACTATACAAGCTGGTATTGACAATTTCTGAAGGTGTCAAGTGTAGGTTTTCAATGTGTAAATGAGTGTGTCTCCACGTTTAGCCCCCGTGCATTGCAGAGTTAGTGGGGCTTCTGAATTTTGTGAACATAAACCTGCTGTGTATGACTTTGTATATTTTTGGTGCATGATCGTCAACAATCTGTCATCTGAAATGTATCTGAAATCCACATAATGCACAAAGCCAGTCAGCAAACATCAGCTAACTGATGTAGGTTATACATCTGTTGGATGTTTTCTGCTGTTTACGCCATATTTGAGTAGTTTTTGGAGATTTTTTTTTTTTACTTTAATTATTATTTCTCCGCATTTAACCCATCCAGTGGCACCTGTACGAACACACACATGCACATGCACAGGGTCACACAAAGAGACAGGTGCCATAGCGGTGGGCAGCAGTTCACAGCGCCCGGGGAGCAATTGGGGGTGCGGTGCCTTGCTCAAGGGCACCTCGGCCGTGGCAGGTAGGTGGGCTTCCACCCCACCAGCTGTCAGTCCACCAATCTTCGGGAGGGAGAACGGGGATCGAACCTCCAACCTTGGGTTATTGGACAACCCCGCTGTACCACTGAGCCACGGCCACCCCCAAAATACATGCGCCGCCCGGGAATCGAACCCGGGTCGCAAGAATGGGAATCTTGCATGATACCACTACACCAGCGGCGCTGATGATTGAGTTATATTCTAAGCTTATACAATGAATATTTGAGATTTGAACCTTCATTTGTTGTTACTTTTTCTTCGTCACATGACATGTGAGAGCAAGAGGGTTGGCTTATATTTGCAGACTAGACAATTATGTATTATTCACAACATCAGATTCGCTTTCAAGCAAAGTGTCTCCTACAGAGAGCATTGCATCATGAACTGTTTGTAGCCTTCGTGTTGCTACACTAGCGAGTGTATTCAAATCTGCCTGTTTATAGTGAGTCTTATAGTAAGTCAGCCATAAAAGTATTTAGGAAGCACAGTTCAACTTTTATGTCTTATCATCAGGGGAGAGAAAACTTCAAGCATCTCTTCTGTATCCTTGGTGAAGTCATGTTAACATAGACACTTTTACATTTCAAAATGTTTAACTTTACTTGGCTGCAAATATGCATCAAGCAAAGACGTTAACACCAAAGAAATTGGTGGTGATATAGGGTAAATTGATCAATTTGTTTTGTTTTATCTCTTTCTCTTTTTTCTTTTTTCCCCCACCTTGTACGAAGTCTTGCTGATTGCTCCTACGGCAGTGAACACCATTACCATGCCACCCTGCTGTATACCATTACATTTTCTTATCAACTATTTACAATATCAGGAAAAATTAGCAACATTACGGGCTAAATTGAATGTTGTTCCATTGAAATAACAATATTTAACTAAAGCTTCTTTGGGTTGCCATAGTCTTGAGACATAAGACACAAGGTTCATTGTGATGTACATTTAAATCTGGTTAGCCCTGCTTTTGTTTGTTTCCAAATGAAGCAGATTGTTTTATCTTTAGTTCTACCTACTTTTTTTTGTCATATGAACGATGACGATGAAAGATTTAGCCTCTGGTTAATTGACACTAAATCTTAAGCAATAATTGCTGTATTATCCTTACTTTTGCCATAATTTGTTTGGGACCGATGGTACCTTGTGTTCTCTTGTTATTTTTAGCTTTAGTATCATCTGTTTTCACCGTCTTTAACAGCAGTGCACGGCTTTTCCCTAACACTTGTAGAGAGATGTTAGCTTAGCAGTTTATTGCTGGAAAACAACATAACATAAATAACAAAAAGTATGCTAACATCACAGAACTGTAGTTTGACTCGTAAGGGTTGTATTATGTGGGCAATGCATAAGTCATGGCTTGTTAATGGCGTTGCCAACATTCTGATGTCTGCTATGTTGCCATGCTGGTGGTTGTAAAAATTGTTTGTGAAAACAGACTAAAATAGGGTCTTTAAATCTGCTGCACCTATGACACTGCCCTGTAAGTCCACATTGACAGTTCTATAAGGTAACGTCTGTAAACTAGGCTTCAGACTGCCCCGTTGACTATTATCATAAACATACAATGTTCCGCAGGGTGAAACGCATTAGAAGTCAGTGATAAAGAATTGAGGCTGTTGTTCATAATCTCCTCAGTAGGACAGCAAAGCTGGTCAAATCAAAGCACACAGTCCACTAGCTGTGGAAGCAGCACTGGTATAGAGGTGCTGGCTGTGAAGGGTGTGTGGGGGGTTGTTGTGGAAGAAAATAAGGGCCAATATTAGTATTTTTGAGAGGCGCTGTCTTGCTGTCTTGCTTGTGTGGCGCTCACATCCTTAAGCCTTTGGTGTCTCAGTGTGAATCCCACACTGCCTTGATGGACTGGGTTAATAAACCTCTCAGCAGCCATCCCTCCCACACACACACACAAGCAGACAAACTGAGCACACACACACACACACACACACACACACACACACAGATACACACATGTGAAGTCTCTTAACACACACAGCTGCTTGTTATTTCATGCCCCATAAGGGTGCTGTGACCACGGACATTGTAATACACATATCCAATTAGCTAAGCATTGCATCGTGCATTGGTCTCAAGCTGGGATTCTCACAATACATACATGCTTTCTAGTACTGGACATAGAATTTATTTTCTGTAAGTCTCTCATCACAGAGTAGTGCTTTTTATTTCAAGCTGGACGTCAGTCACATAGAACGTTAAGTTGAATCATTTATTTTAGCAGATTGAAGTTGTTACTGCCTTACAAGTTTTCTTGTCACTTCACATTGTTTATACTCTTTGCAGTTTAATGTTGTGGTTCAAAAGTCAGTGTCAAAGCTGATCTTACCATTATTTGTCTGTGCTGTTTAGAATGGTGATATTTTGGTAGACTGTAGCAGGTTTGTTTATGGTGTGATAAAACACAACATTATTAAGACCATATCTGAAATGACAAATAAATGTAAAATCATCACTTCTGGTGTTAAAGGCTCCATAGCCTTAGCTCCTTTAGTTTTTGCCTTTAGAGTAGAAATAAAAATGATAAAATGCTGAGTATGAATCAGTGAGGCAGTCTTAAGAGCAAATGTAGACTAATTTCTACTCACAAAATGTTGGCTAACAGTAATTGCAGTTTTAACATGTAGTGTTAAATTTTTTGACGAAAGACAAAACTTCGTATGCGGCTTATGTTCCCCACACTTTCATCTGTGTTTGGTGGGATGGTGGTTCTGTTGCTGGATCAGTATGCAGTGGTCATTTCAGGACCATTTTGGTTTAGTCTTAATCTTGGACAAAAACATATTAATTTTAGTTACCTTTTAGTCATTTGATAATAGATTGTACAGTTAATCTTTTGTTTATGATTTTTTGTTGTGCATTTTTGTTTTTTATCTTCTAAGCTATAGCTGTTGACATCTTTGATGTCTACAGTAACCATAGTTACACAGGTGGTGTTCTCAACTATTGTGGCATTAGTGGAAGGGTTTTGTTGTATATTCTACTGTCTAATTTTTTGGAAATTGCAAATTAATTTAGTCCATGAACATCTGAAGAAAGGATATTTTTGGCAGTGCAAACATTGTTTCACCAATGTGGAGCATACAAAGTATGCCTCCACAGATCCCCGCTGGTGGTTCAATAATACTTTACATTAAAACAGTAATTAATGAATTTGTTCCATTTGTCTCTCCTTCAAATTATTATTCAGTTGTCATTAATTGACTGAAATTCTAATACATATAGCCTTTTTAGACAAAGGTAACTTATTTTTTTTTTTACATAATGGAAATAGGTTTTTTCTAATATTTTTCATTATAATTTATGTTGATGAAATGAACATTTATGGGGGTTTATTCAGTGAATATGGAAAGACTTACATCGATTTGATTTCATTGAACTCCCTTGACAAACTCTGCACAACATCCATACGGTTGTCATCCCCCTCCTGTTTGAACTTGGAACAGGACACTGGCACACTCGTCTCTGAGTGGAGACCCAGAATTAAAAAAAGCTGTCCTATTTCTGGACTGCAGCTGGGGGTTTAAAAGGAGTGTGTGCTGTAAAGGTGACATGGGTCAAAAATGTCTTGTCAAGGGATGGTGGGAGGGTGACTGGTGGGTAAAGGAGGACAGGCGTGCTGACGGGCATGTACGAAGGGGGAGGGGGGATTAAACAACTGTACGCATTTTGTAGCACAAATATTGAATCAAAAAGAGGTGACACATGCAGCAGGAGTTCTTTAAACCTGTTGACGCACCCCTTCTTAAATAGAGTGGGATAAGCGCCTCTGATAACAAATTTTAACAAAAGCTGCCCTGCTGACAGGGGAGGGAGCCGAGCAGGCTGGTGTGGCCCAATGCAGCTGACGACGAGACATGCTAACAACCTGGGTCAACAAGAAGGTGTTGATTGCTCTGAAAGCAAAATAGACCCACCGATATGTACAACCATGTTCACTCCCTGCTCTCTGGCCCTCTGCTTTTTTCACAGCTTTGGACTGCAGATATGAGAGATATGTCTTACACAAGGATTTATTAATCTGGGCAGTAGAGAACTGATTCAAACGATTTCTATATAAAATATGAATTGTTTTTGCTTTGCTTTAAGAAGATTATGAATTTTTAGGCAACAAATCTGTTTGTTCCTATTATGTGCAGGGAATTAATTACTGAACTCAGCAAGATGTTATGTACAAATACATGTTTTTATCTGCCTAAATGACATGACAAGTTATACAAATCCACAGGAAAATACTGATCACAAGGTACGAGTGTATAGCATACATATCTGTATCTAATGAGGTAATACATGGTGCATCAAATTTCTGAGAGCATAACATTCATACCCTGGCAAAATGATGATGTAACTGTATTTCACTGCATCTGTTTACTGTTTCTGTTCATTGTCAACCGTAAAGGTTATGTTTGTAGGCATGACACAAAACAATCACACTGTTGAAGTGATACTTAGCTGGGTAAATGTTTGCATTGATTTAGTGATCTGTATGTCTGGTGATTAGCATGAAGTCTGTGCTCATGTGATGTGGATGTATCCATGTGATTTAGTATTTGGCAATCTGTATGTAAGAACATTGTGAAGTATTGTAAAGTAAGTATTGTGCATATTGCAACTATTTTGTGAAAACTAAGACAAAGCAATCATAAAATATTGTAACTGACACCGTCTCACATTTATAAAAATATTAAAATTATTAAATAAGTTTAAAATAAGTGAATTTTAAAAAATGAAAAACTTGATCATAATTTAGAGCTATAACAAGTGTACTTGTGAACAAATGTATGTGTGTTTTCTTTCTTTGCACAGTTTAAATATACCGCTAGGGTTTCTCCACAGGTGGTAATGTAGTGAATAGCAGTTGGAGATATTTATCCCTAGATTTGTCCATTGTACTTCATAATCCCTGTGTGAGCGGAGCAACACTCTGTGGTCTGCCTCCTCCCAGTCTGGCCAGCGCCTGTATGCACAGGGCATCTAGCAGCCATCCTAGCAATGCAGATATGTCTATGTTGGTTTTAAACTGTAAAAATTCC
Organism: Lateolabrax maculatus; assembly: GCA_031216445.1. Classification (NCBI taxonomy): domain Eukaryota; kingdom Metazoa; phylum Chordata; class Actinopteri; order Acropomatiformes; family Lateolabracidae; genus Lateolabrax; species Lateolabrax maculatus. The sequence goes on from CM062209.1 coordinate 27,227,566, forward strand.
TGCCGAACCCGCAGGAGCTGAGGAGGTTATGAGTGGTGAAATGTTACTAAATTTACGACTTGGAAGGACTTGCGGCGTGCTGTTGCGGGTGTCTTCTGTGTGGGTTGGTTGACATAGTAGACTTGAGGTGGAGTTGGTGGTAGGGGGCCAGACATAGAGGTCAAGGGAGAATGAACTTGTGAACTAGTGGGCATCGATGTTACTGTTGAAGTCAAGTATAGGTCAAACTAATCCAGGGCTCAAAGCACAGATTCCTCTAAACTCAACACCACAGATGTATTGGTCTGGGCTTTATACTGTGTGTATGCTCAGAGAAAATCTGGTAAATTGTAGGTAAGTCTAGCATTTGTACCTTTTTTCAAAGGGGCTGTGGCATTTTGAGAAAACGATACCACCCAGTTGATTCATTTTAACCATCTATATGACTCCTCGTATTAATAAATGCACTTCTAGGAACTTATTGACATAATAAAGGACCAGTTATTTAATGTTGCACTGCCGAAGTAGTGAGAACAGTTTGCTGATCTCCTGACTGTCTACCAACTATTTGGATGGTACCCACACTCAAACCAACATACATTACATTTTTTTTTTTTTTTTAGCACAGATGCTACTGCTAGTGGATGGATTCCCCACAGAAAACAAATATTGTGTTTGTCAATTTCAAAGAAAGGTTAGAGAAAAGAAAACAGGTGTGCTCTGCAGCTAGGCCAAAGGAGAGCTAAAGCCAGAACAAACAAGTAATTGTCAGAAGAATTTTTCTTTGAGGGTATTTTCTCAGTCAAGCTTTGAAATAAGCATGGCAGTATTGGTTGGTCAGTCAGTCCGTCCTATTCAGACTGGAATATCTCGGCTACTGTTGGATGGATTCTTATGAAATTGAAATCCCATGAATCCAATGATCTGACTTTTCATGTAGCGCCACCAGCTTGTTGACATTTCGGATTGACAGTGTGTCAAATGTCTCAACAACTATTGGATGGATTGCCATTTTGGTACATACATGTTCTCCACAAGATGAATAACTAATAACTTGAATAAGTAATAATTTAGGTGATCTATGAATGAACTGGGTAGGGTTCCAAATGGTGCCCCATTTATCCCAATGAAACTTGCTCTCTACGGGGCTTCTTCTGCTTCTGTGGGAACCCTAATGGATTCAGTTGCAATGCCCCCTTACCCGCAAACCTTTTTAATATTGGATTATGTCGACACCAACTCCGATCCAATACTTGCATATACCTAAATCTTAATTTAATATGTATCTTACACATTTAAATAACTACTGAAAAAAAGACAAGCTACTTAACCCCGATACTGGTCTCAGTTGAAAAATATTGTGTTTATTGGATTTTAAGCAGCTTTATTTTAGCAGATACTGATCCATTAAAATATGCATGGATCAGCCCCTGATACCAATATCTTTATGATTGGCTTGGGACATCTGTAACATTTGCATCATTTTACAGCCATAACTTTTGTAGTACTTGTGTATGGGAAAAGGTTTTTAGGTGAGTGACCTGCAATTTTGACTGTGGCCGCTAAGCTGTATAGCTATACAGCCCAGTGCTGTTGTTGAGGGCTTGTTGTGATCTCTCCATCTTTCATCTAGGTTTTGTTTATTGCTAATTTGGATGTCAGCAAATGCTGCCATGCTGACCCACTAAACCACAATCATTTACTTTACTGTGATTGCTAGGGATCAAGACCAAATTTTGGACTAGATTCTAAGGGAATCTCATCAGATGTGATTTTAGTGAGTTTTGTTATCTTTTTATCACAGTATCGTGATTGAGTTGAAATGTTGTCAACAATCTCTGTTGCTGGTCCTTTCTGAAGAATCCAGAGGATTAAGTGAAGGTGTGAATATAATATGCATATGGTGTACATCTGTCCTACATCCCTCTACTGTTGTTTACAGAGAAGTTGTGTTTAGCCGTACTGACGGTATTTGTCACTTACACCCACATACACACTACCCATGCCATTTTCTTTAAAGGTGACAAAAGGGATAACCAATTGTTTTTCTGTTTATCAGAGGTGACATGACCAGTGGCGCAAGGGGGCGAGGAGGCCCTGTGTTGCCATAGCTAAATATACATCCCTGACAGCTCCATAATAGGTTCCAGGAAGTTCAGTCGAAAATAAAAACAAAGCAACATTTCTAGCTGATTGGCTTTGAAAGGCCGTTTTTCCTTGCTGAATGGGAAAAATGTGGACTTCAGCATTCCATGGCAGTGATGCCAGTCGGATTGGATAGGCGCAGCCTTGCGTGTGCAGAACGAGCTTGGTGTGAGGGAGACACATTGCACTGCAGAAACCAACTTTATGAGAAAGAATTTGTCTACATGTTTGAAAGACAGCAATAAAAAATTACCGGAATATTTTTAGCTCTGCACATCTATCAGTCTTGTGTTATACATTATTTAGAATTTTGCAAATCAGGGTTGGCATTTCTATGCTTTTAACTCCTCCTTTTACAGTGTAGTATTCAGACATTTATTATGTTGACACTGGCACCTTTTCCCTTTTTTGTAGTGTAGGACATTGAAGAGTGTGAGGCCCACCATTTTGTGGTTTGGAGCTAATCCTTGTAAAGCCTGTAGTTTAAGACAAAGTAACTGGAAACCTTATACTCCTAGTTTTCACATAGACTATGTTATGTATCTTTTCACTTTAAAGTTGTTTTTATTTGATACCTATGATTTTGCATTTTCCAGATGTTGTACAGTGTAATGCCTAATTTTGAAAGGGTGATGCATGCAGTAGCGATGACATTAAGTTCCTCTTTTCGCTCGGGTGTTATTGCAGGCAGAAGTTAAATGACAAAAAAAGGTAAGCACATTAAAGCCTGCTGTACACTGTACATTTTAGTTCTTCAACATTCTTGTGTGAGAACAAGACAGTGTGTTTACAAACACCTACGCCACTGTCACTTTCAGTACAAAATTCAGTCATGAATTCATAAAGATAATGCACTCCCTGGATCCCATCCCATTTGCTCAGCTGTCTGACATTACCCCACAGTATCTTTTGAGGAGCCACTTACTGCAGCATGGTTTAGAATTACTGCACTCCTGGCAAACAGCCTCAGTACTGGACTCCAACACCCTTTAGTAAATTCTGTTTGTTTTCCATTTTTTTTCTCTTTTTGCCTCTCAAGTTTGGTTAAATTATGTGCTGAGAGATGTTTTATGACAAACAGCAAGCCCTAGGGAAGTGCACTTTATACATCAGTGGAAGCAAGCTGCCATGTGAACAGCAGTGAAGTGGCTCATTTTTCTCTCTCTTCTTCAACCACTCAGCCCCCTCCTCGAATTGACACGCTAAGAAAAACAGGGCAACTTGGATCTCATGGAAGCAAAAGATAATGCTACAGTGTTAGTAAGCTTGTTTTAAAGTGATTTACCACTTTTATTAGAATCATTTAATTATTGAGGGCAGGGGCCTGTACTCTCTTAAATCCAGCCCTGTTGCCCCTGAGTGTCCCTAAAGCTGTTTCTAGTATGGCAGACATGCAGGCCCACAGGGGAGTAATTTATGACAGTTGTCGCCTTGGTCTGCTAAGCCAGCCCGGGACATCTCCAGCCACTCTGAGCAGGGCAATTCAGTGCCCCAGTGGGGATAAACCCGATAGGCTTTAATCTTTCCCCGCCATGGAGCCTGTGTGGCATCAGTGGTTAGAAATGTCCCCTGTAAGCCTCTGTTGTTCGAAAGTCACCATGTGTTGCCATGGAGAGGGCAACCTGTTGCATACTGTATGGAGTACAGCTAGCACACCTGTGTCTTTTTTGTTAGGGCTGTTGTGAAATGCATGTGAGATAAAAAATAAATAAATAAATAAATAAATAATAAAAAATCCAATGCATTGGCCCTTTACTGTAACTTCATTTTATTTAGTGACTCATGTCACATTTGTGAACTTATTGTGCTGTCCTTAAGGCCTCGGTAATCTTCAATGAAATGCTTGTTAGATCATCTAAAACAACTGAAACATCTTTCTGATGGCAGAATGGGGGGGGGGGGGGGGGGGAGGGGGGGTTGCATCTTAGTTGTGACGTAGGCCGTGGCATATTAATAATTCAAGTTCAATTTATTGGTTCTGAACTAGGGGCTTAAGCATTTGGATTAAGTAATTTGAGAAAAATAAGGTGTGCCAAATTTGGTATAGAAATTCAAGTACTGCATAGGACTTGGATTTGGATCTGTTTCATCCATCTTGATGATGGCAGACTTTAAGGGGGCATTTGGAACAGGAACAAACACTTGCCGTTAGGCAGATACATCCTACTGCCCAGTTTAAAGCATACTAAGACCTTTAGGGTTACACTGTGAAATGGGTACAGCTATGTTACCTTTTCCCATATGGATAGCTACTGAACCAAATTGCAGCATGAATTTTTCACTGCCTATTGGTGCTATGTATGTATGCATTACAAATGGATCTTACAGGCCGTCAAAGCGTTATTTATTAATGATCCTTTGTTTTGATGTTGTGTATATATGGCATTTGTTCTCAGGTCTCTTTGTCTTTTGATGTCAATGATACCTCTTGAATAATAAAGCTTACATGACAATCTTCATAAGATACTGTTCCACTCACTCTTTTGACAGTCAGTGACAGCAGGTATCATCAGCAACCTACCCTTCTTGGTCAAAATGGCAAAAGTGAAACTGTCTGCTTGTGTACTTAATCCAAAATATCGCAATTTGATCAAAAGATTTAAATGATGCCCAGTTTTATATTTCAGTGGCTTAGTCAGTCTAAACTGCTGACACAACTTGATGAGATGTATCAGGAATAATACATTGTCCTTGTTTAACAAATCAGTGTAAGGCAGTGGTAAGATGATCATCATTTCCCTAATTATATTTATTTAAAACTTTTGTTTGGCTCAAATAGCTAGTTTACAGTACAGTGACATGAATTATGGGACAACAAGAATGTACCTTTTCTACACTTCATCACTTTGTTTCGTAAACTTTGTAGTAGTTTTTTTAAATCATAATATACTCTATCAGCTTTTATTCTTATTGTAAAGTGCCAGATTATCCAGTACTGGTCACCAAATGGACTTTGAGGCTTTCAGCTCTGTATACCCAGTCTCAGGTTTTGTTTGTTTGGGTGTTTATCCCAGCTGCAAAAAGCAGAGGGTGAAGTGCTATATGTAGGGGAGGCGTTTTGTTTATGTGTGCTCTCTGGAATAGATAAACAGCATGTAGTCCTGGAGATGGTTCATCAGCCAGGCTTTTTCTTTGGCAGTGATCAGGATGCAAAACCAACTCAGTAATGTACTTTTGCTGTGTTTGGGAACTGGCTGACTAGCTGCTGGCCAGGGGAACACACACTCTGTTGTCCCCTCAAACCACCCACCCACTCAGCCCAGGGTAAACTGAAACAGCCAAGATTAGTATTAATCCCTCTTAATGCTGTGGCTCATAATATAGTCATTAGGTGACTTGAGACTAAGCCATCCCACCTAACTGCTGCGATTTATTAAACACACACAGAGGATTTGCTGTCAATGCTGGGTGGGTATAAAGCGAGCATCACGTCTAAATACAGTGGTATCAGCCTATTAATACTGATGAGATGTGCTGTGAATGGTTACATTCAAATGAGGGGTTTGCACACTGAGGCAGGAATAAAATGGGATGACTGGGCTCTCCACTGAATTCTGCTTTCCTGCTTGTTGTCGAATTTCTTAAGCATATTCTATAAGCACCTCACTTATTTGTCAGTAATATAAACCTGTGAAAATTAAATAAGAGTGCAAATGTACAATGTAATGTCTACTGCATATTTAAAATTTAATGTCTACTGCAAAAGTTTCAAAATAAAGATTTGCCCCTTTGAAACAAGTTTCAACGTTAAAAACTTTTTTCCCAACATATCCGCACCAGTTCCAGACCACCATTTACAAGATATTACATTACAACCTGGAAAACAACAAATACACAGGGAGAACAGTAACAAAATTTTAAACTTTGAAAATGTATTCACTGTAAAAATAAGGCAAATAACTCAGATACAAAATAATTTTTCAGCCCATCAAAACATAATGCAAGCCTTCAAAACTTAGTTATTAATCTTGCAGAACCCTTTTATTCAAATTTGAGCTTTCAAACACAGTTTCAATCTTTGAAAGCTTTTTTTTTTCAGTTTCAAAACATGAGGTTGGAAAAATAATATTCATTCCATAATTTCTAAAGAAGTTGTGTGTTGTTAACATAATAATAATAAATAAAAATACATAAAATGAAAGCCAGGATCAAACTTGGAACCTACCTCCTGCTGCACACAAACAACATGTAACGTTAAGTAGGTCCCTGTTTAAGTCACTACAGCACACAGTAATGTAAACTTTAGTAACAACTACGTACAAATTGGCCGAATTTTGATGTTTGCTAAACTTAACATTACCTGCTAAAATCCCAGAAATAGCGAGATTTTGGAGGTGCCGGCTTTGTAACATTTGTACATGAATGCACACACTTTTGATCTCTTCAGCATTTTTATTTTTTACACCGCACAACACACACACACACACACACACACACACACACACACACACAAGACCCGTTTCTCGGCGTGACATAGTATTCTCCTGCATGCCAAACACCGGCAGCATTATCAGATCTTGATAAGTATGCTGCATACTAATTGGCTCACTGACGCTGATAAGATTAACACCTTAAGTACCGAAATTTGGTACAGAAAGACGAGGATTATTCTGATACTCTGTAGGATCGAAAAAACAATTTGGTTGGTGCCAGAAAAGAACCAAAGTTCTGTACCCAGTCCTACCAACCAGGGTGCAACTGCTGCAACACCACGCTTCGACTATAACAAATGACGCACCATGTGTGAGAGCAGCGCATAAGTGGTTCATAGGCTCCATGGAGATCTGCCATACACGCGTAAAAATAGGCCGGCCTACATTTTTTTTTTACGCAGAAATTCATTAAGTGTCTGTTGTTTAAAAAAAAAAATTAAACTATCGATATACAGGAAATGACTTAATGACAGCCATAATATATATCGGCTACTTTGTAACAGGGCTTCCACTTTGGGATCACCGTGTCTCCATTTATTTTGCCAGTAACAGCTGGCGGTTGCTTAGTAACTTCATAACTTACATGGCCTACTGTAGCCTGTACATGTTTATTTACCCTTATTACACAAACTCACCATCTTGTTTTGCCCGTGAAGTAGCTGATGTCTCAGTAACTTTATTTACTGTAAACTTGTCACATTAAACTGCAGTTTGCTTCATGTTCCTCTGAACAGAAACTCTCAGTCCTGCTGTGTGTTCAGCTCTGTAAGCTGTTAGCTGTTGCACCGTCATGAACTTTTACTGTGCCAGTAGGCTACTGCTATGCAAACTCGACAAGTCCGCTCTGCGCTGGAAGTTTCAGCTTTCTAATTTGTGAAGTATCTGTAGCTTTCTCGGGGTACTTTGAATCTCAGATTTTAGGGGAGTGCACAGACATTTTCCCCTTCAGTAGAGGATGATAAAAACACCCCTCTGGTGACAAATGTTGCACAGATGCAAGTTAGTATAGTATATATTATAGTATATACATTTTTGAGTGCAGGGGATTATTAAAGATTTTTGAAAAATATCAAGAATGCCACCAGTATTAGCCTTTAAAATCCTTGGTGCGTTGAGTGCCGTCAAACCAAAATGCATTGAATGTACTGACGTCCACATAGATGCTGACTGTAATATAGATGTACAAAGCAGCTTTTGACTACGTCTAAAAACCCAGTTAATGTAAATAATGTTTTGTGCTGGTGGAGTGTTTCCTGTGTATTTTCAAACACTACATCAGTTTTTTCGTAGTGGCTGTGTGTAATTTCCAGCAGAGTGCAGTTGCAGTGTGAGCCTCTGTGGCAGTGGTGTATTGTGTCTCATGTGAACACAGTAGAGTCGGCCTGTACAGTGCATAGTTTCTGGAATCTCTCCTACCCCATGGGAATGCCATTAGTGGGAAGCTGAAGGAGTGCAGCAGGTGAAACAAATAAGGACGATAACTCCCCACTCCTCCACACACACACACACACACACACACACACACACACACACACACACACACTCACTCACACCACAGCTTTGACTCTGTGTTGGCTGCTTTGTCTTCTCTTTTTCTCTCTCTCCCCACGTCTCACATATTCTTGCCTTCTTTCTCTCATCAACTCTTATCTGTCTACATACTGTTTTTCCTCGATGCCACCTTATATCCTTGCTGATGAAATGATTTCTCTTTCTTGTTTGAAAAAAAAAAAATCCTGTGTTGTAATCTTCCTCCACACCCAAAGTGTAGTCCGAAAAAACTGGATTTTTAGACTGACACTGATATCTGTATTTGGAAGTTTAAAAAAATCAACAATATCGTCCGACAATATGTATATTTTCAACATAAACATAGAGAAAAAAATCTTAATAAAGAACCTTTAGACTAGTGTTTTTATTTAATTGTGACCAGATACGTACTGAGCAGGACATTTTACAGTTGAAAATTCAATTTGTTAGTGCTCTCTGGTGGACACTCTCTCCCTAGCTTTTCCTTGGCCAGTTCTACCTTGTAGCTGCTTCACTACCTCACCATACCTTTCTGGCCCTCCATCCCTCATTTTTTCCTTGCACTTGATGGCGGTACTCATCAAGAGGGGTGTGAAATCCAGTCCGATCTCGAGCATGTGTGCTGGTTTATCCTGCTGAATGGATGCCATCTGCAGCTTAACCCTATACTGTACCCAACCTCGAGCCCTCCAAACCTCATTACCCCAACTATATACCCCCTCCCTCCCTCCCTCCTTTCCGATCCCATCTTCATCCCCCTTCCTCTTTCTCCACCCAACATCTTAACCAAGATACACACTGACATTGGCAAGGGTACGTGGTTAACGGATGGGATGGAAATTGTGCGTCTTGCTCAACACTGTTTGTTTTTCTGGAAATAGAGGTGATAATACAAGCCTGCCTCATCTGAAGGGCACCTCACTGTAACACTACAAGCAAACACTTATGCTTCAAAATGAAATGAAATGATTTGGATTAGATGGCTGCATTTATGGAAAGGCAGGTCATCTGAAGAAATGTGTAAAGAGCTGATGTTTTGTCAGCACCAATGAAGGACAAAAATATTTAACCATGAAAGATAAATTCATTGGATGACTCTTATTTTATGTGAATGATTTCCCTGATGAATTACCTCTGCAAAATATTTCCCTCTTATATACCACACATTACAGAAATGTTTATGTGCCCTTCCTCAGGTTTGAATTCAGCATGGTAAAACATCCGCTATTTAGAAGTACACTGAGTGTAAAGTATGTCCATCCATCACAGAGGGGACAGCGGGCTGTGAAACACATTAAGTGGATGTTGGGGCCTGGCCAGCTCCCTGCTGGAATAATGTGGCCTCTGTGCAAAGTATGCAGCATAGAAAATACATTTTATGTACAGGATAACAGGTGCAAAGCAGTGCAGTGGCTGGCAGGCTCTGGACCCGGCAAGATTTGGTAATGAAGTCATGCAGTTTGAATGCACCTTATTTGTTTTTACTGGCTCTGCTGTTTTAGAGGTGCAACACAATTCTGCTGATTGGAATTGTCTTTGAACTTAATAAAACATTTTGGTTAAATCACTGTTTTTTGGAGGGTTGTTTGACATTTTATAAAAAACTAAAGTAAGAATTAATTGAAGGTAGAAAGAAAAAGTGTGCATACAATTCCATGAAGTTGGAGTACACACAAAAGACAGACTTCACAATCCTCATCAAAATCTAAGCAGAAGAGGCTAAGATTCAGAATTTTACACATTCCCCATGATGCATCCAATAGCATTTTTTTATCAGGTTGGTCCTGCCTGGTAAATGTTTTTCAAACTCCACGCTTTCGTTTTATAAAGTAAGCTCTCTGTGAAAATGTTTCAGTATACAGGCCCAACCCCGCTGACATCATCAGGGTTATTTTCTCAGACTCTACAAAGCTTCTCCAGAGCCCAGAAGTCATCATACAAATGTTTTCACAAGTTAACATACCAGATATTTGGTATTATAAAGTCATATTTAATAATATTATACATTATGACTCAATAAGAGTAATTTTCTGATTGAGCTTTAAAGAAACCTGCGGAGTGTGACCTCCAGATAAAATTGATTAACCCTTTTAAAAATCTATTTATAGTGCCTACACCATTGTAGTTGACTGTACATTTGTACTTTTGTACAAGACTTATCATTTTTGCTGTAATACCTCTATTGCATTCATCTCTCCACACATATACACACATACTCTCTCATGCCTCATAAAACAAAGAGCCCATGTCTTCCCAGTGGCAGGAGCTCCAGTTTGTCTTAATGATCAGCATGAAGTCCAAAGGGCAATTTGAACAGAGCCCTTAAGGTCAGAGGTTGCCACCAGTATTGTGTGTTTGTTTGGTTTTCAGTGGTGTTGTCATTAATATCAGGGCCTCCGTTATGGCAAACAAAGCATAGAAGAGCGGCACTGGGGGGAGTTCTGTGACTTCCTAGGATTTCAGTAAAAAATGATGAGGAGACAGAACACAGAAGAAATCTCTTAGAGATCTGTTCATTACAGCACCGTCTTTAGAAATTATTTTTAAATAAAGTCATATCAAAATAAATAAGATTTTTACAGGCTAAATCAGTAGGGTTATTAATTAGTAACAGTGACAAGATGATGCAGCACAACATTTTGCAATCCTTTGTCCCAAACTGCTGCTATTCCAATTTGCTCAGCAATAAAGGATTATTGTACCAAACACAAAAGCATTTTTTATTGTCTCTTGTAACAGTCTAATTGTCTCATCTGATTTCACCATTTTCTGGAATGTTAATATTGTCATTGGTGTTATGTTGTGTTATGGTGCTATGAATGAGTGACAGATGTTGTAACATGTTACATCTGGAAAGTCAAAAATCTACTCTCCTCTAAAGCCAGATAGGGTTGAATTGGTAGTAGGTATTTTGGGTATCTAGGGTTCCTAGAAATCCTTTTCATTTTTGTAATAGACTCAGTTGAAGCACCTCAAAAACTGAGATGGACATCTGTGGAAAAGATAAACAACTGCAATTGCTGTAATTTTTAGATTCTTTTATTAAAAAACGTAAAGGTACAAGACTGTGTATATAAAAATAGAAGTAGAAAAGTTAACTACGACTCCTAAGATTAGGAGACTTTATGGAAACATATGATCTCTCAGAATCACAGTTGAAATAATGAAAACTGGTGCGCATAACATAAACCTACAATATTATGACTTTCCTGAGAATCTCTAGATCATTTGCATGTATCTAAAGTTAAGAGGCCGAATATTTAGCTTTTTCAAGACAGTTTTGAAAATTATCAGCATCATTCTAAAATGTTCTTATTTCTCATGCAAAGAACAGGGGGCTCTTTGAAAGAGATTCTAATTAAAGACCCCCCCCCTTAAAATAACTTGATAGAGATTAAAAGATTCTGTGGTTAAAAGTAAAAGATCATCTGAAGGCTGTTTAATTGCCATTAGATTTTCACTGTGATAAAATAAACGTTAACTGTGACTTTTGTTATCTTTCTAAAGAAGCCATGTGAAGACATCTTTTGATTCACTTTGTCATTTAGGCTTTAGGAGTTTATACCTGATTGTAAGGCTGTCAGTTCTCTGCCTCTTCCTCCTTGAACAATCCAGTAAGAGTGTTCTTATAAATACAAATGCAAACTATATTCCATGTAGCCCTTTAGGAAATGCTCTCTTGCAGTAGCCATTACAGCCGTCCTCCCAAGTATTTTAGAAAAGTTTTAATTTCTCCGGGGCTTTCAAATTGCCTGTTTAGGTTGCACAGAGGCATTGTTCCAGGCATCTATAAAATACCACTGTGGCCCAATGAATTGACCATATGGAGCTCCATAGCATTGTTCCATCCTAATTGCCCCCTTCTTCAAATGTTAGATTCATTCAGCAGAATACAGGGACCGAGAAAAGAAGAATGAATGAAACAAGGGTGGGGGCCGAGGGCTAAGGAGAGCTGACATTCATCAAACTTCTCCAGACAGATGTATACGAATACTGTCGTGCAAGACTTTGTTCAGCAGATGAACAGTAGAATTCTCCCTGGATTTCTTTTAGCCTCGCTGGTCTTGTTAAAGCGTCGCCTTCTCTCATCAGCACGAGGAGCCTTGGCATTGCATCCAAGGACCCAGACTCTTAATTTTAGCAGCTGAAGAGGTCCAGATCAATAACCATCAGTGTTTGGTTTCGGGCCGCCGCGTCAGTCAAAGGCAAGATTCACCCCTCCCTCATCTGCTGGTCTGCCTGCTCTATCTGCTGGTCACCTTTGTATAAAGTGTCATTGTCTTTTGTCCATTTTCACTGAAAGCTTGTGAATTGCGTGTCAGTGTTGTTATTTTTTCGTGTATTTGCTGTGCACACACATATTGCAGTGATGTCTCAGATGTAGCAGCTGGACATGGTTGTTTCTTTACTGATTTCTTCTGCTGTTGTCTGCACATAGATGCAGATATTTCTTTTTTATGTCAGAACCAGTATAGAATATTTTCTATTTAGTAGCCTAAACATTTCATAGAACAAATGATCTACAGTGTCAGACAATCACAGTAAAAACATCTGTAAAAGATATTTTTATGATATGAATCTATATCAAAAAATCCTACAGCTTATACTCTTTTTGCAGGCAAAAGTATAAAAAAGATCATCAGTTCTATCATACTTGTAGTTCGAGTCACTTGTTCCGGACTAAGAAAAGCGAAAGGATGTTGTCGATTTCTTCACCACAATGACTTCTTACAAACAATTCAAAAGGTGTAAACAAGAAGTCAGGTAACTCAGTCATTGCACAGCTTTGGATATGTCAGAGTTACACTGTCAAAATCAGATTTTAGTGACTAACAGCAGAAAAGTTTATTCATCTATCTGTGGTGTCATAAAGAGCTCACCAAGAAAATAACTAATTATGAAAGTGATTAGTTGAGGCTGCAACTGGATTATATGTTATACATAACGATGAACAGGGAGACAAAGGAGGTTAAAAAAGGTGTCTTGTACTGCAATATTTCACAGCACACTTTCTTTAAACGTCCTTTTCATTTCTAACCTATGAGGGAAAGTTTGTGCATTAATTCTGGAGCACATATGTGCTACCATGGTTACCCATTTATCTTGCATTGTTATATACTTTAGATTGTTTATACAAATGGCTTCGGGGCTTTCTTAACAGCTCCTAAACCACAGATATATATAATAGTAGTATGACTTTGGAATTCATGCTAAAGTCACATATACACCACCACAATATCCTCAAAGTGTTGTTTTGGCCTTTTGTCAAGTTATTCACATAATTAACATTATTTATCTCTAGCTGATAATCTTTTACTGCTGCTGTTTGTCATTTTAACTGCAAAAGCAACGATGGTCAACTAATATATAGAGTATGCAGGGTGATTTTTTTTTTTTAATAAATTGCTCTTTGGTAATGACAGAGCTAGGAGAAAAAAAAGCTAAAAAAAAAACGGATTTATTAGCATAAGAACTTTGAATCCAGGTATTTTGCTACCTGGGAGTCAGAGCTCAGAGTCACTCACACAGGTGCACATAAATAAGCCTGTCTCTCACCCTAGATATATCTAGCATATGCTACCAAAACAATAGCACTGTAGAGCCTGGGTTTTGTGTAACACTTCTTTAAGATTTTACATGTTTAAGCTTTGCAACATTGTTGTACTATGTGGACAATATCCAGTGGGTTTTTTGTTTATTTGCTTTTGTGAGACAAGGAAGTTACTCAGTTGCAATGCCAGTACCATAAGAATGAAATCCTGATGTATCGGCATTAAAAGCACTTGATATTTTGCTTCGAGTCTTCAGCTTATCTTCACTGTGATTCTGTGAAAGACAGGCATATTTGTATAACTCTTGACTCTGCTTAGAAAGCCTTGCAAAAATCTTTGGAGACTCCACTCCAAATATTTGTATGTTTTCAATTGAGTTGGTCTGGTTGGGTGTAGATATTGTTTGTGTTTCATTCCGTGATGTTCGCTGTGCAGTTGTTTTCTTCCTGTTGTCTGGACAATAAGGTGCGTCTGCAGCTGCTGTTGCTCTGTGTTCTAAGCCTTTTCTGCTCCAGTGCCAATAGATGTGCATGTGTTAAAGATGGCTTCTGTTTTGCGGTGAGCCGGCCTCATCCCGAGGTGCTCTCCTGGGGGCAAAGGTTCACCCCCGCCTTTCGGCTGGGGTCATTTGGAAAGGTAATCCACACATGGCTGGATACTCTCACTCTAGCTCCAAGCAGCAAGATGGAGCTCCAGCTTGGTAAAGGTGGATAGGATTAGGCTCATGGTGAATCGTAATGGGCTCATTTTGCAAACCTCTTTTTTTACCAATTAAGCTGAACTCGAGTTGGACTTGTACGCACTCTTAAATCACAACTTGTACCCTGCAAACCCAGGCCTTAGATGGCAACATGCACGCCCGAGTGAGCCGCTTTAATCCTGCATTTTCTTTTTTTTTTGGTCAATGTCAGCCAGAGGTTAACCTGGTTATAGAATGATTGCCTCACCACGGCTGCAGCCGTCGTTATTTATCTCACTCCACTCCACAAGCCCCGGAGATTGAGTTGAAGTACAGAGCCTGTATTTAGACTTTATATAAGAAGATTGGTGGTGGCCACTGGCAGACTGCTCCAGTCAGCCCTGTGTTCACCGATGGCCAGCCAGATCAATACAACACAATTGAGTTTTCCAATCTGTGGTCTTTGGGAACGCAGCCATAGCACTTACAGGGTGATCGCATCTGATGAAGTCTTCATCAGGGTCTATTGACAGATTCATTTGAGCACCCTCCTTCCACCCTTACTACACTGTAAAGTAATGGGACACAAAAACCCTCTTTAAAAAGTTTTCTGGCATCTGATGGACAGATGGAACCAACAGAGCCATCTAACTCTCTGAAGTTAACACTGATTTCTATTTTAATTTTGCTTAATTCATGAGTTTATGTTTTTATCATCTGTCCTGGAGAAAACTGTTTGTTTAAATTGTTGCTAAATTTACACTTGGTGTCGCACTTCACCCTTTAAACCAAGACCGCTCCAGGCTTTCAGATTCAACAGTAACTAAAATGAAACACCAGATGAAAAAATATTCAATAAAGCAGCAAGCAAGAGATTTGCTTTTGAAAGCAAGACCTAAAAGTGACCTGGCGGCTGATAAAGGGACTGTTTAAATTTCCAAATTATTTCATATTTGATTTCTAAACAAGCAGCCAGGATATTGGATATCACACGCTAATGCATGGCGGTACATGTGCACTTTTGGAAATTGGTTGGACACTCTTCAGCGCTTTTGATGTCCAAGTTGTTTTTTCTCGTCTGGAGTGGAGCTGCTCTTAAGAAAGCCATAATCCTCCCGGTTTTGCTGTGGCAAGCCCTCCACTGGCACAACATTTCACAGCGCCGTTCGTGACTCCACTAATTTTCTCTGTTGTTGTTTTACCTGTTTTGTATTTTTGCTTCCCCCTCTTGACCCCCTTTCTCTCTGAATTCTCCAGAGAAATAGAGAGACTATTGAAGTCAGGGTGGATTGGCCAAAGGTGGTTTCCCAGAGTGGAATGCCCAGCGAAGCTCCCTCCTCTGATCTGCTGCATCTCGCACTACAGTTGGATTTAATACACTGTAGGATTCAGTTGGTCTGGGTTATTGATACTAATGCTGATGATTATGGTTTGCTTCTGATTGTTTGCTTCTGATAGCTGGTATTTTGCTCCATTATCTAATGGCTCATTATTTAAACAAAAAAAGAAAGGTAATTTATCAGTATTTAGGTTTTTTCTTTTTTTTTTCAAAATGTCATGACTCCTGCAGCACAATCACTGCAGCCTTGTACTTTTTTCTCTGCATTCTATCATTTCTGTTTCAAAGGGGTATGAATTTGACACTAGATTCAACTGTACATATAAGTGATAAACAAGATGAAGGGTGTAAATAAGTGATCTTTACAGGTGTTGGTAGGTGTATTTTTCAACTTTGGACAAAGCCGGGTTAGCTGTTTCCCCCAATCCACGTCTTTATGCTCTACTCATCTCTGTATTAGAAATGCAACATAAATAGTTATCTTTAGGTGAGTGAGTAAGCATATTTCCCCAAATCTTTAACTGTACCTTTAAATTTATCTTCTCTAAGCTGACTTCTCCCTCTTCCGTCTCTGTCTTGCTTCCTTTAACTCTCATACATCCCTCCTTTCTTCTTGCCCTCCATGTTCCCATCTCTCTCTCTCTCTCTCTCTCTCTCTCTCTCTCTCTCTCTCTTTCGCTCTCTCTCTCTCTCAAACCCCCTCCTTCTCAGCCTCCTGTGACGTTAATTCCTCATTGATCTGGCCCCCTCAGGGCAACAGTGCTGTTTACACAGACCGTCATACAGAGTGCAGGGGAAAAGTACATGAAACTCCACATAGAACTGTTGACCACTCTTTTCTAGCCTGTTTGTGTTTGCTACGTCTAAGGCTGAAAGCTTCACAGAAGAACCCCACATGGTGTGGCTTTGCCATGAGTTATAGAGATACAGAGGAATTTTTAGTATTGCATCTTTAAAAAAGAGAATTACAATATATTACATTGTTGTTATCTTCTGTTATGTTTGCACTAAAAGGTTTGTATAGACAGACGAAGTCATGTCATGACGTCATGTCAGGGCTAGCCTCTGTTCCACTGTCTCCTGTAACTGCGATCTCAAGCGGGTCAAGTGTCTTAAACAGCATTTTCTGTAATGAGTCAAATTGCATCCTATCCTGTACAGTATATGACATATGGGTGACAGCCTGATGTTCACATTTCATATAATATCTTAATTATAAATATGAACCTGTTGGTAAATAAGTACATAGAAATTCAAACTGATACATACAGCATTCCATGATCTCATGTTGTGTATTTAACTTGACTGACTGACTGTGTGTGTGTGTGTGTGTTTTTGTGTGTCTCGTTCTCCTTCTTCAGAGCTGTCAGATGTTGAACCCAACATTTTTCTGAAGCCCTTCCTAGAAGTGGTCCGCTCTGAGGACACCACAGGACCAATCACAGGCCTCGCCCTTACGTCTGTCAACAAGTTCCTTTCCTATGGCCTTATAGGTAAGACATTTTGACACCAGCAATGTGTCATATATTTTTTGGTTAAGTTAAATTTTACCCTGAAGGTATACCAACATCTACTGTATGTTTTCAAATGCACATGGCCCTGCAACGTTTTTATAGGTGGATTACTTGATTGTTTGTACTATTAGTTTTGACTGTCATATGTACCTACAGTACAGTAAAACTTGAAAGGACTTGCTGAACTCATTGAGTGGTTATGCATGAAAATGGAACATGAAAATGAACATGGTTCAGGTCCAGGAACCTGCTCCTTGTTTCTTTTTATTTTACGTGTCAATAGTCTGTGAAGGTCCAATGTCTTAAACAACACACGTTCTCATACAGGAAGGGGACAATCACAGTGATGCATCTGCATAATCATTGAGAGCTGGGCTGTGCAGAAAGAGCCCCATCAATGGCACACACATAATGTTTAAAAGAATAATTGTTTGTTCTTCATAGTAAGTGATGTTGAAACAGGATACTAGGATAATGTTCAGTTGGCATTTTTAAATAAGACTCTTTAAATGTCTAGTTTTCTGTTTTGACCCAGGCCCAGTATGTTTCACTTATCCTGCACTCTAAGTGTAAGTTGCTTTTACCACATCTATTCTGACATTCTGACAGCAAAATGCCACACTGGCTTGTGACTTTTTTGTTAATTTGGGATATTTCTGGCCAGTTTCCCTTCCCTTGAGAAAGTGTATTCACGCAGGCTTATAGACTGCAGTATCTGAATATTTTGTATGAAGGAGTATTTTTATTAAGGATAAACACATGTTAATACAATGCATAAATGCATGCAGAACTCGGATCTCGGCCAGGTAGGTGTTAATGACATCTGTAAAGTTTGGCCACATTCAGAATCCTTTCAGGTCACCCAGCTCTTCCTGCTACCTCAAGCTGCCCGTCAAAAAAGAAAAGATAAGTAGAGCCCATACAGCAGCATTTCTTCTGGCAACTCAATATAATGAGAAAGCTTATTAATACCAGATGTAAAGTGGTGATCGGATGTTATTATCAAGATATTTTATCCAAATACAGATCACATGTTAATACTAGGTGGGGTTGAACTGTTCAAAGCATATATAATCATGAATCACTTGGTGTAACATACCAGTGTGCCACTGGAATCTGCAGTCAAAGTCAAGTCAAGTCAAGTCAAGTCAATTTTATTTGTATAGCGCCAAATCATAACAAAAGTTATCTCAAGACGCTTTCACATAGAGTAGGTCTAGACCAACTCTTTAAAATATTATTTACAGAGACCCAACAGTTCCCACCATGAGCAAGCACTTGGCGACAGTGGCGAGGAAAAACTCCCTTTTAACAGGTAGAAACCTCGAGCAGAACCAGGCTCTGGGTGGGGGGGCCATCTGCATCGACCGAGTTGGGTTGAAAGGGGAGGAGAGAGGGGGAGAGGGGAGACAGAACAGGAGGAGAGACAACAAATCAGACTCATAATAATAACAACTACAGCAGTGAGTGTGGAGCAGGAACATGGGGGCAGTAGACGGCCTGCAGCCACAGATCCAGACTCTACAGCTCCAGAGGCAGAAATACCTGCAGAAAGTGAGAAGGCGAAAAAGCACAGAAAGCACAAGGACTACCAGGAAGAAATGGAGTTGGTAGCCTGTATTAGTGGGATAGGAATGCGTACAGATAGAGAGGGAGAGGAGGAGAGAGAAGCTCAGTGCGTCCTAGGAAGTCCCCCAGCAGTCTTAAGCCTATAACAGCATAACTAAGGGATGGTTCAGGACTCACCTGAGCCAGCCCTAACTATAGGCTTTATCAAAAAGGAACGTTTTTAGCATACTCTTAAACGAAGAGAGGGTGTCTGCCTCCCAAACCCAAATTGGGAGCTGGTTCCACAGAAGAGGAGCTTGATAACTAAAGGCTCTGGCTCCCATTCTACTTTTAGAGACTTTAGGTACCACAAGTAACCCTGCATTCTGTGAGCGTAGTGCTCTAGTGGGGTAATACGGTACTATCAGCTCTTTAAGATATGATGGTGCCTGACCAATAAGAGCTTTGTAAGTGAGGAGGACGACGTTAAATTGTATTCTAGATTTCACAGGGAGCCAGTGCAGAGAAGCTAATATCGGAGAAATATGTTCTCTTTTGCTAGTTCCTGTCAGTACACGTGCAGCCGCATTCTGGATCAGCTGAAGAGTCTTTAGAGACTTATCGGGGCAACCCGATAATAAGGAATTACAGTAATCTAACCTAGAAGTAACAAATGCATGAACTAGTTTTTCTGCATCTTTTTGAGACAGGATATGCCTGATTTTTATAATGTTACGTAAGTGGAAGAAGGCAGTCCTTGAAGTCTGTTTTATATGGGTATTAAAGGACATGTCCTGACCAAAGGTTACTCTTAGATTCCTTACAGTGGTGCTAGAGACCAGGGCGATGCCATCTAGAGTAACTATATCTATACATAGTGCGTCTCGCAGGTGTTTAGGACCCAGAACAATAACTTCAGTTTTGTCTGAGTTTAACAGCAAGAAATTGCAGGTCATCCAGTCTTTTATGTCCTTAATACATGCCTGAAGCTTGGCTAACTTACGGGTTTCATCTGGCTTTATCGATAAGTTTAACTGAGTATCATCTGCATAGCAGTGAAAGTTTATGGAGTGTTTCCTGATAATATTGCCTAAAGGAAGCATATACAAGGTAAATAAAAGTGGTCCGAGCACTGAACCTTGTGGAACTCCATGACTAACTTCCGTGTGCACGGAGGATTCATCATTTACATGGACAAACTGAAATCTATCTGATAAATACGACTGAAACCAGCTTAGTGCGGGTCCTTTGACGCCAATCAAATGTTCCAGTCTCTGTAATAGGATACAATGGTCAATGGTATCGAAAGCGGCACTGAGATCTAACAGAACAAGTACAGAGACAAATCCTTTATCTGACGCAATCAAAAGGTCGTTTGTCACTCTCACCAGTGCTGTCTCTGTGCTATGAAATTCCCTAAATCCTGACTGAAAATCCTCAAATAAACTATTGCTGTTTAGAAAGTCACATAACTGATTAACGACCACTTTCTCAAGGATTTTGTAGAGAAAGGGAAGGTTAGATATAGGTCTATAATTGGCTAAAACCCCTGGATCAAGCGTAGGCTTTTTAAGAAGAGGTTTAATCACAGCTACTTTGAAGGACTGTGGTACATAGCCTGTTAATAAAGACAGATTGATCATGTCTAGTAAAGAAGTGCTAACTAAGGGTAAAACTTCTTTAAGCAGCCTGGTTGGGATGGGGTCTAAGAGGCAGGTTGTTGGTTTAGATGAAAAAATCATTGAAGTTAGTTGGTAAAGGTCAATTGGAGAAAAACAGTCTAAATATAAATCTGGTTCTACAGCTGCTTCTGAGGTTCCTGAGGTTCCTGTACTCGAAGATGTATCTGAACTAGCTGAGAGCACAAGATGATGAATTTTTTCTCTAATAGTTAGAATTTTATCATCAAAGAAGCTCATGAAGTTATTACTACTGAGAGCTCTGGGAATACATGGCTCAACAGAGCTCTGACTCTGTGTTAGCCTGGCTACAGTGCTGAAAAGAAACCTAGGGTTGTTCTTATGTTCCTCTATTAGTGAGGAGTAATAGGCTCCTCTGGCATTACGGAGGGCCTTCCTGTATGTTCTAAGACTATCTTGCCAAACTAAATGAGTTTCCTCCAGTTTGGTGGAACGCCATTTCCTTTCTAATTTTCGCGATGTTTCTTTTAACTTGCGGGTTAAGGAGTTATACCATGGAGCTAACCTCTTTTGTTTTATTATTTTCTCTTTGATAGGAGCAATACAATCAAGAGTCGTTCGCAGCGAGCCTGCAGCACTATCAACCAAATGATCAATTTGGGAGGGACTAAAGTTAGCACAGGAGTCCTCCGTTACATTGAGACATGGCATTGAATTAAATGCCGATGGAATCACTTCTTTAAATTTAGCTACAGCACTATCAGACAGGCATCTACTAAAGGAATGTTTGCCTAATGGCCTATAGTCCAGTAATATAAATTCAAAAGTTATTAAATAATGGTCTGATAAGACAGAATTTTGTGGGAAGACTTTTAAATCTTCAATTTCGATTCCATATGACAGAACAAGATCGAGGGTATGGTTAAAACAATGAGTGGGTTTGTTTACACTCTGACAGAAACCAATCGAATCTAATAGTGAGATAAACGCAGAACTAAGGCTATCATATCTATGTCCACGTGAATATTGAAATCACCTACAATAATGACTTTATCTGTTTTGAGGACTAAACTTGTTAAAAACTCTGAGAATTCTGCTAAAAATTCAGAATACGGACCAGGAGCGCGGTACACTATGACAAATAGAATTGGCTGTACAGTTTTCCACATTGGGTGTGAAAGACTAAGAACAAGACTTTCGAATGAGTTAAAACTAAGTTTAGGTTTAGGGTTGATTAATAAGCTAGAGTCGAAGATGGCTGCAACTCCACCTCCTCGGCCGATGCCTCGAGGAATGTGAGTATTAATATGACTAGGAGGAGTGGACTCATTCAGACTAACATATTCTTCCTGACACAGCCAAGTTTCAGTTAGACAAAATATATCCATATGATAGTCAGATATTAAATCATTGACTAACACAGCTTTAGACGACAGAGATCTAATGTTTAAGAGTCCACATTTAATTCTCTTATTTGGTTGTACCACTACACTGGTAGTTTTAATTTTTATTTATTTATTAAGTTTTTACGAGTAACCCCTCTTCTGTTTGAATTTGAATTAATTAAATGAAGTGGTCGGGGGACAGACACAGTCTCTATGGGATTTTTTACGGGGTTTTGGGTGGGTAACCGCTCTAATGGAAGCGCAGAGAAGCGTGTAGGACTGCAGCTCTGCTTCCTGGTCTGAACTCTGTATTGTCACAGTGTGGGTCCACTAATAAACTTGGTCAGATTTCTGGCTATGAGAGCTGCACCATCCAAAGTAGGATGAATGCCGTCTCTCCTCATCAGACCAGGTCTCCCCCAGAATGTGGTCCAATTATCTACGAAACCCACATCGTTTGCTGGACACCACCTTGACAACCAGCGGTTGAATGACGACATGCGGCTATACATGTTATCACTGGTCAGATTTGGCAGGGGTCCAGAGAAAACTACGGAGTCCGACATTGTCTTTGCGTAGTTACACACCGACTCCACATTAATTTTGGTGACTTCCGATTGGCGTAATCGAGTCATTACCGCCGACGTGAATTACGATCTTACAGTATTTACGTTTACTTTTTTCCAGCAGTTTTAGGTTTGACTCAACGTCGCCCGCTCTGGCCCCGGGGATACACCTAACTATGGCCGCTGGTCTCGCTAATTTCACGTTTCTGAGGATTGAGCTGCCAATTACCAGAGTGTGTTTCTCAGCGGGTGAGTCGCTGAGGGGGGAGAATCTATTTGAAAGCTACAGTATAACATACTATCATACATTTTCATCATAAAGCACCAGTAAGTTGAAATCACTTCAGATGGCCAATATATCATCTTGACACCCTCGACATAACTGAATATTTTCTGTTTGAAAGCTACATTTTAGCAAATGCTATTGCTGATCGTCAGGTCAGTCCAGGAATTTCAGGAATGGTCTGTTCTCATCATTGATGCAGAAGCTGACTAGTGCTGGCGTACAGTCAGGACTGCCTGTCCTTATTAGTCTCATCATGGAAATATGGCCCAATGTCTGCCAGTGGTTTTGTTAAGTATGAAATGACCAAGTCTAAATAGCAGGGCTTGAGTCAGTGTTATGTTGCTGTCAAAACAGCTGCAGTCACTGCTAAACTAAATAAGAGTCTAAGCTTACAGGAACATTAAATACTGTTTATAAAGCTGCTGAGAATGTACCTTGCATTTCTGGGTCCTTTCAATTGTTTAAAGTTAAGTTAAAGTGAACAACCATAGGATTTCATGTGTGAACTGAAATTTCTTTCAAACGAAATGCCATGCATGTATAGAGTAATTGAAACATTCTCTGGAGCAGATGGGGGTTCAGGATTTTTGGATGTCCATTTAAACTGGAGACCAGCAGTAGTCTATGCTTTTCAGACTGATACTGAATTTTCTCCCCATTACATGTTAAAAGCACTGTCTGCCAGGCTCACATACATTCACACACAGTATCTATTCAAAGATCACCTCACAAATCGGCCCCCGTGTCCCAGAGCCTTAGTCAGTCACTCCAAACCTTACACCAGCTCCCTTAATCCCCACCAACCCCCTCCTGACGCCATTTCACCACCACCAGCATCTCATCAGCTATGTTCTTAGCTGTGGCAGTCAGCTCGGATGCTCTCAAGGCAACAGCTCTTACTCTTGCCCGCTTGCCATAAAGATAAGGAAATATGACAGTAGTTTGACAACTTTATTAACCCTGCCGCATTTCAGTTGGACTTTTCGTCCTCAAACAGTGCGAAGTCTGGAGCAGCCCGTTAACACACTTGCTTCTCCTTTTGTTTTACTTAGCCACGCATCATTTTCTTTTCTGGTGGTGGGGGCAGGGTTGGGGCTATGAGCACGCGTTATTGAATGCGAGTTCAAAGAGTATTGAAACTTGATCTTAAGAATGTGTCAGAAGCTCCCAGAGGACACGAAAGACATATTTTCTTATTAAAGCGTAAAGCGTAAAATGTTTAAGATTCAGATTTTTAAGGAGATATGTACTGTATCAAGCAGTGATTTGAAGTCATCTGTATAACTGATCGAAATCCAGCATAGCTTTCCAATGAGTTTTTAAAAAAATTATACTTCTTAAATAGTGCCCTTTTTTTTTATTTGAGTGCCCGTTTTTGGATTCTGCTTTATTTTAAAGGACCACAGATAGTTTTATGTTTTATTCTTGCAGAATAACACATTACAGATTTGTTGTGAGTGCTGGATTATCCTGTCTGAAAGTATGTTGCTGACAATTGCCACATTGTTTCTAGGTAGACAGAGTGGAGGAGAGATATGGATGGATGCAAATCATTAATATGCCATTAATAATGATAACATTCATACCAACATATTGACAATAAAACATTATCTCTTGATGTCCCAATGGGAATGTCTGAAGACTGTACTGACCGTGTCTTCAGTACTTTTTTTAGGATGAAATTATAACTAAAGTTAGGATATATAAAGCTGAGATTGCCTTCATGATGGCTGAGTAGAAATGGACAGAACGTACAACACTGGTCTTGTCAAGTAGTGCCATCTCCTGGTTAGGGAAGAAATACAAAAATCAGACTTCTGAGCCTTTGATTCACTCTTTTCGTGGATCTCTTCTGGGTTCAGGTTTTCTTAAACAATGTTACTTAGCATTTGGTTTCCATGTGATTCCTCATTTTCAAACCTACTTCATTTACCTACAGTAAGTCAGATAATGTTTGATAGGCTACTGTATGGACATAATGGACATAATCTAGCCCCTGCATTGTAATTCTTTCTAAATGATTCATGTTACCATTTAGGACTTGTACGCTTTCAGCGAAGGATGGAGTGTGTTCACGTCTCCAGCAGGGAGTTGTGCTCCTCTTCAACATGGGTGTTGCATTGAATATAATCCTCCTCTTCAGTGTGTCACCCCGAACATTCTACCCCTTGTCCCACCAACATGTCCCCTGCACCATCCTCTTTATTAATTTTTTGCTTCTCTAGGGCCCAAAAGAAAGGGCAAAGAAATCATCTCCCACACCCACCCAGTCATTTCAGTCACCCATTTCATTTACTTCAATGTAATTCCTCTCAAATTGTAGGCCTGAGGTCTACTGGCATGGAAGGGGCAGCAAACTAAGCCTCACTGCTGACAGATATCCAGATCTCTACTCTATCCTCTCTTTTCCCACTGTTCGTCTCTCCTCCCCTGTTCCTCCTTCGTTCTCCCTCCGTTTCTCCTGCACAGCAGAGTCAGTAAAGCCCCTCACTGTGCTGCAAGCAGCCGCATGGTCACTAGCCCACATAGGGCTCAGAGCGAGGCTCAGCTGAGGCTTATTCTGCAGCCACTGCCAGAAGAGATGAGCTTAGAGTACAGCTGTAGCCTGCCTATGATTTTAGGATTGAATAAATTGTTATTCTTGAATATAAAATGGCTCTTCAAATAAAATAAAGAAGTACATAATTAGCATGAGCAGAAAAATGACATGTAGTTCAACAGAGACAAGAGTACCAGTGCTTACACAAACATTATAGTCAGAAAATCCAAGACAAAAAGACATCACGGTAAAAAACCAAAACAAGAAAAAGGCGGCACTGCAATAGTGAAAAAGGTTATTGTCTTTAGCAATTTGGTAATCTTCTTTTTTTCAAATAATTGCCTGATAAAACTGCTGAGGCATTGTCATGTAAGGCCTTCACTGGAACATGTGTGGCAGCAGTGGGCTCTCCTTTTAAAGGACACATTATGCAACTAACAAGAAAACAGTCTGACCTGTGAGAAGAACCACACAAACCATATATATATATATATATATATATATATATCTGAAAAAGTAAATAAATAAAATACTTTAAAATAAATGACATAAAGCTATGAAAAAAAGTAGAAAAAAACAAGAGAAAAGGGAAAAAACTAATAATGACAGAAAATTTTAAAAAGCAAAAATAGCACTGAATTGGAGAAAAGGTCTGTGTCTGAGAAAATTATGTCATCAGGGTCACCTTGGCTTTTAAATTTGAAAAAAATTGCAGGTCCCTTAGCTTAATGGAAATACAATACTAAATAGCAGGGATGCCCTTTTTAATCTAAAATAAAAAAATTTAATGAGCAAAGGGACCAGTCAACTTTTATATAATGTTTGACTTGACAACAGCTTATTCTGTGTTCTTAGCTCTGATTGTGGTTTTGTATCAAGAGATTTGTTTTTTTGTTTTCTTTTTGTCTGGTTCCTCATTAAAAATTCACCAAATAGATACATGATTTTTTTCTTTTCTTTTTTGAACAACATGATTGCTGCCTTTTTCATGGATTTGTTTTGGGGAGCAAAACTCATCCAAGCGATCATGTGGGATCATGTCAAAAACAGATCCTATAAATGTATGCATTTAATACATCTTGTATACATGACTGTGTAGCAAAAGCAGAGAGCAGAGCGGCCTGGCTGAAAGGTGATCTTGTGCTATTCAGAAGATGAACAGGTGAACAAACTCATTTCTTCTCTGACCATGGAAAAGCAGCATACCCTTTGTTTGGTTTCTAAAGATGTATTGGCCCTTATGCAGAGTGCAGCTTGAGAGCTTTTTGTGTGTTGCACGCTTAAAAAACCAGCCACTCTGCCCTTTCTGCTCGCTCTCACTCACGCCACGTCTTTGATTTTTGTGACCAGAGTTTGATATTACTTAAACTGCTTTATGTGGCAGCTGGTTCAACCCCCTATTGACTTTGCCCACATACCCTCAGGCACACACACACACACACACACACACACACACACACACACACACACACACACACACACACACATATTAAGCCTCTCCTTTCCTCAGTGTTATTTTAACAATGCCCCCCCCCCCTTTAGACACCGCTTGTATAGACTGTGTGCCAAGAGAAGGATTAGTGTTTTATATCACTTCTGACATTCTGCTGGATCCCCTGTGGCTCCAGTTTCTGTGTCTGGACTTTGGATGTTTTCAGCACAACCTCCACGCTTGTTGTCGCCCTCACCTCTGGAGGGATGTTGGCATTGCTCCGTGTCAATGGTTCTCAAACCATTAACCAACTTCTGCCTGATATACTGTCTGCACTCTTGGTCTTCACAACGGCCACCAATGACTAAAAGCCCAAACATTTGCTAAGTGGTAATTTCCTAATAAGTAACATAATTTACCATCTATCTAATGTCTACTAGTAATCACATGTTCACACAGAAACTTAAAACCCTGAGCAGCCCATCTTTTCCACATATCAGAGTCTTCATGTTGACAGGTTGCATTGTTGTTTTACTTGGAAAATCCTTCTCTGTGCCTCCCTTTCTCCAGCTCTCCCTCCGTCCTTACACTCCCCTCTATTTCCCCCTGTGCTTATTAGTTAATGAATTGGTGCTCCTGAGGGCGATGGGAAAGGAAAACAGGCTGGCTCCGGGCAGATAGCTGGCTAGCCGCTCAGGTTTCAAAAACACTGGCTCCTGTTGCTCTGACAGCCAATTTGTCCCAGCCTGCCTCCAACAAAAGGCCACATCTGGTCATTAGATCCCAGGGTTTGAAGGACAATGTGGACAGACCGTGCTAGATTTGTCTAGTTTTGTTTATGTGTTGAGCTGTTGGAGCTGTGTTCTTGCTAAATTAACTAACAACCATTACCCCTAGTTCTTAGATATTATATCTCACTCAGCCTACATTTACATTACCACTAGAATGGTGATTAATTCTGATTAGTTTTTGTCATATCTGACACAGGTTTTAATTACCTAAAGTACTCATTTCCATTCAGAAATTGAATTTACACACCTGGAGTGGGTTTACACCACATGCACCACAGGAAGGGCTAGTTATACACTGCTTTACCTCTTTTCATTGGATGGTGGAAATGAGTAGCCCTACAATATATGAAGGTATCCTGTTTCATTCTCAAGTCTTCCAAGCCATGGGAGTAGAGGGGGAGTCCACACCACAGTCCCACCACCCTGCAGTGCACCCAGAGTTTTCTCTGAATGGACGTAGTAGACATGGCAGCTGCAGATATTAAGAGGCTACTACAGATGTTCTCTTTATCGTCGTGTTAATAGTGCTTGTAGTGGAATATTCCTATAGGATCTGTTTGCCTTTTTTTCTTAAAAAATGTATGAAATGTTTGTTCCCTTTTTATAGAGCTTAAAATGTGAATTGGTAGTTAGTGGTGGTGTTGCACTGAACTGTTCAGTGAACTGTGTTATATTTAATATAATAAGTGTTTCTAATATTCTGCTTCCCTCATGTATGTAAATTGGTTGGACAAAAATGTCAAGCACCTTTCAGTATAATGCAGTCCAGGTCCACACCACCACATTATAAGTATAACCTCAATAGTTGAAATATAGTCAAATTTAAACCTTTGATTGCATCAGATTGTTGAACTCTGAGACTCCAGCTGACCTCAGAAACATGGCTTCCTTTCAGTGTTCTTTCCTATTGATAATACCTTATCAAGCTAAGTCTGTGGAGTTTGAATTTTATGAGTCAGCCTTTTGAAAAAAATGTGTTTCTTGTCTTTCTACAGATGCTAACCATGAAGCAGCAGCAGAGGCCATTGAGAACATGGCGGATGCAGTCACACATGCTAGATTTGTGGGAACAGACCCTGCCAGTGATGAAGTCGTCCTTATGAAAATTCTACAGGTACAAAATGTTTCCAAGTAGTAACTGGAGACTTCTTTTTAGAATGAGAACAGCAACTTTTAATAAATGCCATTAGATTTTCCTAGGCCAAGTACAAAGCATATTAGCATTTCCATATTATGTATTAATTTTATTTGTATTGTATTCATAAATATTAAGCCAAAATAAGATTAAAATACTATATCTCATTGTTTTGCCATAAGAAAAGAAATGTATTATCTTACCTAATGCACCAGAAGTGACTCTGGAGTAAGCCATTAGATCTTTGATCTTTGTCTGGTGTTACTACCCAGCGTAGTTATACTTATACATAACAGTGGACAGATGAATGCACATAAAGAGCAATATTAATGGTTATGTCTTTTTTTTATCTCCAACAAAAAAGCAACAGCAAAATATCTTGTGTATATATATATATATATATATATATATATATATATATATATATATTTTCAATATATCTCTTCTATATCTATTATGTGAACAGGATGCTTAACTTCAGCATTTTGCCTGTCATTGTCATGAATATCAGCACAGATTTTGCAGATGCATGCATATTTTCCCTTTTTCTTCATAGTGAATCCCAGCATTTGCGTGGGAAGTGAACTACACATTTTTCTAGCTTTACATGTGTCCACAATGTTTATCAATTAGGGCCGTGGAGCTCTGTGTTTTTTGAGCAGTATTTTTCTATAGCATAGTAAGTAGCAGTATGATTTTACTCAACAACTACTGTGGATTTGAAGTACAGTCATATGATGCTGTGTTTCAGGTCCTGAGGACTCTGCTGCTGACACCAGTTGGAGCCCATCTGACCAACGAGTCTGTTTGTGAGATCATGCAGTCCTGCTTCAGGATCTGCTTCGAGATGCGCCTAAGTGGTGAGTTTCATCAAACACTCTATCTGATATGATAGGAAGACTCATAAGCTGATTTTAAATTCTGTTATAATCAAATCAACTCATACTGCTAAAAACATTTAAGCAACTCCAGTGGTGTGTGTGCATACTCAAACTGCATGCAATTTTTGGCCATCATTTAATACAGTGGTACCAAGCCTCTTCTTGGCATTAAAATGGTCAGAGTGAGAATGACAGCACAAAAATATCTCTGCCAACGTTGATACTTTTCTAGCTTCTGCTCTCTTAGCTCTGCCTTTTAGACTCCAGATGAAGTTTGCCTAACTGTCTCTCTGTCTGGCTTTCCCCAACTCTTATCTCCACTGTATCCAGCTTTTATTTTATTCTGTTTGGTTCTAATGTATGTTTCTCTTCTGTGTTTGCAGAGCTCCTCAGGAAATCAGCTGAACATACACTGGTTGACATGGTGCAGCTACTGTTCTCCAGGTAAATTAATGGGGCAGTGGTGGATGAAGATGGGTGCAGTGTTAAGGTCGACCATTGTAATCAGATACAGCTCAGTGTGTACACTCCTGAAGTGGTATGGACTCAGTATGTTAACACCCAGTTTATTCTTCTATGTTAAAATATAATGCTTGTTTAGGGACTGTTTTAGGACTAGAATTGAAGCATGGGTGCTGCTTCAAAGTGAAGGAAAGTGAAGAGTAGTTTTAAACCCCCAAATCTTAAGTCGTCTCACCACAGAAGAAGAGCAGAGAGAAGTAGGCCGGACTGCCGCTGCACTCGTCCATCACCTCTGGATTATAGTTGTGTGGTTTTCTGCATATATCTGTCTCTCAGGCCTCATTATTCCCCTCAAAGCTCATGAATTTAATTTTGTACTGTGCACAGGGTCAATGGGCCACTGATTCACTAATGCCATAACATGATTTCTCCTTTGGCATTTAGCATAAGAGCTACACACACACACGCACACGCACACACACACACAAACACACACACACAAACCACTCTGTCCAGATGCATCAGAGTGCCAGTCACATTCAGTCACAGACAAGCGGATGAGCCAATTGAGCTTCACATCGCATGATCTGCATATAGATGAAGCTGGTCTCTGCTTCAACAGCAAAGCTCCCAGCCCCATAAATACTAAGAAGCATACTTACACACACACACACACACACACACGGCACGCAGGCATGCAGGCACACATACAGAATTAATATTTCCAGCGATTCCAGACAAAAGCAATCAGGAAAATCAGCCACAAATAAAGCTTTCTGCTCATCTGAATGTGAAGGAGCACAGCTGGTGAACAAACAGAGCTCAAAATAAAGTTATGGTGTTATCCACCACCTCTCTGAAGGTGCGTATGTCTCCACTAAGACTATTAGATGCAGGATTTGTCACAAAGTGATGGGTTATCGTCCCTCCATTGAGGTCCACTGTTGTTTTTTGCCAAGCTTGTCGCCATTCACTTACACTCCCTCCAAGCATTCTCTGCCTGTTTTCATTTATTGGCAGGACTCTTGTATGGCACCTTGTTATCACGTACTCTAACAAGATTTGACTGTGGGAGCATGGAAATAGAAGAGTACAGCAGCCACAGTCGTAAACAGAGGCATCCCTGCACACGAGCAGGAGATATAAATTTAGTGTGGGCTTTCTACTACATCCTTCTGATACTGCTCACACACATGCACACGCCCAATACATCTAATTTTGCTTATGTTCAACCCCCAGTCCCCCACTTGTCCACAGACCCTGGATAATAGAGATGTGAGCTGCCCAACCCCCCCCACCCCACCCCACCCCCTTCAGAGAATAATGAGCAGCAGTTCTGTTCAGCTCCTCAGAAGGAGTCTTAGATTGCCTGCTGAAAGTATTAGGCATGTTAATCTGTTGGACCCACAGATCATCCAATAATCGTGCTCGCAAGACAACACTCTATTAACGCTGAGTTAATGTCAGGAGGGGGGCTGCTGGCTCCTTTTTTTGTCCGTGCATATGTGTGTGTGACTGGTTGTGACATCTCATTTTCCGGCAAAGCTTTAGAGTCCACAGAAAACTAGTGGCACACACACACCTACACACGCGCACACACACTCTTTGTGTGATGCCTTGAGAACAGCAGCCATCCTTGCTCATCAAATGCAGGAAAAGTTTATTGACTCAGGTTTAAAATGTTGAAATGCCCACCGTGATATAGCCTCTTAAGCAGCTTAGGATGTGTTCTAAATTCCTTTTATATGAACTGTTTAATCTGTTTTAGGGTAAGAAAATGCATTAAAGGGCAGTATTGCTAGTCCATCAGTCTAGGGAACTCGAGACAGATTTTTTTTAAATGGTCAAAATCAAAGTGGTAGAGGCCGAGTTATACTGACTTTTAGAACTGAAATGGTCGAATTATGATAATCAGTGGATTCAAATCCACTCGTTCCAACATCTCAAATGCGTACTGTGTCTTTGTCTTTTTATGACACTAAATAAAATCTCTTCGGAGTTTAGACTGTTGGTCAGACAAAACAAGACATTTTTTAGATGTCACCTTAGACTCTCAAAACTTGTGATGGCCATTTTTCACTATTTGCTGACATTGTATGTACCAAATGATTAATTGATTAGTCATTGAAATAATCAGTAGATTAATCGTAGTTGCAGCCCTACTGACTTTTAGAGCTCCAAAAACACTGGATCCTACATTTCCAGTAATGCAACTAATAGTTACCTAGTTTGCATAACATGTTCTGATATTCAAACTGTAATGTATTTCTGCTGTACCACAACAGTTAGTCAGCATATACTCCGTTAACTGCTGTTGTAAACTCCTGCTAATACGTGGATCATCCCAAGGAAGAACATTTGTCACCAATAAATGAAAGAACTGAGTAAACAGCCCTGTCAACACTTTGCACTGAAATTCGTTTTAAGGTAATTTAATTACATGTGAGAAGCTACAAATGTATCCAAGATGCATAAAGATTAGACTAGAATCTGATGACTGAAGCAACATTCAGAGGTGTGGTGGCTGAAAATACAACAGCGTCACCACGTTTAAAACAACAAGAAACCAAATAAAGACATTGGTTGTGCTAATTGCTGACAGAGTCTTTCTCCGGCTAATGCCTAATTCACACCAGATCACTTCAATATCCCAGTTAATGAGTAATCTGTGTGCAAGTGTGCACCGTATATGCAGTATTTGCCAACAGGATGTTTACTGTTACAAAAATGTCTCAAGCTACAGGTATAATGGTCAAACCTGAGGGTAACAATTACAGTTTCACATTTCATTTGGAAAACAGTCACCTGTTGAGCTGAGCCTCACAAAATTCCAACCATCGAGCCGCTATAGGTGGTATAGCAGCTCCTGCGTGCTCCTGCATGAATCCCTTTTTCTTTTTTTTTTATCCAGTTGGAACTGAAATTCGTGCTACACACAAAAACCTTTACTCTCGAACATAGAATCTGTGTCTTGGAAGTTTTATGTTTGGATGATTTTTAGACATTTTTTAAAACCTAGAATTTGAACAAGCAAATAAAGACATAAAATTAAAGAAGAAATATCAGAGAAGCCATTAACAGCACCTGATGGCACCAGCAACATAATGAATTCCTTTTTAGTTACAATGTTATCATTTCTAGTTTTCTGTACGTGGGGATGATACCTGCACAATAGTCTGCAATTTAGGGGATATACTTGTGTCAGAAGATCGTTTCCTCAAATACTGTTTTGATTAAATTGTATGGGTTTTTTTTTTCTTTTCTTCCAGACTACCACAGTTCAAAGAGGAGGCCAAGAGTTTTGTGGGTGCCAACATGAAGAAGGTAGATGAGATGTTTAATGCGTATTTGATCTGCTCGTTATAATTGGGCTCTTTTTCACCTTTTTTACTGTCTTGGTTATTTTCATTGTCATTGTGTTTTAAGTTTTCTGTCTGAATGTTCTATTTGTGGCTATGAAATACAGTTAATGACGTAATAACATTACTTAACTGAGTGAAAAATGTCAACATGTCTTTACAGCATTTTAGGTACAATGACTTTGATTCATTAAACAAAATCGATGAAGCACTCAAAGTCTGGAAAAACCTATAACATCCCTGTTTATGGTTTATCCTGCTCCTGTCAAGTCAAGTCAAGTCAATTTTAGTTGTATAGCGCCAAATCATAACAAAAGTTATCTCAAGAAACTTTTCACACAGAGTAGGTCTAGACCATACTCTTTAAAATATTATTTACAGAGACCCAACAGTTCCCACCATGAGCAGCACTTGGCAACAGTGGTGAGGAAAAACTCCCTTTTAACAGGTAGAAACCTCGAGCAGAACTGGGCCCTGGGTGGGGGGCCATCTGCATCGACCGAGTTGGGTTGAAGGTCCTGTCACCTCTTCCTAACAGTGCCGTCCCTGTCATTTCATTTCTGCCCTTTCAGTTCAGTTTTTCTTTTTGGAACTTTTAGTTTTGGTTTGAGTTGTCCATCTTTCTGTGTCTGTTTTCCTTCCCACAGACCCCATCCTGTATCCTGGAGTCAGGATCTTATTTGTGCAGAGTAGCATAGAAACACAAGTCAGGGTACTTTAACTGGACTACGTAATTGGCCCAATGGCATAGTGCAGGGTTAACATTGCTTATTGGTGGGAGTGCATGAGGGTGCATTGGGTTGCTATTCAACTTTGGTGGTTTTTCTCAAGTTCTTAAAAATCATCACTGAAGTAATTCCTTAAGAGATAAAACAGTTGTTAAGGGGCATTGGTATCAAAATGCTGCAAGTGTCAAATGCCACCCTTTAATTGCATCCTTAAAGACAAATGATTACCAGTTTCCCCAGTTGAAGTGATGTCCTAGCCCATAAATATGTTTAACCCACAGCTGAATTACACACTTTGTTTTTAAGTTCATGTAACTTTTCAAAAGTATCTTTGGGAAACGCAAAAAGTCAATACTGTATCAAACAGTCACTCAAAAAATATGTCCTGGAATGCACTGAACATCACAAACTGACAACTCAGTATACTGGTAGAAGGGCCTGAAATGCTAGTGCATAACAAAGAATGCAAAGAAGTCAATCATATTTGGGGGACTGGGCTAGAATTAGTCTTATCCACTGCATGGGGCGGATGCTTCCCATTAAAAAGATTATGCTCCGTTTACAGATTAGGGCTCATACACTGGAGATGTGACAGGATGCAACTCATTGCAAATTGGACCCCTGTTCATTGTGGCTCAAAAAGTCTCCCAGCGGTGCAATGTGTGGCATCTTTATTAATGTCGTGGTAACTCATCACTCAGGAAATAAACTACTTTGTTGTGTGCCAGCATAATGGCAACGTGACAAAACACACACATGCCCCACATCTCATTTTACTCATGTTCAACCCCCACAGACCCTGGATAATAGAAATGTGAGCGGGGCTTGTCTGCTCCTTCCACCAGGGAATAATGAGCAGCAGCTCTCTTCAGCTCCTCAGAAGGAACCTGTCACTTTGAGTTGTATGTGTGAACTGATCTCAAACTACCTGGCTCATGTTTGCTGCTCTTTATCAGAGGAAGAAAGTTCATGTGGATTTGCCATACCAACCAGTAAGTCCCCATCCTTGAAGCCTTCTGTCTTGCACAACCTAAACATACTGATTGAAAACAATTCTGATAAAGCATAATTCTCAAAGTTTTGGTTTTACAGCAGAAAATACTTCATGAATGAGGGCTAGCTAGTTGGTTTGGCAAATGCACACGTGGTTAACTTCCCCACCTCCAATAAAGGGCAGCACAAAACAGCCTCACTAAGTTTTTCAATGGACACATTATGGGACTCTCCCCCATGCAGTAGATGGGACATTCCCAAGCAGGACTAAGCTGAAATTGGCTTTTAATTTAGTTCCATTGAATTTTTCCACTATTGTTTCTACTATGGTTCATAACAAAAAAACAAGCTACAAGCTAAATGCCTAAATCGGAATTTCCCTGTTTTGCCAGTTTGCTTGAATGGCTGTCGTATTGCTGTTATACATGTAGTATTTATGTGAGACCTGAATATTGAACTGGAAGCAGTTGTTCCAGCAGTCATTGCTTTTTGCATGGTCTGTCTGCCTGTGTACTTACACTGCCTGCTCATTAGCTGGCTCCCCATTCTCTTGGTGTCCCCAAACTCTGTGCCCTGTTTGGATCCCACACCCCTCCCATCATGCATAAACGTGTATGTTCGAGTGTGTTTTGTGTTGGTCCCACTGCTGACATGTTACCCATCACTAATCACGGGCACCTGCCCGCTCCCCTTCTCTTCTGAGGCTTACAATATCTTGTGGAAAAACAAACGAGTGCAGGTAAGGAAGATGACTTTCAGTATTTAGGTTGGAGAATCTCTCCCCATAACCTTTCCCTTGTCCTTTTTTAAGACTAACCTCCCGCTTCTTTAGTCTGCAAACTTAGTTAGTAGGAGGAACTTGACATGCTGTATTTTAGAAATGATCATCTGTAGATGACTCTGGACAGTCTTTATCATGTATATATATAGTTCACTGTGACATTTCTGTGCTTGTGAACGCTCATACTACATTTGTATTATTATTGAATTTTGTTTCAATTAAATCGTCCTTTGGGTTTACACCCTCATGCATATGCCTCATCTGCTGTATATCATGCCACCCATAGGCTTTCCCAGCTGTTGTAGGCTAGAGCATGTGTCAGTACTTTTTTTTTTTTTTTTTTTTTTGGGAAAGGTTAGATATGGTCACAAAACAGATTTAGAAACATGTCTGAAACCCTGGTTAGTTTGAATAAATAAACACAAACTCGGCCAGAAGCAGTTCCTTTACATTTATTTTAAAAATAACAGCATCCAACATCAAATCCGAATAAGTGGCAATGGCTCTGCATAGTGTACAGTATCTGTGTGCATGTACATACTGTGCTGTTATTTTTTTGTGCGTTATCTTATGAAATGACCTGCTGGTTAATTCACAGAACACTCAAGCTGTGTTCGTTTTATGCCTTGATCAAATAAGATGTTCAATTTTGAACTTCCCTCAGCATCTTCCCAAAGTGAGATACAGGGTTACCCTGGCAACCAAAGTGGTTTCTTTTTATGTTTTATGTGCATCTACCTTTTTTGTGTCTGTGATGTTATACAAGATGATTATTACTGGTGAATGTTTGCTTCAAATATTTAAATGTGTAATGTATGACCATAATTAACTAAAGTGTTGCCAAAGTGTGTTGTACAAGGTTAATAGTGTGTGTGTAATAAATCAGAATTGAAGAAAATAATTTATTTTTTAGCTGTCCTGGCACAGTTCTGTATGTAGCTTTGGTAATGCTGTGGGAGGGATAATATGCAGTTATTTTTTAAAGACATGAGTTTTAAACCAAGCATGGCACTCCTATAACATTGTCTAAGTCGTGATGTACAGTTAAATGTGTCAAAACCGATGCAGCAGAATCAGAGATATCATTCGCCAACATCACCCACAATGCAACTTGATCGCTGACAGTTTGGTCGGAGAATCGTGTGCGTTCTGCTAGTAGTGGCTAATATAGCTTCAAACCTCTGACTTATGTTAGATCACTTGAGGACATTTATCCAACTTAACGTAGCTCCCTCTGGACACTCTCTTATACAATTTCTTTCACATATGCAACACCAACACCAGGAATCAGACTTTGAAATATAGCATCCTATCTGATCATGGCCTTAATCAGTAATGAAGGTCGAGCAGTACAGTGTGTTTAAGAGGCCCTTACTCAGTGATCCACTCTGTTTCCTCTAGTTGAAGATGCGCGCCGGTGGGATGAGTGAGTCATCCAAATGGAAGAAGCAGAAACGCTCGCCAAGGCAGCCTCGCCACATGGTCCGAAGTTCTTCCGGTCAGATGGACGCAACCCAGTCCAGCACCCTCAGCAACAACAACCTTTCAGGTAAGAGATACACTATTGTAATAATGCTCTCACAATCAACATGACACTCCCAGAGCTTTTAGGACTTTCTAGAAGCTAAAATCACATCAAATTCTGCAGTTGTCTGATCTCTTTTTGTCTTTTTTTTGGGGAGTAACTTTAATATTGACTCTATTTTCTGGCAAACAAATACATAACAAATCTGTGGTGGACCACACATATTTCTAAAAATTTTTACTTGATAGATGAAGCAGCATTATAATTTTGTGTGTGTCACACCATTGTTTGACTGTGTTTCTTTCCTGTTAGGTGGCGTCCCGTTCCTTGAGCAAGGCTTGAACACCTCTAGCATACCAGCTTCAGAAAGTGCTGGTTCGTCCATTTCCAGCCCTACAACCACAGACAGTGGCCTGGACACCTGTTCCAAAGCCACCTCCAAGGAAGACCTTTCTGACCTGGAACAATGTAACTCATCGGCAAACACCCCTAGCAGTGCTGCCACACTCCCTGGGACTGAACCTGGCTCTCTGGACGCACAGGTATGACTGTGTGGAATATCCACAGGACAACCAACCATCTCCTGTTTGCTCATGATTAGTTCTTACACCACAGCCATTGTATTAATTTTATTGTTAATATCTGTGTGTACTGTAGTGAGATCCACTATTTTTTTCTGTAAAGCTGGTATGTCACTAACATTCATGACTTATGATTTGTGTGCCGTTTCCATTTGCATCCAGTCTGAGGGCAGACAGGGTGAACCAGCTCAGTCGGCCTCAGTGGAGTCCATTCCAGAGGTTCTGGAGGACAAAGAGTCCATTACAGAGCAGTCAGACAGCACCTCTGTCCATGACATGGACTACGTCAACCCCCGAGGAGTGCGTTTCACCCAGTCCACACAAAGAGACGGTAAGGATACTGAGGGTTTATAAACCTCTGATTTCTCTTGTGCTGTCAACGTTGATGAAAATTGTTTTGTTACAACTGTTACACAGTGTACAAGCAAACATTTGCAGTTTGTTACACACTGAGGACATTTCTTAAATTGTTAATAGTTATGAAGTTCTTCCTTAACCTCTGTCCTCCTCTTGTCTCCCCTGTAGGAGCATCCCTCATCCCTTATGGTCTGCCATGTCTAAGGGAGCTTTTTCGCTTCCTGATCTCACTGACCAACCCCCATGACCGCCACAACACTGACGCCATGATGCACATGGGCTTACAGCTGCTGACTGTAGCACTTGAGTCAGGACACATTGCTAACTACCAGTCTTTACTAGGACTGGTCAAAGATGAGCTATGCAGACATCTCTTCCAGGTAAAATAGTTTATGTATGGATGTATTGTTGATGAATTGTTACAAGTTGGATCTTGTCTCTGCATTAGTGACAGTTGCTATGCAGAAGGTTTTTTTTTTTTTTGTAAATGCTTAATTCAAAAACCATTAGCACTTCGGAATAAGAAACATGCAGCACCTGCTAACCAGTGATTGCCACTCTGCATTGGTTGACTCTAGGCTGACACTTGTGGGATCCGCCCTGGTGGAATGTGCTTTGATTAAGATTTTTGTTAACCTTGAAATTATGCTTCACTATTTTTACCATGATATGATGGGGTATGTTGGCTACTTACAAGCTAAAATATTTGGTACTCGTCATATAGCAGGAGAACCATCTATCTCTGCCAGTTTGTGCCATCCATTAGTTTGTTTGTCAAGAAATGTGTAAAAGCTGATAAAGGTTCATTGTATCATTTCTCTCTAATATCAGAGCACAGTGTCCAGAATTTCATTCCAAGTCAAAGTATGAACAAAAATTCAGCGGCAGTGAATGAGTGAACTGGCATCAAGAATAAACATTTTAAAATGTTATTCTGAGAAAGTTGGACTGATTTCCTATATTAATATATGAATGTATCTTTTCTGATTAATTCTGTGTGTGTGTTGCAGTTGCTGAGTATGGACCGTATGAACCTATATGCATCATCCATACGAGTTTGCTTCTTGCTTTTTGAAAGCATGAGAGTACATCTAAAATTTCAGCTTGAGGTAACAATGTAACTAGTTTGTTCCTTTTTCAATTTTTTATTCTTCAAATGATCTTTATGCTCTGTCAGTTGACTGTCATCTAAAGGGACTTGGAAATGCAATCCAAATATGTGGTAAAACTAAATCACTGTGTGCTGAACCGGCAGATGTACCTAAAGAAACTGATGGACATCATCACGTCAGAGAACATTAAGATGCCCTACGAGATGAAGGAGATGGCTCTGGAGGCGCTGGTCCAGCTGTGGAGGATCCCCAGCTTTGTCACTGAGCTGTACATCAACTACGACTGTGACTTCTACTGCTCCAATCTGTTTGAGGACCTCACCAAGCTGCTGTCCAAGGTAACATGCCCTTATGGGATCACTTTAAGTATATTGATGATCAAGATTTTAAGATTCTGGGTATTCAAAGCAACATGAATTCTTTGTTGTACATAAGACTGTGGAAGCCCTTGTTGGATATTTTTTTCTCTTTAATTTATAATTGACCTTCACATAATAACATTTCTTCTACCACATTAGTACAAGAAATAATGCAAGATTTATGGGTGGTTGATCATTTCTGATATCCACCATAATCTACTGTCTTTTCAGAAGTAGTGTTCTTCACCACTGATTTTAATGGATTTAAAAACATTAGAATTTTGAGGTTATCTGCAGTTTTTGAAAAGCATTTAATTCAGTTCTCTTAAAAAAAAGGCTTAGAACATATTAAAATGTTTTGAATATTTCTTTCTTTCCTGCGTAGACAATAGCAATATTTAGTGGTCTCTAAAGATGGTTTTAAATCAAATGAATTCCAACATTTTGCTGAAAAACGTTTTTGTTCACTTGCTACAGAATGCGTTCCCAGTTTCCGGGCAGCTCTACACCACCCACCTCCTGTCACTGGAGGCTCTACTCACAGTGATTGACAGCACTGAAGCCCACTGCCAGGCCAAGGTAGTCAACACCACTGCTCAACAAGACCAGTCAGAAGCACTGCTGACAGAGGGAGAGGGTTCAACTAAAAACGGAACAGACACTTCAGCTGGTATACACACTGCACACTGCACACATCTAACTGTAACTTTATGGACATTTTAAATGACAACACAAAAGTCAGATTACCATAGTTTCTGTCCAAAAATGCCAGTGTTGGCCTAGATGGTTCTTTTGTTTTTAACAGAACACATTTTCCTTTTGTCTTCAGCTCCTAATAGATTGGACAGCACCAATGGTCTGAGTCTTCCACAAGTTGAGAACGCACCAGTGTGTCCACCAACCAGTGGACATCTGATGGCAGAGAAGATGAAACTGGGTAGACAGGATCAAGGAGACAATGACACTGGTGAGACTTTGATCTTATACACAGTTTCACTTCAAAGTCTTCCTAAGCGCTGGGATGGAAACCGTCAGTTGAAGCTAATATACATTTTCATTTCTTCATCCAGCTGAGAAGAGAACCCCAAAAAATCCCCAACGTTTCTCATCATGTTCACCTGATTCCCAAGAGTTGATGGAAATTAGAACGAAGAAAAAGGTGAGTTGTACTGATTCATCTGGATGTGTTGTAACATAACACCATCCACAACCAATTCTAAAAATCTTCCTCTGCATCCTCAAACGGCCTTTTTTGTCACATGTCCAGCTGCTGATCACAGGCACAGAGCAGTTTAACCAGAAGCCCAAAAAGGGAATCCAGTTCCTGCAGGAGAAAGGCCTCCTCACTAACCCCATGGACAACAACCAGGTGGCCCAGTGGCTCAGAGAAAACCCCCGACTGGACAAAAAGATGATTGGCGAGTACATCAGTGATCGCAAGAACATGGAGCTCCTGGACAGCTTTGTAAAGTACGGTGAAATTCAGGGCACATTGTGTATTTGTTGATCATTTACATGTTTAATACAATCTGGTGTTAAAGGATGTACAGGTTTTGATATTAATAACGAATAATGCTTTAAGTGTTGATCTAATAATGTGAATCTTTTTTGCAGCACATTCACCTTCCAGGGACTCCGTATTGATGAAGCCCTGCGGCTCTATCTGGAAGCCTTTAGACTACCTGGAGAGGCTCCTGTCATCCAGAGACTCCTGGAAACCTTCACAGACAACTGGCATGTAAGGCACATTTCCTCAACTTCTGAACAGTACGAACATTTCTTTATCGCCATGGATCAGTAGCATGTTGACATTCCGATTAATAGAGGTAAACAAGGTAAGTAGCACAACATCCCAGAGCTGTGGACCTGTCTTAACTCAAACTTTAGTAATCAATTACTTCAGACTTATACCGTATATACCATTACTTTAGAGACATTGTGGCACCTGCCAAAGCAGAAGAAGACTTGACTTTGACTTCACTTGTGACTTCACTTGGACTTTAGTCTCTTGACGGAATTAATGACCGGACAGCCAAAAGCCAACCTGGAACACTGTCACATGATTAACCCTCCAGATTATAGTAGTAGGATGACATAAGTGTTAACACAGACACACACAATGATTGGCAAAGGAAAAACTCCACAGGGGGTCGTGGGGTAGGGGATGTTCAACTTCTGAAAATAGCAGGAGGAGCCATGTGACCTGGAAACTATTTCTAGTAATGTCCTTTTCTTAGACTGACCACATACACACAAATAGTGGCCTTGAAAGAGTTGATGAGTAATTTTAGGCAGTGACACTGTAAATGAGTTTTCCACTCCATGGGGCCACGGTAATATCAGCAAGATGTGCAAGGTGAGATTCATTCTAGAAACACGGTTAGCTGTTCTCCTGTGACTGCAAGCCTCAGCTGATGTACTCTTTATTGTGTGTTATATTGTGTGTACTGTGTGTGTTTGTAGAAAGTAAACGGCTCTCCTTTCATGACCAACGACGCAGGCTTTGCCTTGGCCTACGCTGTCATAATGCTGAACACTGACCAACATAACCACAATGTCCGCAAGCAGAACATTCCCATGACTGTAGAGGTGAGTGATATCTCTCTCTCTCTCTCTCTCTCTCTCTCTCTCTCTCTCCAACAAGGAAAAAAGGCTGAACTGTATTCATGTATCTATTTTTCTCTCTCACTGGGACATGACACTATTTGTGTCTGATGGTATGACATTCCTCTGTGAGTGCTAGCATTTGCACTGGTGCGGCTTGGCGGCTCAGAAAGCCCACAGCCAGCAGCTGTAGCCAGTGGTGGTCTTTCTGAGAGGTGAACTCATCTTAAACAGGCGGCAAGGGGGCTGTGGAGGAGGTTGGGTGTGTGTGTGTGTGTGTGTGTGTGTGTGTGTGTGTGTGTGTGTGTGTGTGTGTGTGTGTGTGTGTGTGTGTGTGTGTGTGTGTGTGTGTGTGTGTGTGTGTGGAGTGGCTCTCTCTTGGTCTGCAGTCTGTCTCTGTTTTTTCTGTTTTTGATTGACAGCGGAGGAAGACTAAACAGAGTCTTTGGGGCAGCTTGTGACCAGTTTGTGGGTGGGCCACTTTCACTGACAAACGATAGCAGGCACTTGCTGTCTCTCACTCTCTCACTCACTCTCTTTTATGTAGACATACTTTGTAGGCTTGATCTTTCTTGAGTCGAGTCACATCTCATCATACAGCTGGTAGTGTATGTTGTTTAAATTA
Organism: Lateolabrax maculatus; assembly: GCA_031216445.1. Lineage (NCBI taxonomy): Eukaryota > Metazoa > Chordata > Actinopteri > Acropomatiformes > Lateolabracidae > Lateolabrax > Lateolabrax maculatus. The sequence continues at coordinate 27,270,426 of CM062209.1, forward strand.
TCCCTACACATTCCCAAAAGGTCAATTGCGGTTTGGTGAAAAAGGCTTGTTGACCTCCAGGCAGAGGCTTCCACACAATAGTTTGGTGAGGGCCAATAGTGTGGCGCCTAGCACTTCAGTTATTTAGCAGCTTGCAGTGTGTATTATTCACCACAGCATGTGTTGGCAGTGGGGTTCTTTTTTAAATGAGAGAACTATGCTCAGCATCACTGTGTGTAAATCAGATCCTATACCTAAGGATCTAACGATGAGCACATGTTTTCAGTGAGGTACGGGTAAGGTCAGCGGTACAATGTTAATTTTGTCCATAAAGCACAGCATGCTGCTGGATTTGGCAGCTTGTGTGATAGCCATCTTTACCAGGGGCATCTCAAAGAGCTGCTGTCTGATAGTGAGTTACTTCATATACCAGTGTGAGACAGTGTGTGTCCCTGATATGAGCATGACAAATGGAGGCCTGATTCTCGGTAGCCTCCTGCTTTCTCTCTGCCGGTGTTTATTTTTCTGTGTGTCCCTGCAGAGAAGCTCCTGTTTCCCCTCTTCAGTAGGACAAACCTGGACGAGGCATCAAACCGAGCCTTGAAGCTGTCAGTCATCGCAGGGTGGTTATGTTTATTTACAGGAGGCTCTTGGCTCTAATCTCTGTTTTCCTAAAGCTGTAATTATAACGTATTAAGTAACACATAACTAGTGTGTTTCCACACACGACCGTTTTAATTGTTGGTTGGATGCTCAGTTAACGAAACACTAAATGCCACTGAGGCTTGGGTGTCTGAGCTAAGCTCCTGTGTTGAGATGCATTGACTGATGTGTTGATGGTGGAAAAATTTTCTCCCAGAAACATGTGAGGGGTTTGAATGAAGTGAAACAAAGGTTGATTGTTCCACAGCTAAAGGCACAGTTTTTTTCTTTAAACAGCAATTCAAGAAAAATCTGAAGGGAGTAAATGGAAACAAAGACTTTGACCAGGACATGTTGGAGGATATCTACAATGCTATCAAGTAAGCTGCCGTCACACTGCAGCACTCACCTGACTTTCATTAGCCAGAGTCTCTGATTAAGCAGAAAATATTACTCTGTAAGATATACACTTCAAAAGAATGTACACTCAACAGCCCTTAACCCTACCTTTAACAATAACTGGTAAACAATTATCGGTTTAGTCTATAATATGTCAGAAAATGGTAAAATATGCCTGTCACAACTTCTGACCCTTTTAGACCTGTTTTTTCTGTTCAACCAACAGTCCACAACCCAAAGATATTCAATTTATAATAAAGAGGAAAGCAGCAAATCTTCATATTAGAGAATGTTGGGCAATTTTACTAAATAAATGGCTAAAGTGATGGATGAAATGGATTTTGCCAAATCCAATAACCTACTAATCTGTTCAGCGCTGCTGGCATCAAATGTCTGGTCCGATTCATGATCTTGTTTATTTATTCTGAAATCAAATTGTTCCCCATTCAAACTGGTGCCAATTTTAAACCGTCATTGAGGCAAGTTCCTCTACGGCTGCTTGTGTTCAGACATTAAATATTTGAGAACCCCCCCCCCACACACACACACACACATGCACACACACACACACACACACACAAAAAGAATGCTTTCATAATATTTGACAGAGGTACCCTTACTCACCTTTTCCAGAGCCTTGGTTCATAAGATGATTTTTCCTCTGTAGGAATGAGGAGATTGTGATGCCAGATGAGCAGATAGGGTTGGTGAAGGAGAACTACGTATGGAGTCTGTTGCTACACCGCGGCGCCACACCTGAGGGCGTTTTCCTCTACCTGCCACCTGGCAGCTATGACCATGACTTGTTCACCATGACCTGGGGTCCCACCATTGCTGCCCTTTCCTACGTCTTTGACAAGAGCCTGGATGACAACATCATCCAAAAGGCCATCACTGGCTTCAGGTACACAATTTCAAAATACTCAGCAGCTCAGGTGGTGGAACAGGGAGATACTTTGAAAAAGGATTGAAGTGTGCTGCCACACATCGTCTTCTACGATTTGTCAGTCGTCCCTTAATTTCCCTACCCACTGGAGTTGTTTGTAGTTGTAGTTATTTTATACAGTCACAGGCCACTTAAGCTCACCTTTCTGCCCACAGTATCTGCTTTGATCAGTGTGCCGTTGGTCAGCTCAAGATGCATTTGCTTTGGACAAGTCATTGTTCTCAGCTTCTAGTTTTTGAAATGAAAAAAGTGGAAACATTGTCACATTTCTACTTAAGCATCCAACAAAATCTATGTAGTTGTTAAAAGATGCAGCATTTTATATCCACAATGGCTGGTTGGAATATTTCAGGAGTTTCTTAAGGGGCCGAGTTGTCATAATTCAAACCACTTTCCATAGTTTGATGATTGTTCTGAGAACTGAGCTTCTGAGATTAAGGTTGGATGAAATGGAGTGAAATGCATCTATCCATATTCAACAGTGGACCAGACCTTTATCACTGAAATCCTAAAGAATACAATATGTTTTTAGGGGTTTTGTGAGGGTTTTAAGGTACATAGTCATATGTGTTTCTGTTTTTTCAGGAAATGTGCAATGATAGCAGCTCACTATGGCTTCAGTGATGTTTTCGACAATTTGATCATCTCCCTCTGCAAGTTCACCACCTTGAGCAGTGAGGTGAGGACCTTTCAGAAAAAGTCTACAGCATCTTGTTGTACTAAAGGGGCCAGGTTTGTCCTACCAATATAGAGTGTGGATATCAAACTTTTTCCGCACATCTGAACATATTGCAATAAAATGTTATTATTCACACAAACTAAAAGACAGGATCGTATTCTGAACTTCAAAAACACACATTAGTAAATTGTTTACTGCCCAAGGTTATAATATTTAAGGGATTTGAGTAGAATTTCAGTGTAATGTTTTGAAAATCTGATCATGGTGACATATGGTGGATGTCTTTAATTTGATTTGGTTTATTGTAGCATTTATCAATCCCGCACTTACTTAATGTGGCCCAAAAAACTGATGAGACTTTGAAAAAGCAAGGTATACTGTAGTTAAAAAAAAAAGCCATCATCAAACCCCCTACTTCCCTAAACCCAATCCCTAGGTGAGTGGAGCTCAAACAATTATCACAACACAATATACTGTAGAGATTTACAACACAGCAACAGCGATAACAAAAAAGGCAAAAAAAAAAAAAAAAAAAAAAAAAAAATATATATATATATATATATATATATATATATATATATATATATATATATATATATATATATATAAAGTATATAACTCCACATTTACATGCATGCACACTATTATACAACAACAAATGACACTGTAGGTGGATATTCAGATCATCACACATTTTATTGACATCAAACGTGCAAGATCAGTAAATATTTTTTGGAACCTTTGCTTGTGCCAAGCAGACACATGTGAGGTGATATCGGAATCTAAAGTGAGTGCAAAAATATACTGTATTGATTACAGGGTTCCAAGAACACACACTGCAAGGCCACAAAATATGAAAAAAAAGAAAAGTATGTTGTAAGAGCATTTATGAACAGAAATAGGACAATTCCCTTATACCAAGATCATGTTTCATTTCTTTTTTTCATATTTTGTTATAGTGAAATAGAATAATCTCAATAAATGGCAAAAGAAAATGTTAAATTGTAAATTTAATTTGTCAATAATGAATTAATCAGTATTTTATAAAATGTTGCTTGTAATAAGGATCAGTGTTTCATGCATTTTTTTTATTCAGTTGACCATTTCTAAACTGCTGGAGCAACCTTTCTAAAGTGGCACTCGCCTTCTGAAGCTGAAAATAGGCGAGTGCCATTGTTGAAAAGTTACAGTGCTTGACATATGCAGCCTGATAATGGCAGTAAAGACTTTTTATGTGAGAGCCAGTTCTAATCGTGATAATGTGCAGGCTATGAAACAAAATCTCCATCCTGAGACAATAAAGACTATCTGTTTATCTAACACCTACTGTAAATTAATTAAAGTAATGGTGTGGTGTATGTAAACAAAACTAAAACGGCCAAAATGGTATTAGTGAAGACATATAAATACTAGCCTGGGAACCAGACGAATCTGCAAGCTCATGTTTCATTTGCTCTGGCAGATACGTCTGGCCCCTCTCCCATTCAAACTGACTTCTCTGCTGTTTTATCGGGCTAACCAATCACAAGCATTTATCAAGTATGAGGCGAGTTGAATACAATGACTGACAGAGACGAGGTATCTTTTTAAATATCCAAGATGGCGCTGACGAAACGAAACGTTCCCTGGCCAGCTACAGTGGAAGTATTAAACGGACTGGACGGTAAATTTTCTCTAAAAGAAAAACAAACAACTTTAACATAAACTTTATGTTGATGAGAAATATGTGTTTGCTGAACTTCTGACAGGACGTAACGTCCGACAGGACGGCATTTCGTTGCTCTGATTGGTTGTCTCTGCCCGTCAAAATCAAAATGAACTGACAGGTTACAGACTAATACGCATTTTGGAATTAGTCTGGCAATGCCAGGCTATATAAATACAGTAACTGTGGCTGAATGTCTGTTGACTGAGTGCTGGTGTGTTCTCTCTCCCTGCAGTCTGTGGAAAACCTTCCTACAGTGTTTGGCAGCAACAGTAAGGCACAAACAGCAGCCAAGACAGTGTTTGACCTCGCCCATCGGCACGGCAACATCCTGAGGGAGGGCTGGAAGAACATAATGGACTCCATGCTGCAGCTGTTCAGAGCTGAGCTGCTGCCCAAAGCCATGGTCGAGGTCAGGACTCCATTTCTGAACTCTAAACACTCTTTTCCATTGTGTCAGTGATTGGATGATGTCTGCTTTCTGATAAGGTTATAGTTTCTGTTTGAATGAAAGAGATTGCATTCGACATGTTCTGCTGCCACCTAATGTCCAGTGCTTGTTGCCTCAGGTGGAGGATTTTGTGGAGCCAAATGGGAAAATCTCTATTCAAAGAGAAGAAACACCTTCTAATCGGTATGCACAGATCTCATCTACCATCTGTTGATGTATTCTGTTGAAGTAATCTTTAATTCCTTGAAGAACAGACTAGGGATTTTCTATAATACTTTCTTCTTCTACTTTCTATAATAAGGAGACATTTTTTTCATAAAAGAATACTGACTAAGGGGGCCAAAAGTAAACAAAAAAAATCTATAAATATTTCTCCCCCGTTGCTTGTCAGTGGTGAGTCGGCCGTGTTAAGTTTTGTCAACTGGTTGACGTTGAGTGGAGCGGAGCAGTCAGGACTCAGAGGACCGTCCACGGAAAACCAGGAGGCCAAGCAGGCCGCTATCCTCTGCATAAAGGTGAAGTTATCATTTATGATGTATAATAAAACATTCATCTCTTCTATCAGGATATTCACATTGTAACAGTTAAAATGTAAAAGTATTAAAATTCTGTAGATAGTTATTAGAGGTGTTTCCAGTGTGTTTCACAGGTTTCTTGGTACATGATCACTCGTAGATTAATGCAGAATAGTGTTTGTTGTACAGCCAGGTTCCTACTGCTTTACTAAACACTACAAAACTAGAAATAATTTTTTTCACTATTAATCTCTTGGTCTGTATTTATTAGTCAGTCCATAAATATTTTCAACGCTTCTGGCTAAAGCCCGAAATACCCTCAACTGATGATTGTATATAGATGATGTTTAGTATCTTTATGATAGAAAAAATGACTTTCTGCACAAGACTGCCAACTGGATAAGTCAGTTATTTCCAGGAAACGTCTGTAGGAAATGATTAGGAATTCAGAGACCCATAAATTAAAACGATACCTTATATTTTTACATTTGTCCTTTCTTTCATGCAAATAAAAGCATGGATTGTGAAGGCTTTTGTGGTTTGCTTTAATGACTGTATTATTTGTATAATGTCTTGTCTTATCCACATCTAACTAAAAAGAAAATTTAAAAAGAACTTACATCAACTGTCAGAACTGGAACAGCTTTACTTTAAGGTCTTTCTTGCTTTGTATAGTGTATGTTAAACCACTCTAGAACCATTGTGGTTTCCCATCACCCATTCAAATACTGTTCCCTCTATAAAATGTGTTGGCATCACTGAGTTTTCTTTTTCTCTCTTTCTAGCAATGTGACCCAGAAAAGCTGATAACAGAGAGTAAATTCCTACAGCTGGAGTCTCTACAGGAGCTAATGAAGGTTATTATTTATTTTATGTTTATAATTTATATTATACAATATTTTATAACTTATTATTAACTGCCTGGGTAGAAGTATTTGCTCAAGGACTTGTATTCTAGTTTGGATAAATGTATCTAAAAAAAAAAAGGCATTTACATCAATCATAAAGTCATAGAGACAACACAACAAGCAAACAAAGTTGATTTTTCACCTTAGGCTCTGATATCAGTAACCCCAGATGAAGAGACTTATGATGAAGAGGATGCTGCCTTCTGCTTGGAGATGTTGCTCCGAATCATTCTGGAGAACCGGTAAGAATGAGAATCCGCCAGCAATGCTTTACAGCACAGTCATTTGTGTTGCCTATTCATTTTTAACACAGCAGACATGTCTTCCTCTGTTTGTGTGTAGAGACCGCGTGTCATGTGTGTGGCAGACGGTGCGCGACCACCTTTGCCACCTATGCGTCCACGCCAATGAGAACTGCTTCCTGGTGGAGAGGGCTGTGGTGGGACTCCTTCGACTCGCAATCCGCCTGCTGCGACGAGAGGACATTAGCTCTCAGGTACACCAAACACACACTCACTGACATGTCTGGACACAAACACTGCAGCACAGTTGATACGATGTTACAGGCTGAGATAATCGTCTTTGGTCGGAAGACTTAAATCAAAACAGCTGATTGGTGTTGGTCCACAGCCATGTGTCTTGTTGATGTCCTTGACCAGCACACTGACTTTTTTAAAGTTATGGTATACTTTAAATCTGTATTTTGAGTATAAATCACTCAGCCTCTGTAGCTGAGTTTGTGGAATATAGTCTGTTTTTGATTGACAATTGTTGCAGTGGATTTTATCTATATGCTTATCATTTTCCAAACATATTTATGTCAGAATACTGCTGAATACACCGCTTCCATTTCAATCCTCATGCCCAGCCTTATTGAGCAAGCATGTGCTTTGATTTGTGCCCACCTCCTACTCTTATGTTCTGTCCACTCATTGGGGAACCTGACATTCAATAAAATGAAGCATGATGTTCAATATGCTAGGCAAGATATAGTACGAACTTTACAAAGCCAATCTTCCAAATCTACATAAGTGTTTGATCAATAAGCTGGGTGACATGTTCCTTCATTGCCATGAACACACACACAGTATTTTGACTCTCACATACACTGTCCTGCAGCCAGATACTCACTAGCGTACCAAAGAGAGGAAGACTAGTTTTGGTTCTTTGATGGGATTTATTTACAGTAAAACAAATCCAACTGAATCAAACACATGTCTCACCAGGGTCACTTGCTAATCTTACATTCAGTCATGTAAGTCAGGTAGGGATAGGGATGAGGCATGTTATGTTAACTGTGATGACCTATAGTGTAACATAGTAAGCCTTTCAAAGGTAGTACCTCTTGCACTGGATTGCACTAGATGTTACAGGTGTTGATGTGTTTTGTCCACTCTACTTTTCCAATTGGAACACTGTCAGAACACTAATATAATGAAAACTCCTCCATTGTGTCTAAACAAAGACTTTGTAAGATGTATACCGATAAGCAGGTAATTTAATGCTGACCTGACCTCATATTAGGAGGGTGGCCTACATTTAAACCCTATGGTCCAAAATCAGCTTTACATCTAAACGTTGTTTTTGTGTTTGGTTTATGTTTGTTTGTATGAAAAAAAAACAGGACTCTTAATACAACATAAAATCAAGTTCACTGAATGCTTTTGGTTATGCTTAAACTGTTCATGACATTAAAGGGAGGATCCACATTTTCCTGTTAGTGGATATTTTAAATCACTCTAACCTATCCTTGCAAATTATTAGAATATTTAGTATGCATTTTCATGTCAAGATGTGTCAATACAAATCTAGCCATTATATAAACATCTTTCTCTTTTTTACATATGTATTTAGGACTGATTTATTAAAATACATTTTCACTTAGGGGATTATTTGTAATGTTTGTGACCATGACTGTGAGCCTTGAAATATACTGAGTAATGAAGGGAAAAAAATAGGGAATGTTAATAAAATGTTTGAATGTGATGTGATGCTGAAACTAAATTATTCACTACTTCAGAAAAATATAAACAAACCAGGAGAAGAGAACATTTTAGGTCAAACAAGCACTCCAGTTCTGTTGTACACAAATCAGTACTTTTATATTAACCATGGAGAGAAAGATCAAAGCAAAACTGAAATGTGTATCCTCCAGATGAGGTCATGACACCATAACTACACTACTCTGTTTTTTTTTTTTTGCCTTTTCAAATGTGTTTGAGTACATTATTTTGTTAAAATCTACTTAAGTGAAGGTAGAATTGACAAATGTACAATGTGCTTAAAAGATGCATTAAAGTCAACACATCACACTTATATTCCATCCCTGATCTTCTGTCTCCTGGTGCACCCACAGGTTCTCCTCTCCCTACGTCTCCTGCTGATGATGAAACCCCATGTCCTGTCCCGAGTCAGCAGGGAGGTGGCCTATGGCCTTCATGAGCTGCTGAAGACTAATGCAGCCAACATCCACTGTACAAACGACTGGTACACCCTCTTCTCCCTGCTGGAGTGCATCGGAGCTGGAGTGAAACCTCCTGCCTCTTTCCAGCTCGCTTCCCCCACTACTGACAACGACACAGGTTCGTTACTTTTCTCAGCATCTTGACTTTGCGTCTGAGGGTGGCAACATCGGTGGATTTTACACTGATGAACGCACATTTAACCCAGCCCCCATTACACAGGCTCTGACACCACTGGTTAAAATTAAGGCTCTAAAATAAAGCAAATGGGCATTAATAGGGTTGCTTATACAACTTAATGTGTTTAAAAAGTTGAGGTTACTCAGGATAATCAACAAACCTCTGACTGCAAATATTTTTGAGATCGAATACAGTGAGGTCTTTAGATAATTTATAGTAACATTTCTCTATTTGTAGTTTTAGCAACTTTGGTGAAGTTGAACAGTTTATATTTGGCTACTCCAAGCCAAACAGATTAAAGATTCACTCTTTGCCCACACAAATTGTATTCCTAGCACTGTAGGGAAGATAATAAAATTGACAAAAAACAGATGAATATATTAAATGAGATGTAGGAAAAATCCATAACCTTTTTGAAGAGACTTTCCTTTTGGTGTCTGGTGAAAGTGTGAGGGGGTTGGGGCTTTTGTGTTGGGGGAACTTGGACCCATGACAATTCTATTTTTTTAAATCCTGATTGGAAAAACACAGGACTGTTAAGTTTATGTTGAAGTCAGTTTTTGATGCACTGAGCGACACAAACCAAGTTCCATGCACCTGCTGTAGAGGAAAGGTCTCAGCACCAGATCAGAAGCAGGAAAACATGTTTGTAGTAATTAAATACAAACTCTATATCATCATGATATTAAAATACAGAATCTTTTCTCTTAAACACTTTCTTGTTTGATCCTTACTCTTTGTCACAAATGTGTTAATATGGTGCAATTCCTTTGGGCTGTTTGAGTTTACAATTAGGCGCTGGTCATCCTTTAAAGCAGTTCAAAGCAAAATACCACCTTGTGTTTGCAAAAGGCTTTTTATTTATTATGTTTTTATATTATTTATTATTAAGGTTTTTATTGGATTTTAAAAATACCTTTAAATTGTAAAAGGAGCAGATTGCTTTAAACTGATTGTCCCCAAAGTTGTTTGATGTAAAAAGACACTGTCCACTGTAGTTTCCAGTAAACGTGTTCTTATGATCAACTCAAAAAATCGTCTGTTTATAGAAAGTTGGGGGAAAGCTAACCCAAAATACTGTTGGTTATTCACCAAACAAAAACTAGTTGAAGAATAATTTAAATGCAAGTGGCATTTTTGAAAAAGCGCTTTTGACCCAGATTGTTTTCTAATATTTAAAGTAAACAGTGATTCATAATGAGCCATAGTTATACACAACAGTCAAGCATTTAAACAATGGCAGAACATGAATGAAAATATATGTCTGCTTTGTGTCTCTAGGAGCCCAGTCAGATAGCGAGCTGCCTTCTCATCATCCTAGTGAAGTGAGTTTAGACCGTGGCTACACGTCTGACTCAGAGGTCTACACTGAGCACAGCAAGACCAGGATCCCTCGCTCAACCACGGACGTAGATGTAGCAAGCAGTGGATGGCTTGTGGTCAGCACGCACACACACTCTTACAAACACACACAGACTGTTCATCATCACTGTTCATCTTACCTGCACAATGAGCGGCGAGATATACTGTGCATTGTAAATGCCCAGTCATTGAAACAGTGTCACATATAAACCAATTTGGTATTCACATTAAGAATACATTTTATTCCTGTAGAACCTTTGAGAATAGAGTCAAAAGTCACATGAATTGAATGATGGTCAGATTCTGATGCATATTTTGTATTCCTGTGATTTGTATCCTTTCCCAGGTTGGGAAAGATGACCTGGAGATAAGTAAGACCCCTCTAGTAAGCTCTAAAGTTCAGCTGAATCACCCACTAGTCAACCAGTACAGTTTGACGCTGGGTCAGGACCTGGGCCAGCACGACACCAAGTCCCTCATCAAATGTGTGGAAACTCTGTCTTTCATCGTCCGTGATGCTGCCCACGTCACCCCGGACAACTTTGAGCTGTGTGTTAGAGCTATACGAGTGTTTGTGGAGGCCAGCCTCAATGGAGGTGAGACACTGAAATTAATTTTAGGTTTCATAAGAGCTATTTAAAAGAGTAGATCTAGTAAGTACTGAAGGGAGTAAGATGGAGTGAAAAGATGCCAAACAGACCAAAACGGTTACATGAAAATGAGTACGAATACTGAAGCTGTAATCACATCAATTACTTCTCCATTCAGTGCACATTTCTGCTTACCTAATTATAGGGATACTCCAGTGATAAAGTGTTGCACTTCCAAAAAAGTTGGGGGATTTGTGAGAGTCAGCAGAGGCAGAGACTCCCTGATTTGCAATGTGGACTTTCTATTGAACTTTGTAGTCTCCAAGTTTGCCCTAGTTATTTCAGGCCAGACAACCGCTTGAGAAAGACTGTTCTCTGAAGGAAATGTTATAGTAGCAGCGTGTAGAAACTTTTGAGTGATTCGATGTCTATTTAACTTGTCAACTCCACAGTGACAGATACACACCAGAGATATACATGTTAACAATAGTTTTTAATACCAACCATGTGCTTGTCTTCAGTCTGTTTTGTTTTTTGCCCACCTTCATGTTTCCACCTCAGTGTCCTGCCCTACATTTTTCTCCCTCTTCTTCTTCCTCTCTTTATCCTCCTTGTCATCTGCCTCTTCTTCCCCTTTTTCCATTCATACCTCCTTGCGCTGTTTGTGATCTACAGTAAGACAGGGATTATGGTTGAGAAATGGCAGTAGTGCACTTGTGCTTTGGCATAGCTGATGGCCTATTCATTTTCTCCCAGTGCTTCAGGCCACTGGATACATGCTGTCAACAGAGCTTTACACAGACGAACAAAGGCGATGGGTCGATCAAAGCACTGGGCTGAGGATGGTGCTAATCTGTATGATATACTAATAGAAAGTCCAAAACCTTCTATAACTATTGAGCTTTTGTGGTCTGACTTCATATCTTTTTGTTAAAGGTGGCTTCCATAAATGGAGCGTTTTGGAAATGGCCCATAGCTTTGTGGTTGTTTTGACAATCAGGCTGTGGTGTAATTAGTTCATGAGATCAAGCTTGTTTGGCATGATAATGGACCATACCATTTAACACAGGGGCGTGGGCAACGGCTGCATGTCAGTAAAGATGGAGCGAGGTGAACGTATTTTGTTTGATGTTTGTCATTAACTATTACTGCGTCTTTTTCAGTCTGATTCATACTTGCTACATTTGACAGTTTTTTGCAACAGTCCTGTAGTGGTAATGTAGGTTAAGTGTAATATGGCACAGCAGCACTGTTGGTAGGTCGAAACAGTTAAACAAAAACAATGTTGACTGAGGTGGGAATTTCCAGGGCCACATTCCCACACCCAACCATACACCTGCTTTCTTGAAGATCTGAAAAAGAGAATCACAAGACCAAGACTAAGACTGTGAGGCTGTAATGCTCATGACTCACAGAAAATTAAATTGCTGCATGGATTAAAAAAAAAAGATCAACTAGGCTATTTGTAGATTAAAGCTGTGTCAAAGATTAAGTCTAAAGAAATGCACAGTGCCACCAGTGCTTTCTATTCTCAATCAACACTCTTTGATGTACTTTAGAAGTGCTAAAAAAATGTAGATTCTCAAATTCTGCCAGCAGTATGCCATAGTTCCAGCAAATAAATCTAAACTACATGTCAATCTAGTTTTAGATCCTGATAAAGACACATTTTTTTTTGTTTTAAAAAATAATAATAATTTGCTTCTTCAGGTTACCGCAACCACGACAAGAAGAAGAGCCACAAGTACGACTCCTCCAAGTCTCGGATGAGGAAGAAGGTGGGGGGAAGGGAGAAGGAGGGTGGAGGTGGCACAAGGAGAGGTGGCAGCCGGGTGTCCAGCCAGCGCCCATCACGTTCCCACAGTGACGACGAAGAGGACGAGAGTGTCCCGGCCAGCTACCACACGGTGTCATTACAGGTTAGTCAGGACGTAAGTACAGCAGCACTCTTTACCCTTCTACCTTTATGATGAGTTGAGCCCAGTTATCCTTAAAGCATCTTGTTTCATCCACAAATGTTTCTTATTCACTCATTTAAAGTGACATAACCCTCCCCCTCCGTCTTTTCAGCGGCTGGGTAAACTGTTTAGGATTTAGGATAGGATAAGGTGATTGTGGCATCAAGATGGCTTTGGCTCCCAAAGGGACATTTAGGACAGGTGTAACTTTATATGATGGCTATAATGAAAGTGTTCCATAATGAAGCTTCTTCTACAGCTGTCATGTGGAACAAAGTAGCATTTACAATCATGTCAATGTTTGAGCAGAACATTACGCCCCTCCTGATAGCATCCCAGTTGATATGTGTTTTTGGTGTGGTGATAGCTCGGGCGGGAGGTAATGCCATTTGTATTTTTATCCTATTGTAGTTGAGGTTCCAAAAAAACAAATTGTCCCATCAGCTGATAATAATTGTCACACAAAGCATATTACCAGTGATATACCTGGCATCAAACATAACTTTACTTTTTTTTTTTCCACGTCAGAGTTGTTTTTTTCGTCTTTATGCTACGCTAGGCTAACCATCCTGCCTCTAGTTTTGTATTTAAACGCATAGACATTAGAGTAGTATCAATCATCTTATCTCACTCTCTGTAATAAAGCAAATAAGTGTATTTCCCAAAACGTGTAACTGTTCCTTAATGTTGGAGTCACTGTTACAGTTTTGATGCTCACTCGCAAAACAGTCTGCTCCTTATTATTTCGTCTGGCCTTCTGGGCAAAGAGTTGCAATGAGTTTCAACTTGACATTCGATTCAGTGAAAAAGAAAATTGGCATGAGAGCTACATGCTAGTATCCTCATTTCTTGGTTGGCATCAGGAAAAAAGAATATTACACCAGTGTAATCATATAGTTTGTGTTGTAAGGGAACATGACAGTGCAGTGAATCTTTTGTTTCCCCTTTCTACTCAAACACACACAGACAAAGCTTCAGCGCTCCTTCTTATACTGTGCTACCTGGTTGTGTTCACTATTAGCATTAAATATCCTCTGTATGTCTTCCTGTGGTGTAAACGAAACATGTCCTCTCATCACTCTCTTTTCTTCGTGGTTAACTAACATGGATTTAAAGTATTCATTAAGACACAATCAACTTTTTAAAAGAGTGCTGTTTTCTAGCTATATGTTTGTCATGGCATTGTAAGAAGTATAAAGTCGTAGATTTGTTTGTCAACAGCCTACAGTTAAATAATTGAATGTCTATAATATACAGTGTAATGGCCTGTTACCTGATTGTATAAAATAGTTTGAAGACACAGATAAAATGGACTTCTAATAGTAATTGACTCCATGCTTGTTTCTAGTAGTAAATTATTAAATATATTATCTTACATATCCAGCATTCACTTGGCTTCACTAGTCACTATGTCATCATTCCACACTTGACATTTAGTCTTAAACTGTAGATGTAAACCATACATCCTGTTATTGTTAACACTGGTGTTGTTGTTTGCGTGTGACGGTGCAGCTGTTAGACCTGATGCACACACTGCACACCCGGGCTGCCAGCATCTACAGCTCCTGGGCAGAGGAGCAGCGCCATCTGGAGGCTGCAGGCAGGAAGATCGAAGCCGACTCCCAGACTCTATGGACTAGCTGCTGGTGCCCGCTGCTGCAAGGTAGGCCAGGAGAGATGAAAACACGCTTATTTGCCTGATTAGCTTCAGCATCTATACCACTGTTAACGCTGACTCTTCTGAGTTCATCCCAGGTTGAATCTCCACTAAAGGCTCATGTCTGTTATATGGTTTCCCACTCCAGGCATTGCTTGGCTGTGCTGTGATGCCAGACGACAGGTTCGTATGCAGGCCCTCACCTACCTTCAGAGGGCACTGCTGGTCCACGATTTGCAGACACTTGACGCAACTGAGTGGGAATCCTGCTTCAATAAGGTAAGAAAGCAGAGGAGAAGCTTCATGTCTGTGCTTACTATTAAATCCTCTAGCTGCTCTTATATTATACATAAAGGGTTGGTGAAGTTTGCCAAAGAGGTTGGATATTATTATCCATATCGTTCAATCTCCTGCATTCCCTTTTCTCACTCTATTTGTCATTTTGTGTGTGTGTGTGTGTGTGTGTGTGTGTGTGTGTGTGTGTTTGTAGGTGCTTTTCCCCCTGCTGACTAAGCTGCTTGACAACATCAGCCCAGCAGATGTGGGCGGTATGGAGGAGACCAGAATGAGAGCCTGCACACTCTTATCAAAGGTTTAAAGCAACACACACTAAAGCACACAATCACAGCAGCCACAAATATATGATATATATTAAAGTAACGGTTTTCACATGAGCATGACACTTTCCCTGATACGTTTAATTAAATTTGGGATTTGTCCATAGACACATGTAAGTGTTTATTTTCTAAATACCCTTTGTGTTAACTATTTGTGAAGAATTTCACATACCCAGTTAATTTGAAACCAAGAGGATGTTGATTTAAATAAGCAGGGGTAACCAGTTGTTGATGAGCACCACTTATGATGTCTTCAGATACAACATGTGCAGAGACACCATAACAATCTGTTTATTTCTTTCAATGTGGATCTTACTTTTTGCCATGGAATTTGCTAGTCATAGCTTTACATGGGACGACACAAACATGAGCCCCCCCATAAGTCCCCAGTTTTACCCACTTACCTAAACCACTGATATAGAAGTAAAAGCGAACGGAATACACCCCAAATGTCTCTTATCATCTTCCATTGTACTGCAAAACAGTTAGTACTGTCGGTCAGAGAGGCAGAAAGTAGTGCTTTAAAATTAAATGAGCATTTACAATAGGCAGTTTGGATAATAGCTTTTGAATTGTATTCTAAATAAATAGTATTAATCATTTGATTAAACTGGACATGTTCCTAGTCTAGCCTTGCCCTGCAGACTGTCCTGGTTTGTTGTACTGCAATATGCCGTTGAGTCTATTACAATACTGCATAATACTGGACCAAAAAAGGGGTAATTTTCCTTTATCATTCCTTGCTTTGCTAAGTGCAGATGTTGGCTATGTAGCTATTGAACACCTGCAGATCAACAGTTTCCTGAGGCTAACTGAGCTTACTCTTCCGGTAGCAGCCGTGGCTGATGTGTGACTATTTTCCGTTTGTCCAGGTTTTCCTCCAGCACCTTTCTCCTCTGCTGTCCTTGCCTACCTTTGCTGCCCTCTGGCTCACCATTCTGGATTTCATGGACAAGTACATGCACGCAGGATCCAGTGACTTACTGGTGAGGATAGTGTTAATACCAACATACAGTATTGTAATGTGATGACCGCTAACCCCTATATCAGACTATCAGACTAATGGTTTTGTCAGCCATGAATTAGGAGAATTCAACAAGTATAGGAATATGTAATCCTTCAATTAATCTAAAAATGCAAAAATCACCAAACTTGGAACAAAAAGGAATATATTTGCCAATATTTGACCCTGTTACTGAATGATACATTGACTCTCTGACCTCGCTCATGTGCTGCCTCTGCGTGTGTATGTGTAGTTGGAGGCAATCCCTGAGTCTTTGAAGAACATGCTGCTGGTGATGGACACCGCAGGGATCTTCCACAGCGCTGACTCCAGGACAGGATACTCAGACCTGTGGGAAATCACCTGGGAACGAATCATCTGCTTTCTGCCTCACCTGAGGGAGGAGCTTTTCAAACAGACGGTCATATCAGGTACACAGCAGACCTGCAGGGATACAGCTCTACGTTCTAGACAACATGATGTTGGTCTGAGAAGGCGAATGCTCGATGTAATGCCATAATAACATGTGTTTCTCACGTTTCATTTTCATTTTTAGATCCGGTACCCAGTCCTCCAGCAGAGCCCTTGCAGTCAACACCCCCGGCAGGCCAGCCTCCATCCCCTCAGGTGTCTCTGCCACCTGCCCAGCCGCCCTCCCCGGTCCTGATGGCAGTAACCCCTGCAGAAACACAGACCCCCAGCAGGCCAGCATCACCGCAGGAGCCCCAACCAGCCAGTGCCAACGGTATTAACACTGACGGTTTCCTGCCTCCAGGTCTCATCACACACTCTGTGATCAGCACGGGGTGGCGCACATACATGACAATGACACTTGCATGTGGCATTTAATCAGAGAACAGCATCAAGTGACAGGAGAAATAGAAAAACTTTGAAACTCACCCACATGAACTTCTCACTGTGAGGTAGGGATCGATTTAATGACGCCGTTGGGTTGAATTCCCAGACATAGCCAAAATTACCATAGACATCACAGAACTGGGTGTCACTGCATGTTTTCACTTTACTGGGGTATTCACTGAGACTGATGATGTAAATGGGCAAAGCTTCCACTGACTTTATTTGAACACATTGCTGCTAATGAAGGCCTGATGCTGGGGAGTTAAATATTGATCTTTAAATCTCACACTGACTTTGAATCAGTGTTTAAAAAAGCCAATGATTCTATTTCAAGAACTGTCAGACAAACTCCTTACACTGCATATACAGAGTACAAACTGTGCAGTTTGACAATAAAAAAGTCTTAACTCAAGGTCCACTTACTAGCCTTTTTGACTTTTAACCACATTTCGCAGTCTTCCTCAGCGGACTGTGTAGTTGTCAAGTTCTACAGTAAATGCTGTAGCCAATCAAACTGCATCATCTCCACGACACAAGACAGGGCTGATACTGAGTAGACCAGGGTCTGTATTTTTTAAACTCGTGAGATTTGCACTTAAATCTGCTCCAACCAAGGCTACTTCGGAGTATAATAAGAAAAGAGCTCCACTGAAAGTGAAAACTAATCTGGTGTAACAGTGACATACACAAGCAGAACAGCTGATTGGATTTAGTCATCTGCTTTACGATAGTGTGCTCCTGCCACGTCCCATTATAAAACTCATTAGTGGAATAGTTTCTGAACTGTCTACATGTTGTTTTCATCCCTGTATTTTCCAGGATCAGACCGATCGTCTCCGGTCCCGCCATCGGTTCCCCCCATGCCAGTGCCGTTAACAACATCCCCTGCCCAGGCTCCCTCACCCTTGAGCCAGTCCCCCCTCATCCTGCAGCCCCTTGCCTCTCCCCTGCAGGTGGGAGTTCCACCCATGTCCCTGCCAATCATCCTGAACCCCGCCCTCATAGAGGCCACTTCCCCTGTCCCTCTACTTCAAGGTCCCAGACCCACAAGCCCCTCTGATGAGGTCAAGTAAGAGAACTCCAGCTGCCCCACACCCTCAGCGTCATCTCTCCAGACGGACTTCCACACAACTTCAAGAGCTGCTTGTCACCACGGTTTGGAAATTATGGAATATGTACGAGATGTGAGACTCAATTATACCACACTTGATTTAAAGGAAAATTCCCCCTAAACACCTGACACTATGTATATAGTATATTCTAATTCCTATTGATAAAATGTGACATCATGTCCAGATATTTGGGAGCAGAAAATGCAAGACAGACGTCATACAAGGAGAAATATTGTAATAAGTGAAAGTCTGATTGAGGTTAAGAGGGTCCAACACAAATGTAAAGTACAAGGTCTGTAGCTACCACTGAGAACACTGGGGTCCAGTCCTCACTATTTTTTGGGGAGAGTTTATGTTGTACCACACATGGTGAACATGAACAGATCTGCTGATTCCAGTATTTTTAAACTCAGTGCATTATGCGTATTTTAGAACAATACAATAAAACCAAAATTCAGATTTAGTATTTCTTTGGGATTGTAAACTAGGATTATAAAGATAAGGCAGGTGTTGTTCTATATTTTTCTTATTGTTTTATAATCTCACATGCAGACCCCAACCAGCCAAGTGTTAGCCCGCCTCCCAACACATTCTAACTTCCCCACTCTCTCTGTGGCTCTCAGTTCCAAGCCCATTGACTCCCACTGAAGATGGAAATCTTCAAAATGACCCCACAAAATTTTAGATTCAATTTCAAAGGTTTAGTCCTTTCCTGAAACAGCTGCTCACTGCAGTTCTGAACAAATGTTACTCAAACAGGATCATTATGCATTTGTTGGGGACTAGAGGAACCAGACATATCAGGCTTTGATAAACGCACAATGCTTGTTAGGATCAATTCACCATTGGTTTGGGTCTGCACATGGTGTTTGTTGGCAGTAAGACACACAGAGAATATCACCAGGCTTGGGGGACTTGGCCTCGTGCCCTCAGTATATCTTAGGTTGTGGCTGTGTCCGTGATTTCAAACTTTTCTCCTGAAAAGAACTCCTGAACCAACTAAATATCACAGATTGGTTAAATGTGTTGACAATTTCCATATGTGAGGCTGGAATTATTCCCAACATGATCAACATCATGAAAAATTCATGCTTTTACAATAATCCGTTGGACATGATGAAAAGTGTGGTATAAAAGATTGGAATCTCCAAACTGGGGTAACACTGTCACCCCTGTTTTCTCATGAACTTGTTGGAAATCATGAGGTTTTAAGTACAGTATGTACTTCTTACCTGAAGGGACCCCCCCCCCCCCGGATTTCTGGCAGGGACAGTAGTAAGTTATTGGGATTTTAGGTACTGCATGTGGTTGATTACATAGGATCTCAGAACTTTGACTTTGTCATGTTTCAGAGATCTAAACAGAGCTTATATCACCTGCCACTGAGGGATCAGCATCTGTCTTAAAACTGTACAGAAAAACATCTTTATTTATACAGCAGTCAGTTTGTGTTTCAGAGGCCAAATTCTTTTCTGTTCTCCTGTGACGGCCAGGGACAGACACTGGCCTGGACTGTTTCTTTCTGTCAATCTATTCTTTTCTTATTCTTTGCCCCCAACAACAAAAAACAAGCTTTGATTTCAGGCACCTTATGAATTACTCCCCAACTAAACAAAGAGGGAGATTGTGCACATGAAGCCTTTCTCAGATGGACTGGAAGTGTCACGTCTACAACATTCCAAAATGTAGATACTGGAGTGTTCAGGGAGCTCGGCCCACTGCACGGAGGAGAGATAGAGATTTTTATGGTTTATGATTAGTCTAACAATTAATATAAAGAGTTCAGTGACAATGTCATTTCATCATGTTCTTCATGCTCTTTATGTAGACTGAGACTGGGTAACTCATCATATCACAAGGAAATCTATGAAAGCTGAAAACAGCAGTAACTTAACATTATTGATAATGAACCATTGCATCATTACTCAATATTTGATGATTAAATTGAATTACCACTGAGTTTGTAGCATTGCTAATTTTACTTTGATAACAATCCATCTCCATTTATATGGATTGAGTTTTTCAACCTTTTTAATTTGGTGTGGTGAGGAACTTTACTAACCCACAGTGGGACTGTTCAGAAGTATCCATAGCAGAGCACTCACATATATCAACAGAGTACATGGGACAAAGGAATAAATGGAATAAAAATGGAAATAAAAAGTTTAAATAACATGTTATAATGAAGTGCATAGTAACAGGGTTCACAAATTCAAATAGAATGTTTAAAAAACTACCATTGTTTTGCTCAAATTTGATTCAAAATTCAAATTGACAAATTTCAACTTGAATATCCAAACTGCCTCCTACACATGATGACAGATCAGATGACTGATGCTGATGTGGTGTGTCTGATCGAGGGTGCTTTTACACCTACCCTGCGTGCTGTGATTGGACTGAGCCACGTGCGCTCAGGATGGCTCGTTGCGCTGGTGTGAAGGCTGTCGGTCATGCTCCTCGCTCCACTTCCGTGGTGCGGAAGCAGAACAGATTGGCAACAGGCCTGTGTAACCGTAGATATGCAATGTCTTATTTCTTCATCTGGTAGCCATGGTAACACACATGCGTGTCAGCATGTGAGTTCGGGGATTTTCCTAGAACAAGGAGTTAAAACAGAACTGTGTTGAGCTTGTGTCCTGCTCGGCCTGTTGAAACGTGGTGACCACACAGTAAGTGTTCCCTTGTCATGTTGCACTATGACACTCCTCTTTTTCTCCCGTTAGTTTGTCACTATTCATGCCTTATGAAATTATGATTTTATGGCCGCATTTGAATCTTTAGTTCAGAATTTGACTAAAACTAAATTTGAGCAACTTGAATACAAAACATAAAACTTAAAATCACATTTTTGATGTGGCACCACAGTGAATAACCTCCTAACCGGAGGGGAATTCAGAACACATGGATGCAGACGGATAGTTTTTAAAGTAAAATACTAGTAGTGCTATAAATTCACTGGTGTTTACATTTCCACAGCAAGTATTCAGTTGTGGTAACATTTGACAGTTAGTGTTCAGTTGCTAGTTTGTTGATTGTGCCTTGTGTACAATGACATGGACCCTGACGAACGGATGGACTAATTCACCATTTTAATGCCAAATATGTGACCTATAGCGTGGCGTGGGTGTGGACAGGAAGCTCAACATCTATTGAAGGTGGCCCTGGGATTCTCTGTGATGTTTCATGTTATTTATTGAGTTGGGAAAGAAGAGATGGACTTTTCCAATGCAGTACAGTTGACATAGATACAGTGTGTGTGTATGTCAGTCAGGTAACACTACAGCCTTATAGAGCCACCAACAGGAGACATTTTGTAAGCTGTGTGTTTATTTGTTGTACGGAACTCGTCAATATATCAGGAGCTGATTCTTGCCTGAACAGAAATTACATGAATATAATGTGTATATACAAATGAAAGGTAAAGTACTTTTTACTATGTAATAAATATAATGTAAAGAAAGTGCTCATTCTTGTGTTTGTGCTGTTTTTTATCTTGTGAAATAGAGACCATATTCAAAAAGATCCTATGGACTGAAGGTGCCAGCTAAGACTCTGCTGAGAGCTACTTTTACTGAGGAACCCAGTGGACGGCAGTTGTGGACCCTGTTACTATGGATGACATCATGTTACTCTATGTATACAGTGATCATCAGTGGATCATCTGTCAGTGGATGTGAGATACAGTTTCCATCAATGCACAGGACGAGGAACAAATGAAAATAGATGAAGATAATTAGATTTCACTGAAAAACTGTCACAAACATACATAGAACAAATTTTATGTGGGGTCAAACACCTCCTGCATGTTGGTGCTGTTTAATATTTGCCATCTAGTGACAGCCACAGAAACAGCTTTATTCATGGCAACTGGTGATTATTTAATGTACACTTGATAAACTATCTAACAAACTGGTGTCTGAAAGGAGCAGTTCTGGATTGATAAATAATTCTGACAGCCTGCTGAGACACTCAGTCAGCTCAGTGCCGTAAGTCAAGTTCATCAGGGCTGCAAACTGTATTTCTGCAGTGTCACAGTAGTGGAGAGTTGTGCAAACCGTCATCTCTGGTGCTAATGGATGATTTAGATCTGTTGGTGCACAGATGACTTCCTAATTAACTCACCACCATCAGAATACAATTTTAAGATGTCATCATTTTTTATTTTCAAAAAGCTGATGCAGTAGGGCTCATTACCTCAGAGAAGTTCCAAAGGACTCCCGAGTTACTCCAGTACTAAACAGATTGTATTAAAAGGTCTGACATATATATCTATATTCTATATTTTTCTGCATATATTCTATATTGGGTGCAGACCCAAACCAATAGTGAACATATCTGCCAAGTACTGTGTGAGTATCACAGCCTGATGTATCTTCTTCCTCTGAGCTCATAGAGCTCTACTGTAGTCCAAATTAAAAGATCATCAGTGAGCCACGCGTAACTAGTGTCCAGCTGTTTTAGGACATTACTGAGCATTTCTTAAATAATAAAACTACGTACGTCTTCATTAGGAACCAGTGGGTTGGAGCTGAGAGCCACAAACTGTGGGGTGGGGTGGGGGAGGTTTCAATGCATGCTCAATGCATGAAAATGTAACATTTTCTAAACAATATTTGCTTGAATGAGACCCATAAAAAGAAAAAAGCAGTGTGTAAATTCTGAGCGGATCTCTGGTGTAAAACATCTGAGTTTTTATTTCAAAGCAGAATGAGAACCACAGTTTTTTTAGTAAACTAACTGTATCAGAAACTACAGAGGCTGGGAAAATTGTTATATTTGTACATGGAATGTAAAAACGTCATTAAAACAAGGAACCATATATGGAAAACTGTACGGATTTAAATTATCTAATCTATAAAGAATGCAAACTCTTGAAGGGACAGTGGAACATAAATGGGAACAGCACTCCAATCACAAATATTGTTTTTTTTTTTCCTCTTTAACCAAGACAGATTCCACATCAAAACCCCTACCGTCATATCACCTATCTAAACCACCTGCAACAAACAACAGTTAGAAAAACAGACTCCTAAAACAAAGAATCCTCACTTGGCGTCCAGCTTGGCCATTTCCTGAAGGTATATTCCGATACTCTCACTGTCAAACAGAACAAAGTAAATGTTTTTCAGAGAGGAGCTGGTGGACGACACAAAATGGTTGGAGATGGCCTTGAGGATGAGCTGGGCGGCCGTTTGCTTTGGGAATCCGTTCCTGTGAGAGAGATTCAGGTCGTTAAATCGGTCTGTGGTGAGCAGCACAAGTGAAAAACAGCAGCTTTGACAGTGCATACAAGTGAAGACGTAACACAGTTAGTTATGGATTTTATTCAAACTGACATCATCTGCAAATCAGTGTGCTGTTTTTAGGTACAGCTGAGACATGAAAGATATCCAGGAGCTGTACAGGGTTGTACAAGGGGTTGTTCCTTGCCCGATGATTTCACGCTGTGTTCCGTCATGTTGTGTTGGGCTGCTTTGACGTGGAGCTACATTGGGTCTGAACACGGCCGTGACCCCAGCAGACTTACAGCTCTTTTGTCATCAAAAGCGTGACTGCTGGTTTGGCGTGACTTTATTAACATGGTCAGTTCTGTTGCCAGAAAAACAGGCCTTATCAAACAGAATATAGAGCTCTGGGGCCTTGCAGGTTTACATATTTTTTACCTACATTTCCTTAATGTCCTCTATGGCTTTACTCAGGCACAGGGCTGTTACAGAAGCAGCCAATAGGCTGGTACGTTGTTTGGTAGCTGGTCCACAGAGGGAGTGCGTCCCTGCTGGAGAACAGCACGGAGCAGCAAAGTTTACTGATACAAAGGGAAAGGAGTGTTCACCACTGATGGGTTGTAAACGTCCTAATTATTGACCATCATGAGTCCGCAGATACAGTCTCATCACTTCATTTGAGAATTCTGCCTCTGGTTTCTACAGTGGGATAGTGCCAGAGCATACAGTAACAGCACGTTAAGTTGGGACTGTCATTTGTTCCTACCGTGCTGTATGTTTAGAGCTCTGCTGGATATTCCTTCATTCATTATTTATGGCATGAATGAAAATATAAGGATAAATACAACAATAACTGTGGTTAAATTTGTTTTTTATGATCTGATCTGAGAAGGATTTCCTCCACAACTTCAAGATGGCTCATTCACACTGTTTCATTATTTATAAAGCTGATTAACCAAGTAATTTTTTCAGTGATTTAAACCAATGCACAGGCATTACAAAGTGCACAGGAGCTCTCGTTACTGACGCTGAGCCTGGAGTCTCTCCATCAGACAGACTGAACCAGCCGGAGGTTAGCCTTGGCGGCTCGGAGCACACAGACAGAGGGTTTGGAAGGAGCGGGAGTGTCGGGGCGGGGCTCACCGTCCGGCAGGAAGTGAAGGGAAAGCCACAGACTTGAGCTTCTTGTCCTCTGCTGCCGAGAGGCAGTTCTTCACCGTCTTCTCGAGCTGGTCCTCGCACTTCTCCGAGCCCCACTGAGGGACGTTACAGTGGATGATGAAGCGGGCCGCCATCCCGCTGGCCTGGCTCACTGCCACTGCAGGGGGCAAAGACACAAACACTGAGTCTGATGGTTCAACGCCTCTTAAAGAACTCGGGGGACACGTGACCCCCATTTAACTAATTTTACTCACTTAAGCCCTCACACCCATGTTTGTGTCACTGATGCTGTAAAGTAACTGAGTTATTTATGTTGTTATGGTTCCAGCCAGAGGAGACGAAGAGGGAGAGGAGGATGATGACAACACAAATTGTTGAATTAATGTTTACCATGTGTTAGTTTAGATGTATTTTCTAGTTTAAATATGATCAGTTATCACTCCTTCTTGCATCAGAGGTCACTTTGACAAAGAGCCTTACAGCTGAATCACCATGGCTGCCCATTTAGGAAATATGTAAACTTCAAACTCAGATCTGTTTGGAACCTGATGGTCACTCGAGGTTGAAGAAAGACAAAGAACTAGCAGATCACCTGACTCCTCGGATGCCCTTGGACACATCTCTCTGCCTTCAGTTGTAGTGGAGAGCTCCATTTCAAAACTAACCTCACACAGCATCTCAGACAGCACAGCTGACACACTTTGTTTCCCGGGGCAGTGTGTACCTGATGCCACCTCCAGAGGCCCCTGTGCTTTCCGCAGCTCCTTGACTGCCTCCAGGAACTCTCGACCCCCGGCCTTCTCCAGCGCGTTGCCTGAAAACACAGAGTGCGGCAGCAGGTGAGCACGTGACTGAATGAGTGGAGGGAAGTCAGGAAACTTTGTTCAGAAGAAATGCAACACGCGTCAACATATCGTCCTCACCCACTCCGTCTTTGAGGTCCATCTCTGCATTTGTTGGATTGATTATCCCCTCCACCTTGATCGTTCCGATTTTGCTGATTTCACTCTCTGTTAGTGAAAGCTGCGGATTCACAAAGTCATCAGCACAGTGTGAGAAAACAGCTGGTCTGTGAGGTAGACGTCCAACATTAGACTGTGCTGGTGTGACTTAACATGGCCTGGGTCTAAAGGGTCATTTAATTCCCATCAGCAGCTCAAGCCCCCGGCCTCCAGCGGATCTGATACGTTACCTTTTGTCCGAGGAACAGGCTCTTTGCTGACAGGATGGTGAATCCATCTCCGGGACCGTCTTCCACTGTGGAGTTTGGGACAGACTCGCTGTCTGTGCTCTTTGCCGGAGGGAGAAAAAAAAACACACATTTAAACCTGACTTGAACTGTCACAGAGTGTACAGCTCAGAAAAAATAACAACGACCTGGGTATCAAACCTCAGTACGTGGAGTACAGACACTGAGTATCAACAAGCTCCAAGAATCAAGAGACGGCAGCCACTGCTTTTCAGATGTTTACTTGTGCTTTGATCAGACAGTTCAGGATTTGATTTGGGCAAAGGTCTGGATTTAACACAGATGCATCTTTTTTTATTGAATTATTAAATATTTTTGGGGCATCTTTTGTTAAATGAAACAAAGGTTGAAACATGTTCATTCAACTCAACTAGCTTTTTGTGGAGCTTTCAAACATATCTCAAATCTTTGGATCCCAGAGCTACTCGGACTCAGACCTGAGTTGTCTTTACCGGAGCCCTGCCATGAGAAGTGGATGAAAGCTCCAGAAATAGATAATAAGTGAAAGGATTTTGTGAAGCTTTAAAAACACGTTTATATTTCCAAAACTCAGGTTCTGAAAAAAGTTTGGTATCAAGACCAAAGGTTTTGTGTACTTTTTTCGACTGACCTTTGGCTTGCGGCCTCGTTTGCCTTTGACCTTTTTGAAGGATTTGATGGGTTTCTTGCTCTTTGAGCGCTCTTCCTGCTTCTCGGGGACAGATGCCTGGCTGTCCACTTTCACCCGACCCCCCCTCTTCTTGGAGAGCAGCTCCGGGTGGATTCGAGGCAGAACCCCTCCATTTGATATGGTCACCCCCCGCAGAAGCTGGTGGAAAGATTATTTCAAAAACAGACTGTTTGACTACATCAACAGCATACAACAGCATAATAATAACGCAATAACGCAGAGGTCAACCACGGGGTTGGGATATGTCCCAGCTTCTCAAATACACAGCTTCTACACATCTGCTGTCAGCTGAAACCTTCACAATCACCACAAATGTGCCTCGCATACATGGGAAAGACTTTCACTCCCATCCTCATGAGCATTAACATGAACATGAATTATTTAGACCCAAACACAGTTTGTTGGCTGCACCTTTGCATTCATTAGAACACAGTTAATGTATTGTGCATTTTGTACATATTGTCAAAAATTCTCCTGACATATCTGATACCTCCGGACACTACAATCTGCACTAATGTTCACTAATAGGTTCATCTGTACAGCTTGTGTCTGGAGTGATGGAGCCACTGGTGCGTCTGGCAAAGTGGACAAGGTTAAAGGTGCACCGGGCCACCTGATGCACTGGCAGCCCATTTAATTTAAAGCTGCATTCACCAGTTTGTTTATATTAACCATACTAACTAGAACTGACCTGTCATCAGCTGTATGTGGTAATAATACCGCATGCCAGATCTTGTGTTCCAAGCTTGTGACTATAGTGAACTACAGTGAACAGTGTCTTCTATTTGCAAGACACTCAGCAACGTTTGTGAGAATCAGTTTAACACTGATCTAAAACCTCTGTACTAACATGGCCCTGCAGCGTGTTGGTAAGCAGGGATGGGATGGTGTACTCTTGTGCAACTATGGGTTGTGATGGAGTCAGAGAAGCTGGCTTTGTTTGAACATGATGACGTTGCCTTGAGCAGCTTTACCACAAAATGGTGTGACTACTCTACCTACACACTATGTTACCTGGTTGAGTTCCTCGTCGTTGGCCACAGCCAGCTTGATGTGCCTGGGAGTTATTCTGCCTTTCTTGTTGTCCCGTGCTGCGTTTCCTGCCAACTCCAAGATCTCAGCTTAGAGGAGAGAAAAACACAGCATGAAGCCCATCAGACATACAACATGTGTTCTGGTATTTACACTCATTCACTTTCCACTGTGGGACCCCACAGCCCGTCAGAAATAAGAATACAGCAGTCAAGACATTTAGATCAACATCTCCTGAGGAACGTGGATTGTTGCAGCGGTGATGTGGACATACAAACAGATAATAAACAGAAAAATTAAAAAGTTTTTTTTTCTTTAACTAGAGACGTTTTCACACATGCAGTCCGGACACTGTGCAGACAATCAGGTATGGACTATGTGCAGAGTTTCCCTCTACACATAGTCGCAGGCGAGGGGTGCATGTGAGGCAGGACGTGACGCAAAAAGTCACTGCGGTTTGTAATTCAGGGGGTTTTTTTACCTGAAATAAAACCTTTATTTTACAGGAAGTCCTCTCTCTCACTAGCACTAGATTCGAAGCGGAGCGTCAAAACTGTTTATCCAGCCGCGTTTATAAAATACAGCAGCTGACTGCTGGAAGTCAACACACCCACTCGCTCGCCCCTGAATTAACCGGACAATTACCTGCTGTATTCACACATGGGCTCACCCAGACATTACGCAGACTCTGTACTAGGGAGCTGACCGGTTAAAGTCTGCTCCAACATTTGCGTTCTCACATACGCCGTGTCCGGACAAGGTCCAGGTTCAGTGCCTGTGTCAAAGGGGCTTAGCTCAACGGTCCAGGAAACCTAGACCTATTCCTATTTCCAAAAGTATAAGGCTTGTGCTATAATTTGTATAACTTATTATTATAATGCTTTGTGGTCAAGGAAGTCTAGGAAGTCCAGGAAATTACTGGAAATTATTTTTATATATAATATATATAAAGTTGTTAGATGCCAATGTATTACCTGGGATTTATCTTGAATAATTGTCTATTTTTTTTCTCTTTTTGTTGTGTGTTATATGATGTGAATTAAATGTTTAAAAAATAATTTACACAAAAATGTAAGAAAGTTTCAGGTGAAGGGTATTAAACAAAACACAGTCGGGGATTATTACACATCATCATCACAAACACAGTGAAAAATATATGATAACACATGACCTGTTAACTATTGGAATGTTTTCAATAAGCACCTTCACAACATATATGTTATTAGCATGTATGAGGCTTGAATCGTGCAATGCCACCCTACCTGCTAGGTACTCGATGACTGCTGCCATGTAGACGGGCGCACCCATGCCGATGCGGTATTTGTGTGTGCCGGTGCGCAGGTACCTCATCATCCTCCCCACAGGGAAGATGACCCCCGCCCTGGCGGAGCGGGACAGCTTGGTGGCCTTCTTCTTTCCTCCTCTGGCTGACATCCTGTTCTGGACGCAGTGCAACCACAGCCAGTGAATATCACAAAAACATTTTCTACACACAGAAAAAAGGGTCAGTTCTATTATCTTGCCTCTTGTGACTACCTCATCTTTTTTTGTGCCATGTCGAGTTTTTTTTTTTGTTTGTTTGTTCTGTTCCATGTCTGACATTGTGTATTTTATCCTGTTTCTGCCATTGTTGACCGTGTCACTACTGTTGTTTTTGCACCAATAATACAAATGAAAAAACAAAACAAAAGGTCAGTTCTCCTAAATTACAACAAACAATGTGACAAAATACAATGGAAGTGAATGGAGTTGTGTTTGCAGTGACCATGGTATTGGAATTTACATTTCTAAATGTATCAGCAACATGCCTCTCCAGCAACAGTGTCCCTGTTAGTCTGGAAACTTTAGGCATAGTTTAGTTTGCCGATTTTTTGGCCACCTTTCTGTAACAAAGGTGAACTGAGCAGAACCTTTTTTAAGAGTGAGAGCCAAACAGATCAAACCAGAGTGGTATACACCAGTTCTCCGGTTCTTCTGCTTGGACAATTAAGTGATAATTGGATAATAATAAAAGTGCATTCAAGCATATGCAGATATGCCTTTATACATGATTTATGAGGGCTTAATAATTAAATGTGCAATACACTGACCGCAGACTCAGACACTTGTGACTTGACTTTTATGGCTGTTTACTGTGGTTCTTGACACTTTATTTACCAGATCACATCCTGCATGACAATAAGACGGTCAGGTCTCAGCCCAGGTGAAGGGGGTGAGCTGACACCCCCAGCCCGCGCTCAGGGGATCTGTTTTCATGGGAGACCTGCTGCGACCCACCACACAGACACACACAAGTGACGGCCCACATCTGTATGATCACTAAATAGTGGTGTATCAGGAGAAAAGACATACGCTACGTCCACTACTATACATGTATATCTAGGGTGCCATTATGAAGGCCGGCGGGTTTTTTTTTTGTTTTTCCCTCTTCTTCCCCTTCAGACGGTGTGTTGACCGGAGCAGTTACCGCTCCCCCCGGGGTTTCCATGTAAACAAGTTCCAGCAGTGAGCGGCGTGTCGCGCTGCGGCCTGCAGCCGCGCCGCTGACTCGCACACCGCGTCCGCGTCTGCACTAATTAACCGCGGAGCTGCCGCTGGCCGCCGCGGTGGAGGGATACGAGGCGTGCGTGCGGAGGTCGGCGCGCGGCGGCCGAGTGGAAAAAGACGGGAATGTGACCGGGGGCCGTGTCGGCTAACGTCCCCCTGCCCACCATAGCGCTACCGCGGGGCGACAAAAACACCTCTCCGCCGGAGCTACGCAGACGCTAAACCGGACTTTTCGGTTATTTCCACGGTAGAACTGCCCGGCACGGCGACGCTAGCTCACACGGAGAGGAGCGTTTATTCAGTAGCGCTCATGTCGCAGGGAAACACACGAAGCTAAAGGTCCGTGTTAGCTGCGCCAGGTCGGCTCCGCGGGGCTACACTCTCTGTCAGCTGACACTCCGCCTGGCTCTATGGTGTGTTACTGTACAATAGAGACATGAACCACGACGACCCCTTTCTGCAAACGATCCCCCTTCTCTTTTGATGTAGCTCCGGTCCCCGCATGTGTGTAATCTCATCAGACATGGAGAGCAAAGCGTCCCGTCGATCCGGATATGCGTCGGGACATGAAAAATGAAAAAGCCTCCAAGTTTCTACCTGTGTTGTCCTCCTTTCACGCGGATCGGCGCGAGCCAGAGATGCTCCTGCACGGCGCGCTTTGTGTCGGACCCGCTTACTGCTGTCCTCGCGCGTATAATCTTGCTTCCCAACCTTAGAGAGAAAAAAAGCCCACAGAGCGAGCAGGAACAGCGCAGTGTGGTCGGAGGCTGGCTCTGTGCTACTGATGCTGCAAAGGGGAAAAATTCAGTAGAGGGGAATTCAGTGAAAACGCCCCCCTGACATGGCTTCAAGAGGGAAACTGTTGGCTGAAGGGAACGCGATGTGCTTAGGATACAGGTAGCACTGTGCTGTGAAGACAGAGCAGATAGAAATATAACCTATATTAATACAGATCAGTTCTTCTAGGAGGTCCTGTAGATCCTAAAGGATAGGCAGTGACCTCTCAGCAGGCCTCAGTCTGTTTCACTGGATGTTCTCCAGCCTCCCAGGCAGCTCCTCTGTGATTCACTGAATGAAGCCCGCAGGATTCCAGCTCCAACAGGTAGTGAAGCAGTACATGAACACGTCTCCAGGAACATGCAGACTGCTGGAAGCGAATCAGACAGATGATCCTGGCAGCCTGTTCCTGCATCAAAGGAAGAATCACAAGGGGCTGGAAGAGTCCCGGCAGCCAATCGGATCACTTGACTCCATCTTTGATATGTCAAAGCCAATAGAGCCATGAAGAGGGACAACAGCCACATCCACTTATTGAGGATATGGCTCTGTGCCTGGCATTGGCTGTCACATCTTGTTTGTGTCAACACTTGACATAGCCTACCTTTGAGTCTTATGTTTTGTTCTGTAATGTGTTACCCCTCCTGCATTTCACAAAAATCAGCCTGAAGCAGTGGACACTTCCATGTGACTGATCGTCCATCACTATGAATTTCCCGCCTGCGTTAGTTGTCGGCTACATTCTTATTCTGGTGCAATACTGTGCAGACCATCAAATTACGTCCTGTCACCATAATGGAACGATAATAAACACAGACACGGTTTGGTGGATTACCCAGCTAAAAGTTAGCTTCCTCTCTGGAAGTTGATTTTCGGTGTGTATTGAAATGAATGAAACCGGTCAGGAAGGTACAAACACCTCTGAAGTGATGCATCATTATAAAAGGCTTGTTACAGGCAGACGGATATACTGATAGACATTTCCAGAGATGAGAGTTATTGAAAGGCAGTATTTAGTGCTGGTTGTCAGTAATGGTAGCCCAGCAGTTGGCAGTGTTTTGAACCTTGGCTCTGATGCAGTCTGTGTGTTGCTGTGCGATGTTCTCCCTGTGTTAATGCAGATTTTACTCTCCTGCAGATGACGTGCACAGTGTGTTAGAGTCGCAGGCTCTTGCTGATGGTCTCAGGTCCACTGTCTAGTTAAGTTTATGATTTTCCCTGCAAACATCATTGCAACTTATATACACCATATATGACATTTTTAACGTGTTTGTTCATGTAATAACCAAATGAGAATAGATTCAACAGCAGCATAACAGTTGAACTAATACAGTTAGTTACACCACTAACCAACACCACAGGCCAAAACAACTACTGTAGACACAAGACCAGTTCCTTTCCACATGTCACATTGTATCCTTTCATTAAGTAGGCTGCATGTACTGTTACAGTGTAAGCACATAAGCCCACCTCTGAACAGGTGGTATATAGAGTGACTTATTATAAACACAATATTTATTCCAGCATCCTTTGCACTACCTTTACCACAACCCTCTAAGTACAAAACACACATACATCTGATCAGTGTATACATTTGTAATTTAGTTGTATTTTTGTAGTATTTGCAGAGTTTTGTGTTTAAGTCTCCTTGTATTTAATTTAGTTCATAATGGGACCTTATTCCTATATCCACACTGATGACACTTAATTACATCCAGGAGAACACTGTCATTATTTAAAGACAGCGGGGTCATTCATTGATCCAACTACATCGACTGTCCACCCTCTGACCTGAAGGAATCTGAAATTCCTAGAAGATTCTGGTTTGCACTTTTCAGAATTTTGAAAGAGACCATGACGACTACTATGGCACCTGTTGGACATTTCCACTGAGCTGAGCTCGTCTCGTTATGCCCACAGTATGCGGTCCCTGTGCTGCAGCACTGTGGGGATTCTGATGTGATGCCTGGCAGCAACCTATAATCAGCATAAACCCAAATCAAATGCTCTGTCTTTTTTTTCTGCCCGAGTGGAGACCATCTGGGACTAGCTTTACTTTTGTACATGCATTTACTGTGATTATTAAAGTCTTACAACACAAATGCAAAACAGTGGCATTTCTACATCAGAATAATCAACTGAGTGGGGAGTGAGGGGTTTGTTTCTGTCTATTCATTCAGAGAGAGGAAACGCTGTCACATGTCTGCTTTCAGCCTCCAGTTAAACAGTAAAGTAATGCAGCATGGAATTAAACTGCCCTCACAAACCAGGTAGCCCTCATGAGAAATCCGTCGGTTTATCTTTCCTTGAGATTCTGCAGGTTTTTTTTCTTAAATTCCGGTGGAAAGTTGTAGGAAACAGCTTTAGTTAAATGGTAGTTGTACATTTCTCCCTCATAACCTTGTTGTAGTTGTTAGTAGCATTAGGCTGGTCTATATCCTGTTTTTTAATCATTATGTATATTCCCCTTTTGTTTTTGAAATAAATACATTTTTTGTGGTAAGACCTGAGGGCCAAACATGATTCTATCTGACATCCTCTCATATAATATGTAGAAAAGACTCCCATTAAAAACTATAATACAATAATATGATTGTGACTGACAGTGTATAATGTACGGCTGCCACCCAATGCTGTGGGATATAATGATGTGCTAAGGGTTTTAGTTTGCTGTATTCGTCCTCTTGTTGGTGTGAATGCTGAAGGCATTCTTCACGCCTCTTTTTTTGCGAGTCTTCTCCTTCCACATTTTTCAACGTAGAAACTTAATTCAAATATCAAAACGTTCAGCTCAATTAGGAATTGATTGCTATTATTCAACTTTTTCATAACATTCATACTTTCCGAAATATTCATCGTTTTCCGGGACTTTTGCTCCATTCAAAATGAATAGGCGGAATGTTCAAGAGTTCAAACCACTGACTGCAGCCTATAACACACAGCTGATTAGTGCAGTTTGACACACACACACACACACACACACACACACACATACACACACACAGGATTTTAACATTTTTAGACTTTTTCAACCATTTTTCAAGTCTAATCTGCTCATTCATACTTTCAGGTGTAAACTCTAATCAAACCACAAAATCTTGCACATCTTTTACATTCTTAGTTTTATTAAACTTTTGACTCCCATTCATAAGATTTACACCATTTACCACTTTTTCTAGTGTAATCTAACCAATGGCTGAGACGGCAGTTAACAGCAGTTGGTGGATGTGACAAACAGACATACATACACAGGATTTTTAAATTTTAATTTATTAATTTTATTAATTTATTAATATTTAGACCATTTCCCACTTTTCTTTCTAATTCGTACTCCCTCCAGCTGCTTCAAGCAAATTCAAGCAAGCAATCCAGTTTAGCGCCAGCCTTTTAACAAACATTCAACTATTCCACATCTTTCATACATAATTAATATTATTTAACTTTTTTTTACTAAACTTTAGCAATCCAGTTTAGCATCAGCCTTTCAGCAGTCAGCATTTGCACCGCAATTTCTTCAGGAATTGTCTTTTCTAGTTTTATCTCACTTCACTCTGAC
This sequence comes from Lateolabrax maculatus, assembly GCA_031216445.1. NCBI lineage: Eukaryota > Metazoa > Chordata > Actinopteri > Acropomatiformes > Lateolabracidae > Lateolabrax > Lateolabrax maculatus. The sequence continues at coordinate 27,304,666 of CM062209.1, forward strand.
TCTCACTTGACCTAAAGACAAAATTAACTAAGTCACCTCTGCAGCATTTACTGCGTCTAACTAATATGATCTAATTATTATTTACATGTTCATGAACTGGCATTGTTCTATGGAGATGCTCATGGTAGTCTTGACTAAATGTGAAACAAGTATAAATGGGTAAAATGTGAGGATGTGGTTCTGATGATTTGCTCCTGCAAAAGGAATAAATACAGTTCCATCCAATCAAATTCAAGTCATATTCTGTGAGTTTGTCACACAGTAGAAAGCACCGTGGATGCCAGTATGAGCTGCCGTCAGCTGACAGTACTAATGGACCCAGACAAGTTGTAACAAGGACTCCCACATGAAAGATGGAAGATCAGAAACAGCATTTCAAGAGTCTACAGAGGGCAGCACAACACCAGTTGTGAGATGCTTCGTGTACTTGAAATCTCCATGTAGTAGAGGTTCAAAGTTCAACCTTGACCTTGGAAACTGCAGTCAAGGAAACAAAAGTGCTTCACACAAGGCTACAGTTAAAAGGAAGAACAATAAACAATACAAACTGCCAAAACATTACATGTTTCTAAAATGATCTCTTGACTAAAAGTGACTATAGACGTCCAAACGGCAGCACTGTCAGTCACATTTTCTGTACTGATGACACCTCAACATTTAAACATGAGAATAAACCTTACAGTACGGATAAATAAAATATGATAACTCTAATTCTGAGACTACCCAAACATTTCATTTTTAAGTAGTCAGGGAGTGTGCTGCAGTAATACAGGGGTCTGAGACCACCTGTATCTCACACACTGACTACAAGTCAGACATATAGCAAAGAAGAGCCTTAAAGGTAATCAATACGCTCTTAGAATACATCCTGGAATATACTGTGAGCCAGTGTGATGACCTAACAATGGGGTCCTGAGGTCTTGGCTCTTAGTTCTGGTTAGAAACCTGGCAGCTGAGTCCTGTAGGGTCTACGATGGTCTCTGTGACTTTCAAAATTAAAATAGAAGTTACTTTTGAAACAACTACAATGGTGAAAACATTAGGGTACAACTGAATGTTATAGATAGTAGTTTAGATAATTTTATTTAAGAACAGTGTGATTGTGATCATTTCTGTGACAGCATGTTGAGGCATCCTTCACTGTTGCTGTGTGTGACTTTCAGCAGCAGAGGTCAGTACAGGACTGACTGAACGCCTCTGTTGACTGGTGCACAGCAGCAGGTACAGTGTGTCTTTAACTGGGTTCACCCTGCAGAGGGATAAATGATTTAATGCCATCATTAGTATAAGGGAGGGCTGTGTTTGTGTCTCTGTGACTGCCAGCAGGATTCAGGATCAGCTTCAGTTCACTCTATCCGAACAGGATACAGGTAGGTGGGCTGGATTAGCCTAAATCATGTGATTTCAGAACACGGAAAAGACCTTGCTGAAAGCTTCCTCCCACCAATCCATTTTTAGTTCTACTGTTCCATTCTGATTTGGTTTTGGTTAGTGCCTGTAAAGTGCAGCGTTGGAGGACATACAGCAGTGTCAGAAATAAACAGGGGGCAGTAAGTCAGTGTACTGACAGTATGAGAGGATCCAAAGCTGTACAAGTGGAAATAATGTAGCATTGGATGCCTTGAGGCAGTGTATTCCAGGGGAGATGCTAACGCTAACACAGCCAATACTGGCTTCAGGGTAAATTAGGTGTCCCGGAGTTAAGAAACAAAATACCGCTTGTGGTTCTAGTTTTAGGACATTTATTCTTACACTGAATGCAGATATACATAGCGTCACTTATGGATGATCTGGAAGAGTACAAGTGGAAGGATTCATCTCAGACTGTTTTATCACCCTACAGCTGGGTAATCATCCTAATGCCTCTATAAACACTGTCCTCCCAAGAAAAATGAGAGAGCCAGTCGTTTTAGCAAATGCCCCAAAACAACATATCACAACATTTGCATTTAAGTCACAAAGGCTGTAGGCACAAAGTCCACACAGGGGGAGGTCAGGGTGGGTGGAGGGGTCAGCAGACATGAACATGAGAGACTCCTGTTCCTTTCCTGTTTCTTGTTGGCTTGTAAACTGTTAGGAGGAGCAACAGCGCAGCAATATTAAAAAGAAATGCTGAAAAGGACAACTTATACCTTTATCATTCTAATTAGTTTAAGTAAACGTGTGACATTACATATGACCAAGCATAAATCCACCCAACTTCAATCTGAGTGGCGGTCTAATAAGCCAAAAGAAGCTGAAACACCTGTGGGGGTGCAGAAAAGTTTCAAAATGCTTTACAAGAGTACAATAAAAGCAATGAAAACAGAGAAATAACTGCAGTTATGCCTCATTGCATAATTAAATGAATTATAATGACATATAGAAATTATACCAAGTTTATTGTTAAATAGATAAAACATAAAAAACAAGTTTAAATTCAAAAATAGAAACTCTATTGAGAGTGAGCTGTAAAAGTATGAAATAACAGCACAACTACATTATAAATCCACTGACTGGAAATTTCAGACTTCTTCTTTTTCCTTCCTTTCTCTGTCAGTGGAGCAGGTCTGATCTGTATGATGACCTCTGTGTTGCAGCCAGTGATTGGCCTCCCAGAAGCAACGATAGAAACATATGTGCCTCCTTAAATTAGTAATTATTCCTCTTTATTTCAGACTTTTGGGGAACAGCTTTTCCTTCTGACTCACACATTAAAATATCATCCAGATTGCCCTCCAGTGGCCCGCCACAGACTGCCACACTGATGGACTCCTTTAAAACATGGCTCTGTAAGTACAGGGGAGCCTCAGTTATTATAAGAAGAATTATGCTTGTATCTGTCTGTGATCGCTCCAGATCTATGGAATCTCTATCTCCAGATGTCTGTAGTATTATGATGAGCAGGCATTTGTTCACTTTTGAGTATTAACATGCAGGTTCAGTCACTGAGGGAGCCTCTGCAGGATGCTGGATCCACTAATGACCTTAACCTACAGGATGTGATCAGTGGGGTCAGTAAGACCGCTGGACTCACTACTGTAGCAGATGCTGCCTGCTTCGGCATCCTCCTTCAGAGCGGCCCGGCAGATGGCTTCCCCAGCCTCTCTGCTGCTTCAGGGAGTGAGGAGGCCCCAGAGCCCCACAGCCAAAGGGGCATGGACACTCTTAGTCAGCATCCACTGTGGATGGAGAAAACACCTGGATACAAAGGTAGTCTAAACAAACCTTGTGCCTAGTGTTGAAACGACTGGACCGGGTCCTCCTGGCTCTGCTGCAGGAGGAAGGTGTGTATGTGTGTGTGTGTGTGTGTGTGTGTGTATTGTGCAAGAAATATTACACAGTGAGTCAGGATTGACAGGAGCTGGCCATACAAGTGGGAGCTTACTGGACATGACGTGCGATCTCACTGACTCATTCTGAGCATCAGCAGGGCCAGAGACAACACAACCACATGAACAAACTACAATCAGAGCCTGAAGGACTACAGTGCAATGTGAAATGAAACAGAATTAAGTATAAAAAAAGAAAATATACACCATAGTGTACAGCCAAAAGTGGACCCATGTCGACCTACTTTTGTGTACTTTTAGTCACTTTTTTTAAAAATAATTTGTGCATTGAAGTCCAGTCTTTAAATGACTGTTCGTCCATTACAAACTACAAACTTGTAATGTCTACAACATTACAATAAATATTCATCAAACATTTGGGGCTATGTCCGTAGTGCATGTAGTAGCATATCCTCCCCTCCTCTAAAGACCCCAGACAATGTCAAATTTAAAATTGCATGAGCTTTACCTGTAAATCTTTTGACTTTATTTGAGAGTTGCTACATATTTGATTCATTCATGTTCATTAAATGATACACCTAAAGTTTTATTCCCTCTGTTTTACAACAATTCTTCACCAAAAACCTCATGACTTTTACAAAGCTACGTATGCATTATTACATGTTTACTGACTGTACAACCCTGGCTCCCAGAAATGATGTTTATATATAACTCATTTGGAACAACAAATACATTTTGAAGGAAACTTAATACTGCCAAGATTTTATGTTTTTAATATAACGAGGAAATGTTGATGATCAACTTATCTAGCACGTCGTAACAGCTTTGAACGTGAAGATGAAGACCATATTAACAACACTGTCTTGTTGCTGTTGTCAAAAAGTCAACAAATACACTATAGAATTATTTCCTGGGTGTATACGTGTACATGTATATATGTATATAAATAACTGTGTATATTGTTTATTTTATTTTATAGTTGACCCTGTTCTACTCTAAATGTAATTATCTTATATGTAGTCTATGTGTGTATAAGGGGCTACAACTTTAATTTCGTTGTGCAACCCTATGTTGTAGAATGTCAAATACATGAACCTTAGAGCCAGACCTTATCACCTGACCTCACCAATACTCTTGTGGCTGACTGGGAGCAAATCCCTGCAGCAGGTTCAGCATCTGGTGGAAAGCCTGACAGCAGAAGAGTGGAGGCTGTTATAGCAGCAGACTAAGAAAAAGAAGAAACAGCAATTCTTCAAAAATCAGTTTTCACTGTACTGAGTAAATTCATTATCAAAGAAGATAATGGGGTCCAGGTATTTATCGGGTCCAGCGCTAATCGGCAGCGATGGAAATGTGACACCCAGGTGGACACGCTTATGTTCGTCCCTTTTCTGGTATGATGCTGTGAAGCATGTTGATGCCTGAGATTGAGACTGAAGTCAAAGATATAAAAAAGTAACCACTGTACATTGTCAGTGGCCTCCATGCTGCTTTCCAGAAATAAACAGAAAGATAAACTTATCTACTGGCAATGGGAAAGGAGTCAATCACCTATTTTTAATGGGTTTACCCACACTATAAAAACCTGCATATACACGCTAATATTGGTGTAAAAAGGGTGTATGAAGGTGGTACAATGTGTCGCCCAAGCATGTCTAAAGGCAAAAACTTGATACCTCTTCTAAATGACCACACTTGAAAGCCAATCACTTCATCGGCATGATTGTTGGAGCCCCCTCAGTTCTGCCATCTGATGGGGTTTTTTACCAGAATTGTTTATACCTGGAAGTGTAGAGAAGGATTTGAAACAACATTTAGACAATGGTGTAGGGAGATATAGTAGATATAGTATATTTGAACAGTTAAATAAACTGTATGATTCCTTGAGTACTAAGAAAAACAGTGTTTGCTTGGTTTTGCCTCCCAGGTGGGAGGAACTCTGCTGGGGTAATTTGCACTTGTGACCTCAGCCTTTATAAAATTCGGCCCTGATTGGCATGTAGCTTTAAGGTCTGTTAGTGGCCGGCCCAAAGATGTCGGTTGGTTTGGTGGTCTGTTCTCCATCCAACACTTTGGTCCAGAAGATGATACTATATCCTAACAATTGGCCATTTTGTCTTATAATTTGGCACCACCATCAGACCAACATTTCCCCTGGTACTCAAGGAATATTTGAATTGATTTGGTATATTGTAATGATACTTAAACACATGCCCCCCTCGGGATGAACCCCTTTTGATTTTGGACACTTCACTGCCTTCCTCTTTCAGGACAAAATGTAATTTTTACACACAAGACACCTCATATTCTGTAGATTGTCATGAATTTGTTGAGCACAAAGGGAATGAACCATTAGATTTTTGTGAATCTTTCCTCTAGGGCCACCCTCAGGACAAATTTAACTAAACCAAAGAGTAGCATAAACATTGGTGTGTTGCTTTTTCTGTCCAACAGATTAATATTGGTAGGTGTAATGAACATCAAAACCTCTGGAGGCTATGATCAGGGTTTAAACATCTTATACTTGCTTCAGTTTTTGTAAATTCTTTTGTAACTTTATGAGTAAATACACATCAGTTCATTTGTGCACCTTGCTTTAATTTATTGCTGTTCTTTTTGAATTATTTTGTAAGAATATTGATGAGGAACTTGGATGTAATCTCCTGTAAGCACACCCTTGTTTATCTCACCCTGGGAAAGTGACCCCGCTGGCCGGCTGGGTGGGACTTCCTACCATCCTTTACCCCAGACTAGTTCGTCGCCTACACACATCTGACATTAGAGGGAAACCCTGCCTTTCCTCTCCTGGCTGTTTATGGACAAATATCATGACAGGTCTAGGGGTCGCTGTGTTTATTTCAGTGCCTTTGTACTTTGCTGTGTAACCTGTAAGCTGCAGGGTCAGGGTGAATGTGATGGAACACCGGGTCCTATCTGTGAGGTTTTGTAATTGGAGGATTTGGGCACTTTGTAAAACAAAGACCACTTAGCCCAGATTAGAGTGGGGAACGATGACGTAGGACAGCCTGACGCTTGTTATTTCCTGCTGTGGTTGAAGCTAATTTCTTGCTAACCTTCAGCTCTTGGGTTCAGTTATTGTATTGTGTCCTCGTGGCTGGCTTCCCTTTCTGCTTTGATGTTATACATGTTTATCTTGGTGGATTTGTGCACCCCAAATTCTTAACAGAGACATGCCACACAGCGTAATCCAGCCGGGACCTGATTCACAAGTACAGCATTTTCTAAATAAAGACCTTCTTTCCAAAAGCCTACTGAATCGTGTCCCAAAAAGGATGTTGCCACTTTCTCACCTCTGCCTCCTCGGCATCGCTCGTTTGTTTTTTTCATAGAGGAAGCAGAGATATAAGAGCTTATAACAACCAGAGTGTATCAGACCAGGTACATTCATGTCAAGTTGAAATTATGCAGTTAAGAGGGATGGAACTCAAAATAAAGGGTTTTGTTCAGCAATAAATACAGCTGATACAGCAGTGCAGCTGATTTACTACAAAAAACTCATGTGTTGGCACACTATGTAAAAAAGAAGTGTAGAAACTGACAGCATATCTAATTCATGCATTCATTTATGTGACATTTAGTGAATAGTTGAGAGATCCTTTGGCTAATTATCTAGTGCCATCAACAGTTAACGTGTCCAATACTTTGGTTTATGACCAAATACATGCAAAACTATAGGCATCCCCATTAGCTTCAGCTGTGTTTAGTGCCATTTAGCAAATGTTAACATGCAAGCACGCTAACTGTTTGTGCCTAACCTTTGTGTGCTAACCTTTACCATCCACCATTACTCCTGCTTAACATCAGCGTGTTAACATTGCCATTGAGAGAGTGTTCCCATGCTGATGTTAATATTTAGGTCAAAGCATCACTGTGCACAGCTTCACAAAGCTGATAGCATGGCTGTAGACTCTTGTTACTATTGGGAGAACTCATTTCAGCAGGAGGAGCAGTTGTTGGACAGTATTATTTGTACTTGTCGTGAGTACTTAACTACTGTTACTGGTATTAGGAGTAGAATAGGCTTGATCTACACTAACCTATGCACTGAAAAATAAGCCTTTTGGTTGCCAGACTACTATTTTCCACTGGCCCACAGGGATCAGTTTTGCAGTTGTACTACCTCTGGACCACACACAGAAAAGAAAGAGAAAAGAGTTGAGAGCGTTTCTTCACACATAGTCCTTTACAAAGCTAATGCTTTGCTGTAGGCAGCCTTGTACCAATGAAAGTTTTTCATTTGTCAAATATCTGGGTAAACAAACAAAGAGCCAAGTCAGTTCTGGAACCCCAATCATGTGGAAACTCCACCATCACTCGCCAGCTCTGCTCTAATGTCTGAAAATGAATGTGCTAATGATTTATTGATGCAAAATCCATCCACTCACATTCATTCCCTGACAAGTCCAATTCTGTTTCCTTTCTTCCTGTTACGTGACTACATGTACCCACACGTATTAAAGTGTGTTAGCAGTCCCATGAGCCAATTCAGCGCGTTTGATCTTCCTAACATCCTGTGGTTTTGTGATGTTCGCCATAATTAATGTCAGATGGAGCCCATTTAGAAATCCAGCATGGGTTAACCTGGGCCTGTGTGACAAACCCATCAGCAGCAGCACGTGGGGCTGGCTCAGAGCCGTTTCCCAGCAGAGGAGCCCCTTGAAAAGTCGTCTTCTAAACCGCACTCAGGTGGCACTGTTAAAAGGCAGCTGGAAAATCTATCTGACTGAGGGGTAATGATCAAACCTTATTTTGGATTACTTCTAAAAGTTATCAAAGCACTTTTTCAGTCTAGAGTCAAAAGGTCTGTAGAGTTTAGATCTAATCTAGTGTCCTTTAAAGCAGTGGTGCACCTCCAGGCACAAAGTCTGTATTTGTTATTTCCATCCAATCACTTCGGCAGCAATTTTCATCGATTAATTTAATCTCTGAAGTGCTAATCAGTCAAATAGTGGATTTGGAAATCGCATTAAGGGCCAAGGCCAAATGAGATCACTATCACTTTCATTATAGACTATTTCAACATCTATATAATGACATTCTCTATCAAAGTAGCTGTGATTACTATAAAGTTACCACAATCACAGCTAGATTGGACAGAGGCCACATTGTAAAGTTTGTCCGTTGAGGTGGAAAGGCACTACATAAATGCAGTGCGTTTACCATTTAAACTGATTAACTGGCATGATGGTCACATTAGCATCCATTCTGCAGCTATCATCAGCAAGCAATTTTGAATTAAAACTGTCATGTTATAGTTGAAATCTAACAAAATACAGCATACTTAGTCTTTAGTCTATAAAGGAATGAGCACAATAACTAACAAAACAAAAACACCTTAAAGCTGCTATAATCAATATTTTAATATTAACAATGGATCAAAAGACTATATCTAATGTGAAGGTCACTCATGGTAAGAAACCCACTGAGAATTATGAATTAACTCTGTAGGACCCCTCAGCTCTTTGAAGTGTTTAAGGTCTTTCAGTTCATTGTCTTGGTTTCAGTCTCACAGCTTTCATCATCCTCATTCCCAGCAGCAGCAGGCAGCTGTTTTCATTGAAAAAGCTCTGCATAACCCACTGTACACTACCTGCCCAGCAGACAGACACAGTTAGGGACTAGCTGCTGAACACAGTGGAGCATGGAGCATGGAGTTGGTGGAGACCAAACCAGAGCTAAAAAAAAATGGGAGTGAATATTGGACTTACATTCATTATGTGGACACAAATACAAATGAAATCTAATGCTGCTTTCTGTGTATAGGATGTGTAAATATAAAACTGTTTGCTAATACATTTGCCATATCAACTTTATCAAATCATAACACATCAGTGTAGGCCTTATGGCTTGTTCTACTGCCCCCAAATGGTCTAAACAAAAGCAGCTTTAGCTTTTAGGGTTAATCTCACATGACAAGATGAATAATAAGTAATGATTTGCATCAAGGTTAAAATCTCACAAAAACTGTAATTGGTTTTGCATTTTTGTATGATTCAATTAAAAGCATTCATGAGTAAATAATGACGACATAGAAGTGTCAGTGGTCAAGTCAAAATGACTTTGTCAGCCACAGAATGAACCACTCAGGAAGTAATAATTACTTTAGCTTTCTCAGAAACTGCTTATTTGCTCAATTTTAAAGCTAAAACCATGTGGACTCCATCAGCTGATCAGTGTTACTGTATTAATAAAAATATTTTCACCGTATCATGATATTTTTTATTTTTCAGCAGATTTTTACTGAAATGTGTTTGTAGAAATATTTTTCATAGAAACATTCTGCTTGGTTTGGGTGATGGGATTTACATTTTCAGCTTGTATCTGCACCACAGTTTGCACCACGGGGAGACAATTTGCATTTATTTGCGCCCAGTGGAGTCTTTCCACTGATTTCATATTCAGTTGCACGGTGTTTAAAACATCTCTACATTCTGTCTGAACCCACTTTGACACACTTATTTGACTGGGTTTATATATACTGGCACTGTAAGGTCTGTGTGGTGAAGAGTTAAGCCAGCTCACACAGTGTACACCTGTGTAACTTTAGTCAATTTGAATCAGTTAATCCATGAGTCTCCATCCTACTCCCTTAAGGATGTTGGACAGTCAGATGTCAAGGGGTATATAGATGTTGTTCTGATGATGAACGTAGCATACTTGACATTCTGCACGCCACACTACTGTATTAGCTCTGTCAAGCTACACCACATAATTAGACTGTGTTGGACTGAACTTCCACTTGTCTCGACCTGCTAACAGATTGCTTCTGTCAGCGATTTAGTGTAAATAAATCCCTGTCCTGAAATCAGTTTGTTCTGTGATGCTGGAAGGTACAACGTTCCATATGACAGTGTTGGGAATCCCCAAGACCACTAGACATTTGTGGAAACTTTTGATAGTAGTTGAGGGTTGGTGACGGTGAGGAACTGCCACAGAAATGAAATATGGACCTCATTCAGAACTGGGGCTTATGATTTAGCTGTAAATGAGAAATAGTCAGGAAATGAAACGCAAGCCACAATGAGTCCAAGAGAGCATTCATTACCCTGTGAGCAGACTTCTGTGTGTACACTCTGCATGTCAACCAAGAAAAGATTGTCAACAGATCTCTCTGGCAAAATAGATGAGAAGCCAATCACAGCTTGCCACTTTTCTACAGCATATATTTGACAGCCTGTAGAAGAATAATTGTCTTATGGAAAACAGATGCCTCACTACTTGTGGTTAATATTGTACATACTGTAGATATGGCTCCTACCTCTCCACCCACAATCAGTCATAATAATAATAAGAAGGGGACAACCAGGACACACAAAAACAAGTTATATGGGATCTGTAAAATGAAAGGAAAAATTAATATTAATATTAAAATACTAAAAAGAATTATGTATTGTATTATGAGAACAATATATCTAGTGGTCAGACGAGAACAACATAAAACATAAAAAACAACAAATGTTGAGTGTGAATGTATATTTTTGATCTCTGAAATAGTACTATGAAAAAATAATCTTAACTTAACATCCACTTACTGGCTTTATCCAGAGCTTTCAGCTGAGTCAGTCTTCAGTTGGTTCAGGTAAAAAAAAAAAAAAAGGGATTTAAGGACAGATAAGAACATTAAAAGTATTTTATTAAGGTAAAGGGCCCATCATCGTCAAGGTTACAATGATAACCACAAAGTGAACGTAATGGAACCATCGTGGTCATGGTAAAAAATAAAACAACATTGACTGCTTGAAACAAGTAAATGAACAGCTGTCTCCAATGTTAAAGTCTGATGTTTGGTTGACCCAACCATCCACCCTGACCTCCTCCCTATGCAGACTTTGTCACTTCATAAAAACATCACCTGACTTCCTCCTGTCATAATTCCTATGGCCGCTCGAGGGCTTTGTCACTTGAATGTAAACAAATGGGGCACTGGCTGAAATGACTGTCGCTCTTCTTGGGAAGACAGTCTCGCCCTCTCACTTAAATGACAGGAGCTATCACAGAGTGGAGGAGGCGGAGCAGGAGTTGAAGGAAGTTTGAAGTAAGAACAAGTTGATCTGCAGTGCGGACCAGGCCTGGATACCTATTTTAGGTATTTATAGCCACCAGACGGCTGAGCAATGCATCCTAGCAGACAAAAAAAGAGGGCTTTTTAGAAGACTCTCCCCAAGGACTCCAAGAATAGCACCCCCAAATCCCCCTCTCATCTGCTCTTGGAGCCTCTGCAAGTATCCCCTGAAAACTCTCCCAGAACAAAATAGAAGATTAAGGCGAAGCTGAACCAAGGAGCCGGCTTCAAGTTTCAGTCTGACGGCCCTCTTGTGTCAAAATAGGCCCTGAGAGTGGCGACAAAGCCCTGACCACCAACCTGTCCCCGCTGCCAAGTCCTGCATTCCAGCTGGGTATTTTTAGTGTTGGCATTTAAACCTGGCAACACATGACATACCCATACCATCTGCACTACTTCCTGTTCCTGTGAAAGATGGGGTGTTTGGAAGCACACATCACCACCCATTATAAAACGTTCAGCTAAAAATGTAGGCAAACCTGTACTAAGGCAAACAAAACGTGGACCCACTACTGTATTATACAGTCGCTTTAAATAGCAATTTATCATTCAGAGTCTTTAAGGAAAGTGATTGAAAAGTGTTGTGGGTGTGTGTGGGAACCGGAGCAGGGTATTTAAAGGTGCAGATTGCCACAGTGTCGATCCAGTAAGTGTCCCTTCTTTTAAGAAGTAGGTCAAGGCTGCCTGCTGTAGGAGGTAGATCAACCTACTTGTGAACGCCAAGTGAAAATATCATGAGCATCACTGAAGTGGACTGCAACACTCTTGTCCAGAAATGTTGCCAATATACAGGTGATAACAATTTCTTATGAGGAATATTCTAAAAACATTGAAGCATTGTGCACTATTTCCACATTGATAGTTCCATTAGGAAGGACCTGGTGTGGGTGGAACGGTGGTACAGTGTTAAGCACTCGCCACACAGCAAAAAGGTTCTGGGTTTAAACCCACTGGTCGTCCGTCTTTATGTGTCAACCCTGTGATTGACCGGCGACTTGTCAGCGTCACAGCGTTGGAGGCAGGGCCTATTCATTCCTATGAAAGTTGCTCAGTGGCACATGAAGTAAACTTCTGGGCATAAAATGACCTGGATGTTTCAGATCTTCCCGTGCCTTGGGCTCGCTCTCATGAACAACTAGCAGCACAGTGCGTTCATAAGCTTACTTGCTCGTAGTAGCCTAGCAGCTGAGGCAGATAGTGTTTGTTTAGGAGGCAGTGGCACCGCATATATTGTAATGTTAATTTAATAATAATTCATTATGTACTAGCATTAAGTTGGATGTATTGCTAATGTCCATGAGACAGATGTAGGTTAACATTGATAATGAAGCTTAATATTGCACATAATTAGCATGCAGTCAGGCTATTGTTATGCAATATTATGCTTTATTACAAGGTAATGTTTGTCCATCCTTAACGCTTTAGCATTTGTGTGCACTTAAAGTGGATGTATGCCATGGATGTATTAAGGATAAACCCACTCCTCAACTGGCCAGCTGGCTATCTTCTCTCTTCTGTGGTTCGTCTGAGTCTCTAATGTGGAAGGGCAATATGTGAAAACATAGATCTCACAATGAGTTCAAACCTTCTGGTAAATTGTATATATCTATAATGTGTGATAACAATCTTCAAAACAAGTGCAGTGGCTAACAGTCTTTACTAATTTTACTTGCCAGTACATGTAAAATCCTAACTAGTAGTGAAAACATTTCCTAGATCTGCTTTCCTCCAGTGACATGATGATTGATGGAAGATCCTCTGAGTAAGATGGAAATTAAAAATAACTCTGGATTCAGCTATTAGTGAACTGTACAATTTCTGGGACATAATAATTTAAATAAGGGCCTTTTAAGTATTGGGAAGTTAATGTACCTCAAAAAAAAAAAAAAATCTGCTAATTTGCATGTCTCTTTTACAATGTAAGTCTATGGGATAAAAGTCTCTATGGCCCCAATGTCCTCACATGACGGACCGGGAAATTGTAATTACACGGTTTGGCCAGTATGCCAAATTGGCTTCAAAGCCTGGAGCCTTGGGTGTACCCTGCCTTTTGCCAAGTGTAGTCTCCAGCTCTCTAAGGATAAGCGATATAGATAATGGATAATGGAAGAACGTGATGTAGTTTGGGAAGAATCTAAGTCTTGAAATGGAGATTTCTTTACAAATCTTCCACTTGACGAAGAACAAACAATAAAGTTACTATCTTCTAAAACTTCAAGAACCCAAAACAACAACTCTATTTAAGGAAGAGATACCATCCATTACTCTTTTCACTTCTGAATTTTGTGTGTGATCCTCACTGCTACATTGCCTGTGGTTTGATGGTAGCTGGTATTTATGGTCCTGCAACATGAAAGTGGAATGCAGTGACACCCAAACGAATGGGCATCATCATATGTCACTCATCTTACAAATCAATGTACTGTAACCTGACTCTTGCTATGCGACTCTGAGAAGACCAAACTGTTCTGCTCTGCCTCTGGGAGGACGACCACTAATGTCCCTGCACTCAGAACTCAGGAAACTGGTCTGACCAACTCCCATCTCTCAGCCCAGCTACAGCACATCAGCAGAGGAAAGTCTTTGTTTATATGATGCACCAATGATTTAATGAGTGCAAAATAGCAACAGAGATGGGTGGAGAGAAAGCTGGGATTTAAAGTGATAAAAAGTAAAACAGTTTACGAATCAGAAGCCTCTGATGGGTAAAATACATGCATCTTAACGTCTCTGTCTAAACAGTTTATGATGTAAAAGACTAAAGGATTTTAGTTTTTCCTTTCTTTACATTTCAAACCACAAATTATATAGTCCACAATTTTTTTTCCTATAGTCCATTATCCTCTGTGTGATTCTGTCCTCATTTGGCTCAAAGTTAGCAATGCAAATGGAAAAATGTTGTCTTTGTGGTGGTTGTGACAGCTGATCAGTGCCAAACCAGACATTTTTTGGAAATAGCTGTAGAGGGCACCAACATCACTGACCATAGAGGACAAAGGGCTTACTCTCTTCAGGCAGCAGCCAAATTATCATCCCATCCAGTTTACTCTGTCAGATGTACCCAGAATGCAATGACACTCCCTCATTTTACACCTTGTTTGGCTAGCTGGTCTCAGACATGTAAAACCGCTCAAAGGTTATGTCTGGTGATGTGTTTTTACTGTCAACAAATCCCATGTGCTGACCCAAAGCAACAATGTATTGATCCTGCTAATATAAAAGTATTGTGTGTATCAAAATCCTCATATATCTTATGCCTCTGTGCCGTACACATATCAATGAGCTGTGTGGTGTAGTTTATTTTGACTCAGTCCCCCCACGTTGTTGGTCGTGGTCTTTTCACGGGTGACTCTTGATTTTTTGATAATAACAAAAAATAAAAGAATATTCATCAAATACCTTCAAATCCTATGAAGGTAGAATACAATACAAGAGTTGAAGACAAAAAGCAAAATGGTCACTATCATTCAGTCAGTTTAGTTGGGGATGACCTTTAAAGTTGGGAAATGTTGGGGAAATATTCAGATCCAATACTAGTTTTTAACATAAAATTGAAATAAAATTGCCTTGCCTTTAGTCCAATGTTGTTTGTCCGCTTTATGTATTTCTTACTTCTTTTACTTCATACTGCAGGGACTGCAGATAACATGGAGCCTTTTGGCTTATTTATAATAAATAAAGTCAAATAAATGTAGCCAGTCTTTTTCATAAGGCAATGCAAATGTATTTATATAGCAAAATTCATACACAAGGAAGTTTCAAAGTGCTTTACATACAGTACATTTCAATTTTGGAATATGTATCTTCTAGTTACCTCAGCAAAAAAGTTGTTCAAATATTTCACAAAATCCATCAGGAGTTGTCACTGTGTCTGTGGGAAATGAATCCCACCCCCTGCTTTCGTCTTCTCTCACTCAGGTCTGAGTCATGTAAACTTGGACTAGACAGCTTGAACTGCACCTTGAGTTGTTGAGCTTCATCTCTGTGCATGGTTCCATGAGGCCAAGTAGGTTGTTTTCATGATTACATTCTGCTGCCACATCACATCAAAATCACCACAGCTAATGACAAGGATGTTGCAGGATCTCCTTAGCGTCTCACTGCCTTTGAGGTCCTAACAGAACTCATGTTGCAGAGCCTCAAAGACAAGATTCATCCAGTCAACATAATGCCCCCTCTTTTTTCTCCTTATTGAGCAACAGTGTGCTGCTATTTAAACCTTTTCTGATCTGTCAATCTCGACCATGTTGCCAAGTTGTAACATGACAGAAACTAGCAAAAGAGAATATATTTCTCCAATATGAACTTCTCTGTACAGGCTCCCTTTAAAATCCAGAATAGCGGACGACGCCACCATCATCGGCCAAATTACAAATAATGAAAGCCTTGCGGTCCTGTTTGAGGCTGTTTCAGCACCAGGCAGTGACGTTCCCCACCAGGACGCTCTCGATGTTGCAGGGACACCCAGAATTTCTTCAAGCGTCCGAGGTGAAACAGTCTCTGTCTTGCCTTTCTCACCACTGAGTATCATCAGCATGTAGCGCCCAGGCCATGTGGACACCAAGGTAATCGAAACTGCTCACCTTCTCCCCCGAGGACCCATTGATATTAAGGGGAGCACAGTTCCTCCCTTACTTCTTCCCAAAGTCCACTATCAGCTGCTTAGTCTTGCTGACGTTCAGGAATAGGTTGTTGTCTTGACCCCAGCGGGTCAGGTCCTCTACTTCTTTCAGGTAGGCCTTTTCATTGTTATCCTTGATCCGCCCCACCACAGATGTGTCATCAGCAAACTTGATGATGGTGTTGTCAAAAGTGGCCTCACTGTCATGTGTACAGGGAGTACAGCAGGGTGCTCAAAGAGCCCTCCTGATGTAATGCTCAGAAAGGGTGATAGGTGTGAAAGGTGCACCTACCCATCCATTTGTGAAGGAAATCTTAAAGCTGGTTCACTCGAGACAGAAGAAATTTCAGGAGACCCAGATGTCTTAGGCAGGAATATTAATTGAACCTCGACTGAGGAGAAATGGGGAAACCAACCACATGTGAATCACAGCTTGCTGCTACCCAAATCTGAAGACGGTGTCTTGAAGCTCAGTATTTAACCCTCCCAAACCTGCTAAGTTTCTCTATCTCCAAATTTGGTTATTTCTAACCTGGCATGTGTAAGGATTGTATTGGATATAAGATCTAAACAAGGAAATATGTATATTTGCTGTCCTTACAACAGCATAGCCTCTGTACTTTCTCTCTTATCCAGTGTCTCCACACTTGGCGCCAGCCTGTTGAGTCTAAACCCAAATACAGAGGATATCTAGCTGACCTTGGTCTACCAGGTGCCAGAGCCAACCCAGCCTTATCAGGCGCACAAAGACAGACAGGAAAACAGAGACAGGCAGTTGACCTGACCTGTCTTACCTTAACCTACAAGAAGGAAGTTTACCATACAAGAAGGAAAATTCCTTAACACATTAACCTCTGCTTTAGCAGTTTTTGCTTGCTGGCAACCGGTGGCCTCAAAGTGAGCATAAAAGTTGTTTAGACCCCTTGTAATGCAGTCAATATGTTGATCGAAGTTAGGCGTAACCTTCTTAAGGTTAGCAGTTCAAGTCTTTGCAAAGATCCAACAGGGATCTCTGTAATCGCCTGTGGTAGGACATAGACCGCTGTGATAGTGACCGATGTAAATTCTCTTGTTAGAAAGTGCAGTCTGCATTTGATTGACAATAACTCCAGATAAGGTGAGCAGGAACAGGATAGTATTTTAATATTCCCGCTGTCACACCAATCCTTATTCACCAAAATGGTGAATTAGATATGCAATTGGAATGATTAATTCCCAGTCACAACCACCACAAGTTTGAGTTACCAGGTCTATGTAACTTTGCTAAGATGGGCTGTATGCTAAGATGAGGAGTCTGTATTGACACCTGATTTACGGCTGTGCGATATGACCAAAATCTCATATCCCGATATAGGTAATTTTATATCCAGATAAGGATACATATCATGATGTAACACATTTTCTGTAAATTCAGTGAATAAATAGTGTATATAAAATGACCACATGGAAAGGCCTATTTCTTGTGCTGTGCTGTGTGTGAGAACATAAAGCGACACAACAAAATAAATGATGGAGCATAATGTGAAACACTATTTTTCTATCGCCCCACAATATATATGGTCATATCGCACCTCACTATAATGAATGTTTTCTAGAAATGTTGCTGTGACCTTGTATAACACCAATTGTTTTGATGTTCCACATTCATGTTGAATATTCCTGTTCACCTTCTTTGACTCATCATGGTCAGCAGAGCTATACAGCAACAATTTTTTCAAAGATGTTTACGGCAAACTAACACACTGATAATCCTCTTCAGTCCCATGAATGGGAATCCACCTCACAGGATCATGTGAAGTTTCCACTCTGCTCCCTCAGTAGCCCTGTGGCGAATCCCATTTGGGAGCAGGGGGATTGTTGTGTTTCCATTCCACAGACCCCAAACTAAGGATATGCTCTGTTCACACCAACAACTTCCTGCAAAGTGCTAATTCAGTATTGGAGCAGACTTCAGAGCTGCTTGGAAAGGCAAACTGTCTGTCTGGCATGTAGAATGAATGAATGATGAGTGCTTCCCACCTGCGAACAACACTCATTGAGTGTCAAAGAGTTTTGAATAAGACCCTGATTTTCTGGCTGTCACGCAGCACCCGGGGTGTTGACAGCAGGTTTCCTAAAGACTGTGTTTTCCATGACACTGAGTAATTAGTGATGATAGGCCCAACAGTGTGCTGGCATGGCCCACTTTCATTTTATGATCTAAGCCTCTTTCCTGCTAGCACTCTTTATTTCCCTCTATAAAACATAGTTTTGCATTTATTGTTAATGTAAAGCAAGACAAAAAATAATAAGTATCAAATGTCCACTGTGTTGTATAAATGGATATACAAATGTGCATTTTAACATACAGTAAGGTAAGATCCACTTGAAAGCACATTTTTCATTATATTTAAATGCCTCAGAAAGCTGTTTTCAAGCTGTGTCTGCAGTCGCAATTCATTAAATTTACTTCTGGAGCTGATTAAAAAGGGAAGGTGACTCTTGTGAGTTACAATATATAGCAGCTGTGATATTTCAAAGTACAATACTGTTACATTTTGCAGCCCACATGATTTACCTGTCTTTAATCCTCAACTATTGAAATATGTCTGTTCGCTCAACCATCTGCTTCTCATGAAAAGCCAGTACATCAAACATCTCCCACCATCCGCAAGAAGCTCAAAAGGAGGCAACGCTGAAAGTTATCTACCAATCTGCTGCTCCTTGGTACGTGAGGGCAAAACACACATGTGAACACACACACACACACACACACACACACACACACACACACAATAAAGGAGTGGTTTTGTGCCTGCTCCAGTAGTCTGAGTTGTGGCCAGGTAAGATCCTAGAGCAGTCAAGCATCCATCTGGAAAATAAGTCATACTCATAAATCATAATGCGCAGCCCCGTGGGTTGGCAAAGCACCATGGTAAATGTGTGTCCGTGAAAAAAAAAAAAAAAAGAGACAATTTACTGCTGCGACATACAGAATTGCCCTCATACAAATACAGATGTTTGTTGAGGAGCCAGAGCTCCATGTTCCCAGCAGCAGAGAACCGGGAGACAGGAGGCCTGTGAAAGCGCTTACCCTGCGTTACCTAATTAAGGTACTGCTGTGTATGGCATTGACCTGTATACTGGAGAGGATGCAAATGAATATAGAACCAAAGGACAGTTCAGATGTTTCTCACTGCCTGTCTAGTTTTTGTCATCATATTTGGTTGTTCCCAATGCATGGCTTTACATGATTTAGGGCAATTTTGTATGTAATGATGTATGTATGATGATGATGTATATATTTATACAGCACCGACATCTGTGAGATTATTTAGGATTTTTGACAAATGGAAAAGATAAAGGCTGTCGTTAATCTTATGAAAAAACCCAAACCAACAATGATTTATTCCATCTCCAAATTTGACAGCTGGACTGTTGTGTGTGTGTTGCCAATGTACCAACCAAACAATTTCCAGTATTTATGCTAATCTAAGTTAATAGCTTCCTGGTTCTACCTCCATAATTAATGCATACATTTATATCAATCTTCTCATCTACAATAAAAAGCGAGTGTATTTAAGTGTATTGCCCAAAAAATGCATCACAAATATAAAAATATAGTTTTTAAAATGGCTTTTGCAAAACAGCTGGACACTTGTTTTTAACAAATGTAACAGGAGGAAATAGTGCTTTATTTCAATTTAAGCGGGACAGGAAGAAGACATATCAGTCTTTGATACACACACAATACTTGTTAGTAGATCCAATATCGGTATGGCTCTGCACATGGGGTTTGTTGACAAAAAGAATATCACTAGGTATATCCTTTGAGTTATCAGAAAGCCAAACTTGATGAGCAGAGAATAAAAGAAAAAGGAACAGATTAACTGCTCAGGAGAAGTCAAGCCTGCTAAAATGGGACGTGACTGCCTCTGAGCCAAAACCTAGAGCGAGCCCTGGAGTTTCCTTTCAAAGATGAAAAGGCCTACAAGATGAGAGGGAAGATGAGAAGTGACGCAGATGTGGCTCCTTTTCTCTCAGACTGGGAGCATCTGCTGTCAGTATTAACCACAGTCTAGATTGAGTGTCACTGACTGCCATGCTATTGTGGATACACACACAGAATGTACTGCGAACCACCAATCTACTATGGAAAATACTGAAAGGATCTCACACCATCAAACTGAGGCATCATACCTCGATAAGCCATGAGCATCACGTGAAAGCAATGGCCATACCAAAGACACATCTGTTCCATGATTTTACAACCGGGGTCTTATTTTCATAATTTTAACCATCACATCTTATTACTTATTACATTACTGCAGATGGCTTGAGCAAAACAACACAGCAAACTTTGAAAAAAGATTAAATAGTTGCTGCTGTAATGACTTTCCAGACTTGTAAAATCCTGTCTGTATTACAAAACGTGCAGTGTTTCCCACGTCTGATAACACTTAATAAAAAATCAGTCTGTTACTCAAACTGGATTTCCTGGATCATGTTTTATTGGCCCCCTGGTACCCTAAACACACAGCCCTCTGCGCTGTTTTAACGCTCACACTCCGTGTTGTTCTGGTTTGGTCTCCACCAAACGCCAGTTACTAACTTAAGCTCCCTTTCACATAGCCTGTTTAAAGCAGGAATGATGCGCCATTATTCCACCTCACCTTCTGTTCCCCCGATTCCACGATTGTGTTGTTCAGCCATTTAGCTGGCAACAGAGATAGTAACAATGCCAAAATTACATCTGTGTAAATGCCGTGGGACACCAATACTGTTGTTTCACAGGTCAGACCTCTTTTACTTCCAAAACACTGGCATGCCGCCTTGTTTGGTTCACTGTAAAAAAGCAAAGTCGGCGTATGACAGTCGTTCTTTGCTGTGTTATTTTGCGATAAAAGGGGCTTTAGTCTGTCTGCTGCTTGGTGCTGGTAGGTGTACAGTGGATTTATCAGAGCTTTTTCACTGAAAACTGCCTCCTGCTGCTATTGGAAAGAAACCAAACAGTAAAGTTGCGGGCGATAAAACCGAAACAATGAGCTAAAGGAGGCAAAAAAGCTCAGTAGAGCTGAGGAAAGCTAAGGAACCGGGTGATGATTCTCTAGTGGTTCATCACTATGAGTCATACCTTTCACATTACAGTCATTTGATCAAACATTTCCATTTATCTCAGTACAGCTTTAAGGTTAACCCAAACTGTGCTGTAAGCATATGTTGCATTTTACAATATTATGTCAGACAAATCCTAATTCAACTTTGACCTATTAGTAATCCTCTGGGGAAATAATTTTGCACCTCATGTTTGCTCACTGACTCTGTCAAAGACACACACTGACTTACATTCATTTCCTGAAGACTTACCCTTATCGCACAACTACTTGCCCCTCTCCTGACCTAACCTAACCTTACCCTAACCATATACCAAGTCTTCCCCCTTAAAATTGAATGATTAACGTTATGGCTATGAACGAACTTCATGCAGCCATTAGTAAACAACAGACTGATCATCCGGAGGCTGCCTTTATTGTTGCGGGTGATTTTAATCATTGAAACTTAAAGACAGTGCTCCCCAAATTCCACCAGCATGTTTCCTGCCACACCAGAGGAAACAAAACTTTGGACCATGTTTACACAAACATGGCTGCTGCATACACCGCGACCCCCCTCCCCCACCTCGGACAGTCGGATCACTTCTCTTTGTTCCTCACCCCCGAATATTCACCCCTCATCAACTGTGTCAAGCCATCAGTGAGGACCATCAAGGTGTGGCCAGCGGGGACAGACTCTGTACTCAAGGACAAGTTTCAACACACTGACTGGAGTATGTTTGTTTCTCAGGCCACCTGTGGCTCACACACAGACATCAACAACTATACTTCCTCTGTTATGGAGTACATCCCCAACATCATCAACAGCGCCACGACAGAGAAGCAGATCACCACATACCCCAACCAGAAGCCATGGATGAGCAAGGAGGTGCAGCTCCTGCTGAACGCAGAACACCTCCCTCTGCAACTGGATTATGAACTTTCTGACCAACAGACCACAACATGTTAGGTCAGGCCACACCTGCTCCACCATTGTCTCACCCAACACTGGTGTACCACAGGGCTGTGTGCTGAGCCCATTCCTCTACTCCCTCTTCACCTACGACTGCCAACCTGTGCATGGATCCAACTCCATCATGAAGTACGCAGAAGACTCCACGGTGATTTGTTTCATCAGCATTAACGATGAAACAGCCTACAGGGAAGAGGTACAGCACCTGGCCACATGGTGCGCCAAAAATAACCTGCTCCTCAACACCAGCAAAACCAAGAAGCTCATCGTGGACTTCAGGAAGGAGAGAAGAAGCACACACCTCCAGCCCTGTCAAAAAAGCTCACCATTCTTCCTGAGGACACTGAAGAAGAACCATCTGTCTTCAGCCATCCTGGTGAACTTTTACCACTGCGTGATTGAGAGCATCCTAACCAACTGTGTCACAGTCTGGTATGGGAGTTGCTCTGTGAAAACTGCCCAACGCATCACAGGAACTCCACTTCCAGCCATTGATGGCGTTCAGAAGAAATGCTGTCTGCGTGGAGCTCGCAACATTCTAAAGGACGCCTCCCACCCTGCACATAGACTTATTACCCCCCCCCCCCCCCCCCCAAACAGACACACACACACACACACACACACACACACACACACACACCCAACCCAACCCCACCTCACTCACACACCCCTCAACTCCTCAATCCCCCACCGACCAAAGACTGTTACACCATCACCGCTGCACTACTGGACTTTTCTGTACACACAAACTTTAAGACATTTCTTTGTAGTGAAAACTATGTACTGAATATTGCACTAATCTAGTAACGTTAGGCAGCTAATTTATCATATGCCCATTTTCTTTTTGTAAATTATGTTTATAGTTCCTGCTTGTAGTGTACTTACATTTAATGCACAAATCCACCTGTATATGTATATT
Organism: Lateolabrax maculatus; assembly: GCA_031216445.1. Classification (NCBI taxonomy): domain Eukaryota; kingdom Metazoa; phylum Chordata; class Actinopteri; order Acropomatiformes; family Lateolabracidae; genus Lateolabrax; species Lateolabrax maculatus. The sequence goes on from CM062209.1 coordinate 27,327,606, forward strand.
TTCACCTGCATATTATGGTACTATTCACCTGTATATTGTTGTGACCTTGGAACCGAAGTTTTAGTTTTAGTTGTAATCAATCATTCAAGATATTCCTTATTAGTGTTCAAAAAAATCATCAGCTGGAGACGAAGTTCTGGGCAACAAAAGACTTTAATGTCAACATTAAAGGAGAGATGTTCAATGTGCACACAAGTTACACTTGAAGAGAGCTCCGACCTGTACTGGTGTGAGCCCTGACCTTTATACTCTTGGGATCACACACCACGCCTAGTGTCCATCCTCTTTAATACTGATTTCAACCGTTTTGTTACACCATTAGGTTATTTCCATGATATTCTTACTGTATGCACCATGGCTCCTGTCATGAGCCTGGCCTCAAATTACACCAGTATTCCCCGTTCTTTCCCTCATTTTTCATATTTACCTACGTTTTCACTGCTCCTAGACACCCTTGTTTCTAACTCATTCTGGTGGGTTTTTTTTAAAAAAGAAAACATGCTGATTCCTGCCAAGAGCGCTTAATGCCCAAGAATGATAGTGCCCAAACATAATTGGTATGTATGCTTCAAGGTTACAGTCAGATGCAGCACTTTCAACTGGTTCATACCAGGTCACCCTTGCAGGTGCACTTGGGTTCATGGCTGGGTTAGTGAGGATCACAAGTGAAAATCATATCAAATATGTTTTTTATGGATCATTTCTAACATCTACTTCTCATTATTATACTTCTTAACTATCACACATCATAACATATTTTGTCATCAGTTAGCATTGCATTTTATCTTTTCCAGCACATCACTTGTCTTATTGAAAAATATACCACAATATTACGTTCTTGTCTATATCTGTAAAATACTAATTTAATTTATTATTTATTATCTGTATACCTGTACTTACTGCTTTTTGCACCTCTGGTTGGATGCTAAACTGCATTTCGTTGCTTTGTACTTGTGCATGTGTAATAACAATAAAGTTGAATCTAATCTAATCTAATCTAATCTATGGGGACTTGTATTCTGTCCCCAAAAGGAAGGCGAGTCCCCACAATGTTACTGTGTAAACAGATGTCCCCACAACATGAGGTATACATGAACCCACACACACACACAAGCTATTTTCTCAGAAAGTAGTCTTTTCTGTATATTGAAGGCAGCTTTTTCATACTGAATAGAGATAAATGTTTAAGTATCTAAATAATGCTTTGTGATTAGAGGCATGTGCCTTTACATGAGTGTGTCAACAACAAACACACACTCTCTCATTCTCCTCCAAAATCTGCCTCAAGTGGAAATTTACAGGGATTAAAACCAGATGCAGAGTGTTTATCCAACAGCAGGTGGCTACAAAGTTAGTACACACTTCTCAAACTAATTTGTTAATACAGTGTACAGCGAGTGAGTTTGAGGGTTCCTCCTCATCACATGCTTTCCCCTTTTTGGGGGTGCTTGTTTATCAGTGTGTCAGGATGATGGACAGTCGTCCCAGCAACATCACATAACTGTGTTGGGTTTCAAAGGCTCCGCTGGCATGCCATACTCTTATGTGGGCATCCCTTTGAAGCCCATATCTGGTTCTGGGTATCAAAACAATACCAGGTAAATATAGAGGCCGACGTGTTCCTTATTGTATCAGAATCTGATGCTGAGTCAGATATTTTGGAGAACTGTTTGCACTCAACAAACACTGGTGCTCATAAAGGATACGTATTGAGGCAAAGTAACCTCCACACACACACGTCTACATGAACAAGAGCAACATGCAAATTATGATCAAAAGTCTTAGTTATGTGGATTTTTCATGGGACAAGTCATTTGAATGCATTGTACAATTGGGACAACAGGTGTATGATGATGATGTACCAGTACTGGGACATCCTACTTCATAAAGTAGCAGTTAGTAATATTATTATTAGTAGAGTCTCTTTTTTTATGTCCCTTGTCTTCAAGATTACAGACACAACAAAAACATGGTGCTGCTTGGCACAAAGACCTTTAAATTGTTGGAAAAAAACAAGCTACTGGCTAGCTTGACTTGAGGCTGGTGTCAGAAGACTTTGGCAAGAGCTCAAATTGCTGTGAGTGATACTCTCCACTGTATACAGTAGCTCAAGAGATACTACACATATTGCTTGCTGATGCATGGTATCACAAATCACTATTATTACATCATTATCTGAGGTTGATAAGGCCCCCTGGTACATTAGTAATCAGTCATTTGGATGATGCTTGTAATCATAATTCATTTCCTGGCCCACTTTGATTGTGTGGCTGACTCTCCCAGGCGAGTGGGCTGCCTTTTGGGTAATACATATGTCAGCCTCTCTCTCCCAGTCAGTTACTTTTGTCCTGGTCTGTTCTAACTTTACCTGGGCTCCACCTCTATTTATCCAGGTGGGGACATATTAGATAAATAAGGGATTGGAGCAAGATGGACAAACAAGAAGAGAAAAAACGTAAAGGTGGTGCTGAAAAGCAGAGCAATAAGAGGTTATCTTATATAAGAGACAAGGAAGTCCTTTGAAGCAGATGCAGCCAGATTTTTCAAAATAACAGGGAGAATCTGCTGTCAGCAATTATTATTATTATTATTATTATTATTATTATTATTATTATTATTATTATTTTGGCACAGTTACCTGTCAATCATCCCAGCCTGGTTGACCTGAAGCACAGAGCCCAGCGATACCTGTTCAACTGTTTTGCAGCTTAAGCAGTGAGACAGAAGACAACAAGGATAAGATTAGCATGGTTTAGGTTTGGCTAGCAGGCTATTCAGCTTTATGTGGTTTCTTTTGTTGAAACATGTTCAACTTTTCATAAAGCCATTGTGCTCGTCAATGTCACTTTTCCTGAACTGACCAATCACAGCTTAGATGGGGCGGGACATTATAAAAAGGTTCACGTGTTACAGCAGTCTTTGGAAATGTTGAATTTATGTTATGCATGAATTGTTCTGATTATTGATAAAGTTAGTACTTAGCATTAACACATTAGAGACTAAAAGCGATGTAAACCAGTTTTCTTGCACAGGATTTAGTGAAGGAACAAAACCTACAAAAGATTAATGTTTGTTGTATGTTTCTTAAAACACTGTATTTTTTTTAAATTCTTATAACATTACACTTATATACTAATTCATACTAATTACTCATCCAGGTTGAGGATGGTGCCTCTGCAGTGGACAGATGTCGACTGAGTCAGGATGCCAAGGTCATTTTAAGAGGCCAAGGTCAGGGGATCTAGATATGCTTCTGGGCCATTTTTCACTCCCAGTCAATCCCTGATTCCCTGATCTCCCCACTTCCCCATGATTGGTTTGTAGATGTGGGCCCTAGCAGCAATAACACTGTGACAATATGGTCCTAAATTCCCGACATGGTCAGAATTTATACATTGATGCCTTTGGTCTTTAAAACTCTAAATCAGCCACCTTTGTTTTGGGTTGATGACGAAAGATTTTAGCACATTTCTCTCACAATTGTCAACTCTTGTCTGTGCCAGCCTGTGTATAAGGGGTTTATAAACTGTATTTACTTTTATCAGTAGATAATTCAAGGACAAAGACACCAGAGTACAAAAATAAATGTCTTCCAAACAGACAGTGTATCCACTATGGCAGTAAAGTTAAAAATCTAAATCCCCTCATCTCTGCTTACTTAAACTGAGCGTGTGTCGAGCAGCCTGTTGCAGACACGCAGACAGGATCCGAGTCCTTGACCGGGGACGAAGTGAAGAGGCTGTGAGGTGGCTGCTTCAACACCACAGACCCTCATGTCAGCTGGTCCAGGATCAGCTGTGTCACACCTTTCCTCTTTGGGTGACGTGGAGAAGGAGCCCTGAGCTTTATGGCAGGGCCAGTTGTCTGTGGAAAACCTGACATTTCTTCCACAAACACTTCTGTGTATGGTCAACAAGCATGATTGGAAATTGCTGCTGGACAGAAATATTTTACAACACCTTAGTAAAGTCAATGCATTCACAACGGTTTGGTTCTGTTATAGGACTGATGACATTCCAGAATCCGCTGTAGCACAACAATAGTTCAACCACAACACAGCCCCCTGACAATCCAGGATATTAACAAAATGCTTGGCGTGAGCACAGAAAAAAAAAAAAAAGCGCTGACCTGAAGTGGGCTTCCGCCTGGTTCAACCTAAGCCTCCTGTCCTCAGCCTGATCATATTTCCTTCTCTCCACGGCTGTGATGAAGTGCCGGAATTGCGGTTTTGCATAACGTGGCATGACACGTCATATGCTGCAATCCATACGCCTAAGCCCTGGCCTTAGAAACGTTCACCCTTTGGTGTTGCTCTAAAAACAGTTCCTCTACCTCACTTGTGGTTGCTAGAGGCCTTAGTAGCTCTTGATTTATGGATACAGCTGTGTGCTGGCGATAAAGACACCTGTCCCTTCCTCCATCAGCACTTCCTTCCCACACTGAAGAACCCTTGTGCTAACCTGGGCTGCAATGTCACCTTGGCAACCTCAGGGTCAAGAGGGCACTGTTCTATTGACAGCCCCCCCACCCCCCTCACATGGCTGGGTTGGTCTGCATTCTATTGCACAGTCACAACTTTCCTGAGGAACAACAAGTAAATAGATACAACTGATTAAGATAATATCAATGTTATTGATTCACAAAGGTGTGGGATTAGGTGACTGAGGTAGTAGCATAATTAGTTTGGGGGTTATATAAGGCTACAATTGCAATTTAAAAGGACCAAACTGCTACTAGTTAAAGCTGCACTAAAAAAAAAAAATTGTTTTTGAAAACAATATATACAATGTCACATGAAATGACAAACCTGCAGTAAAAAGTGACAAACCTGCAGTTCCCCTCAGCTCTGCAGAGCATTTTACCCACTTTCAGCCCATTGTTTTGGTTTTCTGGCCTGCAGCTTTAATGTTTTGTTCAGTCTCACTGCTCTCATAAATCAAGTGAATACATGCAGATCCTATATATATGGTCCAGTAGGGGCCTCCTGAACTAACCAGTAGGTTCAGGAGGCTGTTATCACTCATTCATATCATTGATTCAATGTGAATAGGGTCCAGCAGGCTCAGGAGGCCGGATACAACAGGATGAATTCTACTTGATAGTGAAACAAGAAACACACACCACAAAGAGCTCAGTAAATTATACTTAGCACCTATAAGTTAAACTCTTCCTCTTAGTGAGGACAGTCTCAGATGACTTGTCATGTCTGGTGACCTGACTCACCAGACACTTTCTGGTGAGTCAGGTATCCTGCCCTTTTCCTCTGGGAAGAGAGTAAAGCCCCTTCCACACTGGATGAAAACACCCACTAACATCTGGCTTTTGTCTTTAGTGGGAAAGGGTACAATCGGCATTCATTCCCGGGTCAAATGACTCTGCAGTAGTCGGCTCCAGCGCTGATCGGCAGCGATGGAAACATGACACCCGGGCGGACACGCTAATGTTCGCCCCATTTCTGGCGCAATGCTGTGACACACGTTGATGCCTCCGTCGGTAACTTCTGCGACTCTTTGTCGTCTCAGCCACACATTCCATCCGTCTCCGTTGAAGCAGAGCTCAAACATCGTAGATGTTCAAAGAGTAACCACCGTAAGATTGTCATTGGCCTCCATGCAGCTTTCTACTGTAACCATTTTCTGGAGTGTTTGTGCAGTCGAACGTGACACACCAGGGAAACAAAAACAGAAAGAAAAACATTTAAAATACCTGCATATACGTGCTAAAAGATGCAAAAAGTGTATAAGACAGTAGACAAATGAGCTGCCTCCGTTATGCTCTTCTGCTGTGTGTGCTCATATAATACCACATGATAAGGCACCTTCCTAGTGGCGATATTAGCTGCTCCATTGCTGGCTGGAGCTTTAATTGCACTCCATGTACATTTTTATGAATATATATCACCAAATTTAAAACCACATGAAATCTGAAACGTTAACCTGAATATGCTGATCTAAAAAGTATACACAAGGGGCGGTTTGGGCTGTTGCTGGAAGCATCAAAAAGAAACAAGAAACAGAACAGATCAAACTGTTGTAATGGTGTTAGTAAGTGAAAATTATGACTCTGCAGTGGCTGTCCATGTGCTATAACGAACAAGAGCAGTAAAAGTATATTTAACATGTGCATCATATATTATATTTAACATGTGCATGTGTGATTTAAACAGACTGTGTTTTACCTGTGTAGTAGACCTCTGAGTGATCAACTGTATGCACAGTTGATCACTGCGAGGATATAGCATGGCCAGAAATAGCACACACTTGCAAGCCCTGTGCTATGCAAATTGTGGCAATTACGTGCTTTCTGATACATCAATTTGGAACGTATGTTTTTAGATTTAATGTAATATATTTTATAGTAAAAACTCATAGTTCCGTTTTTTAATTTCCTGTTCTAAACATCTCTTATCTCTTTGTTCTGAATAGGTTATTTATTCCCTTCCTGTGACCACTGGTGACTTGCTTTCAGCTCTGCTTTGTGCTGAGTAGGATCAAAGTGCTCTCCATTCCTGTACACTGATTCCATTACCTTTAATACATCTCTAAACCAAAGAACTTCAGTGTCGCATTTGCAACAGGAAAGTCCTGCATACTTCAAAATGTTGAGCCAGAGAATGTTGAGCTCTTTACCACAATTACATCCTTGTGAATCCTAGCCCTGACAAGTCCACCTGCCCAAACAAAGGGAGCATCATGGGATAACAGCCAGTGCCCTGGTGGTGCCTCAGTAGCACACTGCATGCATGCAACCTGGCTGGACCCCTCTATGGTAAATGGCCATGGCTATTGAATTTGCTCAGGTCTTAAATTCAGTCCCTCTCTGCAGATATCTGGTGTTTGAAGGCCACAGGGACCTGAGCCCATCATGATCTAATGGAACAGAACTCTTTACAGTGTATGAACAGATCAACAGTCAGGGTCAGGGGAAGCCAAACTGGTTTCTATCAAGCACATTAATACTGATCAGCAGAGGTTGGAGGTCCTGGTCTGATATAACTGAAACTTTGTTTCAGTCAGAAACATCCTGAGGAACTATGTCCATGCTGGATGATTCCACAGCCCACAATGTACATCCAGTGCTAACTAGTGTACCCTTTACATAGCAAGGCAGAGAGTAATGGTGTGAAGTGTTGGGGTGGTGGATGGGCATGTAGCATGTAGACTTTCGTGTGGGAGAGTTTGTGTTTCCCCAGCGTTAATCTTGCAACTAATTTAAAAAATATTTTTGGCCACTTGGAGGCAACAGAGAAAAGTTCTGAACTGATTTGATGTATCCTATTATAAGCTGATATGGTGAAATGATAAACGTAAGTCAACATTTATTCTCCTTTTAGCTCGTTAGGGAAATATCTTAAATGCTCCACTATGTTCAACAGCTAATCTCTGTGACAGTCTGCTGTTTGCTGTTGAACAGATGTACCGTGGCTTTTGAGAGCCTTTATAATGAAAGATGGCTAAAATGGTGCAATGAAAAGGTGAGAGTGAACAAAAACAGTATTATTAACTCATTATGAAGCTCCGTAAAGCCGAGGGGAGCTGCAGATTCAGGCGATAATTCTACATCAGTTCATCAGTATGAGCAGGGCCTCAGACATTGTCCCCTTGTTTTCGAGTTGTAACTTGATAGATTGGTATTAAACGAAATATGGATTATTGCCGCTTTAATCAAGCGTTCTATTTGACTAACCCTAACTATATATAGATATAATAAAAAGGAAGAATTTTTAAAATGTCAGCATTGGACATACAAAATGTTGTGTCATTGAACATAACCTTGGGTTTGCAGAATCGTCCAATACTGTTGTTCTTGTACATATCTTATGAAATATGTGGTTGGTTTTATGCTTTACTTCAAATGACTCTTTCCACAACAGGTGCAAAACATCTTGCTTGAAGTTGCGGACTACGCAATTCAGAGAAAAAGACTCATCTGGGAGACTGATCTTATTCCAAAATAAGCGTAGTAATGGCTTTAATTGTAGTCCTGTAATTGCCACATTGACCTGTCAGTCTGGATCACATTTAACTTTATTTGTCCCATTTTGTGTGTTCCTCCTCATTCTGAAATGACTCCACCAGACACATGGGCTTTTGGAAATTCTGGATGCTGCTAAGAAAACAGCTCAGTGGTCACAGATGTTAAAGGGGTTGTGCAAGAACACTCGCAGATGACTAATTTGTGCCACTGTTTTCAAGAGAACTGGAGAAAAGAATTGGCTTTTTTTTTTCAGACTTAACTCAGGTTTTTGTCATCCCGCTCAACTGACCTTTGAGGCAACTTCCGCCACAAGCATCCGATACCCTACTCAACCTTTGCAGTAAACCATATCTTATTACTCAGTGAGGAAGGCATGAAATCGAAGAATGAAAAAAACAGTCCCGCATTGAGACAGAGAAAACACCTTGTTGTATTCTCTTTAGCCCTCTCTCCTGCAGGCTTTTTCCTTTTTCTGTTGCCTTCGCCAACTCCCAAGAGCTCAAAACATTTTAACCACAGAAGTGACCCGCTGTACATCTCCAACTGCTCCACCATCCCCCAACACTGTAATTATGCCTCGCTAACGTTTCAAGGGATGTTTTCCCTTTGAAAGCCTCCCTCTTCTTTATGAAATGAAATGTGATCTGTGTTGTGGCACTCCTGACAAAAAGAGGGACATGAAAGGCAGAAGCCAAGAAAGGGCCTGTTGTCAGTGGAGATGCTGAGCCAGGGTTATGCTCAGAGGGGAGCTATCTGGCCTGTAACAGCCTGAGCTTCCTGGTCTACAGTTTTGCCATTTCTTCTTTCTCTCTCTCTCTCTCTCTCACTCACACACACACACACACACACACACACACACACACACACCCACACACACACACACACACACACACACACACACACACAAGCTGTGTTAGTGAACCCAAGTGCAAGACCCAGAGAGGTGAAGAGACTGGGGTTTGGATCTTGGTCCAGGTTTATTACAAGGCAGAGAGGCAGGGTGAATGAGAGCCAGGTGAGAGTGGAGTGGAGCTGGGCAGGGAAAGCCATGATGGAGGAAGCTGAAGATCCAGGGAGAATCAAGGGAATGATTGAACTAGGTGGAAGTCCACGACAGGGGAGCAAGACCAAGGGTTTGGAGACAGGGACTGGAGCGAAGCAGACAGAACTGCAGAGGAAAGGAGAAACAGGATTAGGGAATGCAGGTAAAAAGCATACATTATCTATGCTACAAAGCTGGCTAAAAACGGAGACTGACATAGCAGGTACTACAATCTGGCAAGGTGAGTGTGTCAGGGATGAGCCTTTGTAGGAGTCTTGATTGCAGGATGGGATGCAGCAGATGAGGCGTTCCAGGTCCAGCACACCTGTCTCCACTCAGGCGGTCACACACTGACACAAGGAGAGAGAGAGAGAGAGAGAGAGAGAGAGAGAGGGAGAGACAGAGAGAGAGAGGGAGAGAGACAGAGAGAGAGAGAGAGAGAGAGGGAGAGCGATAGAGGGAGAGACAGCTAAGCAGAGGTGGGGGCCATGACACATATTCCACCTACCTGACGTACATTAAGTATTCTGTGACAATCTTTCCATATTTGTTCAAGCATCTTTGCACTCTGCATTATTGCATTATTTCTCTATTTTATTGTCCATGTTGTTGTGTTTCATGTTCATATTTACTTATTTACTTTTGTAAATACATTTATATTTACATTTGTACATAGTAGTTAAATGTTTATGCTTACCTTTGTTCTACTTTGTTATCCTTGTTACATGTATCCAGTAACTACAGTTACAATTCTAAATGTTGTTACAGGAAATTTGCAATCTTGGAATAGGAGGTGTTTTACTTTTCTGATTTCTGACAGTACAGAAACAGAACAGTTCAACCTCTGGGAAATACACTTTTCAGAATTAGAATCAACTTTATTGACCAAGTATGTGCACACACACAGAAAAAATAGAGATCGAAACAGACACACAGCTAAGCAAGGACAACCAAGCTGAACGAAGATAAAATAAACAAAAAAATATACAGTATTTTTACACATATAATTTAGGGGGAGTTATGTGCTGGAACTATTTGAAGCTATGGAACTTACAGTCGGCTGCAGTGACTATTGCTTTATTGTCATGTCATATCGGAGTTATCGTAATTATGAGTTTGTGACATTTACCTCGACATCCAAATCATAAACTAGACTGGCAATGTCCGATTTTTCATAATACGGAAGTGCCTGGAAACCAAGCAAACATAAATGCCTCACGTCAGCCAGTGCCCCATTCAGTGTTATAAAGCCAGTTAGTGGATGTTACATCTTTAATGCACACTATTTTTAAATCTCACATGACCAACTCACACAACTGTCCTGAGTTGTCTTGTGTGATATGCACGCTCACAGGACGAAACTACAGTAATCTTTCCCATCCATCTGACATGATGCGAATGAGTGGCATGTTAGTATCTTAAAGTCACTGGATTATAAAACAATGAGTGGGTGTTCACTAATCCAATTTAATCTAATTTACTCAGGCTGATTCATTCTAATTCTAATCTGATTCATATTCCTAACTGCCCTTTAACGGTGTGTTTTCAGTGAAAAACATCTGGAGGCCCGTCATCGGCTCAAGGTCTGTGGGCCCAGTTCAACACCCTCGCTAGCTCACACAGTAAAGTGAAGACCAATCTTTAACAGTGGTAACCCACTAGAAGGTGCCACCCTTCCAGCAAAGTCCCTGTAAGAGACTAAATCAAAATAGATGCCAAGTCTGCTACTTCAGACTGGCCACAGGACATTTATGTCTGTAAAGCCATGTAGAGACTGTCAGACTGTAAAATACAGTCTGACAGTATGGAAGGGCGTGTGAGTATGGCATTCAGTGTAAAAGAAGCTACTGTAGCAGTGGGGTCAATAAGACAAGAACAAACTCAGGTCCCTAATGAAAAGCCTGGAGGGACACTTGGCTGGAATACTGGTTGTAAAGTAAGCCTAGAGAATCAGGGATACTGACTCAGTTCCTCCTGCAGGACTCACTGACAGCAGACAGAATGTTAAGGCTCCACCCCCACTTACACTTTTGATACTTTGAATACTCTTTGGTAAACTATTACTACTTACTATCTTTTTGTTGCCATTTTTAGTTGGTACACATGTTAACCCACGGCTGAAGTGATATAAAGAGGGCGACTCCTTGGCACTGACTACGTGTAAAACAAATACACTATATAAGTGTGTGTTAACTCTGTGTCTTATCCATTGATCTGATAATCCTCTTCGTCACCTCTCCCGTGGCTCTTATGGTGTGTCCTCTGTCAGTCTCACTCCTCGTCTCCTCTGCTCTCTCCTTCCGTTTTCTTCTCCTCTCTCCTGTCCTGGTAATAAAAAGGATGTCATCAGCATATGCCAACCAAAATCTAACCAAATCTCTCATTTGTTGATGCGATGATTGGATTATAAACACATTATTCATCCATTTATTTTAAACATTGACATAACCAATTATTTGAACACACCAACCAATATCATACTATACAAAAGCAAACCATTAATGCTCTATTCCATCCCATAGGGAATAAATAGTTGTTGATGCTTATTATTCCATATGGGCTGAAAGTCACACAACACAGCTACACTATTGGATACCAGCTACAGGCCAATATTCAATGTAGCAACAGATCAATCAATCAGCATTTTTTTGCTACTTATGACTTTGTACAGATGTCATATGTGCAGTTTTTATATTATATTGAGGTTGTTTTTTATGCTATACAATATATTACAATACCATTTGTGCCACTGTGATGGAAAAAATATAGACCCTGTAAGTCATAATCATTACTTAGTATCTCATAATTATATCGTATAATTAGGACTTAGGAAGCCAGCCTCTCCTCTGTCTTCTCCAAGCCATAATGGAAAGACAGTGAGGCAAGTGAAGTAAAGATAAGGTTTGAGTTAACAACAACTTTGCTCGTCACTGAAACTTCAATAAACCTTTACAGGTGTAAGAGTTATTTATCAAAACGGCTGTTCAACAAGCATAAACATGTAGAAATGCGATATTTCCACCTGCTTTGACCCCGGTCCCTCGATATGTTTTAGAACCACAGTGCGCTGGTTTAGCTTAAAGCTAAGCTAACAAACTGTTTGCATGCTTATGCTTGATGAACAGCCGTTTTGATAAATTACTGCAACACCAGGTCATCATAGAGCAGGAATATAACTTCCTTATTGTTAAGTGTTAGGCCATGGGTTCCAGACTCCTGTCTGCTACAAGCTCTTGCCCTGAAAGACGCCTCTCCCTTGGGTGAAGAGCTCTGTAGCTTTACTCCACACTTATTACTGATGTACATTGACTTAGTTATGCCATAAAGTTTACCCCTACACCAATTTGGATAACTTTATAATATGATCCCTAATGCCAAATACAATCAACAGCCTTTTTAAAATCAATAAAACATGCAATATTTTATATATATATATATATATATATATATATTTCTTTTTTTTTCCTTTAGATCCGGGGTTATTCATGAAACATTAAGGGCTGTAGCCTCAGACACCGAGGCCTAACGGCGCCACTGGTCTAGATCATTGTGGTGGATTGATCAACATTGCCATTCCTCCACATGTGGCTAAAACACCCAGCCAGAGATATTCTCTCTCTTCCACTTTTTTTATTATTTACAAATAATCTCAGGGTTATAAACAAATTTACTGTGCATCAAGTGACCCTACTGAGTGGTATCAAACATCTCTGTACACACCTTTGAGAATCACACAGTTTTATTGTAGTATTAAAACAAAGTTAGAGGCAGCCACTGTCTTACTAGAGACGCATGGAAAACAATATTTCTGCAACTCTGTCTGTTTTTCTACTGGTCTCTTTAACGTAAAACTTTACCCTAAAAATATTCATATTCATGTAGTATTTTTGGTTCATTGTTGTCCATGAAGAGTAAAGTAAGTTCAGATACAGCAGGCACTCATTAATCAAATGAGGAAGGGCAATCAGATGACTGAACATCCTGCATGTCTGCCATCTCTTAATCTCTTGTAAATCAAAGACACGTCCGAAATAATTCTACTTCTTGTTCCACTGAACTGTTTTAAGTCTATCTTGTGTGGATGGACATAAAGGAAAAACAAATAAGAATGATTATGAACACATTATATCTCCATGTACACAGGATGTAACATACCCTGTCTGACTTTTTTTTTTTTTTTTAAAGGAAATGAGCTCATAACATTAAGAACTATTTTCCTTACAGCTGCACTATTTACCATTACTATTTAGGTCATCCAAGTAAATAATGATTGATTTATCCCCATAACATTTCAGGAAGCTGCTCTCATACAGCTAGTTTTAATTGTTTTATGTTTGCTCCAACTCCTCCAGAAAACACTAAAAATGCATCAAATCATTATGTCTTGCATATGTAGTAAAATTATGTCAAGGTGGAAATCACACATTTTGAATGACATGAGTCAACACAGAGGCACTGTTGAAACTTCTTTAAAATGGCCTCAGAAAAGACCAGGTTTTTTTTCAGTCTGCATTTAAAGCTATTGGCTCTATGGGTGGAAAGCTGAATTTATGTTCAGTTTGAAATGGAAATATAATGCGTTTTGCATCTTTATATATCAAACAGACACTGTAAACTGTATACAAATATACATAACATATAATATAGTATATGTTCATGTTTATTAGATTAATGTATAGACCTATATCTTACCTTCCCTTTCCCTCTAAAATACTTGAGAAAGCAGTCGTCAATCAGTTATGTGATTTTCTACACAACAATAGTTTATTTGAGTATTTTCAGACGTACATTAAGTATTCAGATTGAGAATGCATCATAGCACAGAGACAGCACTGGAGAAAGTGACAAATTACTTTCTGATTGCATCAAACAAAGGATTTGTCTCTGTACTTGTTCTGTTAGATATTATTGCCGCTTCCGTTACCATTGACCATTAGATCCTATTACAGATACTGGAACATTTGATTTGCACCAAAGGACCTAAGCTGGTTTAAGTCCTACTTATCAGATAGATTTCAGTTTGTCCATGTAAATGATGAATCCTCAGTGCACACCGAAGTTAGACACAGAGTTCCACAAGGTTCTGTGCTTGGACCAATTTTATTCACCTTATATATGCTTCCTTTAGGCAATATTATTAGGAAACACTTCATAAACTTTCACAGCTTCGCAGATGATACTCAATTATACTTATCGATAAAGCCAGATGAAACCGATAAGTTAGCCAAGCTTCAGGCATGTATTAAGACATAAAAGACTGGATGACTTGTAATTTTCTGCTGTTAAACTCAGACAAAACTGAAGTTATTGTTCTGGGTCCTAAACACCTGCGAGACACACTATATATAGATATAGTTACTCTAGGTGGCATTGCTCTGGCCTCGACCACCACTGTAAGGAATCTAGGAGTAACCTTTGATCAGGACATGTCCTTCAATGCCCATATAAAACAGACTTCAAGGACTGCCTTCTTCCACTTACGTAACATTGAAAAAATCAGGCATATCCTGTCTCAAAAAGGTGCAGAAAAACTAGTCTGTGTATTTGTTACTTCTAGGTTGGATTATTGTAATTCCTTATTATCGGGCTGCCCCAATTAATCTCTAAAGACTCTCCAGCTGATCCAGAATCCAGCTGCACGTGTACTGACAGGAACTAGCAAAAGAAAACATATTTCTCCAATATTATACACGGTTACTTGTGGTTCCCTAAAGTCTCTAAAAGTAGAACAGGAGCCAGAGCCTTCAGTTTTCAAGCTCCTCTTCTGTGGAACCAGCTCCCAGTTTGGGTTCTGGAGGCAGACACCCTCTCTTCGTTTAAGAGTATGCTAAAAACGTTCCTTTTTGATAAAGCTTATAGTTAGGGCTGGCTCAGGTGAGTCCTGAACCATCCCTTAGTTATGCTGTTATAGGCTTAGACTGCCATGGGATTTCCCATGATGCACTGAACCTCTCTCTCCTCTTCTCCCTCTCCATCCGCAAGCATTCTTATCCCACTAATAGATGTAACTAACGCCACCTTTTCCCTGTAGTTTTTGTGCTTTTTCGCCTTCTCACTTTCTGCAGGTATTTCTTCCTCTGGAGCTGTAGATTCTGGATCTGTGATTGCAGGCCGTCTACTGCCCCCATGTTCCTGCTCCACACTCACTGCTGCAGTTGTTATTATTATTAGTCTGATTTGTTGTCTCTCCTCCTGTTCTGTCTCCCCTCTCCCCCTCTCTCCTCCCCTTTCAACCCAACTCGGTCGATGCAGATGGCCCCCCCACCCAGAGCCTGGTTCTGCTCGAGGTTTCTACCTGTTAAAAGGGAGTTTTTTCCTCACCACTGTCACCAGGTGCTTGCTCATGGTGGAAACTGTTGGGTCTCTGTAAATAATATTTTAAAGAGTATGGTCTAGACCTACTCTATGTGAAAAGTGTTTTGAGATAACGTTTGTTATGATTTGGCGCTATACAAATAAAATTGACTTGACCTGACAAGAGCAAATGGTTCTACAGTTAGATTTGTTGGAGAAGACTCTCAGAGAATCCTGAGAGCTAACCCCTTCTTAAAAAACATACATTAACATTCAATCTAAATCAAATCAAAAATACCAAATATACAACATAAGGAGGAATATGGGGTGAAGTATTGACTATGGGGGGCATATACTGGATGTTGTATACTTGGAGTCAAGGCAAAACAAGTCCCACTTTGATTTGATATGAAATGTACAGATTTCTGCCTTCATGAATTCTTAACATCTACCCTAAGAATCCTATCCTAAGAATGGAAGTGTTATCATGGTGGGATGTCACAACGACTTTGATGACTTTTCTTCCTTCTTAGTGCCATGAGGAAGATAGAGTTGTCCAGTGCAGAGAGGACCACAGAATGTAGGGAAACATCATGTCACATAAGGGGGTATATCAGCAGATGTGAAAATAGTAGCAATAGACGTCAACAGCAGTGTAACGAGTCTGAGGGACATGATGAAAGTGCCTGTGGTGCATCTTGGTGGTATCAGTCTGTTGCTGAAGTTGCTCTTGTTTTTATCCACAAAGGAAATGATAGACAAGGGGCTAGGGGGAGACAAGACCATACATGCAAGCAGTAGACAGGGCAGTTGACACAGAGCAGGGCCAGAGCATAGGACTGTTGTAGAACATGTCATAAACTGTCTTTAAACCTTAAACCAAGTAAGGGATGGCAGGCAACTCAAGCAAAAAAAGTGGTTTATCAAAGTAGAGTCCCTTTAACAAAGAAACCATATTGCATGCTGGTCCACAGAACTGTACTTTTTGCTCTCACTCTAATTCCTAGTGCTGTATGAGTTTCCATTCAACCATTAGTTTTATGTTTGAACAGGTCCAGCTGTGGATAAAATTCTTTCTTCTGCCTGAACTGACTGAGTAAAAACTGTCATCAGATCGCTAGGAAATTAGTGTTTCCTGAGTACATTTTACAAAATTTTTACGACAGCTTCCCGTCTGTTTTTCATGACATTACTTCAATGATGCAAACGAGCTGATGTTATTACCTATCCCCCTATGTAAAAAACCCAAATATATCCAATAGGAAATATGGACAATTCCACAATGCTCCCTCTGAGAACATCAGACCAAAAAAATACCTCAATGCCCAAACCCTTTAAAGATTTATTCATTTATTCAAGTGTTAGTTGTACGCTGTGAGGCAATTATGTGGTTTGTGACAATTGGATTTAAACAATTTAGGTATTTTCTTTCAAACCGGGATGATGAAAGTTCATTAGTTGAACTTGGCCAGCAGCTGGGGGTGGAGAGGCTTGTGGGTAAAAGGGGAGCTGTGTATCATGAGTGGTTTGGCAGATGTACTTTAATTGCTTCACAGACAGTCTGAGGCAGGAGCAGAGATGTTTGAGCAGATGGTGTGTGTGTAAGCCTGCAGAGGACAGGGAATAGAGGCAATGTGAGCTGTATGTTGCATATATCATTTTATGCTTTTGATAGAATTCATATAAGTTCATTTCAATTTATACATACTGTACTTTTCCAAAGCAGAATATGATCTAAGGTCAGTGCAAATTCACAAAAAAGTTATTATTTCGTTGGAATATGGTGTCACTTCATTTTTTTAATTTGTTTTAGTATAGTATAGAAGGATGAGGCATGTGTCTTTTGTTCAGCTCGCAGCGGGGCACTGGGTCTTTCCCAAACTTCAGTCAAGAGCAGAATATGTCTATTATTACAGGGCAGATTTCCTTAACATGTATTGTTGGTAGTCATGATCCCCATAGGATGATGACAAATGTTCCCTAGTGCCACCAGCTGGTGAGAAAATCCTATAATAAGAGATACTGAAATTAATATTGAAATTTAAGTTTGAGATCATAAGTTTGGCCTGAACTCAGATCACTACGTCTGGCTCAAACAAGGTAGGCCTACTGCTCATCACACGGCTGATACCATCCTGACACTGTAAATCCTAATTTATCCAGGCAACCCACATAAATGTTTAGGACTGTCAAAATGATATTGGGCCCCTTTTAGACATTGTATAGCGCAGGTCTAAGGCGAAAGTGCATTTAGGGCATGTCCAAATCCACTTTTGCTGGTTTAGGCAGAAAGGGGTTGTACTTAGTCCCCCTAATTAATTGTAGGTGTGTTTTGGGTGTTACATGAATTAAACCTACCAGTGCCATCTCCCATTCTCTTTAAAAGCCAGGTGCACTTGCACCTTGGCACTTTGCTATTGAACAGTGGATTTGGCAAGTTGGAGAAACGAGTAATGGGTCCAATCAGTGCAGTTATAATTGCTGATAGGTGTATGGGGACCTGATCACTGTGATCTTCAAAAAGTTAATAATGAACATTTTTTAAAAGATTGTTCTAATATATGGAGAGGTACAGAATCATCATACAAAAACAAAACAAACAAAAATAAACATCATAATCCACTGGGTTATATTTAAAAAACATTAGTAAAATACAATGTGAAATAAAATCTCTAAATGAAATGCAATAATCCTGCACAAAGCCAGTTTGCTTACCAGGCTACAGTTGATGCAGCTTTTCTGCCAGCTGATCCCTCAGCGCCCAGGCTTCTGCTGCTGATTTTGGTTCACTGGCAATTGGCGCATACAGTACAGCATTTCACTTTCCTAAGTCCTATAATGTGTCCACATTTATGTCCAGGAGAGACATCCATGACGCATGGCAGTGTTATGCAAAGAATGTCATAAAGAATGTTATGAGGGCTGTAATGGCTAACTGATCAAAACATCTTGTGCACCGGCCAATAGCAGGAAAATACTGCGCCACTGACTTTAGACTTTAGTGGAGCATTCGCTTTCCGCTGCCTCAATAAAGCCATGCACCAATAATGCGCCTGACCACACCTCATTTTAAGACCAACTTAAAATGAGGTGTGGTCGAGTACACACCTCAAAGTACATTTACAGTGTTATGCTGAACACAAAAATGTTTTGCTTTCTTGACATAAAACTGCAGCAGTTTTTACATATAAGTGATACTGCGTTTCTAACAGTGCGCTACTGTGAGTAAAACCATCAGAAAGTCGCTATGCCCCTAATACTAGCTAGCTAACTCTTGCTATAATGGAAAGATTTCTGAAAAAAAAGGGCAATAAGATGCCCAGCTCGAAGATGATATCTCAGTTGCAAAAAGGCCACAACCACTGAACTCCTGGCCAACTAAAATTCATAGACATGAGCAAGCATTCATAAAGTATGACTTTACTGCAGCAAGTAGGAATGGCCGTGATATCCACAAATCTCTTCTGTGCTTTGAGACCCTCACCAACGCATCTTAAAAGCCATCTAAACTTGAACGCCACTTGAAACAAAAGCACCTAACAGAAGCCAACAAATCAACAGACTTTTTCAAATGAGGAGCACCTAGCCATGCAGTTCACTAGGTTCAAGCAGCAAGTTTGGGTTCTGAGCACTGAAGGCATCCCTTTTGGCCACATAACACATTGCATGTGCAAAGAAACTGCGCACAATAGAAAAATTAAATTGTACCAGATACCGGGCAATTGCTAGATGAGGATGGTGCCAGCAAAATCAATGCTGTATCACTCTTGGATAATTCTGTGAGCTGACAGATCGGTGAAATGGCTCAGAACATGTCCACTCAGCTTTTGGAGCGAGGGAGAGAAAGTGAATATTTCGCTCTACAATGCTGCAGATCTGCTTGTATACATCATAATAATTGCCCAGGAGAGCTTTGTTGAGGAAATAGTATTTTGTCCACAGGAAAAGACAATTTTTACATTTTTGGTTGAGCAAAGTCTCATTCTTCATTTTCTCTTGTATGACAAATATTAAATATAAGTTCAAGTTCATGTGGGGTGTAATGAACACTGAATGCAGTCTCTAAGGGCATCATTCAGCTTGAGGCTATTGAGTGAAAAGCCATACAGGCTTTAGACTTCAAACTTGTCAGGTCCATGCTGATCCAGAACCCAGAAGCAAGTTTCCAGCTTCAAGATACTGTTCAACCAAATGCAGCTGAGATGAGTAAATGAATAGTAAAACGTGCTAATAATACAGTTGCTTGGTTTTGTTAATTATCGTTCAATAATTGAACTGTGTACACATGTAGAGAGTGCCTTCTTTTAAATAATTTTGCGTTTATAAAGATGTGAAATGTGTCACCTTCATATGCCCTGGCTCAATGTTTTTACATTTTCCAAATTTAACGCAATAAACATTTCCCCTAATAATCATGACCAAATATATAACCAAACATATGCCAACAGTAATATTGATGATAAAAACAGGTCTGACCATTTAACATCATCCCTGTGCTATAAAACAGCTCCATGAGAAAGCCATGTCTTTATGCCCTGAATATGATACCCAAAACAGATACTGTGATGTACAGTAAATCATGGCTTCAAGCTCCTCGACATGTCATGGAAAGACAAACAGATGAAGTATCAGAGTGGAGAGCTCCATTCTGTATCAGTGGCAAATGTGTATATTAAAGGAAAATATATTAAGGTTAAATAGAAACGAAACAAAAATAACTCACTTGCTTTACTATCGTACTTTAACAAGAAGGATGATTGAAAAGTTATTTAAATAAACATAGTAGAGCGGGCATGATCTTCGTGGTGCAACCTCCAAGTTTATTGAAACATTAGTTTCAATTTTATTATTTTAAATTTTTCTGGTATGAAATTGGATGCAAACAAAAATATCTAGAAACTGAGTATGTGCATGAGGTATTTGTTTTGATTCAAAATACACACTCAAATACACTGTATTCTTGTAAAAGTGGTCCCACCCCAGTGACAAAAGGTACAACTCTGTACCTTGTTTGATCAGTGTATATTTTCTGTTCTCCAGGACGCTTCATTAGGAACAGCGGGCATATTGCTCCCACAGTATGGGTGGGCCTGGAGTCCCTCTTTAGGTCTGGGCTCAGCTCAAACATAATATTGCCTAGGGCCTGGGAACCATCTATCACAGTGCTGTAGCACACCATGGGTTGGACTGTGAGCCCCCTTTGGACAAGGATGTTTGTGTTCAATGTCCAGTTTCAGGACAAGTGTTTCCCTATTTTCCCTGTGAACCCATATTACATGAATTTACATTTTCCCTATGGACAGAGTAAACTGTAGTAATACATGTGGTATGCAAGGGAGCATGGTCTGTTTCTTCTTCTTGTTTTCATGAAGTGGCAGAGGGGCACAGAGAATGACTTGCGGCTGTTCTGCCCTATCTCCTGAGAGCAAAGTCATTCTTTGGTATTTATGGTTAAGTATAAGTGGCTGCTTGGGGTGAATGAACAAAAATAATCTAGAGTTCTGATTTGCACAAATATCACAATGCAATACAATTTTCTTAACTTATCCTAAACCAAATTCACAATTTCCATTGAAAGTCTGCCATGTGAACCCATGGTGGAATTGACTCATGGGTTGGAATACTTATGAAGTTATTAGATCACTGAAATCCCTAATGGATATATTAACATTGATCATGTCTTAATTTTTCAAAGTAAACTCAGGATTTTCCAAAGTACACTGGACTCAGCTTCCACTTCGAAAATAACACACGTGGCAGATTCACACAGAATTAAAGCCTCCAGTATTTTAACAGATCTCTTCTGGTCTCCAGTAATTTAAGGCTGCATAGAGCTTTGGACTTACACTATTGGCTTTCACTTTATGTTTTTTGCTGTCCTCTTTGCACAGCAAGAATTCCATGTGTGTGTCTTCTCTCATGTCTTGGCCTGGGTTGATATGACAGGGAGTGGGGTCACGCTGCTAAAGCCATCAACCTGTGCAGGTCGGAGCTTGATAAATCAACTTGTAATAACACATGTCAGCAGGTAAGTGGGGGCAGGCTCAGTCAGCTACTGTAAATCTCTGTCCAGCTACTGTCCACAGACTCTCCTGACCACCCCCTGCTTTAATGCTGCAAAACATTTTTCAGGTCTCCCAGCCACTTTCCTTTCCATCTCAGAGGCAAAGCAGTTTATTGAGGTGCTCTGTTAATGTCACTTGAATTCAGACTCTTCACATCCTCACGTTGAGTTTCATTACCCTACACAGTTCATAAAATGATGTGACTAAGGGTCTGCTGAATGTAAATCAACAACCTATTTATTGCCATAACAAATGTATAGATTGTATGCCATGGTTGAACTGTGTGAGTAATAAGACTTTACTGAAGAAGAAACAGGACTTGTGGGGGCAGAACTCAGGTAGGTGAAGTCTGCTGAATTGGATACCAAGTTAACAAGAAACGGCACTCTTAACTTCCCCTTTAATGCTCATTGCCTTACAAGCCCTTTAGTCCAAAATGGATATGGACTCGGAGAGCAGGACACGCATATATCTGGTTGCATTCTGTATATACATTCCACATGGCCATAAATGGATCTGCAACGATCCTCACAGGCATGGGCAGATGACCAAATGTACACCACAGGCCTGTGTGCCCTTGTGAGTG
The DNA here is from genome assembly GCA_031216445.1 of Lateolabrax maculatus. Taxonomy (NCBI): domain Eukaryota; kingdom Metazoa; phylum Chordata; class Actinopteri; order Acropomatiformes; family Lateolabracidae; genus Lateolabrax; species Lateolabrax maculatus. The sequence goes on from CM062209.1 coordinate 27,349,570, forward strand.
TGTAAAGTTTAATTTGAGTTAAACTTTCATGTTGGGGACATGGGGAAGCCTAGCGCTGACTACATGACATTTGCCACAATGCCTGAGATCTGAAAAGAGGCGATGAAAAAGGAGATGCAGCATGCGCACACATTCTGGGACTTGTGGCATGTTAATATCACAATCATTTGCTTCAGACGCAGATCTCTCCTTTTCTGATGCTTTAGTGAGTCAGCTCTGTTGCTTTGCTGCCCCTGAGAACTTTCTGTGGCAGTGCTGATATTTATTCTTTATTGTGGGGACACTTTCCAATGATGTGAGTACCATGCTACACTGCAACCACTACAACCCATAATAGCAAGAACATTATACCACAATCGTCATCCTTTTTATCCGAATACTTAATGCATCACTTCCTGTGTGTGGTGAAAACTTCCTGTCACTGGTCCCACAGTAGCTGGAAGTTTGCTCAATACAAGGCTGGTGTAAATATTTAGCATGTACTAAAAATAAAATAAAAAAACACTAAAAAACAAGCCAGCATTTCTTAGTATTTGGGGAGATTATAGAATGTATGATGTCACCCACAGAATGGCCTCTAGCTTCCAGTGAAGCAGGATGAGAAACCAGAGTGAAAGCCTTGTAATATTTTAGCCCTCCGCTGTGGAGGCATGATAGATGAGGCAGACAGCCGTCTTGGATCTTCCGACTGAGGCTGGGATCCAGGCCTGGGTCACCCAGAGTGCTTCCCCCCTAAGGGCCAGCTGTACCTTCCTCTGGTCTGGCCTTCTTTTTAAGACCATGAAAGCTGCAAGTATGAGAGAGACAGGGCAGCTCAGCATGTTTATTTCCCTAGGTTTTGGTAAAGGAGTGTGTGTGTGGGAGTGGTAGTGTGTTTTCACTCATCCCTAGATTCTTGAATGTAAAATTCAGTACTGCTGCCGAAATGCCTTTGGCCTGTATTACTCATGTGAAAAGCTGATATAGATATTGGCAACCGTCTGTCTTTCCATCTTTTTCAGTGAACTATATGACACAATAACACACATGTAACACAGAGCTGTGAGCATGCTACACTTCTAAAGTGCTGCTGTTATTTAAAAACTGCACTGGACTTTAATATTTTGATAATGGTTCAGATGCAGAGACACTGCCTAAATTCTGTCCAAACCCTGCATGTAATTGCCACAGGGAACCAGAGGTCTAGAGCTTCTCTATGTGAAAGCGTCTTGAGATAACTTTTGTTATGATTTGGCGCTATACAAATAAAATTGACTTGACTAGGGTTTCTGGTTACGAGTGGGAGAGGCAAGTTGTTAACTGCTACAGTTTACATTCCCCCCCCCACCCCCCTGAGAAGTTCAATGCATCATGGGAAATCCCCTGGCAGTCTGGGATAATAGCAGCATAACTAAGGGATGGTTCACTATAAATAACTATAAGCTTTATCAAAAAGGAACGTTTTTAGCATACTCTTAAACGAAGAGAGGGTGTCTGCCTCCCGAACCCAAATTGGGAGGTGGTTCCACAGAAGAGGAGCTTGATAAGGAGCTAATGTTGGAGAAATATGTTCTCTTTTGTTAGTTCCTGTCAGTACACGTGCAGCCGCATTCTGGATCAGCTGGAGAGTCTTTAGAGACTCATCGGGGCAGCCTGATAATAAGGAATTACAATAATCCAACCTAGAAGTAACAAATGCATGAACTAGTTTTTCTGCATATTTTTGAGACAGGATATGCCTGATTTTTATAATGTTACGTAGGTGGAAGAAGGCAGTCCTTGAAGTCTATTTTATATGGGCATTAAAGGACATGTCCTGACCAAAGATTACTCCTAGATTCCTTACAGTGGTGCTGGAGGCCAGGGCGATGCCATCTAGAGTAAATATATCTATAGATAATGCGTCTCACAGGTGTTTGAAGTAGCAACAATTATCTCTTATGGGAGACAATAAAGTAACCTTAACCCTTAACCATAATGTGAAACATTGGTGGAGTTCCCCTTTAATTTCTAGTCTTTTTAATATACATAACTTCAAATTGTTCAGTCATGAGTTAATGTTTGTTCAATAATTTGAACATCCTGAGAGAAAATATTTGCATGTAAACAGACATACTATGAGTTTAGAATACTGTCCCGGTGAAGTTCTGCAGCAGAGTTGGTTGCACACAACAGCTGCTGTCATTTCCTCTGAGTCAACAAAGGCTGAACGCTCACAGCACCTTCTCATAAAAACCAAATATTCAGACATCCTACAAAAGCATTCTGTCATGGCTGACATCTGTCAGCCATGTGGGGAGGAAAGGTGCTTTAGGTGGCACATGTTCACGCATAAATAACGTAACATTAGAGTGGACTGCAGGTGTGAAATACTGCTGTGCTGAAACAGTGCTGCACGGAAGGCCGTAGTCACTGCTTTTATGATACAACTCCACACTTTGCAAATTCACTTACAGCTTTGTAGATGTGGCTTTCATCCGTTCTTTTCATGCACAATAGCCATTTGTTGGATTGTTAGTATGAGGTTTACAGTTAAAACACCTCTCTTGTGTTGTCAGTGAGAGTGATGAAAGCGATGATATGTACAGTGTTTGCAATGTTTTCTTGTAAATTAGATTTTAGCATCCTGGAAATTACGAGGCTCTTGTAATCACTGTATTGGTGTTTTGCAATTATGAAATCTATGTCTTTGGATAATTAAGAGAAAGATTTCATGATTATGAAATAATTTTCTCTGTAAAAACATGTTTTTTAAATTATTTTGTAATCATAACTCCTTCCTCTTTTAATTCTTGGCTGGTGAGTTATTACCACGTTATATGGAAGTTATGATTACAAGAAAACCTTTTTGGTAAATGCAAATGCTGTAGAAGTAGAATAGTGATTTAGCAAATTTCTCAGCACACAAGTGTGCTTGATATTGTTTTATTTCATCTAACTGAAATTCTTCTCCTTTGCTACTCTTATTGTTGACTGATATTGTTGGGTCTCCATACTGTTTGAAATATTGTTTACAGTATTTCAAACAGTATGGTCTAGACCTACTTTACATGAAAAGCGTCTTGTTTTAACATTGATTATGATTTGACGCTATACAAATAAAATTGACATTTTGCAATTTGCATATTGCATTCACAAAAAAAGAAAAACATGGTGATGATTTTTTTTTTTAATTAATACATCAATAATTATGACTTAAGAGCTTATAATTAGGAAAAAACTGCCAGATCTGTGTCTTTTAATACAATGTTTCTTGTTATTATACAATTATCTAAGAGAGGGTATTGTTATCACAGGCCTTGTAATCATGAGGTAAAAATCTTATTTTTTTATTTTATTTATATATTTATCTTGTAATTCTAAAATGTTACGGTATAATCCAAGATCTTTATCTGATAATTACAGGACCTGTACCTTGTAGTTATGATATCTATATCTTAAGAGACCTTTATTATAATTATCGATCTCAAAATGACAACAAAATGATGAGAATGATGAAAATGAGAAAACATTTTTTTCAGTAAATTGCATAGAAATGGACACGTCACATCATGTTACTCAGTTGATAAAATCTGTCTTATTTGTTGTGTTGTATCACTTGATGTGTCTTTATTTTGGAAGACAGTATAGCCTTATGACAAAACATTGAGTTAGCACTAGCAATGAAAACAGAATGTAAGCAGGACAAAACTTGAGCAGAACTCAAACTAAAAGCACTGGATTCACAGTTAGATTTACAATATCTCAAGCAACATGCATAAATGTCATTAATACCACTTTATACTAAATATAGGGCAAAATAGAAGTAAATAAGGTATTAAAGAATTACCACTTTAACAATATGAAAGTTGCCCTGTTAACATAATACATCTTTAAAGCAGCAGAAAATATGACAGGAGTAGACTGATACAAGCTCTCTGTATTCCTTTAATTTGATAACAATTTAGTCTAAAAATGTCTGCATTTCAAGAATCGGCTATGGTCTTCTGTGGTTTGTCACATTGCATTGAGTAACTGATTCAATCACTCAAGGTGCACATTGAGTCATTTTAGGTTTAAATACTTAATGTTCAGGCTTGAAAATAACAATTTATGTATTCTTGTTACTGAAAGTTGTTTTTTGTGTACTTTAAAAATCAGTGATTTCACTTCTACTTTATTTAAATTTTACCGTATTTTTTATTGCAACTATTGGACTTCACTACATTTCAAGTCGCATCAGTTACAGAGTAAAAACAAAAGTCACTTAATAAAGTCATGAGAAACTGTGTGAGAATGGAACAAAAGATTGGAGCCAAATCAGCAGCTGCAGCAGAGAAGACGCTGCTTGTGTCTGCAGCCACAGAAGGGTGGTGCTCCAATAAATGCAAAAATAATCATGATGGATCCTCCAGCAGTGACTTTCTACATTCACTTTTTGACCTTTTATCTTCTGTGAGGTGTGTGACTTTCTGATGTTTTTGACAATAATATCTGTCACAGTTGTGACTGCAGAGCCCCATTCAGCTCAACATATTTAAACACTTTGACGGAGTGCAGTGGGACAGAGAGGCTGAGTGGACCGGTCATACTTGAGAATGAATGAGAAGTTTAACTTAAGGGCAGGAAGTATTCAGGTTCTTTATTATTGTACAAATACTAATACCACACTGTACAGATACTCTTTTACAAGTAAAAGTCCTGCATTTAAATTTTACTTAAGTAAAGCATAATCAGGAAAATGTACTTAAAGTACTCAATGCAGAAAAATGCCCCCTGTGACTGTTTAATAGTATATATTACTATATTATTAGATTATTATTACTCATGCACTAATCTGTAAGCAGCATTTCACTCTTGTAGTTGATTGAGGTGGCGCTAATTTTTAACTACTTTTGTGTAGGACTGCAGCTGATGATAATTTTCATTATATTCATTTTCTTGAGTGATTGTTTGGTTGGTAAAAATTATGAAAATAGTGAGAAATACTATCACTTCACATGCTTGTTTTGTCCAACCAACAGTCCAAACCTCAAAATGAAAAGTAATTGAAATAATTTGAAGGAGAGGAAAAACATTTTATATATTTGAGAAGTTGAAACCATGAAAGTTGGTATTTTACATGAAAAATGATTTAAATTAGTTATCAAAATAATCATCATTTCAGCTATACTTGAACATACTGTTGGGTAATTTAATTTATAGAAAAAAATGTAATTTGTGAAGTAACTGATAACTAAAGATGTCAGATAAATGAGGTGGGGTAAAAGGTACAATATTTCTCTCTGAAAGTACGAAGTATCATGAAAAGAAAACACCCAAGTACTTCAGTGTGTACTTAAGTACAGTAGGCTATTTGAGTAAACTACTACTAGTTACATTCCACCACTGCCTAAGGGCAGATTGTGGAGGGCTTTGTGGTGCACATGGTCCAGATTGCACGTTCACGTTGATTATCAGAGTTTTGCCCTCTTTTCTCATTAATTCTAATATGGCTATACTGAGAAAGATTGTTGAATATTTATAATCGATAATCACATTTTACACAGGGTGCAAAGTGTCCGACAATAGAAATGTGCTTGTTTGAATACACTTGAATCCTGAAAGCTACTCAGGATTATCTAAAGAGAACATATTGTATATTACATGTTGTTGAAAATATATTGCACTCTGTGTAACAAAGTGAAAATATATTTCACTTTCTAAACCTTTCAAAAGCTATGTCTCAGGTCTCTCCTTGAGTTCAGTATAACGGTTGACATTCACACACTCACAAGCTGTTTTCACTTTCACTACAAAGTCTGTCTTTTTTTTAAATGCCCTGACATCAGGCGTTTCAAGCTGTGATGCCTGGGGTAGGCAGTGGAAAACGTCCAAGGCCCTACAAAGCTCTCTCATTGTTGAGTTATTCTGCATTCATGTCAACAGGAATAGCAACAGCAAAGACTTGATGTTTATGAGCAAGTGTTCATGAATTCCAGTTAATCTGAAGTTGTCAATTACCCTCAAATCTGAAAGTAGGGAGCATTTTATAGTAGGAGGTCTGTATCATTCCCCCTATAGGAGATGAAGAAGCTTACAATAGCATTTGTGCACTAGGAGTTGTCTTGGTATGCTGCAGCACTACACAGCTGATACCCATCATAACAACACGGCATGAGCGCTGGTGTTTACTTTCAAGTCACTGATTGGGTGCCTCTTGCTTATTCTAACAGAGCTGGTTCTCATCAAACACAGTGTTCTCTGTGACTCAGCGCCAGCGGCTAAACCCACAATTAGCCAGCAGTCCACTAACACTGGCTGCATGAGGAACGGATTAGTCCACACTGTATTTAAAAACAGGTGCATGTTCAAAAGGGTGTCACATGGACACACAACTCCCACTTATATAAAAGTGAGCCCTGGAGTAATGAAGATTTTTTTAGGGAGTCATTTAAGTGCCTTTATCTTGTAACCCACAGATGTGTGTATGGCTGCAGATGATGATTATTGTCATTATTAATTCATCCAATATTTCTTTAAAGGAATTGTTTAGACCAAAAAAAGTGACAAATACCCACTCTGAATTACCAGTGATGTTTTAAATGATCTAATTTTGTCTTTACAATCATAAAAATCACAAACAGCTTGTGGGCAACAGATGGTGGGGGGGGGGGGGGGGGGGGTCAAAAGAACATGACACAGTGGCACAACCCGTGCCAACACATCCATCCTGGCAAGCAGACCACCCTGTTCCATTCAGCTGCATTACATTCAAGTTAATTTCATCTGTCGACTTTTATACTGACCTTAATTTCGAATGTTTGTTGTCTTTGCTTGTGATTTTTCCTACGCACAACACCACTTGGATGCACCATACAGAGAGAAGTAGTAGTCAAGGTAAAGGGAAGGAAATGCAGTGATTGGATTAAGTGCAGCAGACCTTGAGACCATCCTCTTCTGACCACTCAGCCAGACCAGCCAGACCAAAGGCCACTGCAAGTGGTGTGACCACACCAGGAGATAGGGAATAGAGCCGGGATAAGACCTAAGCTAACCCAGCTTGGACCTGAGGCTATTCCACTCCCCAGCCTACTCTTGGATGGACAAAATGAGACTCAGCAATCAGAGACTGTTGTGCCCACCTGGCTCCATCGTAACATCCCAGATCAAGCTATTGCACTCGATGGCTGGATCATGCTCCGTGCCGGCAGAACGCAAGACTCCGGTAAGACGAGGGGAGGCAGACTCTGTGTTTACATCAATGATGCTTTGTAATCAAATGTAGTCAAGTCAAAAAAATGTATGTTAAGATGCCAACCATATCATCTGCCCAGAGAAATCACAAGAGTTTTTGTTTGCAATTGTTTACATTACCCTAGATGCAATTTCAATAAATGCACTACAGGGATTGTATGAGGTCATCAGCAACCACATAACGAAACAAATGGATGGTATTTTTTATTGTAGCTGGTGATTTTAATCAAACAGACCTCAGAACTGTTTTACCTAACTTCCTTCAGCATGTCCACACTCCCACCAGGGGAAACAATACCCTGGAGCATGTTAATGCGAATATTCCTGGCAGCTACAAACACATTTTTGACATATCTCTGTCACAGGACAGTGTTCCCACCTGCTTCAAGACAGCCACTGTTGTCCCTGTACCAAAAAGGTTTGCAGTGTCTGGTGTAAATGACTACCGCCATGTGGCACTCACCCCTATTCTGATGAAGTGTTTTGAGAAGCTGGTTCTCCAGCAAGTCAAAAACAAAATCCCAGTGTAACCGTAGGACCACCAAACAGCATCATGACCTGATTGAGCAAACGAAGTAACACTGTGATAACACAGAGCATACATACATACATACCTTGACCAGGGACAGATTACGACCACCACGCAGCAGCAGAGGAGGAACATCAGGTGATAAAAGGTGGTATTGGCTGGAATGTAGTTGTTGTAGCCCAGGCTACAACAACAACAACAACTCCAGCACCTCGAGTCTACATTCCAGACAAATCTGTGAGCTCATGTTTCAATTGCTCTGGCAGATTCATCTGGCCCCTCTCCCATTCAATCTGATTTCTCTGCCATTTTATTGGGCTAACCAATCACAAGCGTTTATCTAGTATGAGGCGGGTTTAATACGATGACTGACAGAGACCAGCGCCGTTCAGTTATCTTTTTAAATATCCAAGACTGTGCAACCAATGCGGAACGTTCAGCAGCCGGCTACACTGGCAGTTGAAAATGGACTGGATTGTAAATTTTCTCTAAAAGAAGAACAAACAACTGCACTTAAACTCCATGTTGATAAGAAATATGTGTTTGCCGTACTGCTGACAGGATGTACCGTCCAACAGGACGGAATTTCATTGCTCTGATTGGTTGTATCCGTTCATCAATAACGTCCCATGGATATCAAAAATTAGAGGTTCCAGACTAATACGCATTTGCGAATTAGTCTGGCGATGATAGGCTAGAGTGGTTGTGTAATTAAGCCAGCCTGGACCCTCACCAGTTTGCTTTTGGAGCCAACATTGCCCTCCACTATGTCTTACAACTACACCAGAATGCTGTTTGTTGATTTCAGTTCAGCATTCAACACAATCTCCCCCATTAAACTGATTAGGATAATTAGCACTCTGGGCTTGAGTACTACACTCTACAACTAGATATTATACTGACAATACATATCGGAAGGGAATCAATAATCTTGCAGAGTAGGAGCTGATAAATGATTTTAGATGAAAGGAGGCAAAGACACACCACTGTTTACATCAATGGAGCTGAGGTGGAGCAGGTGAACAGTTTTAGGTTCCTGGAATCAGTATCATAGCAAACCTGTCATGGTCATCTCACATCTCCACTCTGGCTAAGAAAGCTAAAAAAAACGCTGTATTTCTTAAAAAACGGAAGTTTTACTTTTAACATTACCTTTACAGAAAGCATCCTGACTGGAAACATTACAAATTGGCATGGATTGTGCACAGCCCAGGACAGGAGAACATCATTGGTCCCCATCTACCGAGCATCAGGTGTATCAGTGAGGTGTCTGTGCAGAGCACAAAGGATATTAAAAGACCAAACCCACCCCAGCAGCAGCCTGTTCAGCCTACTGCCGTCTGGCAACAGATACAGAAGTATCTGCTGTTGTACTACCAGACTACAGAGCTGCTGCTTTCCTCAGGTTCTGAGACGCCTCACCTCAACCTCCACACTCCACCATAAATAATATTTTTTTTTGCGTAGGGACAACAACTTGCATTTTGTTGTGCAACCCTGTGTTTTAGAATGACAAATAAATGAATCTTTAACCGTGAACTTTGATGAGTAAGATGTATTTCTTACCTCCTGTGTATGTCTTGAGGCAAACCTAAAAACAGACAACAGTAGTTTGACTTTTGACAGTGTGTCGAGCCACTTGTGTTAGTGAGCAAAGGTCAAGGAAGTTCAAAGGTCTGTGATGTTGTGAGTGTCACAGCTCCTTCTACAAAGACCATTAAGCAGCAGACATCTGCTTCACAAGAACAACAGCTATGATGGATGCGTCCACATCAACAACTGAATAGAAGGTCAAGGCAGAATAGCATTGTTACACTGTGTTTAGCTACGTGTATAACTGACGGACTTTCTAGGGCAGGGAAGACGTCTCTTATTCTCTATGTGCTAGAGTTTTAATCAGACAAAGTCCCGCTAGAGAACCTCAACAACAAGAACAAAAATAAAAATAAAAACATTAAAACATTTTTTCTTTTTAAAAGATAAGCGAGAGAAAGAACAGCTCTGAACCTGGGGGAATGAGAAGGAGGAGTCTTAAGCCTCAAAGGTTAGAAACCTGGAAAAACCTTGAAAACTACATTTTTAATCTGTAAAACGTTTTTTTTTCTACACCAGTATACCTCCATGGTCCCATAAAGTAACAGAAACCCTACATAAACTATCCCAAATTCCAAATTTTAAAAACTAGAAAAAAAAAAAAGAATTTAATTAAATCAAATTTACTCAAAATCTAAATATCTAAAAAAAGCAAAAATGGGTACAAATTGTAGTAGGAATGGAGACTAATGGGATAATGATAATCCTCCTATATTGATTTCTCCTAATATTCAATTTATGATCACCAATTATGGTCTACAGAGCGTTTGACCAACTCAACATGTGGGCTACAGAGTGTGGCTTTCCAAGCACGGGAAGCTTTAGCCTAAGACAAATAGACAATCTTAAAGTCCAATTTAAGAAAAAGGAAGAAGAAAGTAAAGTAAAAGGAAAGAAAAAAAAGAAAAAACATTTTATGCAGATTGGAAAGCATATGCATATTGGTTAAGAGAACCAACAGTCAGGGACAGAAAACAGAAGGCAGGGACAGACTCACTTATCTCTCAGTCTCAGTGCCTCAAACTACACCCTGATCTGGACTCGGCTCCCCTCGGAACATAGCTACCACCACCAGTGGCATTCAACTAGAACCACGGGAGCGGCTCTATCTGCAACTCAGTGAGCTGCACCTCCACCTCCACCTCCACCATACGTCACCCCATACGACGCACCTAGGACCCCACACCATACTTGACAGGGCACAGTGGGGAAACGAGACCAACCCCTTGAAAGTTCATCTACGAGGCATCAAGCCATCAAGATCTGCGAGATGGTGAAACACAACTGTGTCACCTGGGACTGCAGAACTCTTGAGACTGTCTAAAAGACGCTCAAGAAAAAGAAATAAAAAATACTTGAAAAATACTTGAATGATAAAAAATTGAGGAAGAGTATGCAGATGACAGACAAACTACAGATGGCGCAACTGATGTTGTATGAACAAAATACCAGAGGGCACTGGAGAGGGGGCGAGGTCAGGGGAGGGGCTCCGACGCCTGCTGAGGTGTGGCCAGTTGGAACATTGGGCTAGAGATTGCCCTGACAACAAGGCTGACTGACTAGAGGCAAAGTCAGTCGGACAGTCAGTTGCTCTGACTGACTCACTCTTTCCCACTTTAAAGTGCCAAACTCTGATCCTCATGTTTCATAGGTCAAGCCTAAACAAAAAATATTGGAAGAATTGGGACCTTGGACGAAGAGTTGTAACAATTCAACTGGGTGGGAAGGGAAAAAAACACCAATCTTCCCTGTAAAAAAGATAAGAGATGCTGGCCAGCCAGAGGAATGGAGATTTGTGCAGGATCTGCAAGCAGTAAATGCTGTAGTCCAGGCGCGTGCACCAAATGTTCCGAACCCTCACACAATCCATCCTCAAGTTCCATCTCATATGGAAATGTTTTTTTTTTTTTTTTTTGTTGACCTGGCTAATGCATTTTTTAGCATCCCTGTTGATCCAGACAGCCTGTTTTGGTTTGCATTTTCTTTTGAAGGCAGAATGTACACACACGATTTTTGTGAATCTCCCACAATCTTTAATGCAGCATTAAAGGAAAATCTTGAATCACTTGAACTACCAGCAGGAAGTTGTGGGATGTGGATGATTAGATTTTTTGTGCTCCCACACAAGAGGCCTGTAAACAGGACACAATTGCCATGCTCAAAAATCTAGCTGCAATTAGCCACAAAGCTAGCTTATCAAAACTGCAGTTTGTATCTGAAAAATTTTCTGGGTCATGTGATCACAGCAGAGGGCAAAACCCTCTCACCCAAACAAGTTGAAGCCACTGACACCATTCCTAACCCAGAAACTTAGAAACAGGTGATGATTTTTTGGGGGGAATTACTTCATACTGTCGACAGTAGATTACAATTTATGCTTAAATTGAGGCATCATTAGCAGCAATTGCTTATGGAAAAGGCCTCATTGCAAAAGACAAAGTCAAATGGACACCTGAAGCTAAAAAAAAAGTGGTTGATTTAAAGCTGGTTCTACAATCTCCTCTGACTTTAGGCCTACCAGACTGTAACAGACCTTTTACACAGACTGTTGACGGTTACATGACATCAATACTGATGCAAGACCATGGGGGACAATGAAGACCTGTAGCCCACTTCTCTTCAAAACTCAACTCTGTAGCTGCAGGACTCCCAACCTGTCTCAGAGCTATAGCAGCTGCTGAGAAGACTGTGTTAGCATCACGGAACATTGTCGGTTACGCTGACTTGACTCTACTGGTACCACATGCTGTATCAATGATTTTACTTGAACAAAACACCTCCCACCTTTCAACAGCTAGGTGGCTCAGATACAACACAATCCTGCCGACAACACCAAAAGCACAAAGTCAACACTTGTCTTTCCATAAATTTAATCCAGTCTCTGCAGAGGGACTCACAGTGCAGTCAAATACATGAGATGCGCAAATGAGTCCAGAGCACCAGGGATGTTTTCAACAGAACAAAGTCATTGGAGAGAAGACAATGGGGTCCATTATCTTCTCACTCAGGTTTTAGCAGTACTTACAGTGTGATATGTATATCAATCAACAGCTGACCCGTGATTATATCATCAGTGTTCAGGAGAGTGATCAATGAATACAGAGTATTCATTTTGAGTACATCCTGACACACAGAAGTGATCCTGTGACTACTTAAGGTAAGGGAAATGTGACCTGAATGGACAGTGACCTGGTTGTGACTTGATCAATGAATTCCTGTTACACTGTCAAGACAGATTTCAACAGATTCAACCTAGTTTTTAGTTTCATGTGAAATTTGACTTGACATTGGTGCAACACAAGAGGTCACAAGGTTACCAAAATGTTCAGGAATCATCCTTTGGCGACTGTCTACCAATGTTCATACTTGGTAACATTAATTGAATCTGAATTAAATTTTAATATGTACTGTGTACATATGGTCATTTGATTGTGATGCCTGATGGTGGTGCTATAAGGAAGGTTAGGGGTCAACAAATATATACAAAAACAACTTCCTCCACAGTATGGAGGAAGTTTCCGTGTTTCTTTTTAACCATTCCCAGGTTGGAGTACATATGGCAGATTTAGTGATGAGGGTGACAGTTTCAGTCACTGTTAGTGTATAAAATGCACAGGAAGTGCTTTCTCCGGAATGAATTGAGCGTGCCTCAGGAACCACCCCCACCTCTCCTTTCTTTTATGGCGGTATCCAGGCCCTTCTGATTAAGTTCCCTGCTCCCGAGCAGCTGTCTCTCTTTTGTTCTGGATTGTTTTTCAGGGGCTGTGATATGTGTCTGACTGGGTTCCCTCCTCTCAGGTCCTGATGGACTTTACAGGTTGGGGAATCAGGGGGAGACAATCACTTTTGGGAGACAAAGATAGAGAGAGAGAGAAAGGGAGAGGAAAGGAAAGGAGAGGATAGAGGTCACTGATGCCGCAACTGGGAATCTTATCAAATTTCTCAATGGAAAGTTTAATGGACATTTCTGCCTTTCTTTTGTGTTTTCTTCCCTCCAGTTTTATCATCATTTATCATTTAATGTAATTTAAAGTTTCCCTCATGACACAATTCAACTACTTTAACTCCAACTCTCTCTTAATCTACTTTAATCTTCTCTCTTTTAAACTGGTTATCTCTGTATCTCATTCTTTATTTCACCTCAGTATCCATGTCAGAGGAAGTTTACATTATTGTTCTGTTTATATAGCATGTACAGCAGTGGTTGCCATAATAGGTGCTACCTGGGGTGCCTCAAGGACAGACCAAAGACTTATTTCCTTTTTAATAACATTTTTCCACATAAAAAATATTAACTACATCTTACATTATGTTTTTAAACATATGCAAACAGAAGAAATAAGCAAAAACACTGAAATCTCGATATTAAAAATGTTGTTTTTAAGAGTCTTCAAAGTCCATAGCAGTGAGAAACAGTGACTGTTAGAGATGTGGAAAGATTTGTCACTGTAAATAGATCTCCAAGAAATTCTGATACATCTCAGCAACTGAGATAACTGAACCTCAGCTAACCAAACGACATCTGACTAAAGTTAGGCCTTGAGGTTTTGCATACTTCAAGTGACTAAGAAAGGTAAATGAAAAACATTAATACATGATGTCTCATATCCATTAAAACTTAAAATGTAAGATGAATAATTAATAACTTACTTTTAAACAGGACAAGTAACACCAAAGTTCAATATCTATCTGCAAATCAGCACAGCGACATAAAACTGACTTCTTTTTTAATTTAAAATAGGTCTATATCACTTCATATACATGTGCCATATGACATATGTGTGTGGGGGGTAGGCGTTAGGGTTAGAACAAAATTCACTTTGAAGGAGTGCCATTATTTTGAAATCACAGGTTTTGAGTATGGATATTTTCTTTGTCGGTCCATGGCTATAATTGATAATTTTTTATAATTATTCATAATTGAATTATTAACCACCATCCAAGATCTACTAACACTCTCTCATTCTGCTCCTGAAATCCTCAGAGACTTACCTGGCCTATCAAATGTGCCCAAAGTTTATGCTGATCCGAAAGACATTTTCAGCAAGAAACGAGCTACCACACTTTCCTTCATCGATCTTATGACTGTACCACTGAGCTCCTGCCAGGCATGTCTCTTCCACGGGGTGGTTGTATTGATTGACTGTCACACACTCAGACCATGTATTGACTTCAACCAAATAACTGTCAAGAACCATTCCCCCCTGCCTTTGTACTCCTGCAGGGAGCCACAGTTTTTTCCATGCTTGAGCTGCGCAAAGCCTATCATCTGGTATGCATTCGGCAGGGGAACAAATGGACACAAAAGACAAAAGTCTAATGCCCATCCATAGTGGGCATTAGTACCTTGTAATAACTATTGGTCTCTCGAATACTCAAGCTTTCTTCCAAGACCTTGTGCTGAGGGACATGTTGAACTGCTTTGTTTTGTCTACTTTGATGATATCCTAATTTTTTCCAAGTCTGTAGGTAAAGGCTTAGAGGTGCAGGTTCCATGTGTCCATTGACTCGGGTAGATGGGTCCAAATGAATCCTGTCAAGGTGAAAGCTGTGGTTGACTGGCCTCAAACAACTTCAGTTAAGCAACTCCAATGGTTTCTGGACTTGGCCAACTTTTATCACTGCTTTATTCAGGACTTCAGGTCAGTGGCAGCTCCCCTCACAGCCCTTACCTCTCACCCCTCTGCCTTTTCCTGGAGCTGAGTAAGCCTTCCAACTGTTGAAATGGCGTATCACTTCTGCCCAACTCCTCATGCATCTGGACGTCTCTCTCTCTTTCATCGTGGAGGGTGATGCCTCTTATTTTGGTGTGAGAGCAGTCCTGTCCCAGTGCTCTCCTGTGGACTGGAAACAGTTCAGCCCTGTAGCGGTGGTCCTTGAACCTGGGCCTATTCTTCCATCCTGTGTTGTTGCTGCTGTCACCTGGGAGACAGAGTTGGCAGTTAAACGGGCACAGCAACAACAGCCGGTCTTAGTAATGTGCCTGCTAATTGTCTTTATGTTCCCAGCTCTGTCAGGTCTAAGGTTATCCATTGGGGGCACTAGTCTAATCTCACCTGCCATCCTTGACTGAGTCACACTCTTGCCTTCCTGCAGAGACGTTTCTGGTGGCCCACTTTGGACATGGACACACATTCTTTCATCACTGTCTGCCTCACCTGTGAACCAAATAAGACCTCCAGACAAAAAACATTCCATCCTCTCCCTGTCTCCCTGCTGCCCTTGATCTCAAATCTCAGTGGACTTTGTGACTGGCCTGCCACCATCCGGTGGTAATACCACTATTACCATTGCATCAGTGTGCTCATTTTGTTGCCTTAACCAAGTTGCCCTCTGCCAAAGAGATGGCTGAGCTTCCAGTCCAACATATTTTTTTCAACTCCATGGTCACCCACAGGACATCATGTCAGACCTGGTTTAGGTTTCCACCCACAGACAAACGGTCACAGAGTGAGCTAACCAGGATTTGGAGACCACCTTGCATTGCCTCGTCTCCTCTAACCCCTCCTCCTGGAGTCATCAATTGGCCTTGGCGGAGTATGCTCATAATTGTCTACCTTGTTCCGCCACAGGTCTGTCTCCTTTTGAGGGTGCCCTTAGTAAGCAGCCACCTGTATTCCCCAACCAGGAGAGGGACGTTACTGTTCCATCTGCCCAGGGGGTTCATCTGCCACTGTCACCAAACCAGGAGAGGAGTACATTCCAACCTGTTTCATACAGCCTCCAAATATAAGCTCCAGATAATTTTCTCATGCTGTGTTACACCCCTGTCTAGGGGGTTAGGAGTGCAACAAAAAAATACGAGCGGACGTTCCCTCACCAGTCCCCAAACTAGAGTCAAAACACTGATTTAACAATAAGGAAGGTGATCTATTATTTCCAACAAGAAGTGAAAAAAAATGTGACAATAAAACTGAAGCAATTGTTCAGGGTGAACCTAGGCCAAATGCAACAAACAAAAGAATCAATCTCCTCAAAGAAAAAGTGCTGACTAACCCCTACTGAAATAAACAAATGAACCAAAAATACATTCACTAACCTAACTCCCTACGTGACAGCCAAACAGGAGAAAAAGGTGTACAAACAACAAACGCAGTTCACCCCTACAGCTTCAGTGCATTTTACAATAGATGTGAAATGGTTACTCAAACAAGATACACAAAATAACTTAATGAAGATACTCAGGGCCTTAGGCCTAACAAAATCAAACGAATCTATCGGACAAAAGGACATCTATCAAAAAGTTTGTAGGCCGAGGACAGATCTGAGGCACTGCTGTCAAGACGCTGTCACTCGACAGCTGGAAACCCAGGCTTTTTAAATGGCAGGATGTTGCGAAGAGACCAACCAGCAACAGACAGCTCCCCAGGACGAACCCGTCCATTCAGTAAATCAGGAGGAGACCTGCAGGTGGAAAACAAATCTCCTCGCAGTAACAGAACACACACTCCAAGGGCTGTAACATGATGGCTGTTATTAATCACTGTTATTAATTCCTATCTTCCAGATCCACAAGAGGCCCTTACTTGGCCCCAACTTCCATGTGGTGTGGATGGGCAGCCACACCTCATCTCTCTCCATCAACACAGGAGACCCCCAAGTATGCGTCCTGAGTGCCCTGCTGTACTCCCTGTACATATATGACTGTGTGGCAATGTCGGACTCCACCACCATCATCAAATTTGCTGATGACACAGTTGTGGTGGGCCTGATCTCTGATAACAAAGAGAATGCCTACCGAGAGGAAGTGACGCACCTGGAGAAATGATGCCAGGAAAACAACCTCACTGTGAAAGCCAGCAAGACTAAGGAGATGATGTTGGACTTTGGGAGGAAGCAGGAGAGAAATTACCATCCTCTCAGGATCAGTGGGCCCCAGTGGAGAGTGTGGATAGCTTCACAAAATGTATAATTAATAATTCATCCATCTGTCATACATTCCCATCATAATGATGTCATCACCACCCCTTATATTGCATATATTATTATGCACTGGTTATATTGTTTCACTTCTATGAAACTCATATGCAAATTAAATTCATACTGATTATGTTGATTCATTGATTCCCCTTTTAACTTTTTATTTTATCTATTCTTATCTGTATTATCTTTTTGTACATTAATTTTCTACTGTATTGTATTCATTCTACTTTATTCACTAGTTACATTTGTTCTGGAGCTAGGCACGTTGTAGTGTCTATGATTGTGTATGTGACAACTTTGATTTGATTTGATTTAATTTCTTTAGTTTATTGAGTGTCTACTGTATTTTTTTGTAAACCTTGAAGACATTCTGCCTTGTCTTCAGTCTGTTTCTGCACTTAGCTCACAGCTCAGAAAATACTTGAGGTGGAAAGCTAATTAGTTGCTTATCATGGATCAGAATCTTTCTTAGATCCTGACATTAGATTGGTAACACTGGACCATCAATCACTAAAATGAGAGTATTTTGAGTTTTTTTTCCTTTGTGAAATGTAATTAACCTTAAAGACATGCACCTAAATAAGTTATGTGCATAGTGGAAACACATTTTTGGGTCATTTCTGAAAACTTGACCCAAGTTTACTGCTTTGGACAACCTTGACTAATTTGCTTTTACCATAATAGTTAGAGATGACAAGATTTTTAGAATCAGAATCGTGGTGGCTTCTGTATGTTCTTATACGTATTGTGATAAGTGGGATAATGTGCCAAAGGCTTGTGGTGTCTTTTAAATCCTTAACATTTAGTTTTCCCCTTTAAGTGGAAGGTTGGAGAAACTATCTTATTCCACACTGCCTGAAAGAATATTTATTGTGTATAAACCTTTGCTTGGCTGCACCATTCCATCAGAAGGAGTTATTCTACATGTATTGTGTATCTTTTTAACAGACATTTTCCTAAAAATTCAGGCCAACACTTGGATTTTTGGAAACTTTGGGATCTTCACTATTTAAATTTAAATTTAAATTTAAATTTAAATTACATTTATTTTGGTTTGAACAAAGATTAGCTGCACAACGTGAGTTTTTACTGACTAGGTCCCTCAGTTGGACACTGAAGTTCCTGCTGCAGGCTGTCCGACCCTTACCTGACCCTCTTCGCTCCAGTCTTTATACTTTGTTTATATTGAGTTATGTTATCCTCTGTATCCTGTTACTATTCTGGAACAATGCAGTTTGTCCACAGGGATCAGTTTATTCTTACTGCTTGAGATGGATACAGTGATTGTATTTGTCTGAGTGGGGGGTGAGGGTCTATGTAGCAGGCAGTGGGTATGGTTTATATTACCTCTACCGGAGGAAGTGAATCTCCTGGTTGGATCCCAGGATGCATAAAGCTGTCAAAATCCAATTGATGGTGATGAACAACCCTAGGTGATTAGTTAGGGTGATTATTTGACCCACCACTATCTGCCCACACCCACAATTACTGTAGCAGAGGGGGTGGAATGGGGGCTCGGTGGTATTCAGGATGGATCAGGAATAGTCAGGGAGGTCAGACAGATTGAAAGATTATGTAATAGTCACAGACCATCTAATGATTTTAAAAGCTTAAGAATTTGAGTCATACATTTAAAATTACACCATTTAGAACATCTGAAAGTAATTTTATTTTTATGAAGAAATTATTTTTGTCCTGATAGCATGGGACCTAAGGATGGCAATGGCAGTCACCCAGCACTGTCTATGAGACCATTCATTCACCAACTTGGTCGACAGAGGATGACTCCTTAACATGTTGGTGACCTCCTAACCCTTCGTGTTGTGCCAGTGTAATGTCAAATCTTCCTGTGAAGCCACAACTTTGGTCCAAGAAAATGGAAGAATCCCAGTGATTTTGATGACCTTTCCTTCAGTACCACCATCAGGCCAAAATGTCCAATTAATATTACAATTTTAATAATCCATGATTTTTCCTCTAGCACCATCTTTAGGATTTACATTTTAACCTAACTATTAGTAAGACTCCATAGTAGAATTGCTTGTGTTTTGTATTGAGAAATGTAATAAACATTGCAACCTCTCTTTATGATCTGTACTCATTCTAAATGGGATTTTGTTGTGCTTATGCAGACAACAGTTTGCAAAGTATTTGGACAGTGCCTCATATTACCTGACAGGTGATCCAGCTGTCCAGCTGTCATGGACAGGTTATCATGACCATGGGTTACCTTACCTGCACACACGTACTGTGCATACCCTTATATTACTTTTTGTTTAATTTAAGCAGACTCCAAACATATAAACAGAGTCCTCTTACACATATTTCTATGAATCAATAAAACGTATGAATGAAATACAGTGTTCAGAGTTCAGAGGGCGACAAGCGCTCAAGGTCTCATTAAGAAAGTTTTTGTTTGATAAGGCACTTTACATGAGTTAACGTAGCTGCCCAGGGCTTGATGTTTGCAGTTTTGGACAAAGCCATTTTGGTGTTTCTCATTATGAAGCAAGTTATTAAGAACTACATTTGCCCGTGTGTTTACACGTTGTATAATACATTATCTGTTTTCTGATTTGTTACAAAATAAAAAAAGTAAAGTAGTAAAGTATGGCATCTTGTGAGAATTTTACAGTTTGTTGTGCGTGTATGTGTGCTCAAACCAGCCTCAGTGTAACTTGTATGTTGCACTGGCATAGAACAAAATCTGCAATCTTAAATGAGTTATTTTATATATGGTTTAATACAACAGCCTCTATCCTTGCAACACCCAATTATGTTCAAGGCCCAAAAATGACAATATTTCTGCTACTGCTTCATAGGACACTTGCAGGGGAAAGATGTGAGTGACAAAAATATGGAGACTTTTAAGGAGATTGGAATACATCCACTTTGCCTGTCCTTTCTGCGCTGTCATTGCTTTCAAACAATATTCAGTGCTTTCAAGAAAACTTTTTTCATGTAATTTTTTAGACTTGAGTCCAAAATGCCAAAATCAAGTGAAAGGAGAGAAACAGGTAAAAAACACTGAACATTTAACAACTCTGTTGGTTGACGTCCTCTGAATGAGTCCTGATCAGATCAAAATTCCCAACCCTGGACTAAAAAAGTCCAAACCTGTCCTATCACTCTGCATCTTGCGTCACTATAGTAATAATGTTTATCTGTGTGTTCTGGAAGGGCATCAATATGCTTGTGGCTTGTTTACTTCACTTTGAACCTCTTTTTCCGTCTTTAATGGCTCAGGGCTCATTACAGCCACATGCTCTCCGACTGCCAAATGCTTTGTTGTGTCTTGTTTCAAGTTGCACCTATTATCCATCCACACAGCCAACCACTGACAGCAGTCTGCTTCCTTTGTCATGCTCTCAGGAAAGGTCAAAGATGACACAGAGGAGAGCGTATAGGCAGAGCTTTTATGGGCAGGTGGATAGAAGAAAGGGATATTTGGTGAATGTACCCTTTTTCCTTCCCACCCTTTGAGCCCTTCCTCCTTTGCAGGGCTGCATTTCAACCCTTGAAGGTACAAGTCTCTTTGACCCCTTTAAATCCAGCTTCCTGTTCCTGTCCTTTAGGTTTTGTTCTGTGATTGTATGGAATAGCACAGACACACACACACGCACACACTCACAGCAGCAGCAGCAGCAGCAGAAAACTTGGAGCATTTGGTCTTTTAATTTTTTCTGATAGCTGCCAGATGATGAAGCCAGGCAGGGGGCCCCTACTGACTGATGGTCTGACTGACTGATAGACTGATAAACCCGCTCACTGAGCCACATTACTGTATTTGGAGGGGACAGGAAGTATGTTGGTCTGCCAGAATAGCATGGGGGGTGGGGGTTCTCCAAAGAATAATTTCCCAATTTCCTGGCAAGAAAACTGCACTTCCTTTGCCATGGGAGCTACAGTATCCCTGGCCTATCACCTTCAGTCCTGTGTCTGATGGTACTCAGAAGTGTTGTTGAAAGTCAGAAGAGGCAGTAGCTGAGGGTCAGTGAAAGGTTAGTGTTGAGGGATGGTTAAACAAGCTGCAAAATTTGGGACAACTTTTCAAAACTAAGCTGCTAATTGCATCTGAAATAATTTTAGTCTCTATAGTTACATTTTATTCATATAAATTATGAATATTATAATTGCTTTAACATTTTCATAAAATCAGACCCAATTTTATACTATTAATGGTTGCCATTTCTTCAGCAGTAGCCATTCAGTGTATTTGGATTCTTGTAAAGACACAAAGATCTTTCATGTGAACAAACACGAAAATTACACGTTTTCTGGCTAAGTGGCTTTATTCTCTATCAAAACAACATCATGCGTAAAATCTCAGCCCTTATTTCGTCTGGCTGCGCCGTTAACAGATTCATAGGTTGCTCTTCTTTTGCGGCCAGATTACAAACAGTGATGAGAATGAATATCGAGAGGAAATCAACAGCCTTGCAGGGTGGTACATAGAGAACAACCTGCTGCTCAAAGTCAGCAAAACCAAGGAGCTGATCATTGATTGTATAGAAATGAGGCTACATCAGTGGAGCTGAGGAGGAGCAGGAGAGCAGTTTTAAGTTCCTGGGAATCAGCATCACAGAGAACCTGTCATGGTCATCTCCCATCTCCACCCTGGTTAAGAGAGCTCAGAAACTGTTGTTTTTCTTAAAGAAACCAAGTCTACTTTTTACTTGTCATTTTAACATGCCCAGTCCCTTTATACTTCAGATGACAGTTAGATTAAATTCGAGTAACAGACAGCTGAGGAGGGAACCCCCGATGGAAAACAACTAATGCTGGTGCGGTAAATGGTGAGAATTACAAAAAAACAAATAACACATTCATTCTTCTGGGGAATCAGGTCAAAATGTATACACTAGACTCATGTAAAATACAGATCTTTACAAAACACACTCAAAGACAGATATCTAATATTTAATACATTTGTCATTCCATTTTTAGCAAAGCTAGGGTTGAGGCTCTGTGGATGACAATGTGAGTCAGTTGTTAGATGGTTCACCACTTTGGTCCAGACAGAAATATCTTAACTATTGGATGGCTTGCCATGAACCTTCATACAGACATTCATACAGACATGACCCCCAAAGGATTTGCCCCCGCCCCCCCACCCCGACTTTTCACTCAGGGCCTCCAGGATTCTCAACAAGTATTCAATAGATTGCCATGACATTCATGCACCCCAAAGGATAAATCAAAATGACTTGGCTTTACATCTAGCCCCATCATCAAGTCAGAATTTATCCAATGCTTTATGACAAAATACCTGCAGAACTAATGACACTCCCATGACATGATTAATAATCTTAATAATGGTCAACATTATACTTCTTAAACATCAACATGTTAGCATTGTCATTATGGGCATGTTAGCATACTGAAATTTACATCTAGCTTAAAACCCTGCTCAAAGCAGTGGGCATTCAGATTGAGATTGCGTTAAAACAGCGCATGGTGCACTGTTGACTTTTAGTACTGTTGTTGTTCTTTTCATCTAAATATACCTATATAAAATCAATGATTAATCAACTAATTGGAAATGTAATTAATATTTAAAATAAGAATGAAAATGATCACTAGTTGGAACATTTTCTATTTTATTTTATACATATTACATTTGATTCCTGTATTTTAACTTCTGCACTATTTTATGTCTTTTGTCTTAGATTCATTTTTGCTTTTACTTGTGTATTTCTCTTCTTCTCTTCTTTATACATATAGTTTGAGCCATGTTGGAGGGAGCCTGAGATTTAAGATTTTCATAGCCAATGACTGCTTCACTGTAATTGTTGTGCACATGACAACAAATAACTTTATTGCAGCAAAACAAGGCAACAAGTAATCTGGCACTTTCAGTGACCAATCACACTGCATGTACATGTTGCAATAGAGTTTATACTTAACTGGCTGAGACAGTAAAACTCCAAACTTAAAAAGCATAAAATTAGACATATCTGATTTTCCCCTTGAGTGATGGCTGTACTGCTGCCCCCTGCATCAGTGATGATCATGTGAACTGTGACCATGACCAGGAAGCAATTTGTTAGGCTTAAGAAGCCCTGAAGAAGATGGGAGGCCCTCAGGTCAACAGCACACATATTTCCACTTAGTTCTATCCAAGAGGTGAAGACCTGCAGTTTTATGTAACGAGGTCTCCCTCTGTCCCCCTTTAACTACAGAGAGTCAAGAGTCTTTAAGTGCACCAATGAACTGAACATCCTTTATGAACAGGTTACAAGCTTCTGGACCATGAACAGGCAAAGTAAAACGGTCGAGTGTTCCCCCCAATAAAACTCATCACTGATGCATTCATCATGGGGGATCTTGGGATGGGACCATGAACACACACAAGGGGTCGTCGCCATTCATTTGAATATAGTCCCGTGATCGGGATTTTTCTGGCTTGGTTTGAGGAATTACAAGTGTTCTCCTGGTGGCATCAATTCTTCCGGCAAAAAAATAAAATAAAAAACACATTAGGTGTTCCAAATGTAGCTTTTTGAATGATAGACATGACTAGAATAAGCCAAACGGCTAAAGGGGTTAGACAAGACTAAAAATCATGTTAGTACTGTTAGTTTCATGTTTTGGCTGGCCATTAAAAGTTCTTTATCCCAATTTAAGTGCTGTGAGCTCTACTCATCACTCAGTTGTGAAACATACCATTTTAAACCAAAAGAGCTTACATGCTTTCTGGAGGCTTCAGAGATACTTAAGTCAGACCCTGTCCTGACAAAGACTGTCTGGACACTTTGGGTGGACAAGCCCATAAAATGCTTCAGGAAACAAGTTTTACGAGGACCTCACTGAGGAATTACTGTAAATCTAACACCGATTACAAAGTGCTCCATAGGAGAGGATGTGAAATAATATTTGAAGAGTCAGTTCCAGATTGCTTACTTTAGGGTCTTTGGCTGTCCAGCAGCTGTTTTACAACACCCTCGATGGTCAACAATAGGACCTGATTTATTCTTAGGCTTTATGTGCAAAAAACATTAAAGGCTTTTTATTTACTATAAGATGAGCACCATGCAGTAGTGTTTGAAACATTTTTTAGCTCATGGGCACACACTCCTCCTGTTTAAAATATTGTATTTGTTAGCTCCAATAAATTAATACATTTTAAAAAATTACTTTTTGTTTAAACATTCTTAAGTCAAGGAATACTTAACAAGCTATTTCTAGAGCTTTCAACTGCATCTCGCAATCTTCAAGTAAATTCTTCTCAAACCTGGCATTCCATTTTGAGTGTTGGACTTAAGCATGTATATTACAACTTATGAGTAAAATAAGTTGACCAAACCCATTGACAAATCCTCCTTTTTAAAAGAAGCAGATTAGTTTAAATCAATTTCTCCCTACATTTGATGTCCCCACAAACCCCAAAGTTTCTGCTGCAAAAAAGTCACTGGTCCTCCTGCAACCATCGAATAGACAGCAATTACCAAGTCCAGAACCAACAACATCAAGCTTCATGGAGAAACATTAGTGGAGCTGAGTTTTACATTTAAAACCAGGACAGAGTTATCGCTGTCAGGAGCTGAAACGTGGACCCTCTGGTGCTTGTTATCCCGTTATCAGTTTGTTTGGGTTGGCCTGAAAGCTGTCGCTCAAACGCTGGTGCAAAACAACCAGACCAAGAAAGCAAAGCAGACCAAGCACAGGATTTTGTGACATGGATGTGATATTTTGGTAATCAGCATGAGTGTGGGGATTTCCCTGATACATCAGAAAATGAAAAGAAGATCAAACTGTGGTATGTTGTGCCTGTGTCTTTTCCATGTACAGTACCTTGGCAGTTCCTCATTTATGGCTATATGTAAGAATGATGTGGCATTCCCACACTAATTTATCACGTTGTTTCTACCTGTTTTTCATTATTCATGACATGTAGCTGAGTTACAGTTTAACAATACTAATAATTGTCATAATCAGTCATTGTTTGTGTAACAAGAGAAGATAAATATACACTTCAGGCGCCCTTAAGTGCTACATGACCTGTTAGTCACTAGAATTTGATTTCCCCACATGGTACATGTAGTGCAGATGATACAGGATGAGCAAGCTTTTCAATGAATGAGTTACCTGTCAGTCCATATGCAGGGCTAGTTTTAGGCCAAGAGGGCCACCAGCTAACTCATTTCAAATGCCAATCTGCTTTTTAAAGTCTGTCACTGAATTACAATGCACCCCCTTACATAAAAAAAATGCTGCTCACTCTGCACCAAACACTTGATGCTCAGAGGAGACTTTAAAGAATCTCTACTGGAATGACAGCTGTCAAAACCGCATAAAATCAGATATACATTGCTTCACTCACTTTAACACAGACCTAAGGTGTGAACTGCTTCACAAAAAACTTTGATTTGTTGCTCATTCAAACTATTAAAAGAATCTTTGCTTATATTTACTGACAACCAAGCACTTGTGCTAACGTCCTCTTTCAGAAGCAAATGCAGAACCTCTCATGGAGGAGATCAGGGTGGACAGTTGGACTTGCTTTGACAATGGACAATGGAGACCCATTGTTCACATGCCATGTCCTACCAGAAGATAACAATGTTTTTTTCAAACATGACTGCAATATTTCTATAACTTTTTCCAAGTAGTTTCAGTTGCCTGAACTTAACAGAACCGCAATAAATTGCTAATCAGAAAACACTCACATGATCAAAGTTTCAAATTTAGGCCACATAATGATAATGGAGCCATCTCCCAAACCCCTGAGCAAAGTGATGTAAAGTGAGATGCGGTAGACCTTAAATTAAGATTATTTTGTGATGATTGTTGAAATGACATTGCAGACAAGACTAAAAGTCTAAAGCTTTTTTTGAGTTCAAATGGAAGTTGTGACCAGTTTTGGTAGATAAAAGGCCAGGGCCAGCTATCATCCTCTGGGAACATGAATATCCACAGCAGATTTCATGGACTCATTTTTGATTTTAAGCTGATTTATCAAGCAAGTTGTTGTTTACAGGATGTGAGGTCAGTCAGTGAGAATCATCCCCTGGGGACCCTAAAAAGTTAATTTTGGGCAAAGAGATGGACAGACTGACATCAGTAGGTAGAGACAAAAAAGAAGAAGTTAGTAATAGATACATACAGTGCAACTCTTCAAAGGGCCATGTGCTGTTTGACTGTTGGCCTAGATACTTTCAGAGTGGTCTCAGACCATTTGACAGCAGGAACTTGGACCTCTTGGAAAGCTCTCACCGTCTTGGACAAGACAAACCAAAAGACAGACACACTGGGGACACATCTGATGTTTAAGCCTTTCCAGTCATCTCACCAGTATTTTTCTTAGCCTTGGAACTTCCAGCAGAAAATACAGACGTATCCACAGACTGAAAACAGCTAATAGGACCACAAGAGAGACATCATACTTTTCCACAAAGGTATCACGACTAAGTGTGACAAATGACTGTTAGCTACCACACTAGAATGGTTTTAAATGTCATTTTATTCATCTAAACTTTCAAATTGGTAAAGTATGTTAATCTCAGTGTCACAGTTCCTACAAATATTCAGTTTCTATGATTTCAGATGTTTTCCTGAACTGATGTTCGTGGCATTGTTCTGAGATTTTGTTCAATAAAATGTAGCTGCAACTCTACTCCAACTGGAACTGTATATGGATTAATTTTCATCTCACTGTACATACACACAGATATTCTGGATTTTGTACAGGACTGTCCATTTCCATTCTTTCATTTAGTGTTTTAACTGTATCTCCAAACTGTTAGCTACACTAGCACCTCGTCTCTGAGCAGGATCAACCGGTCCCCCCACTTTGACTCGGACTGGAATATCTCAACAAATATAATATAATGTATGGATTGGCACAAAATGTTGTACTGATGGACGATGTATCCTTGTGAATTTAGCGATCCCCTGACTGTTGCTCTAGTGCCACCAGCAGGTTCACATTTGTGTTTTTTAGTGAAATGCCTCAACAACTGTTGACGGGTGGATTGTCTTGAAATTTGGTTCCCACATCCATGTTCCCTTCAGGAGAAACTGGCCATCACAGCCAGTGTTATTGAAAAAAACATGTATATGTTTATCCTCTATTGAAAACCTTCCAACACTATATAGTGTTGCCTGTGAATACACTTAATATAGTTTTTAAACTTTTGTTATTTCCCCTGTCTGAATCTTGAGCCGTTTGCTGATGGTGTTTGTAAAGCAGTTTGGCTTGTATGTTTACATTTTATTTGACATATATCAGCTCTGCTTTATTACAAATGTTTCTACTACTGATAAGTCAAAGTCATCAGCTTATTTTCTACTTGAACTCACAACTTCCAGTGACTGTCGGCTAATATTTCACTCAGTATGACGTTGTCTGCCACGTTTAGTCTACTGCTTGAAACTCACTACTGATGACCATCATCATTATTTGAAAAGGATTTGAGAAGTTAAAACCTCCTAATTTGGGTATCCCATATATTTTACCTTTTCAGTCCATAAGAATTCAACATAAAAACATTTTTTTGTAAAAGTCAGGCTTTTTCTTTTCTGCCTGATTCATCTCTTTACTGTAATTGTAATAACTTGTTCTCATGCCAACCAGCGCCAAGGTCAGAAGTCATTGTGTTCCAGTGCGTAAAGGCATTTTGTGGGATGTGGGCATGCCTGCGGTACTTTAATGTTGAACTTCAACAGAAAAATGGCCACTGATGATTACTCAGGAAGCAGAGAAGACTTGGACTTGAACACAAGAGAATTACCAAAGTAGGAACACAGGCCTATAGAGTCATTAGAGAGTGCATTAAGGCCTAATGCTTTCCCCATGTGCCTAAAACTGTGAAATACATGGAAAACAATTGGGAGTTTACCTTGAAAATAATGCAGAGAGCTATCATCACCACAAACTTTTTTCCCCCATGAACAGATTTATTGATCACTCTTATCTGCAGTTTTCCACCCATTTACAGGTCTACAGAAATATGTATTCATATCATTAACTAAAGGCCTGGACCACAGCTAGTGCTCCCAGCTCCATCAAAAATGAAAGAGACAAAACTGATATTTCTTCTCTCATCACACTTGGCTAAGTGTTAGACGAAATTGCAAAACTTCACAGAAGGCACTTATTATCAAGCACTGCCAGTGAACCGGCAGATAGGTGTTACAGTCTGGACAGTGTTTATTTCTTCAATAAAAGAAGTGACCCCCCACCTCCCACAGGTAGAAGAAGAATTATCATGTTGTCGAAGATAAAGATAATTTTAACAACTTTATACACTGCTCTGTATATTCTTTAATCTGTAACAATGGCTCACATCATATTTTACAAACATTTAAAAACACACATAAATCAAATAACCAAAAACCACACTGAAGGTTGGACTTTTGGGGCTCCTGGGTCTGGGGCAGTTGCCTTCTGAAAACATGAAAGGTGGTGACAGCTGCAGTCTTAAAATGGTTAGAAGTCCTTAAAATTAAACATACATGATGAACATGAGACTGACCTGACTATACTGAAATGTCTTTAGTTTTAGCTGACTAACAGTAGACACAACTAACAATGATCAATGACTAAAATGTGATTGAAATAATATACGTTTTCATCAAAAGACTACGACTAATACTGAATCAAGATCAGGTGCCAAAATCAGATCAGAGTCCATACAGTCTCAGGATTTCAGGATGTGTCAGGATGATAGATTATTGGCAGAAATTACTAGAAATTGCAGGTATAAATAAGTATTTTTAGATTGAAAGGAAATTATATATCTTACAGTTGCTGACTCCACCAGCGGACGGTTGATAGAAGATAGAAGGTGACCTCAAGTGAAAGGTAGGTATGGTGTCTATATCTGCAGGATATCCCCGTTATCAACACAAGCACTGAGGAAATCCACTGTTTGTACACTGCTTTTGTAATACCAAGGATTTTATTGTCTTTTGGTGCGTCACATGCAGTTTTTCATGGATTCATTTCTGGCACTAAGTTATCTACCTCAATCTACTACTGATATTGGGACAATTTGGAGACATGAGGCTTTTTGTGACCACAAAAGGCGGCAGCTGCTTTTCTGCTTGAGGACAATAAGATGATTATTTTGCAGTCAGTTCAAGGACACTACGGTAGGAGTTGGTTTCCTCTCAGGCTGCATCCTTCTTTGCTGGTGCTGCTGGGATTTCTCACTAGTACACTGAGTATGATCACAATGTCTAATCTGCACTGAAGATGCTTTTTAAACTTTTAATTGTTCATAGCTGTTGTTTGCTGGTCTTTTGTATCTGTGTTTTTTTTTTAATATTTTGTGTAATTCATTTGTCAGAGACGATGCCTGTTGATTAACAGAAAACATGCACATGAGTCAGAGATGGTTATGCTGTCATCACTAATGGAATAAATGGAATATGTTGTCAGTGAACATTTGTCTGAAATATTCAGTGTCAATATATTTGTGACTTGCCAGATACATTAATTAAAAATGAATCCGGGCGGCACTGCGTTTCCTTCAAAATGTATTTGCTATTGAAAATTATTTGTATATACACATCGTTTCGAGGGTGCTGTTTATCAGCAGTATTATTATTATTTTGTGAGATATAATATAATACATAATATAACACTGTTTCATTTTACATTGGATTGTACTAATTATATTACTATATAACAATACTATATTACTACTACAGTAAATTGTACTTAATTTTCATACTTATATAGTATATATATAGTTCACACATCATATTGTGTTCCCAGATCTCAGCTGTTGGGTTGGTGAGTACAATGGTATTATTACTGCTGAAGTGATGGTCAAAACCAGACTTTCGCTATAAATATTTTAATTTTTTGTAAAGTGCATGTTATGCCTTATTACCCAGTGAAGTTATGCTACGAAATAGTTGCTTTTTCACAGTTAATAGTAAACACATAATTGTCACAGTGGGCCAGCTAAATGCTACTGCATTGCACTGAATGATGTAAATGTTATTTTAACATTGTGTGCTTTGGCTCAGTCCACCAGTGCCCACCAGATCCACAGACTGAAGTTGCTGGTAACATAATTTACCAGCTCATCAGGTGGTGGCCATCAAATGTCCTCTTCAGAGCTGCTGCCACTTCAAACAACACAGAGGCAGCAGATCAAGTTGGACTCACACTGAAATGGATTAATGTGACCTGCCTGGAGGCGTGAGAGTGGAAGAAATGGCTTCCTGTGTACCTGTCCCATCAGAGGACATGGTCTGTTTCCCAGGACTTCTGAACTGTTGCAGGGACTAGGTCAGCAGAAAAATGTTCTCACTACAACAACCCATTCACACCAATGAAAGTGCTATTACAATTCAATTTGCAAATCCACTGAAAGACAGTGGAAAAAACATAAATGAGCCCTTTGTAATGTACAGTATTCATCACATAATTTGGATGCGATTTGGCTCATAACTTTACCTTTAAAAGAGCCACATATGTCAGAGATGCACTTAAGCTGTCATTCATGTAGACAAATGAATCGACCCACCTCGGCCAAATTTACCACCCACAAACTCCTGCAATGGTCATTAACAAGACGAACAGCACCTGAGTCAACAGAGCGAGTACTCTGCTGTAATGAGAGGCTTTCAGAGCGTCCACTACGCTCCAGCATGGATGCAATTACTCGGCACAGACATTTATGTGCAACTTAATTCAACGGCCATTCCATAAAAATGTTGATGTGTTTATCCATTGGGTCATATACAGGTCTGGAAAAGCAATGAATATGATAATTTCCAGGTCTTTAAATGTTGAAAATTACCCAAAAAGGCTGGAGAAGAAGGCTTAAGCGGGGAATTAAAGGTGCCCTGTGGAGAAGTTTTGTTTACATATAGTGTATCTCACCAAAATGCATTGAGGGGTTTATTTGTGCATTGTTTACATCCATGTTTACTTCTTCTTCACTGCTTTTGTTGGAGCATTGCTATGATTCTATGCACATTACTGCCACCAGCTGTTGAGTTGGGCTGAGAGCAGGATTTTCCCTCATACATCAAAATAAAAAGGAGTCCAAAAGTGTGTCTGTGTGTCTGCCAAAGCACCCTTAAAAAATGATTGACTCATTGTCTCAGCTGTTGTTTGGCTATTGTTTTCACCTCACACAATCACTGAGTGATGTCGTAGTCTGTGGTTTCCATTGCTGTTGTACAGTCTGATGGCAGTAGGCACAGATGAGTTCCTGAAATGCTCCGTTTTGCACCAACTGTAGGTTGGGTGACTGGGTGGCTGAACGAGCTGCCCATTTGCCTCAGCTCATCATAGAGAGGGTGGAAGGTGTTATCCAGGTTGGCTGTGAGCTTATCCTTAATCCTCCTTTAACCCCACTGCCTCCAGTTCCCTCCCGACCACAGAGCTGGGATCCCTACCAGCTTGTAAAGTCTGCTGGCCCCACCAGCCTTGATGCCACCACCCCTGCACCCCAATGTGAAGAACAGTGCACTGGCTACTATAAAAGTTCTTCAGGAGCCTGGTGTACACACTAAAGGATGAGTCTCCTCAGGAAGAACAGTCTATCTGCTCTGTCCCTTCCTAAAGACAGCATCAGGGTTGGGAGTCCAGTTCAATTCTTTATTGATCTGGACCCCAAAGTCCACCCTCTCCACCTCCTCTCCTTGGAGGCCATCACAAAGACAGCAAGACAACGACTCTTCTTCCTCTGCTGGAAGAAGAGGGCCAACAGGATCCCCAAAGACAGTATGGCAGCATCTGGTCCCGCACCACCAGGCTCAGGGACAGCTTCATCCCACAGGCAATAAGACTGTTGAACTCTTCAGCTCCCAAAATCTTTACTTCACGTCATCCCTTTACCATATAATACACTGCTTAAGCCAACTTGTTTGCTGCTGCTCTCTCCTCTTCTCCAACCTCATCCTTATGTGTTCAGCTTTTGGCATTGTTGCTTTAAATTAATATGTATTTATATGTTTATTATGGGGGGATAAGCTGTTTTTGCAGAATCCCTCAAACAGCAGAGCCTTTTTACTCCAAATCTAACTGTACAACCATTTTCTATAAATATTCAATTTCTCAACATAAGTACTAAATTGTGATACTGCATTTGCAACATATATGTCATGGAAATAAAGAAAAGCTCATGTGCTTTTGTGTCTTTTGATAAGAGCTGCAACTAACAATTATTTTCCTTATTAATTAATCGATTGGTCTATAAATGTACAGTTTTGAAAAATCTTTAAATTGATTCTTTTGCCTCACCAACAGTCAAAAGCCCAAAAGTATTTAGTCTACTATCAGAGAAGACAAAGACAGCCAATGTTCACCTTTGACAGGCTGAAAGCATAATTGAGTTATTATTTCAGATCTTCTTTTAACCACATACATTATTTTATTTTTAATTCAGACATTATTAATATATTTTGGTGTTACACAGCTGTTTGAGATTTGTTTAATATTCCTGGACATCCTTCTTTAAATTCCACACCCCGTCCACACCCAACTGTTGAGCTCAAACTGTATCCATTTCAGTCTGGGCTGTTTCACATTGTTTCTGAACAGGCGTCAAGGGCCTGTTCATGTAAGATAGTCATTCTCAATTCAAGCCAAACATTATTTTGTTATTAGCTATTGTTTGTAGGATCAGCCCAGCTGGATCAGTCTAAATACTTGCTTTATTGCTTTGAAATACAGCCATCACAGTATACATATTTATTTCACTACCTGTTTATAAGCTGTTTATCAATCACAGTGTATTATCCATCACAGTATATAGTTTATATGCATACCTCTCTACAACCTGTTCCCATTATCTATATACATTTACTACATTACTGCACAACCTGTTTACATTACAGTTTGTGCATTTTCTATAAGTCACCTGGCTACCACAGTATTATACTTTATTTAATATTATATCCCTATATTTTAGCTGCTGTAGAATTTTATATATTATAGATTTTTAAAAAAGAAAATTATATTTTGTCTCATTTACGTGATTTTTCTTTATACATTTTTATACATCTCTGTAAGAGCACTGTTGTTGGCCAAGATCTAAGAAACTGGTATCCATCTAAACATCTCACCCTCAGAAAGGGAGCAAGCAGGAGTATTGTTGAACCAAAAACTTTGAACTATTTATGACATTTTATGTTGTTTTTTTTTTCTCCTCTTGTCTAACAACAAACACTGACATTTACATGCTCCTCACCAAAAATAATCAGTAGTTACTGTAATATGTCTCCCTGTACTGTAGTTATCTGATTGTTGTGTATATGACTATAAAGGTCTTGAACTTGAACCTGAAAACACTCAACCTCAAGCCCAATTGGCCTGAGAGGATGCAAACCCAGTTCCCAGTGGTGGGTTCACTGACCTCGATTGGCCTTTGGAAGGTCTTATTTAGACCACCTTCAGCTCATTTTAGAGCTCTCGCCTCAGTCTGCTGGATGATCATTTATAACTCGCTCATTTACAGCCCCTGATGTCCTTTGTTGAGGAGATAAATTGGAGGAACTGTTAAAGTGGATTAACTATCTAGATGTTTGAGAACATTCCTCAGGGTTACTGAGAAAATATTTTGATACCATTTGGTAATTTTTAGCCATTATTTTGTGTTCGCAAAAGGTCTGTGATTGATAGAATTTATCCAGTAATTTCTATCACATCCACTGTCCCTTGTGTGTTCTCTTTCGTGAACCGGAAGCACTCATTTTGGATGACGTTTCTCTTGTCGTCTCTTTGTCTGTAAATGTCCTTGTTCTTGATATCTATACATTAAAAAAAATGTTCTTGGAAGGAAAGCAGAAGGTGCCCTGATAAGACAAAGAATAAAGTTCAAGGAAAAAACAAGGTTATCCTCGTTGGAAGGGGATATTACAGACAGTGTTACAAATGTATTAATCTTCCCACCTTAAATAGACCACCAAGAAATGTTCTACTGTGCAGAGGGGAAGCTGTGTGGAGGAGGAAATCTCCAGCCTCCTGGGCTGCACATTCTTTAAATACTTAAATATAAAACAGTATAAAACGTCTGCCCAGAAGCTCTAGATGGATAAAAAAAACATTGCCGGTAAGTTTTTGGGATGATAACAGATACATCCTGGGTCTTTCAACCTTTGAAGCTCTTAGAAGATTCAGTTCAGTTTCCTGCTGAATAACACTGATACACTGATCCTATAAGGTAACAAAGTCTAAACATAACTGATACTGTGCACTAAAACAGTGATAAAACAGAGTGTGACAGTTTATTCTTGACACTGGTAATAGCAACATCAGAAAATAATCTTAAATCGAGGTCTGCTTACTAGCTTTTTTCT
This sequence comes from Lateolabrax maculatus, assembly GCA_031216445.1. Classification (NCBI taxonomy): domain Eukaryota; kingdom Metazoa; phylum Chordata; class Actinopteri; order Acropomatiformes; family Lateolabracidae; genus Lateolabrax; species Lateolabrax maculatus. The sequence goes on from CM062209.1 coordinate 27,384,077, forward strand.
GAAGGTTTCGTGATAAAAATAAACTTAAAATCAAAACTACTTGATGGAGGAACATGTGTCCAGGATGAAAGGCTGGGCCACTGAAAAATCACTGATTTTGATTTTAGTCCTGTGAGCTAAATGCTAATATAAGCATGTCAACATGCTCACAATGCTCACATGCTAGTATAATGTTACCATGTTCACCAACATTTGCTAATTAGCACTTAACAAAAAACTGTTGGCAGTGTAATTGGGTGTTGGGATTTGGTCATAAACCAAAGTACTGGGCAAATGAAAATTTGAAAGACCTGATGTCAGAAGTGTTAGTGATCCTGATGAAGATCCAGTATGAAGATGCACCTGGTAAGTATGGGTAATATATATATATTTTTTCATGTAACAGGCAGAAACCCAGTGTAGGCACCAGGACATCTGCAGGGACCATGAGGATGAGCTGACAGATGGAGATGAAGTAATTCTGTGGCTGATTGTGGGTTCAGACTCGACAAGGTTAGCTCACATGCCAGGAACACAGAGGGAAGCAGCCTCTGATACAGTACATACCTGCACAAGGACCACTGAGGGGAAAACTATGGGCCAAACCATAAAACGGTCCAGCAGTTTGGGTTTCACAGTAAACCTACACCACAGCTCCATCTTTTTGCCTGCAGCACTAAATATAAACATGGACAGCTGAGGAGGGCAGGACCCAAAGCTTCCTGGGGTTAAACTTGTGATTTATGCCAAACACACCAACAAAGCCTTTAATTGGGGGTCGCTGCTGGCACTGGGACTTTATAGAGCAACTGTTCCTAGACCAACTTTATTAACACACAGAGCCAGCTGTGCTGGTTGTAGGACATGCATCATTTTACTTCTTATCTTAATACTAAAACCCAACAGTGACATAACATGTGAAAGCTTTTACATTTACTTCTTAAATGTTTGCAGGAATGAGTCACACCTAAAAACAGGCAGTAGAGTAGTAGTGTGCTGTAGTGTGTACAAATGGTGAGAAAACGTTTCATTTCCAAAGCTTAGTTTGGCAACCTAAGCTTCCACACATAGCCATACAGACACAGCAGTTGTTTTGTCTGGCTGCATTTATGATTAATTATTTCCTGGTAATGGTAGGCCTGTCGGCTTAAGATAGACTTTAGCTAAAATATCCACCAGTCAGGCTGAAAGACTTCGCTAGTTGCTGGAATGAGAGACGCATAGAAAGAATTCAATAGAAATAGAAAGAAAGAAACACTAGGATCTGCCTACTCTATTTAATTACATAGAAGCTTTTGGTCATGGACAAGACAGTTTTGTTTGCCCTGGTGTTTTGTTTCCCACCCTGGGGTGCCTTGAGGATGGAGCAAGGGTGCCGCTATATTTATCAGTCATGGTTCAGTTATTGTGTGTAACATTTCAAAAGAAAGGTCAACATTCACATCACCTACATTTTTTTATAATACAAATATTATATTTTAATAAGAAAAAAATCAATGATAATAAGATTAAAAACTTACTATGCTGCAGCTAATGACATGACAACTCATGTTTTCTGGTTGTCATAGTAACGCAACATGCTTTCTGGCTCAGGAGTGTGTCAGGAGCTCCGCAGTCAGAGAAATAGTGACGGTCAGAGCATTGATGGAAAGATTTGACACAGAGCTCAAAGACATCTCAGATTACACATCTTAGCCCTCAGCACAGTCTGACAGGACTTTATTAAAGACTAGGCACTACCTGGTTAACGTCCTCAAAGACATTCACTGTGGTATTGGTATGATAATATTAAACGTAAAATAGTTAAAACTGATGTATACTGAGGGTATATGCATGTTATATTGGGGGTTTGTAAAACTGTAAAACAACTTTGGTCCAGACTAAAATGTCTAACTAAAATGAAATGTCTGTTTAAACAGTTCCCCTGAGGATTAAACCTAATGTGTTTTCTTCACAGTGTGTCTGTTTAGTCTGTGAAATATCAAATGTTAAAATATAATCCACTGGATGGATCGGCACACAGTTTTGCAGTTGCCCATGAAAAACCATTAGGTTTACGATCCTGGAAGTTGAGTGTAGTGAAAGGCAGTGATGGAGGACATGTGGGATGTGTAGTGATGGCGTGGATGGTGACTGTGAGGCAGAGCAGGCAGCATTAGGCTGGTATTTCACTGATCCCAGCCAGGCTAAACTGTTTCTGGGGGCGACTGATTAGCCCTTCAATTGTAGCAATTACAAGAAATGCTTTCATATTTTCTCAGCTGACAGTTCGCTGCAGGCCATCATCCTGACCTGTTTGTGTTTTAATAGCTAAAACATACTAGCAGAGAAGGGCTATAAGAGCTGGAAGGCCTGCTTAGCTCAGGGAGGAAGAATGTTGATGAACTCCTTGGATGTTATGTGTTAATTAAGTTTAGATGTACGCTAAGATTCACTTTAAGTTACTTTTGTCCACAGGTAGACACAACAGCAGCTTGTGGAGCCTAAAGACAGACAGGGAGGAGGGAGTTTCAAAGCCAGCTAAGAACTACTGTCATGACTCTGCAGAGATACAAAGGGCAGGAAAGTGACAAAGGTCATTGATTCTTAATAAAACTACAAATCTCCCTTCATGTGTGTCCATTCAAAACCTTCCCAGGTCCTTGAGGCATTAAAGGCTCAGACATATTCTTTGACAAAAGCTTTCCAGAAGGTGAGTTTGTCTGAGCGTGTTCTCTGGACAGGGGTTGTGAATCCAAAATCGGACACATTCTCAGAGAGGTTTATTCCTGGTGCAATGACACAACTTGGTGCTCCTTGGTAAACCTGATGCCAAAACCATTTTTTTACCAACATGGCCAGTAAGCTGAACCTAGCCGCTGTGAGGTTGGGTGTTTGAGCACCAGTGGAAGGCAGAGGGCCACGTGGCCCCTCCTGCTGGACTGGCAGACTCAGCTGTTCCAGGGCAGGTTGAATGGACTCACTGACCCTGCTAAGAGATTCAGTCAGAATTAGACAAACTGTGTGTTTCCGTGCTCATGACTAGGTGCTGCATTAAGATTGGCTATTTACGCTCCTATTTCACTATTAACACTGAGCACTTCTTGAAGTGTAAATGCAAGAATCTTTAAGCCCTTTTCAGACATGGAATATGTAACATTGCTGGCTTTATATGTCGTTTAAGTGAAGGCCTTGTGTCATTCAGACATAGATGACTATTACATTCCTGTTCCTGACCATTTCACTGAGACATGACTGCACATTTATGGGAAGAGCCCCAATGCTGAGAGAGAGAGAGAGTGGGAGAGGGAGAGAGCACATCGCGTCACAGACTGCATCACTAATGTTTTGTTGATGCCTTAATGAATGACCATTGTGAGAGCGAGTGACACTCACCCCCATTTTCTTTGTGAATCCACTGATTCAATTCTGTATCAGTTTCATCATTTAACATGATCATCTGCTGCCTTTTTTATGATATCTGATCTTATTTATTTGTGCATCAGAGATAATACATACTGTATTATACTTTAATTAAGGTGGAACAAGATGCACATGTCTCTCTCTCTCTGCATGTTTTACTGTGTGCTGCTGCAATTGTATTGTACACTATATCATTATAATCATATATTTATATAATTGTGTAATGTTATAATTGTTATTTATACTGACAGATTCTAACACCTTTTTATAATACAGTCCAATACAACACTACCACAGCAAAGAACATTCTCAACAATGACCACATAAGCTTAGCTAAAAAAGCTAGTGTATCTAGGTAGAGTAACTGGACAAAAAAAGATATTAACCCACAGCACACATGTCCCTGGATCACCTTGGCCACTATTCATACTGCTTTGTTTAACAAACAATTCATCAACTTTATATAGTTTGTATATAGTTTCTATGTTTCCTCTCTGTGTAGATGAGTTTTTTTTTCTCCTCTTGTCTAACAACAAACACTGTGACATTTACATGCTCCTCACTAAAAATAATCAGTAGTTACTGTAATATGTCTCCCTGTACTGTAGTTATCTGTAATTATAATAAGGTTGAATCAACACCTCTATAAAACAGTTTCAACAAGTTCATGAAGGGATAATTTATTGCAGGACTGCAATGGTGCATTAGTTTTAGCTAGGTCAAGTTAAGTCAAGTCATTTTTATTTGTTTGGCGCCAAATCATAACAAAAGTTATCTCAAGACACTTTTCACATAGAGTAGGTCTAGACCATACTCTTTAAAATATTATTTACAGAGACCCAACAGTTCCCACCATGAGCAGCACTTTTAACAGGTAGAAACCTCGAGCAGAACCAGGCTCTGGGTGGGGGGGCCATCTGCATCGACCGAGTTGGGTTGAAAGGGGAGGAGAGAGGGGGAGAGGGGAGACAGAACAGGAGGAGAGACAACAAATCAGACTAATAATAATAACAACTGCAGCAGTGAGTGTGGAGCAGGAACATGGGGGCAGTAGACGGCCGGCAATCACAGATCAAGAATCTACAGCTCCAGAGGCAGAAATACCTGCAGAAAGTGAGAAGGCCAAAAAGCACAAAAACTACCAGGAAGAGGTGGAGTTAGTAACATGTATTAGTGGGATAAAATGGAGAGGGAGAGGAGGAGAGAGAAGCACAGTGCATCATGGGAAATCCCCCGGCAGTCTAAGCCTATAACAGCATAACTAAGGGATGGTTCAGGACTCACCTGAGCCAGCCCTAACTATAAGCTTTATCAAAAAGGAACGTTTATAGCATACTGTTAAACGAAGAGAGGGTGTAGTTTTTCTGCATCTTTTTGAGACAGGATATGCCTGATTTTGATAATGTTACGTAGGTGGAAGAAGGCAGTCCTTGAAGTCTGTTTTATATGGGCATTGAAGGACATGTCCTGATCAAAGATTACTCCTAGAGTCCTTACAGTGGTGCTGGAGGCCAGGGCAATGCCATCTAGAGTAACTATATCTATAGATAGTGCGTCTCGCAGGTGTTTAGGACCCAGAACAATAACTCCAGTTTTGTCTGAGTTTAGGTGTACCTAATGAACTGGCAAGTGCATGTCAAGTTAATCATACTCTATTCTGAAAAGGAATTTACTTCTGTTTCCTCCCTGACCATACTGCAAAAGCATATTTGATAGATTTTATGTTTCAGAACTAACAATCCTGACTTGAAATCAACTTTTACTGTCACAGACAAATGTTGTCAAAAGCCCAGTGCTGTATTTGAAAAAGCAGTGATAATCCCATTCGAGTTGGCCGTTACCCATGAGCCATGTCAGCAGATGGAGGAGTGGGGGGAAAAGGTGGAAAGCACCCACAGGAGGATCAAAGTGCTTCCTCCTTTCTTCTCCAGAAGGACACTACAGCGGCGGCCACGGGGGAGGCAGCAGTCACGCTGCTGGGAGCACGAAGAGACAGCTTCCTGCAGGAACATCGCCGGTCCTGACTGATGGCTGAGGTGGAACATCGATTGCCATGCTCGAAAAACTTTCCTCTTTCTCTTAAATTCTTGGGGATGACCCCTCTACACAAGACATCTCACCATCACAGGTTTGATGTGTGTAATTAAAGCATGTTATTACATTATTTAAAATGATACATTTATGTTTACATGATATATTTGGGGGACAACTCATGTTTTTCTCAGGAAGGGGTCCTGGTCCCCTTGTCCATCCTGTAATTTCCGCCTATGACCACAGACAACGTATTAAAATACATGTGGACCCCCAGGATTCCGACACTGTGAGTTGGTTCACTGCAGTGCTCGGGTAAGCTGCCACAGTCCAGAGACATATAGGTTGGGTGACTTGGACACTCTAACTTGTCCATACAAATGCAGAAATGTAGCACATTACGTTTATATATAATGAATTATAAGTTATAAAACAATTTTACATTTGAAAGTATATATATAATTACTGTTGTGTTGTTGTGATGTTCAGACTGAGAGGAGTCTGAATGAAAATCAATGAAAACTAAGCAGAGCTCCATTACAGCCACAATTTCCAAATATAAAGTCTCTTCCAGCTACTGCTCTCATGCACACTTTATAGACTCTCCATAAACATTAACAGCCGATCAAAACTGTGATTGTGGGGGTCAAGTTTTGTTTCACTGGTATTAGTCTTCTGTCTCTCAATAAATCTCCAAATCCTGGATCAGTGTCAAAACCCGAAAGCTCAGGAACTCTACTGGAAACAAATTCCACCCAGAGGTCTCTTTGTTAAAGTCAAACTGTCTTGCCAAATATCTATAAATATCCTGCTGAATATCCAGGCCATGGATCTGAAGCCAGGGCCTCCAGGTTTTACTTATTGATTAATTTATGATGTTGTAACCAATTTGTACATTATCCGGGAATTCTTTGGGAAAATAAAGTAAAATCCTTAACTGGTTTATATCAGTTTAAATAAAGGGATTTTTACATCACGTTGCATCTTATTATTTCCTGCAGCTCCTGTTAAGATTTTTTTCAGAATGAAAAGCTTCCTTGTAAACTACAACATGATATCACAAGATAACTCATAATAGCAGGAGGAGTTTTGTTTTTTCCTGCAATGGTTTTAGATGAAAAGCATGCTCTGAAGGCATTCTGAATAAAAACGAATATATGGTTTTTAAAATTGAGCCTTGGGGGGTATGGCAACTTGGAGAGGAAAACCTACAACGAGCTTCCACCGTAGCTGAGCCTGTGTCCCTGCGACCGGGAGAAATAAAAGAATAGATGTGACTCTACAGGGATGTATCCGTGTCGTCACTACTGGACTGCTGAGCAGCATATTTGACGAGTCAGAGGAGATAAGGGACTTTGCCTGGTTTAATTTATCTCCCACAGTCAGGAATTTGCCCTCTCAATTCCCCTGGCACAGCCAACAGGCAGCTGGTACAGCGGGCAGTGGTGCAGGGTGAGGCCGCTCCACTGCTCAACACTTTCTGGCTTCATCTCAAGTGTTATTCTGCTCTCACATTCTCAGGGCGCCCCAGCGGGCTGTCACTCCGCAGTTACAACGTCCAGGAGCAATGGACTCTAGAGGACAGATAAAGTTACTTCTACTCTAAGGTATAGGCAGAGTTTGGAGTTAGCAATTGGAAGTGGGTGCGCTTGCACAAGACTTTGATGTTCCTACTCAGATCCAGTAGAAATCCCGAGAGGAAGAATCCCCCAGACATTGGTGATCCCCTGATTTTGCAAGTGCCACCATGAGGTTGACATTTGTGGGTTTGAATAAAATGTCAAGACAATTAGATGGATTGCCAGAAAATTGAGTGCAGAGGTTCGTGTTCCCCTCAGGATTAATTGTAATGATTTTGGTCACCCTCTGACTTGATGTAGTGCAATCCTCAGGATTTCAATACTGTGATTAATGATCAAATACCTGCAAAACGTCATTCTCCATCATTGAATTGGAAAAGGAGATTGCACTTCCCACAACAATGGGATTCTCATTAGAGTGCTAAACCCAAAATCCACTAAGTATATTAAAAACAAAATTGAAAAAGGTAGCACATTGCAAAAGTCCAACAATAGTCTCAACTTGTTAGAACTGAGGTAAATAGTTCAGGGTTTGTTTTAGATGTTTGGTCAAACTGGTTTACTTGCTTATGTGTCAAAAAATGCCAACGTTGAGAGTCCACACAGTACACAATTGTTCCAGTGGCATCTTTTTTCTAGTGTAAAAAGCCACAACTTCCCATGTGATCTGGCTAAAAATACATCCTGTATACTGTTTTTATGTATGAATGTATCGCTGTCACCAAATTAGATTTTTTCTTTTTTTTTTTCTAGCTATAGATTCTCCTCCTTCGCACATTTCTGAACATTCTGATCAGTGGTTCAGTGGCAGTGCCACACTGTCCTGGCTTTCTATTCTATTTTTCGTCATAGCCTACAGTTATCATGTGTCCTCTGTTTAAATCATGCTAATGGACTGAGGAAAAAGAGCTACTTTAAGGCTACGACTTTTCCTACAGTGTGTCAGTATGATATGCTTTTCCCAGCTTGATTCAGCGTGTTCCCCTGAAAGGTGAAATGGAGCCTGTGTCCTTACTTCTACTAGGAGCTGCAAAGTCATGCAATTTCTCCTCCACTTTAATGGTCAAAATGGGCCAAAGGGACAAGGAAAGAGGAAGGGGAGGGGTAAAGGTCATGGATGATCGAGTTTTGGATGGTGTTGGATGTGTCATGTACCCCCAGCTCTCCCACCTGTTGAGCCTTCCTGAAATGAACCTCCTTGCAAATTAGAGCTCCATCAGGTTGATGGGAAACAGCACATGCACACAGGTTATTTCTACACACAGATGCATCCGAAGCACAAACAGCCTCATATACTCTCTTCTGTAGCCTTCTGACCTCCTGAGCTTACGTATCTACGTATAGAAAACATATCTGTATATAGCCAATCCGTGCTGACAATGATACTGCCACACAACACAGCAAGAGCCATAGACACAGCAGCCCACGTCAGCTTTCCAGCTATTATCAGCTTCTCATCTCCAAGCAAGGATACGTCTTGTGCACGTTGGTTGGTTTAACGAACCACCAAACAAACATCCTCCGGTGAAAGCTGCACCGCTAATGTCAGTTTTCAGGCTAGGTAGCTTTGTAAGCTGTGGCACAGTGAACAGCTTAGAGCAGCATGAATTGATTTATTGCTGACTTGTGCACAGCTGCAGACAGCAAACTAAACTGACATATTATCACCATGTAAAGAAGGTATCGTGAATGTGAGTCCAATATTCACTCTCCTTTTAGCTCAGTTTTGGTCTCCATCAACTCCTGAGAAATAAATCTGGTTCAAATGCTCCACAAGGAGCATTACAAAGGCTACTTACAGATGCAGTCGACTTCAGTCAGTTTCAAGGCCTGACATCTTGACCATCCACAAGCCCTGTGTGTGTGGTTGGATCTGGATCATCTTAGCTGTGCTGGTTCAGGTCCAGGTTCAGGAGCAGGCCAAACACCAGCTTCTAAATCAGTCTGCTGACTAGGGTTTGAGCGCGTAGTCTGCAGCCAGCGGGCATGACCAAACAAAAGTGGTTGCAAACCCCGGCTAGCAGGACCTGGTGCTGAAGCAGCACTTTTCATCATGTCTCCAAAAATAAACCTCCGTCCAGTGAGCTCACTCACCGTTGTGGTTAGCCTAATTAAACCGTGCAGCCGTGGATTATTTAGAAATCCAACTGCTGCTTTACAGGGAGTCCAGAAATATCATCTGCAGTAACTTCTCATTAATGATGGTAATGATATATGATAGGCGGGTAGGGTTGTTTTCATTTCATTTTCTTTTGTGGGTTTGTTTCATAAATCTTGATCAGCTTGGCTGGATTAAAGCTTGACTTGCCTGTGGTGCCTTAAAGCACCATATGGAATGAGACACTTATCTACACAGGCCAAATAAATTAGGGTAGATTGATAATCCTACATCAACAACAATGGAGAATATGCAGCAGTATACCTAGAGTAAGACAGACCAGAAAAAGACGTTTTGGCCTTCGCTTAACTGAGCAACCCTATCTCATAGACAAGGATGTTGATATTGGATGGTTCTGCAAAATCTTTTCTCTTTTTTTTAAGTTCAATGTTTTTTACTCATTCTTGTTTTCTACAAATTTTGCATATACTAGTTAACATATGTTTAAGGTCAGGGAAAGATTGTGGTTACCTTTGTGACACTGTGGATCTCCACACCCTTACCTTACCCTCCTGCATTTGCACTGGATGTAAATCAAGAGGTGTGGAATCGTCCAATAGGGCTGGACACTGGGCTGGATTGATGGCGTTTTGTTTACTTGAATGGAAATCTGAGAGTAAATAAAATAAGAATTGACTGAAAAACTGTCTCAATCCAGAACAGAGGTCCATAAATCAACATGTGACATGTATCAGTAGGAATTCAATACTTAACAAATGGAAGCCTAATAGTAGCAAACTGGTTCCAAAATAACCAGTGATGGACTTCAATCCATCAGCCCAAGCTAAAGCCATGGACCCAGTACTCTGGCAAAATTATACTGTTGGAATTAACAGTAAATCATATGCAACTAGGCACATAAACTGTGTAATTCAATGAAACACTTTGACAGCAGATGGATGGTACATTTGGCACTACAGTTTCAGCTTTTCTTTGCAAATCAAGCTCCAGTGATCAGTCAGCGCCCATATGTTTCTAACTCGCAGCTTGTTTTACTTTGCTCCACATGTGCCTTTAACAACTCCCCACTTTCTACAGTAAAACCTCAGTCTAACTGGTTCTAATTTGTCACCCTTACATGTTATTAACCTTACCAGCCATACTAGGGGGGGTGTTGTGTGTGTGTGTGTATGTGTGTGTATGTGTGTGCGTGGGGGTGACACCAAAGGCACATCTAATAAGCACTTTTTATTTTGTTTATTTATTTTGTTTATTTTGCTTTGCATATGGTAGTGGTTGAGTCATCCCTTAAAGGACTACACCAAATTTTAGGTTGTCATGGTCAGTTGTTAAAGGGACAATCAATGATATGGACTCTTTACTAACATATAATGGCGAACAGCAGGAACTACTTCAAACTCAAAGCTTTTGTTAGGCTACTGATCACGGCCGTGTGACTTTTTTTAGAAACCAAGACGCCTTTAGCCATGTTTCCATTACAATGTTGCATAACTTACAAGCAAAGTTCAGAAATTTCAGCAGATTTCAATAGAGAATGTGAATCACTTCTTGTCCTGCACCTTATTTTGTTGAATGATCGACCAAACAAACATTCATCAGAGAAAAGTCAGCTTTAATAGAAAATGAGCCAAATAGAAAATGAGCTGCTCAGCGACAGCAAACAGCAGGTAACCGTTTTGACAACTTTTGACTGAATGTGATTGCAGTTAGACTTTAGAACAGTCTACATAGTCTACTATATCTTATCATTTTGAAATGTTATACACTTTTGGAGTGATATATTGGAATTAAAAATATTGGGATAATGTTACAGTATCTTGGAAAGTAAGGCTGTGGAGGTTGGGGGTGGTGGATGGATGTGTAGCATGTCAGACTTTCATGTGGGAGACCAGAATGTGTGTCTGCTCTGACATCCATTGGCTTTTTTGACTTTTTATTTACTCTAAGCAGGGTCTTCCTCAACCTCATTCAAGTGTTGGAATTGCCCAACCTCAACCATCCCTTTACCATTTTTCTTTTTCCAAAATCATGGACTTGCGGTGATCTGTAAATGCCAATATTACAGAAAGAGAAAATGCTCAAATTATTGCCATTGAATTTTGCAGAATCATCCAATATCAGCATCTTGCAACACTCCAGCTGTGTGGATCAAAGTGCACTTAAACCCCTTTGCTGGAATTTTGATGTAGTGGTCACAGGTACTGCAGCTCGCACGATCTTCCGCAATCCAGAAACACTTTTTCAACAACTAATGAACACTCACATGTTGTTTTCTACTATGTCTGTTTGTTGTTGTAATATTTAGAAAAAACTGCCTTTATGTGTGCCTCTATCTACAGGATGTGGAGCTAAAAGCAGCAAGTGTCCAGCTCACAGAGGAGCTAAATGACCTGACCAGAACTGCACAAGAACCTATAATTAATTTGACGAGGATGTCAGCAATACTTTAATATTTGAAAAGAAAATAACATGAAAGTTGGAGAGAGTGACTAATTATAGAAGAGTGAGAAAACCACACAAACCACCAGAGGCCTGGGGTGAGGACTCAGACCACTTAGGCCCAATATGTTACTTGGATCAGTCTCACTTTGTGTTGTTGGAGAAGTTTCAGGGCGTCTGTGTTTTTTGTCCTTTGAGAAGGACACTGAGAACCAGAGAGAAACAGAGTTACAGCTGCAGGCAGCAGTGTGGTGACTGGCCTCCAATCTAACAATGAAGTTGTGAAGCAAAGTTATTTATAGATATCAACCCATTCAAAATCAATTGTTAGAGACTTTAAACTGGAACAGTTCATCCCAATAATAAAGGAAAAGTTTTGGGAAATATTCTTATTTACTTTTTTCACAGAGTAACGTGACTGGTTGGTTTCTGGACCTCTGGGCAAAATGGGATAGGGGCCCAAAGCCCCCCAAGTGGACAACTCTGGCCCTGTCTGTGGGTCACTCAAATATCTTTGCATGTTCAAAGCAATCCATCCAGTAGTTGTGGAGACATTTCACTTGGAACCGAAAATATCTGATGGTGGAGCATGAGGAAAAGTCAGTCACCAAAATCCTGAAGTACTTCGGCTGGGGGCCATAATCATTCAATCAAAATTTCATGACAGACAATCCAATGGTTTTTGAGAAAGAATGGAAAGAAAAGAAAGAAGAGCTAAACAGCACAGTTTAAAATGAGGAAGTGGAGGAGATGAAGGACAACTAAAGTGATTTACTGTAGAACGCTGAGCCTGGAAAATAAACCCCAAGAGAGGAACCTCAGCATGGCCTCATTAGAGTCCATGACGACCTGTGTGCCTCTTTGAACAAGTAGCCCGTGACTGCTCTGCTGTATAATAACACCACACAGAAGCAGAGAGGTTGTAATTTTGATATTTAAAAGCCATAGCTGCTTGATATTGTGGTAACGGGGGAGAAGATGAAAAACCACTTGAAGTTTTCTGGTAGGTGCCTTGTGTTCTCTGAATCCTTGAACGGTTTATCTCATTTGGTTTCACTGAGGCTAATTAAAGGCAAATTAATGAAAAAGAGAAATACACACTCTTTTTGTGGCCTGTTCAGCACTTGGTTTCATTCGAAAACCTGCCTGGCTGTGGAAAGCTAATGCCTGTTAGCCTTGCCAGTGTATTTACAGATGGAAATAAAAAGGTTGATAACCTCCATTTTGTGATCTTTCCTTTGCAAACAGCCGCTGCTACAGACAAAAATATATTCTGTTTTAGAGGTAATCCTGCTGCGTGTGAATCTATCATCTTATTATACAGTTTTAAATTTCACACTATAACATGTTGCTGGCTGCAAATACCCTTACTTGGATTGTTTGCACAAACTACAGACAAAATGCTAGGTGGTTCTTTTTCCACTTGGTATGAAGTTAACATTAGAATTATCCAGAGGGGACAATATCTTCCGTGGCTCTGTCTTTCATCCATCCAAACACTAAACATGTAAAACAGTCATATCTTAGCCTGCACATGATGCTAACGTTACTATTGGCTAACTTTAGCTAATGCCTTATCCTTCCTTTCCATTTTACTTTAAAACAGTTTTCTACTGCTACTTTGTACCACACAACATGCAACATACCAGTCACCTTCACTGTATTGGAGTGGAAGGTGAAATCTCATGGGGAGTTAACTAAAAAGCTGGACAATCAAAGACTACTAGTACTACTAAGTATAAGTGAGAAAGTTAGGTATTTTAATGTGAGTGAATCATCCCTTTAACTGGATTGATTTGTGTCATGTTACATAACATCTACTTGATGTTACTGTCATGTTCACAAATGGGTCAAGTGCATCTAAGCATTGGTAAGTGTTGGGAAAAAAAGGTTGTCATGTGTTTGGATATACACCACTGGTTTGTTATCGTATAGAAAATAACAGTATTTCAGATCAATCTGCATGACAAGAATATCTGCAAATTCTGCAGTAGTAAGAATATTTTATATGCTTTAGTTTTTCTTATTTGAAGAAGAATACATTCATACTTACCAATATGCCACCCAATTGTACCTAATCCAAGCATGTGTGACTACCCTAATTGAACTGAGTTATGAGTCAAATTAGAGACGGAAACCAAAAATCAAAGATTTCAATGATTTATTGTGTAGTGTTCATGGTGGTCCAATCAAAGACAAATGATCTGTTAACGCTCTGAGCCTGGTGTGGACACATGTGTCCACTTTAACAGGACAGGGCTCTTCAGATGATTAGTGGTATTTTGCCTCCAGGGCTGTGAGCATCCCTCTGACCTTGGGACATTTCCCTTATTTCTTAAAGCTCAAGACAGATTGCAGCAATTGTGTCGGTCCGGTCTCCACACTGAGCCCAGAGAGAAGAAGGACAACATTGTAAAGAGCTCATCAACTTCTTCTAACACTTTTAATGTCGTATATTTCTGTACATATTATTTTTCTTCATTCCTTTATTCTTTATAATTTCTATATGTTATATTTCCCACTTTATCCATCTGCTGCTATAACAAGTGAATTTCCCAGTGTGGGATGAATAAAGTCTTATTTTAACTTATCTTATCTTAACATTTCTGAAATATTCAAGCCTTAAATGTGTGTGCATTTGGGTTGATTAAATCATGTTTTTAAGGTATAATCATTCAAATAAAGAAAACTGTCACACACCAATCCTCACTGACATCATCACTCACTGATGTTCTCACTGCTGCTGCTAATAGTTACTACTGGTACTGCTGCTGTTGCTGCTAATAAGTCAAGTCAAGTCAAGTCAAGTCAATTTTATTTGTATAGCGCCAACTCATAACAAAAGTTATATCAAGACGCTTTTCACATAGAGTCTTTAAAATATTATTTACAGAGACCCAACAGTTTCCACCATGAGCAGCACTTGGAGACAGTGGTGAGGAAAAACTCCCTTTTAACAGGTAGAAACCTCGAGCAGAACCAGGCTCTGGGTGGGGGGGGGGGGGCATCTGCATCGATTGAGTTGGGTTGAAAGGGGAGGAGAGAGGGGGAGAGGGGAGAGAGAAAAGGAGGACAGACAACAAATCAGACTAATAATAATTACAATTGTAGCAGTGTGTAGCAGGAACTCTACAGCTCCAGAGGCAGAAATACCTGCAGAAAGTGAGAAGGCGAAAAAGCAAAGGAAGCACAAGAACTGGGGTTAGTAACATGTATTAGTGGGATAGGAATGCGTACAGATAGAGAGGGAGAGGAGGAGAGAGAAGCTCAGTGCATCATGGGAAATCCCCCGGCAGTCTAAGCCTATAACAACATAACTAAGGGATGGTTCAGGGCTCACCTGAGCCAGCCCTAACTATAAGCTTTATCAAAAAGGAACGTTTTTAGCATAATCTTAAACGAAGAGAGGGTGTCTGCCTCCCGAACCCAATCTGGGAGCTGGTTCCACAGAAGAGGAGCTTAATAACTAAAGGCTCTGGCTCCCATTCTACTTTTAGAGACTTTAGGAACCACAGTAACCCTGCGTTCTGTGAGCGTAGTGCTCTAGTGGGGTAATACGGTACTATCAGCTCTGTAAGATATGATGGTGCCTGACCATTAAGAGCTTTGTAGGTGAGGAGGAGGATTTTAAATTCTATTCTGGATTTTACAGGGAGCCAGTGCAGAGAAGCTAATATTTAAGAAATATGTTCTCTTTTGCTAGTTCCTGTCAGTACACGTGCAGCAGCATTCCGGATCAGCTGGAGAGTCTTTAGAGACTTGTCGGGACAGCCTGATAATAAGGAATTACAATAATCTGACCTAGAAGTAACAAATGCATGAACTAGTTTTTCTGCATCTTTTTGAGACAGGATATGCCTGATTTTTATAATGTTACGTAAGTGGAAGAAGGCAGTCCTTGAAGTCTGTTTTATATGGGCATTAAAGGACATGTCCTGACCAAAGGTTACTCTTAGATTCCTTACAGTGGTGCTAGAGACCAGGGCGATGCCATCTAGAGTAACTGTATCTATACATAGTGCGTCTCGCAGGTGTTTAGGACCCAGAACAATAACTTCAGTTTTGTCTGAGTTTAACAGCAGAAAATTGCAGGTCATCCAGTTTTTTATGTCGTTAATGCATGCCTGAAGTTTGGCTAACTTGTCGGTTTCATCTGGCTTTATCGATAAGTATAATTGAGTATCATCTGCATAGCAGTAAAAGTTTATGGAGTGTTTCCTAATAATATTACCTAAAGGAAGCATATACAAGGTAAATAAAAGTGGTCCAAGCATCGAACCTTGTGGAACTCCATTACTAACTTCCTAGTGCAGGGAGGATTCATCATTTACATGGACAAACTGAAATCTATCTGATAAATACGACTGAAACCAGCTTAGTGCGGGTCCTTTGATGCCAATCAAATGCTCCAGTCTCTGTAATAGGATACAATGGTCAATGGTATCGAAAGCGGCACTGAGATCTAACAGAACAAGTACAGAGACAAATCCTTTATCTGACGCAATCAAAAGTTCATTTGTCACTCTCACCAGTGCTGTCTCTGTGCTATGATGCATTCTAAATCCTGACTGAAAATCCTCAAATAAACTATTGTTGTGTAGAAAGTCACATAACTGATTGACCACTGCTTTCTCAAGGATTTTGGAGAGAAAGGGAAGGTTAGAGATAGGTCTATAATTGGCTAAAACCCCTGGATCAAGCGTAGGCTTTTTAAGAAGAGGTTTAATTACAGCTACTTTGAAGGACTGTGTTACATAGCCTGTTAATAAAGACAGATTGATCATGTCTAGTAAAGAAGTGCTAACTAAGGGTAGAACTTCTTTTAGCAGCCTAGTTGGGATGGGGTCTAAGAGGCAGGTTGTTGGTTTAGACAAAGAAATCATTGAAGTTAGTTGGTGAAGATCAATTGGAGAAAAACAATCTAAATATATATCTGGTTCTACAGCTGTTTCTGAGGTTCCTGTACTTGAAGATATATCTGACATAACTGCTACTGCTTAAGTAAGTGCTTCTGCTCTGGTGGTAACTGCTGCTACTGGTACCTGCTATTGTGCTGCTGCTCCTATCTACTGCTATTGAGACTGGTAACTGGTACAGTGGCTACAATGGCTGCACTCACAGCAGCCCCAACCCATGTTCTTTCATTCATTGCTTCTTTACAATGCCTCTTGTTAGCTGGCCAGTGATCGTAATGAATGGCAACCTGATTTTGTACATCCACCCATGTCTTAACCCATGTCATTCACTATTGCACTGCTAACTTATGGTTACTACTTTAGCAATTCAGCAGTTAGCAATGAGTAGCAGCCACTGCAGCAATGCAAACCGATTCAGGAAAGTTAACTCTCTTAGATAATTCAAATCCTTTGAACATATATTTCATGATAACAAATACAACACCTATTAACTGTCTTGTGTTTGCTGTAATATTAAACTATGAGAATGTTTCTTGCAGTCTGTCAGTGAGTGGCTTGTATTGTTTATTTAGTTCCAGTAACATTACAATCGCAGTCCTTATGGGGAGTCATTGGTCATCAAACATTGTCATTGGTCTGAAATGGATGCATTTTCAAATATAATAGTATAATACAATACAGAACATCTGTCAAAATGAATTCAAGTGAAAAGAGTACTTCCACATTAACTGTGCAGTATTTGATTTCAAAACAGACTAGTGAAGAACAGTGGTGGAAAGTCACTGAAAGCACTGGAAAAGTACTAACCACAGTTTTGAGGGACTTCCATTTCCAAATGTTGTACTTTTTACTCAAATACATTATTTTCATAACTTTAGTTAGCTAGTTCAATAACTAGTTGCTTTGCAGATTCAGATTAACAATACAAAATATAATCAACAAATAAATCATGATGCATTATTACAGGTTAACGTAAGATAAGACTTCATTTATCCCGCTATCCAGCTGTATAGAAAGTCATTCAAATGAGTTCTACCTTTACCAGCGGCAACATTAAAGGAGTGAACACATTCATGCATGACTAACTGTAATCCAATATTGTATTATTCTGAAATGGAATGTTTTGCATAACATATACTTTTGATACTTTGAGTCTTTTTCATGCAAATACTTTGGTTCTTTCACTTACTAAATTTTAAACTGTCTTCACTTGTAACAGAGTATTTTTCTACACTGTGGTATTGCTTCTTTTACTGAAGTAAAAGACCTGAGTGCTTCTTCCACCCATCAGAACAAGTATCGTTGATACTGCTGCATTGCTTTGATTGTTGTTTCTCAACAATCATATGGAAAAGATTATCAGTTTGAGGTAGTCCACCACCAGAGACACACTGTCCTCCTGCTTCAGATGTGTGTTCACATGCATTACCACCCGTGAGCAGTTCTCACACACACACCCGTTGAGGAGCAGCTAAATGTCCTCGACCTTAAAACACTTTGCCTCAGAGGAGGGTGATCAATGAGGGGCGGAGAAGTAGGGGTGAAGACATATTGTCCTGCCGTCCACCTTCTCTTTCTCTGTCTCACTTAGTGAGGGTGGATAATTGCAAACAGACAAATCCTGTTTGGAGAAAACACACACACACACACACACATTTAACCCTAACCCCAACTGCCACACACATAAGCAAAGTCAGGCCAGGAGTAACTGTGGCTCATGAATGTTTTGGAACTTTTGTAATGTATCACATGATCTTCATCAGCGATGTAATTTGTTCAGTTGGAACTGTAGGTGACATGGCCTCATACTACTGAGGAAACTACATCTGTTGATGAAGACCATGAGATATGATCAAAAGCTCCAGAAAGAGCGAGTAAGACGTAGAGTGAAGATTGTTGGGTTAACTGCTGCTGTAACTTTTGTGGTTTCTAAAAGCTTTAAAAGCTTGTCCTAAATTGCTAAATTAAGATGGCAACCATGGAAAACCTTACCTGCTATACATCACTTGACATTTCAATTGTGAGCATGTTGATGTCAGCATTCAGCTCAAAGCACCACTGTGCCTAAGTACAACCTCACAGAGCTTCTAGCTTGGCAGAAGACTCTCCCCTCTTACTTTTGTTAAAATCTTTATCTTTATTATTGAAAAAAAAAATTGACATTGTGTATACATACTTTTTGGCTCATGTTTACATCCATCTGTTCATACATACGTCACTCATATAGTCCATCCATAAATCAACACCACATAATCAACCAAAATACAAAACCAGATGTGAAAAGCAAGCAGCAACAACAGTCACAGTGTGAAACATACTATAGTAACACAAAATAACAATACACCCATAACACTCCTGACTATAATATAGTAAATATAAAAGATCAGTTTAGAACAAAAGTAAAAATGCATCTTTTCAGTGCTGTGACCCTCCAGTCCTTTGAGGTAAGCAGAAACGATAAGTGTTACTACCTATTCATGAAATCTAAATTGTTAGGAATGTATCAGGAGTAGGACATATTTGTATACAGTGCTGCACTATAGTGTTAATATCTAGTTCAATGACCAATGACAGACTTCATTAGAAAGAATGAAGGAGGTGGATGAGATCAAATGAATAGAGTAATGCTGAAGCAATTAACTGCACTGATTTGCAACAAGTGGTAAACTATATAACTAACATTTTACAAGTCTGTATCACAGCTGTTACAACAGAAGGATTAGTCACTTTTAATTTGAAATAATCCCATGATTGCAATAAATGTACCTTTCATTTGGAAGATCAATTTCAAATTATATGTTTTAGCTCAGAGAATTACAAAGCCAGCTGGCCACACTGAGCCACATTGTAATTACAAGAACTCGCTGCACATGGAGTCATTACTTAGTGATTCTGGACCATCAAGCTGTCGTCGTAAACCTCTGTAGGCGCATGGCGTCTTAAGATGTGGCTGACAGTTGAGGGGACATCTCTTGGTATGACTACAATTACAGTGCAAAGACATGAGACAGGAAATTCTTTATTAGCTTTTTAAAAAGCCTTCTGTGGTGGCCTAAGGCCATAAAGCCCAAACCACAGTGTGCTTTTTCATAAATGCAATTAGACAAGCCATTGCATGAGGTCGACCGTCTTTGTTATTTGACTGGTCGTTCTGTCATCTTATGGCCAAGCTGCAGCAGAACAGCAAACTCTGGTTTTATTAAGGGTAGTGCACCCCCCTCGATCAACATGGTGTCATGAGGAAGCTACCACATAAAGGAAAAGATGTACATTTTAATTTGGCTTGTTAATGGTCAGTGGACAAGCCTTTATGTGCGCAGGGTCTAGCAGACAATGAACACACGCTCAAACTATCAACTAGCTGTAAATTTGCTACAGCAATGGACGCACTGACACTATGGCTATATGAGGGCAGGTAAAGTATACACTGTATACTGGGGATGCTAACAAGGCAATGAGGGCAGGTGTGCAGTTAAGAGGTAGGAGCAGGAAATCCTCCCAGATATACAACAAACACACTTTGCAGCACTATGCGCTCAAGAAAAAAATTGTCTTATTTTATTTTGGTGGATGTCTCCATGTTTTCTATGGAGACCTGGAGTGTTTAATATTAGATAAATTATACATCATGAAATTAATAATCACATGAATAAATATAAAAAAAATAACGAAATGTAATCATAAACTTGTTAAATAATCGGATACATTTTTAAAACTTATTATGAAATTCATTACTGAGAAATTGTATTTCTTCCAGAGACCTGCACTACGAAGCAGGTTCAACATACCTGGGTGTCTTTTCATTATCTGGCTTCACTTAACAAACGTGATTGGGCCAAGCGGTCACACAAAGGTGGTTATCAACTCAATAAATCAACCCAGGCTTTCCCAATCTGGCTCTGAGCGTGTTCACATAAACTATAATATTAATAAAATACAAAGTTAAACACATCATCCAGGCTGAAAGCAACACAGCTGCAGCTGCTAAATACAGAATGGAATACTGGAAAAAAAAATTGTGACTGTGTGAATGTATCTGTAATTAACAGACAAATAATATCACTGCCCATCATTAGGACACAAGTAGATCTCACTGTAATTAGGCTACGTGTATTCAATATTTTCAATATCTCCATTAAAATGAATGTGTTGCTTAGATGTATTCATATGGCATGTACGACAATTAAAGCCCTATTCTTTCACCTGCCTTATTCTTTCAGTCTGTCAAACCGACTTGGGAGCAAATGAAAAATAAACATAAAAACTTAAATTACAGCGGTCAGTAGGCTTACTTTCATATCTTATAAATACAACAAGTACAAGGCTTTAGTGCTTCAGTCAGTGTATTGTAAGATGATATCCGTATACGAAAGCACAATTAAATGGCTTACGAAATGACATAGTTGCAGCAAACAGGAAAAAATGAAATAAAGAAGACGGGGGAGTTGTATGTAGTTGTAATGTAAAGTAAGGCAATACAATGCTACAGTCTGTGGGGGGGCATGACTCTGACATGTCACCCTGGCAACATACGGCTCAAGAAGCTGACACAGATCATCATTCCCACCAACCAGAATCTATATCATATAAATTGTCAGGGAAAGCCAAAGGGTTTTACCAGTGTCTCTGAACACTCTGACCTCGTCAGAGACCCTCCCGCGATCCGTTCAGCTCCACGGGACCACTGATTGGTCAGTGGGCGGTGATTTTCTAAGAGTTGATCTGTTATCTCGAACATAACCTGCTTCCGAGCATGTTAGCTGTGCAGCTTAAGTTACCACGGCAATGTACCCCAGTAAGAAGTGAACCACCGTCATAAGACTGAAAACCCAGGGTTAAGCTGGAAGTTACTTCTGTAAGCCCAAATCCTGCTT
The DNA here is from genome assembly GCA_031216445.1 of Lateolabrax maculatus. Taxonomy (NCBI): domain Eukaryota; kingdom Metazoa; phylum Chordata; class Actinopteri; order Acropomatiformes; family Lateolabracidae; genus Lateolabrax; species Lateolabrax maculatus. The sequence continues at coordinate 27,405,417 of CM062209.1, forward strand.
TATAGTACAGGCCTCTGGTCATATTACATAATTATTACATAATAATAATTTCTCATTTTATTTAAGTCTGTCATTTCTTATTATAAAATGTCCTTTTTTTAGTCTACAATGCCACTTTTCCAAATGTCCATTTTGCTAATGTCCACAATGCTTTACATGCCAGCCTGACTCTGTCCAGTACAGCCCATTGAGAACCATCGCTGGAAGGAGCTGCTCAGTTTCTGCTGCTGTCCACAGTGTGGGGGTGAATTTCTGACTGGCCCCTGCCCTCCGAGGACCAGAAACCAGGAGGAGAAGGCAATATATGTATACATACAATATGATATATACTTATTATATTATACTCATTATGAAAAGTGTATTAATATTATTCTCATGCAAAGTCCTCCTCACATAGCCACTAGAGTTTACTTGTCCAATGTAAACAGAAGTTGTTAAGTTGCCAAGTAGGAGGAGTTATTTCCAGACTGTTAGCTGTGGTTGGTTGTTACTTCGGTCTGAATGAGCAGACAGCCAATCACATTTGTCTTGATTGTCTTGATTAGGAAAACTTGCATCGTGAAATAATTATAATAATAACTGATAGGATTACATAAAATGACCTGCAGTAAATGAATTTCAGAATTCATTCAGGATTATTTAACCCTGTCTCTTAGACATTATACAACTAATCAGTAAATACATTTTGAAGGGATGTAATGCCTCCCAGATTACGTTTTCTATTAACAACCTTACACAGTGAAATGTTGGATTTGATTGATGTATTCCATTTGTTTTCCACCAAAATATCCAATCTTGCAATACAATATCCGCCGGAGGCAACTACAGAATTATTAATCTATTCTGTGGTTATGTTTAGGCACTCACAGCACACAAGATCATGGTCTTGTTTAATGCAGAAAAAAAAATCTGCAGTGACATCACGTCTTTCCCTAACCTACACCTACTGTAAGCACAGGCAGGACTCTGGGTGCAAACTCCAACCTCATGTGTCAAAGTCCCATGCTTTGTATGCCCACAATCCACCCCGACCACCTCCCTACAACTCTGGTCCAGTACATAAATGTAGCACCTTTTTCACTCAAAAAACATTGGCTCTGACCATAATCCAGAACTTTTTCACCACTATGTAATTGGGAAAAGAATTTAGTAATGTATGAACTAAATTTCTAGGAGACAGGATTGGTGCAACCCCGTTGGTACAGCTGGTCCAGTACCTTTGCATTTACAGGGCTATTTTTGGTCTGAACATGGCCTCTTTCGTGACCATGAAAGAGAGGTTTAGGGCTTGGATCCCCGAAAAGTGTCTCATTCTTGTGTGCTATTTTGCTATGTGCAAAAGTGCAGAATAACGTTTTTATTGTGGTGCCCATTAAAGCTCACAAATACATTAAAGTTCCTGGAAAATGGAAAGTGAATCAATTTGACCATTATATTCCTGGTTTAAGTAAGAATGATTGCAGAATTCTGGTAACATCAGCTGGAGAGAACATTAAAACAACACGCTGCTCTCCCTGGGTAGCTTGTGCCAGGACAAATAATGGCAGTGTATGAATGGGCCAAAAATATTCTTTTTTTAAGTCTGTAGAATAATGTATGTATGTATGTATGTATGTACATATGTATTTCTGTATGTCTGTATATCTGTATGTATATATGTATGTACACTATGTCTGTCTGTATGTATGTATGAATGTGCTTGCTGTGGAGGGAGAAAGTCAACTGAACCCTCCTGAACTGGTGTGAACTTCGACCCAGCAGATCTTCATCGCTCCTCTCTGGTTGGGAGATGCTGATTAAAGCTTTATGTTGGCAGCATGAAAATTACATTACATCATATGTATTTGTGTAGTGTGGTGAGATAAGCACATTGTAAAACTAAAACCCAGTAGAGACAGTGGAACGTGGACTTCCAAAGTGATGGCTAGTGATAAGGCTCAGGTCAGATGTAATGGAGATAAACCAGCTGGACTGAAATCCCTTTTTTTTCCTTCCCAGAATACAAATATCTGTATTTTCAAGAAGATTCACTCTTTACTTTAGGGGAACATACATTAAGCTAGATTTAAAGTGCATAATTATTCCCTCATTTAGAATGACTTTAATTGTGAGATCAAGAATATTATAAATTCCCAAAATGTTGCAAATGCTTGTATTGTACAGCAGCAATATTGTCTATGTATTTTTTGATTCCTCTGTCTTCAGTATGCTTTGTGCTACATAACTGAGGAGGCACTAAAAGGACCATCTTGGTTAAATAAAGGTCAGACATTTCAAGGGGCACTCCCTGGATTTTGAACATTGAGACTCAGCCTGTGAATACAGTTGTACGATGTCCTCTGAGACACTGGTGGAGCTTTGTCCAATCTGAGAAAACAACCCCTGATGATGTCACAGTGATGTCATTAGGGTTATCTCAGCCTGGCTTGGTTTGAAGATTACACATTAATAAAAGAGAGCCTGCGTTACAAACTGCAGGTATGACAAATGTTTGCCAGGCAGGGAGAGTGGCATGAAAGACTCTATAGAGCTGCATTGTGGGAAAGATTAGGGACTAAAAGTCACAATGTCTCGACCTCTGGTGCCTTGACTTTGACGATTTTTCTGTCAAAGGTCCTCCAACTTTATGGAAGTACAATATTAAATTGATAGAATGCCTCTTTAAGCCTAAATGGCATCTCACTCACATGAGACATATTTAAGTGGAAAATGGTGTGAAAATTCTTTTTTCTCAATAACGGGCTGATTATGTTCACCAGCTACAAGTCACACAGTAGTTAACTTTATCCACCTCTGTCATCATCCATGTGTTATGTTTATTTTACATTTTGAGAAGGAGGACATTAAATGATGCACAGGATGACACTATAATGTCCAAGATGGTTTTCCATTGGGTACCTTGATGTAAAGACGGCAAAGATGCCGTATGAGTCCAGGTGAGGAGGTGACACCAAATATTAACTAACTGACACACAGAAACCTGGGGTCAAGTATTTGTCCAGCACAGTGCTGGATGGTTTGGGGGTCTGTGTGCACTGTACTTGATGGGAACTTGGAGGTGACAAGGTACACAGAGGGGTCAATACAGAGGTCAACAGGGCTACTCAGATCTTTTACTTAAGTAAAAGTACCAACACATTAATTTAAATTTTAATTTAATTTAAAATATACTGTTACACGTACACTGTATTTAAAATTGTACTTGAATAAAAGTACAGAACTTTGAGTAAATGTACTTATAGTTACTTTCCACCACTTAATCCAAAAAAAAATCTCCATAACAGGTATATATGTAAATCACTCAAGCATTCAAAAAAAAATTAGAAAAAAAGGTTTTTAATTATCAGTGTATTAAGTTTAAGTGCTGAGTGAAATATATATGAATACTTTACATTTACACGTTTGAAAATTCCTACATTGTTAAAAATACTCAAAATTTATAGCAAGGATAATAAACTCAGGGCACAAACAAGTACGTGAGCTCACAAGATCGACTTCAAGTGTTTTTGCATTCAGGAGTGTGCCACCTGAAAATCAGAATACAACACAAGCGTTAGCTTGTTCCAGCTAGCAGGCGCTACAACATGAACAAACGAGAGAGAGCAGAGCCCTCCTGTTTGGGTTCAAAACAACCACGGAGCTCTAGCTGAACATGTATAGCCTGGGAACCAGACAAATCTGCGAGCTCATGTTTTATTTGCTCCAATAGATACGTCTGGCCCCCTTACCATTCAGACTGATTTCGTAGTTACAGGCAGCACCATAGAAAGAGAGAGCCGCCGCCTCGCAATCACGTGGTTCATGCAGCTGTCAACCAATTTGATTGATTTTCGATGGGAGACACTGAATATATTTACAGCAATTTTCTGTAAATATTAACGTATAAAGTCCATTGATTACTGTTGTGTTCAATCATTATATGTCTACTACTTTATTATTTTTTACATATATTTAGATTAATTACTTACTTTATACCACAAGGCAGCAATATCCTAAAGCAGACCTAGAAATGACTGCTATACTATGCTACTATGGCAGCTAATGAAGACTATTGTTTTACTTTACATTAGCCTGTTGAAGTAATGGCACTACAACAGGATTACTTTATTGACAACACTTATTTTCAATATATATAATAGAATTTCTAGGGAGTGGTTTAGAGACAGCATTAATCCTTTTTTTGTGTCTAATTTTGGAGGGACAGGGGACTGTTCCCTTAACATAGGGAACAGTTAATAAAAATATGAAAAACATATTTTACTGATGCTTATAAGGTCATAATTAGTCACATAATGTTATCTTATGTTATACAGTCACATAAACATGCACACAATGTGAACATCAATCATGCAGCAACTGCTCAATTCAAGCAAAGAAAGAAGTTTGGTGAATAGTACAAAATATGCAAGGCAACCAACTGTTTTCAAATAAAAATAAAAAAAATAAAATGTTTTGTTTTCAACAAAAAAATGTATCAAATAATATGTCCGGGGAGAGGGTAAAGGTCCAGTCTTTTCCCCCACCATCTTCGAGTCCTGTGGGTGGTAGTGCTAGATCCCAGCCTTGCTGTCACAACTGTCCCTTACAAACCTGAGACTGGAGAGAGAGAGAGAAAAGAGAAAGAGAGAGAGAGAGAGAGAGAGAGAGAAAGAGAGAGAGAGAGAGAGAGAGAGAGAGAGAGAGGTTTAAATATAAAATATTCAGCTCTTGCACTTCATTTCTTTATTTTGATCTTATTGCTAGACTCATTTAATTTATGTAATTAACATAACCAGTGGTTTGAGAGACCACACTTGCAATCACATATCCCAGGGGAGCATACAGGGCAAACTTTGACTTGAGTAAACAGGGATATATACAATCATATAGTAATATATATACATAATATAGTAATTATAACATCTAACTTTTATAGGCCAATATCTTACAATGGTTGGCTGTGCAGCATTTGGGTGCACCAATCGGTCTGAGAAAGGGATCCAGAAGTATGGCTTCCCAAAAAACACTGACAGGAGAAAAAAATGGTTGGCCCAAGTCAGCAGAGGCAACCTGAACATCAGTGGAAAACTCAATAACAGAAAACTGTGTATGGTAAGTTATGTTTATACTCCACATTTGGACATTTCACCTGTGGATCAAGGTTCACTGTGTTTTACTGTAATGCATACTAAAATGCAATTGTGATTGACAGTTAAGGGGTTATGTCTGGAATGTGTGTGGAAATGAAACTCCTAAGCCTTTTTACAGGCACATTTTAAGGGTAGAGGGGGGCCAGTTCACCAGGACAAGAAAAGACCAACTGAAATTAGCTTCGCCCTGAGCCAAAGACAAGGAAGGGTCCTGCTGTGAGAACAACCCCAAAACCTCCAGTACATGTTCATGCAGTGGTCACTGACCATACATATTGAGGTTGGTGTTCCATTCTTTCTGCACAGCGCCCATAGCAGGTTCACTCAATCCAGCAGATCTTCCTGCAGACAGAGCCGGGCCGAGGAAAGCACAGTGCTGCGCTGTTTAGGTGTGGAGCTGAGCAGTACTGTCAGTGTACAGGCTGCGTCCCCGCTTTGCGCAACCCTAAAAATATCCCTCACCAAGTGCACGCAGATCAAAGGGGGCAGCAACACCGCCATGAATCCCGCCCCGGCATTTAACCTAAAGCCTCTCAGAGGAGGAGCATGCACCGTGAGCAAAGGGTTCGCGGCATCCAGAGCCGTGCAGAGGAGAGAGAGGCTGGCTCGGGTTTCAGAGACGCGCACTGACGGCTGAGCTGCGGCACACAGTGGGATCGCTCAGAGGAGAAGCAGCGAATGGGACGATAGGAGTAGAACGCCGAGGAATAAGAGTCCGTCCCTGTGAACCAGAAACATCACTGACTCACTGATGACAATCTCCGGAATGTCTCGTAATCTAACTTTGATGAAGTTGCTCATCTGAGTGGAGCAAGGTAGTTTGGAGACAGTTTGAAGGAGATAGACGTCTGCAAAACTTTCCCCCCAAACAGAGAGAGACTATCTTATCTTCTGCTGCTCTTCACCTGATGAATATAGGGATTTCCGTGTGGATAAAACCAGAGTTAGATGTCTAAAATGGAAGAAGATCAGAAGTGGGGAGTCTCTGGTAAACCGGCAGAGGAGAGGAGGACTCGCGGCGAGCAGCAACAGCCTTCAAAACAGCCACCGTGGAGGAATTGGAGAGATTTGTCTGGCATAACGATTTGCATCGCAGTGTCTGTTCTGTGCCTTGGAGTTTGCATTGTGGTTTTTGTGCGCACCTCGGAGTTGCAGTCCAGGATAGTAAGTCTGGAGCAGCAGCAGCGGGACGCGCAGCTCTCCGCGTGGATGTTGTCTCTGGAGCAGGTGGAGCCCGTTATCCTGGGCCGAGTGGAGCAGATCCTGGAGGAGGTGAGCGCTTCACTTCTAAACTAAATCCACGTTTTAGAAACAGCAATGGGGCATCTGATGAAGGGGGAAATATTACCCAATACAACAAAAAATTGTATTAAAAGAGACGTACAGTTTAGCTTTGTTGCCCTTCAGTATAGTTGTGTGGTCATTCCACAAGTGGTCTGTGCAGCCCCTTAATGAATCCTTCATTTACTGCTGAAAAAACACCAAACACCACACCAGAGGTCCATTCAACAGAAAAGCTAAACTAAACCCCTTAAAGCACTCCCAAGGCTCCTAATTAATAGGCCAGCATCATTTAATTTTAAGAATTTCCTTTCTCCTTAATTAACATACAATTTGAAAATTACAACAAACGCATTAATTACCAATTCAGGGCATCATTAAGGTATGTTTTTTTTTTTTTTGGTTTATGTTAGGGGTCTGAAATACGTTTTGGTGAAAATAAATTATATTTTCAAAAAACATGAATGAACTGTTGCCTAGTATGTTCCAAGGGGCATTGTCTGCACTGTTTGGGGGGATTTTGAGGGGTAAAAACTGTATTCAGTTATTATTACTGTATTCAATTTTCAAGTCCTTAATCTGTGCAGAAACAGTAATACATTAAAATATCATGACATGGTACAATCTTTCAGCTACCCTGTTAAATTCCCCCAAATCCTTATTGGGTAAATTAGTGAAATTATAAGGTAAAAATACACAAGGGCTCAGTTTTACTCAGTTTCATAGTGTGATGCTTTAGTTCATGCCACTTCGTCTGGATGATGGATAGGTAGGTAGAAAAGAAGGATACTAAGTGATACACTTAGTGCACTATTTTTCAGTTAGTCTTGATGGAATAAGACTTTCAATTACTTTTAAGGAGGTTTATTTGTTGATTCTAATGATATTATGGGAAATGCGCTATTCACATATCTTAAGTAACTAACTATTACGGTGTCCTCCTGACCAAAACTGTGTGACAGATGTTTGAAATTACATCACATAACTTGTTAGTTATAATCTAGTTAATTCATTTTTCATGACTTGGCAAACCCAAACTTGATCTCATTGATAGAGTCTAACTGATCTATAAAGCATGAATACATTTGTCATTACTCATTAGTAAATCATTAGTAACAACTTATAAACACTTAAGGCTTCCCTGTTAGAAAGTGTTAGTGAAAGGGTAAACACCAACCAAAAAGAGTTTCTTTACAACCTGGCAACCCAAAATGTGTTCTTAGTAATGGATTCTAGCTGATGTGAGTGTCACAAGATGCATTATTAACCAATAATAAAGCCACCAGGTAGTACTTATAAAGCCTTTATAAAGAGTGCTGATATGAAAGTAGTCAAAGACGGAAAGATTCAACCTGCATGTCTCTGATTTAATGCCAGGCAGGTACATGTGTTATAGGCATCATGTGTTCCTTTTTACTGAGATAACGTGTGAGGAGCCCTGCCTGGCCTTTCACATCTGTTGCTCCTGAAGCTGCCCTCTGCGCTGCCCTTTCATTGACCACCTCCACAGCTACACTAATAAGCTCTTCCATAGTGATTGAAGTTTCTGTTTTCCCTTCCTCCGTCTGCTTTGGCCTGACTTTTATCACCCCCCCCCACCATGTCCCCTTTCACTAGGACTAGTATAATGCACTTACCAGGAGAAGAAAGAGCACATGGTGCCTACTGCTGGGGATGGCCGCGGTACTGCACCCCCCATTGTTAGCCTCAGTCGAAGTTTTATAAGAGCAATATCCAGAAAAAATAGATTGTTTGGAAGATGAAACAAGGTAATAATTTGATTTATCTGAGACTTTAAAGAAACAGTTCAACATTTAGGGAAATAACATTTTTGTGAGATGAGAAGATTGATACCAATCTAAAAGGCCAACTCTCCTGAATTGGATATATTCTGAATAAGTCTATAATAATAATGAAAAGACAGAAGAAAGTCACAGAATTATATGTAGTACTCTTTCATACATGAGTTCACAAATAGAACATAGTGAGGTTGATGTACTAAAGGACACAGCTTAGCCAATCAAAGGTGCTGGTGATAGAGTCCTGGCTCTGGAGCTCCTCCGTGGGGCCCAGTGAGGAGAATCTTTCCATCTACATCTACAGATGGGCCTGGGGCGATGCAGCCTGCCTCTTTGTTTAGCTCTGTGTGTATACATAGTCATTATTAATGGGACACAAGCATAGTTGTGGCCTTTTGTACAGACAGAGATGTCTGAGGTACTTTCACCCAACACTGTCCAGAATCCACCTCCCTGTCTTCTTCAGTGAGGACCAGTTTCCTTTATTATGGAAAATGTTCCCTGAGCTGTAATGTTACACAAAATTCACAGCTCGGTATGACTTATACGGTTTCGGTACATTTTTGGTCCAGCAGGGAAACCCAAAAAATTTTGAAGATAACTTTTTTATTCAACAGTGGTTCCTTGGCTCCTTGACTGCAACAGTTACTCAAATACTTTCATATTTTCAATAAGAAAAGAATAATTAACACATGTCATAAACACAGATGTCAGCAAATGCAGTATTTCCTTCTGTATTTCCTCCCGTGAAACATTTTAGGAAATTACTGAGCCTATACATTTGCAAGCCATTTTTAAACATTAAAAACTTCCGTAGAAACCAATGGAGCTTGGAGCTTGGAGCTTAGAGAGCGCTACGGGAGTCAAAAACTATTGAGAGATGAACTCTTTTCATTGGAGTTGTTTTATAATAACAAAAAAAATAAATAATGCCACCCGTATGCTTTAAATTCTATAACCCATTACAGTGAGCATCCAGTCTGGATTCATTTTTGTTTTTAATGATCAGTGTTGTGTTCTAATCGAGTTTAAGTGCTGACTGAAATATTTATATATACTTTACATTTACACATTTGAAAAAAAAAAAAGATTAAAACATGCAAAACCACTGGTATGGTTTAACCAATTTAGAATTTCAAAACCTTTAAGCAATAGTTTAACATTTGTGAAATCCACTTCTTTGAATTTATTCCAAAAAGTGAGATGAGACGATCGATATCAATCTTGTGTTGGGGTTTTGAGTACAGAGCTGGAGTCAGGACATGGTTAGCGTAGCTTAGCATAAAGGCTGGAAGCACAGGCAAGCAGCTAGCTTGGCTATTTCCAAAGGTTAGGCTAACCATGTCCTGGTTCCAGCTCTATATTCAATGCACAGACATGAGATTGGTATGAACAATAAACATAAATTCCTGCTTTGAAAAGTAAAAAAATAGCAGTTATGAAGGTTAACAGCTCCTCATAACTGCACATTCTCAACAGGTGTCCAAGTTAGGAATAAGCTTTGTGAGGTCCTTGTATTCAATCATGCCTCTCCCAAAATAACTGCCATACCCTTAACAACACCCCTGAAAACAGCCTGACCCCCTGACCTCCCCTTCACTCTGTCGTTATCTAGCCCCAAACATGGGCCCTCTAACATTTACAATAAACCACAAAGTGCTCTCTGCAGACCTGGAGCAAGCCTGGTGCACATAGTGAGTGCTGAGGCACGATGGGAGCTGGAGGTTACGTTGTGAGGCGTGGAAAGGTGAAAAATATAGTCTCCCCCTGCCTCAGTTTCCTCTCTCTGCTCCCCGCAGAGCTGTCACCCAATACACCGTGAGGTCAGTACGCACACACTCACATAAAACAAACACCAATACGTGCGTATACATGTCTACATCTTCTGTGATGTGATCTGATTAGCACATGGAGTATAAATGACCCGTGTGCTAATCAGACAGCCTAATGCAAACAGCACACTCAAGTAGAAGTGCCCGAGCCACATCTGCACTTCATCAGAGCACAGTTAGTGATGGCTGTGCGCACACACACACACACACACACACACACACACACACACACACACACAGAGTCACTTGAAGACCTGAATGATACATTACAGTTGAGTTTAAGATTAAACAGGCACGGTGACAGTTGTAGATATTGTAAAGATGTATACGGCACAGTGAGGATTTAGAATGAGCAAATGTAGGAGTTTTTTCTAAATTAAAACATCAGATCGCTGTCAAGAAGAAAATAATAAGACATTTCATGACACAGTATTAGATGCTTTAGGACTGTGTGATTGATGATACCCATGTGTTAATAGTGTGCCTGCTGGATAAATCAGCTGCAGTCAAAAAGATGTACAGAAACCATGTTACAGTTGCAAGAGGCCTGAAAAGCCCACAGTAGCATCTCTGTTGCATTGAGTATAGAGAGCCGAAGTTCTGACTCCACAACCATGCTAGCTGCTGTTCCATTAGCTTTTTTAAGCCAACACAATCATTGGTTTCTTACATTTGGGGGTTTATCATCGATAAATCATTATCAACTAAAGCTAGTGAGGCAGTGTATGTTTCATTATTGTAACTCTTCTAATGTAATTTTTTCTATTTTTAGCTGTAATCGCTGCTGTCTAAAAAATGTCTACGCCCTCTCCATTTGCATTCTCATTAGCTTGCCGATCAGTTGGATCTTTGGAAGTCTGTGGCTGACAATACAATTGCTTTACTCCAATTGACTTTATTTTACCAGGATAAATCTACTCACTTCCGATATTGTTTCAAGGGGAAAGTCATCATTACTGCCAAATTTGAAATGTATTATTTCAATTGTAATATATTGTGTACTTCTAAGAATGACAGTGCCATAATAATAATGGTCATAATGGTCATTTTAGCATTATTTATTTATTTATTTATTTTGTAATTTACATTATTACAAATGTCAATGTCATTTTGAATGTTTCTTCTTTTTTTTTTTTTACTGGACTTTTGTTTTCAACTCAGCTCTTTATGAAGCCTAAGAGTCCAAGTGAAGGCAAGGACTGAGAACACCATAACAGGAAGTGTATGTAGCAGCAGTGCCAGGCCATAATGTTAATCAGAGTACAGAATAGTAAAATGGTTTGTCATTGTCTTTTAAAATAGAATGATAAAACCATATAAAAAACTCTGGCATCGGGTTACCACCTCACAAACAGTGATCACACTTCATCCCCTTTCCCAAACAGAGTGAGCACCCCAGCTGCTCTACATATGCATCATAACTAGTCCGTAGGATATCACAGTATGACCTTGCTAACAAACACAGAACATCCCTGTTAGGATACAGAGCTCCGTTAGTTCAGCTGCAGGCAGAAGTAACATCACTGGCTGAATTCAACCTCAGGGGGCGCAGCCAAAGAACGCTGGTTTCATCCTGACCCCACTGACACAATTTGCATTCCCTTTTCTGCGATTAATTATCCGGTCAAATCCACACAGGAGTTTCAGTCACTTTATCCAGTAACAATGGTATTTCAGATGTCGACCCCTGTAGGGAGATCTCAGGGTATAATTAAACATTCAAATCAACAAATATATTGTGAAAAAGTATTTTCTATGGAACCCCAAAATGTTCCATATTAAATAAATAAAAAAGACAGTATTAAATAAATAATCATATGGATATGCACAATTCATAACATGTATGTATTTCCTTTATGACACTATGTGACATTATGAAAAGTGACATAAAAAATAAAATGTGTGTTATTGGGGGAAATGTCATCATGAAACAAAAATGAAGTCCTAACTGTTATTACGAAAATAAAAAGGGTGAAACAACACTTTATTATCTCTTAAATTATTTAACAAGTTATTGGTCCAGTTTTATATTTTCCACAGTTTATTCATGTGATTATTTATTTCATTATTATGTATTCATTTATTTATTTATCAAACATTGACCTTGCAAACAGGCAAAAACAATTCTCGAAAGATTGAAAAGTTTTTTTTTTGTTGTTTTTTTTTCATAAAACTGCCCCAGCATGCATAGTACCACTCACATGAGTTAAGACATGAAGGGACTATGCCCAAGACCTATACAGTGAGTGAAAAAGTCGCAAAAAACAGCCAGGGTTCACAGGGTCAAAAATCAACTTCTGCATGCTAGCTTTTTAAAGTGTTTTTCATTTTGTTAAAATCAACCAATCAACGCTTTTATTTTGTCTGAAACGTTGATTAAAAGGTCGGAATAGAGACACTGCTGCTCACAGAGCTCATTCTTTGCCAGTTACCTGCTAGCTAACTTGTATGTTGAATACTACCTCACCGAAGTTTACCTCAATTTATGAGATTATTGTTTCCTGCAGAGCAAAAACAGTGTATCATTTAGGTAGCACAGTCATTAGACTGTAGGACAATGTATAGACATGAGTTAAAAGCTAATGACAGTCTTTGAAGTATGGTCATTACATTTGTCTCCCTCTGGCAGGCTTTGATGTGGTTATAGGTGCAGCTCTTTTTGTCAGAGCTGGCTGCTACAGTCTTATAATTATGCTGCTACAGGTTGGACCACAGAGAGCTCTGGCCGGCTCTCTGGTCTGACTAAAGACTTCTCCAGTTGTGAGTGAGATCTGCCAATATCAACCAAATAAATTCCTGGAAGTATTCATAAATAATATGAAGTAGGTTAAAGGAAACTTGTGCCTGAGTGTTCAGTCCTGCAGTTGATTCCGTATGAGACTTTTGAATGACGAGAGTGCTTCACTTTGGAATGTTGGAACCCTTAGGCAGAAGCACTGTTCTTCATAGCTAACCCCCTACTTAAGGAAGGAAGTACTCATGAAAACATACATTTATTTTGAGATGTTCTTACAGTTTTATTTACATTTGGTTTCTCTTCAGCCTTAATGCGTCTTAAGGCCTCAATATGCTTCAGACAAAACGCTTGTTGGATAGTCTAACAGCGTCTGAAATCCCCTGCAAAATCAAGGTCTCCATCCAACAATTTCGGTAGCTTTTTAAAACATTCTTTAAAACAGTCTTACTTTATGCAGTAATTGTCCAGGTTTCAGGAGGTATAAAAGCAAGCAGGGTTTGAACTTCTTTTATCGTGCAATGCCAAGAATGCTTTCAAAGAGAGCTGTATTTCACCCCACTATGTGACGGCAGGTGTTAGACGTGTACAGACGACAAAGAAAAACGGCCAAGAAAATGCTACACATTTCCCTTAATGATCCCAGGTTCGATCCATGGCCGTCCTCCCACAAACCGATAGAACAGGCACGCAGAGGTGGTGGGCAGTACCCACAATACTGCAACAGTGCTCAGAATGAAGGTGCCTTCATGACATCCCCTTCAGCATCTGTTGCAGGCCTCTAAACAGCCCGTGCTGGCATTCCACTGCTAGTAACCACCTGACTGCTATGCTGGGACTGCTATGCTGGGGCTGCCTGCTATGCTGTGGAGAATTTACTTAGATAGTATTGTATTCTGTTCAGGGTCAAATTGCACACAGGCTTTTGTTGATCTATTGTAGGTCAACTGTCACACTTTGATATCTCAAGAAAAGAGTAAAAGCTGTTGGTGGGCCTTGTGCTGGACAATCAAACAATAACAGTCCTTTCTAAACACATCATGTGAGGACTGCAAGATCCAATCTGAGTATATGCTACTCACAGTTGAAAAGATATTTGTTAGCTGTGTTTTACCGACACCTCTACATGCTCCTGCTGATGGTTTTAAAATAAGACCAAAACCTTGAGACTGAAACAAGGTCTCCATCCTTTTACTGGAGTAACTTCATACATATGGCTTCATACAGGAGTCAGTCTAGTATGGCACATATACACATCTTATCTGAATCCCTGATACCTCACAGTAATGTGGTGTAAGTCAAGATCCACTTACTCTGGAGCTTTCAACCACATCTTGGGGGTCTTCATCAGCATATGAAGTTTGCATTTAAGCGGAGATTGATTTGTCGACTGTTTTTTCCAAGGTTGAGAGTAGACTGTCAAGCTCACAGTCAGTCCCAAATTTAAATTTGATTCCTTGCATTGGATATGTATCGCTGTTGTTGTCATCCTCTTAATTAACACTTTTGGGTCTTAATTAGGTTTTTCAAGACTTTTCTAATTTGAGAAGGATATAATTCTGTGGAGAATACTTTGGTTTCTTTGACATAAAATGGTAAAATGTTAAAAACACATTGAACACACAGAAACTACTTCTACTAGTTATTGAGAGCATCAACCAAAAAAAATATCTGTTCGTCATCATATGGACTTCTGCAGTAATTGAAGACATTTGATTGAATGATGAATGTGCTCCATGGATAGATGGAAATTGTGTTTTGACAACAGACATTCCATCTTAGGTGCAGCATGATGTTGACATGTGCACTCTAACACTCTTCTTCTGTTCCCTCTCTTGTGCAGAAGCTTGCAGCACGATTACCGAAGACACGAGAGGTGAGGGAAGCTCCCCACAGCTGCCTGTGTCCCCCAGGTGAGTTCCTCTGTCCATTCACCCACCCACACGTTTCTCACTGTCTCTTACTGATCGATTCAACACACACGAAGGACGCTGGACACCGGACACAGGTGAGAAGCTGCATCTGGCCGTTCAAAGTGGTTAGATTGGATATGAGGTCATCGCCACGCAAAGCAAGATGCAGGTCTGCAGGCCTGCAGGTGTAGCTTCAAACAAGTATCTGCTACAGGTTGTTTTGACATAACTAAAGGTGGTCACTGACATGTTGGTGGTGCCTTCTATTTGAAAGGTTCTTATGTTGCTCTACCATTAGGTTAGAGCAAGGGACCAAGCTGCAGCTGGTGGGGAGCTCAGTTAAAGCACTGCCAAAGGTCAAGAGAGATCTTCACCAACTGTTACAATCATCAGTGGACACACTGTGTCACACTGATGACTTGTTGTGCTTGTTGTTCATTGTTCCACAATGCTCTTTGCTCGTCAGTGCAGTTAGTGGGAGAGATGAGAGGGCTGCCTTTACACCAACATGTGGCCTCTATAAATGTGTAAGTATAATAACACTTTTATGACTGAAAGCTTGTAGAAGCTTTTGTTGTTTAAGAAGTTAACAGCAACTACATATGGAGACAAATGATACAGCAATTAAAATGTGTCATGGAATGGGCAGCTGAAATGGCTTTTCACCTTTAAATCACTATTGATAATAAGTTTACAGCATAAGACGGATTTTAATGATTTACATACAGCAATTTGTACATTTTTTTTTTTTACTAATTAAGTGTTGGTGCTCTCTCCTCATTTTTACTTGAAGAATCAAACAAAAGCGATCTAGACAACTATCTGTCGTATGTGATAGTGTGCATGCCAGCTGGTGGCCTCACTCTGCACTTGTGCCCCTCCGGCACGATAACAAGCTGAGGTGTATTTCCAGCTCAGCTGGCAGTCTGGGCCATTTTGTTTCATATAAGGTCATGATGCAGGCTGGTGTGATGTAGTGGCACCATCGAGGCGTTCCAGGATAACCAGCCACACACATGTTCTGCTCTCTGAGTGGCAGACATTGAGCGAGGGCTGTGGCAAAAAAGACAGTGGTTTGCAGAAAGGCTGTGCACTAGCTAACAGTTTACCTCTGAACTCCTGTGTCTTTGTGTTTTTGATTAATAACCCTTTTGAAACATCATTTCATTGGCCTAAGAAACCCTGAAGGTTTATGTATAAACTACTCTGACTTTTTCAGATTTGTATCCCAGAGCTGAAGCAGCTCAATTGCTGAGACTGGCTGAGTAACTCCTTCAGTGCCACCTGTGTCTGTGCTGCAGGTGGTCGTCATTAACTCATCAGTTAGACAAGGGGTGTGTTTGTGTATGTGACACTTACACTGTGCTCATGTCATGTGGGGTAGATGGTAGAGGTAGGAAACATTAGACTCGTTGGAGATGAACTGCTTGTAGCCTGTAAAGTGGACGAGATCAGGCGGCAGCAGCAGGGAGCGGTGACAAAAAGCTGCAGTCAAGTCGGACAGTTTCCAGCCGCCTTCAGAGAATATACAGGAAGTGACGGAAATATTTGCTTCCTGTTCGATCATCTGTAGGCTGATTGTAGTTTAAGTAGAGCCAAATATGAACTGTCTCTGGTGGAGCGTACATAAAAACAATGATATGACCCTAACTTTAAGAAATGTAACTAGTGAATCAAGTTTCCTTCAGAGATACACAGAATATATAAGACTCAGTTCCCAGCAAGTTTTTAATAGCTTTTCTGTCATTTCACAATAATTGTAACTTGGACTAAACATATTCCTCTTCTCTGGTTGACAAACAAAGTCATCAAGTTGCACTTAGGTTTTATTATAATTTGTATTTATTAATTAATTTGTTTTTTAAATTATATATATATGAATGAATGAATTAGTTACATTTTTGTCATGCATGCCCAGCCCTTACAAGACACCATGAACTCAAACAGACCAGGATCAGAGAGCTGTGCAAACATATTTAAACAACAAAGAAAGTCCATAAATAGAAACACAACAAAAGTATCTTTCACAATCAAATCATCAGACCATCATTCAGTGGAACATAATTCATAAATAACTGACCGAAATATTTACTATATTCTGGAGAAATCTAAATAAATGCTAATTAAACTTTCAATCTACACAGAAAATGAGGATTTGAGGAACACGTGGTGTTTGTGGACAAAACTGAGAGCCAATCAGCTCTTTGATCAGGCGACAGCCAGGCGTTTCCCATCATGCCTTGGGTCTTGCAGTCGGTGGAGAGCAGCTGCAGTGCCTGGCTCTAAAACCTGCAGCCGCCTTGATATCGTGAGGTTATCGTTCTCCACTAGTGCATGACATCAGAGCAAGTCGGGATCAAGTCGGACACAAAACTAACCGGCATGCATTGTGCGGCGATCGCCTGTGATCGATTTTGCGCAGGCCTGGCTCATCTCGAACGAGCCTATCGCCATGTTTGTGAGTGCTCATAAATTTTGGCCAAATAGTTAAACAGATCAATGGTACAGTGTCTATAATGTGAACTCATGGATATCAAATATTCATCTGCTATTTCCTGTAGTGGTCCCAGTAATATTTGCTAGTAGCATATCACATGACATGGTTAAGCTACATTTGAGTCAAAAAGTTTAAAATTACAAGTCAAGTTAGTTTCATTTGTACAGCCCAAATCACAGTATGCCTCTGGGGGCTCTACAATCTGCATAGCATATGACATTAAATTAAAGAAACCTCAGGAAGAGCAACAGAGGAGGGATCTGAGCCTCACAACGTCCTTTTCACCAAGAGGACAGGCCACACAAAGAGGGAGAGAGACAGAGAGATAGGCTTGTGGGAACAGAAACAAAAACAAAGAGGGTCACAAAAATGCAGCGGGTATTATGATCATTAACAAAATGCAGTTGCAAGAACAAAACTTTGACAGTGTAACAGTAAATGGTAATTTATTAATTAGTCACTATATTATACAGTTCGTACAAGGTGAAAGATATAAGCATGGCATCCAATATGTGAAGTTGAAAGTATTTTATTTAGCATGTATCATTTTCAGACATTTTTTATACAAAGAGAGAAACAGCAGACTGTTATTTTTGCCTATTGGTAGAATGTAGAAATCCACAATCCTGGCTAAAATGAATAAAATCTGCTAACCTAGGTAATCTACCGAAACTAATTATGGTTAATACAACAGCCCTGCATACATCTTGAGGGGTTGCTCAAATTTTGCTGTCCAGTGCTGTACACAACCATTAGAATATGGACAGAAAACTCCAGGGTGTGAGCCTTTTTGTTTATTTTCTTCAGTGTGTGTGTGCGTGTGTGTGTACTGTGTGTGTGACAGCCCTGTGAGAACAGGGGGAGGTGCCCGTCGCCACACATTAGTGTTAATTGGTCTCATCAATAGGATGTTAGTGTTTTAACCTGCTGGTAAGTGTCTGTGGGATGGCCAGTGAACGCCTGTTAAGTCTGCAGTTTGCTCGCAGCTTCAGAGGAGATTCTCCAGTCACTGCAGGTGTGGAAGTCTTTCAACTCCAAGCTGCCAGATGGTCCTGCACTTTTACAGCTTCTTGTGACTCTCTGTGTCCCACAACTGGCAGAACGGGAGTCTGGGAGAAGGTTTTTGTATTGTCAAGTTACTAATCAGCCAAAACACTATTGTCTTTTTTTGTCTGTGGTGGCTGTTTTAACAGGAAAAGACATTTAAAGTCTGTTAAAGGATAGGTTCACCATTTTCCAAGTCTGTATTAAAACAATAGTCTGGCTTCCATATAAACTTTGAAACAGGTTTTGCTTGCAATTACTAAAACAACCATGGTGTTCATCATGATAACAATAGATAACACTGACCTCTTAACCTATTTTTTTTATAAAAGTCATCATTGGATCCATGTATGAGTGTAACCATAAATACCGTTTAATATTCCAATAGCATAGCACATCTTTGGCTGTTAACTAACTTGTAGCTGTTCAGTTCAGCAGGCCTTGCACAGGCCCTTGTGCTGCAGTGAATTATGGGATGTATTCCTGTACAGATGGCTATAGAGCACCCTCCCAGTGTCCACCTGGTGCCTGCCAGTCAGCGCCAACCGCACACTATGTTCACATGGCTGCCATGCTTCTGATTATTTACAGTGCCAGGTGACTGAGAGGGCAGAACTCTGACGCCTAAATGGAGTCACTGCAGACTGGAGCTCCTGTTGTTTAGACAGACAAATAAATTTGATTAAAGGAAGTGGATAATTAATGAAGATTGGAAAAAACAAGGAGGCTAGATGAGTAAAACTCTGGAAACGGGGCTTATGTGTAACTATTAAACTCCAATTAACACCACACTAGTGGTGGCCTAAGGATGGACACAATTGCACAACATTGCACATCTTATGACATGACCCGATAACCTTTTCTGTACCACCAATCTTTACATAAGGTGATCATTAAGGTTTCTGTTGCGCCTATTTTATCTCTGTGTGGTTCTCAGAACGTAACTGTAACTCTGGGCCAGTGAGTATGTTTGGGTGTCATGGATGTCTTATTCGGAGTATTATTCTGAGCAGCCTGTGAAAAAAGAACTTTGTAAACTGCTAAAAGCAGAGCAGAAAAATGTAAGACACTTCAGGCCTTGAAAGTGTACTGGAGTCTGTTGTCTTTCAAATGTTTATCATGCCCATGAAACAAAGCAATAGGCCTAAAAATATGTTTAACATACGTATTGCTTTAAGTGGATGGAGATGAATCACCAGACACATTGCTTATGGCTAAGTGGGCCTCATATCAACAGTCTGGGTATGTTGTGTATGCATAATTACCACATGGCCCTATTAGGGTTTGACTAGGATGGAGTTTTGAGGGACAATGATAATAGAACAAAGCCTATGAGCCAGTTAAAGGAGACAACTGGAGTGCTTTGACACTCCCATTCCAGTCTGTACATCACACCAAGTGAGCCCTCCTGCTGTTCCCTTAGGGCCCGTATACACTTGCTAACACGTGATGGCTACTCTACACATCCTGGTTTCCTTCAGAGCTTTGGTGATGTGGATCTTTAGATATTAAAGCTAGAAGTTGTCTAAGCCCATGAACGATGGGGGCAGTATAGTAGCATGCGAAGGAAGGTGAGTAGACGTTTCTGAACAAACCATGACAACAATGGTAGAACATTTTGAAAGGAGCCCAGTAGAGTTTATTCACAATAATTGGAAATTATTAGGAAATTATGGACTCAAGCATTATCAATATTCCAGGATTGGCCAAGGGTGATTCAGCCTTGATCTGCCACCTTGTAAATATACTTTTTAATCCTCCAAGCACACACAAAGCCCCACCCCTGCAGGCTCTGATTCTAGTACTATTGAGGCTAATTGTTATCATCACTCCCCGTTCTCCCTGTGGGCCTGCTACATCTTAACTGCAGGGTGCGTCCAAGCATGGACACCAAACACTGAATGTACATTTTCTGTATTTACATGTAAATAAACCATTCTGTGCAGTGTGATCTTTTTTATTTTTTGTTTGCTGTCTGAGATATGTCTCTGCTAATTTGGCTTTTATTTTACATTTTCAAAAATCTTCCCATACGCCAGCGTAACCCCTCGTCTCTGCAGCGTCTGGTTGACTGGATGAGTAAAACTATGTACTGTATGTGTCACCTCTCACTCAGTATCACATGCTGACCAACCATGCTGCCAAGAATAAAGATTCTTCCCTGAGTATAAGAATATTCCGCAGAGCCTCTGTTTTCATTGGCAGCCAAAGCATGACTTGTCAGGTTTGTTTGTTATAATGAGCTGGATACTTTTGGTCTTAACAAGTTCTAAATAACATATCTACATTTGGGGACAAATAGGGTAACTGGCCATTTGGGGTTAGGGTTTGTTGGGTTAGGGAACTACAGTATCCACTCACAGATTGGAGTTAGGGTTACATTAAATTAAGCAAAGTTTTGTTTGCTTGTGTCACATTAACATTCAAGCATTTCTGTGTTGTAATGAATGCATTAGCTTGCGCAGTAAGCTAGTAGTGCCATAGTAGAAAACTATCTTCCTCTTAAAGGGTAGTTTATCTATGATTTCTGATGAGCCCTACTAACAGGAACAACCAGTAATAGGAACAGTATCATTTTGTGCTACAGGACGCTAAATATACATTTTGAAGCTTTAAATAAACTTTGTAAGATATGTTCAGTAACTATCAGAGGAAGTGTACCTCATTGTCACATGAACAGAGTTTTGGGATGGTCGGTGTTTGTTTGTTCTGCAATGAGATCACGACCATTGTTGTGTTTCAGGACAAAGGATACAGCGTGTATACATTACACAGTGATTTATGGGTGTGAACATATGAGCAACAGTTTATCCGCTTCATCCAGGACTGGCATAAACAATGTTTGCATTTCTATTTAGAACATGGCAGAGAGAGCCAAATGACAAATCTCACCAATGATTATTTCTGAGCAAAACAAGCCCAAGGTCATATCTGTCTAAGCTAGCCACGTGAGTACAAGTTAGCAGTTCATCAGGTCAAAGTTAAGAGGAGAGGAACATGGCAGGGATGTGAGGGCAGTCTTGAGTTCAGGCACTGAGTCTGAAAACTGACTTGATTCCCAACATTGTTGTCAGGGGAGGCTGAATGGCACTTCTTTGTGGATGAGAGGAAAGATAGAGAAAAGAGGGAGAAAGGATTGTGAGACACCAACGCCCCTCCTCCCTCTACTGTCAATCACATTTCGGCCTAGGCAAAGAAGCCCTGAGTTGCTTTGTACCACAGCATCACAATGCCAAAGGATTTCAAGCTATGGGGAAGGGCTCTGTGTATTGATCTATATGAGGAGCCATGCCTAAGTCTGGAAATATGTGGGGGTTGCTTTTGAAGGTGGATACAAGAGCAGATAATCACAGTTTGAGATTAACGGTTGATCTATTTTGGGCAAGCATTCATTGTTCTATCCAGAGCTCAGGTGTTTTTATAGTTCTGAAAAATCAGATTAAACACAACCTTTTATAGTTTTATCCATCCTTCCTATAAGAAATAATAACACTGGACTCACCCAATTTAAGAAATTCAGATGGGCCAAGAAACGTGAGCATTCAAACAGGTTGTAGATAAACCGCCAGGTTAGTCAAACTTATCTGGAAGAAAACAAGGTGAATTAGTAAAATCATTACCTACACTGGCTATTGTAAACCTCCATCACAGCAGTGGAAATTGATATTTGCACAGTCTTATGTAACTACATTATTACATGAGTGAATAAATATCATGTAAACATTATGGCCAATGATGAAAATAAGACCCAAGTTGTTTAGAAAGTTTAGATTGAAGACCCTCACAGGATTTTAATATTTTTCATTTAAACCCACACTAATGAATCAGTCCTGTGTTTTTTTTTCTCCGACTATTTCTATTCTTGTGACCACACTCCTACTCTATCCTGGGGCAAGCTTATCATTGACGCTGTCGGTCCATCTCAGCAGAGGACAACAGGCTTGGCTGGGCCATGGCAGGAGTGTGAGGGTGGATTAGTCCTGGGTAAAAACAGGAGGAGATGGTTGTTTCAGCGGGGAAGGTGGGTTTAAGGCCTTTTAAAGCCTGACACTTCTGAGGGAGGAAGTGAGATTTGACAGTTTACCTAGCTGGGATCCCAGTGGGAAGCCATGACGGGAGAACAGAGCCATGTAATCTGACCCCTCCACCCTGAACTCCACTCCCCTCCACCCCCTCCTCACCAGCTGCACAGCTTGGCAGCCTGGCATGGTCGGCATAACTCAGCCCTCACCCCATTCAGACCTGTAACACACACAGAAGGTCCACAATTGTTTATTGTGGTTAAAGTTTCAGGTTACTAACACTCCGATGGATGTTTGTTGATGTTTTTTTGTCGCTTTCCCACCAAATAAGATCCCACTGTTTCATTCTGTTTGAATTTGAATCCTGTCACTATCTAAACTGGATGATCAACCGGGCAAATTGGGTTTACATTTATTTGATTGATGTGATTTGATATTACCTAAAACATGGACAAGTATGTTGTCCCCTGATCTTCAGTGATTCAAACTTCATGTATATGTCATATTGTCAGTCCAAACATCAAACTCTCTTTTGTGCAAGATAACAGCATGGTAGGGTGCTTGTTGTTTTCCCAAAACTGACTCAGTTTACTTTATGCAAAAATCACAGAGATGACATCAAAATCTGATTTGTGGTGTCCCATACATTGCTTGTGACAAATGGACAGCTGGAGGAACAGACTGAAGCTAATACATAGTATTTTTCCCACAAGCATCATGAAAACAATTCTTATACTGTCTTCTCACTAGCAGAACTGCCTCTCCTCACAGCCATTTCATGATCATACCAGAGGAGCTTAGCTGTGCTTGTATCTGTGAGATGTAAATAGCACACTGGTTAGGACAGGAGGACAACCTGTGTAGACAGTGCTATGCAGGAACAATGTGACTTTTTTTATTGCCCGAAGATACAAACCCTTGACTGGCTCTGGTGCCAAAACGGCTGCCAGGATGGTGGTGCAACCAGAGGGCAACTGGATCCCTGGGCACTAAGAGTATTCCCAGCAGTCCCCCTGCTGACAGACCACTGCTGCCCACAGCCCGAGATCAAAGAGAGCTGCCAGCTTAAATGTGTGTGTGTATACGAGTGTGTGTGTATTTGATGAGGTAGAGTAGCAGCACAGAAAGAGATACATGTTCAACCACATGTCCATTTGAAAACAGATGAGACCATATCTGATTTCTTGAGATTTCTACATATCGAAAAACTGATACAAGACACTGATACACCACCACAGATCCAAAAAGTCAAACAAAAACAATTTTTTCTTGACTTTCTTGTCTTGTTTCTAGTGTGTTTTACATGTTGCTTCCATAAATCTTTACATTGTATTTGTAATCTTTAAAATGTAATATGCCAGTGGCACCACAAGCCTCTCTACTAATATAAGAAGGTAGAGTGTGTGCTGACGGTTGAGCTGCTGACAGGAACAGTAACTCTGAGGTGAGTAAAGCTAGTGTTAGCCTCTAATGCTACTTCCAAAGTACATTTGCCATGAACTTCTCCCAGCCGAGGTGAATACCTGAAGTGTTTTACTCTGAAGGACATGCGCCCATATTGCATCACTGAAAATACCAAACTTAGATGGAAGACACTTATCCACGAACCGAGCTAAATACTACGATATGTAGGTGCTGCGTACCGACCTAGCAATCATTTATTTTCTGGCCCATACAGATGTCAACACAGAGGGCCTACCACATACCTGCAACACCCACAGTTCAACTCCCAGCCAAGGGCTCTCTCTTACATTTTTATGTCATTTTATACTATGAGGCTGACTCAATGTTCTTTTTCCCACCATTTGTAATTATGGTTTAAACGATTTCACATGAACATGGCACACAGGCATGGTATTTTGGGGGGATTGTTTGTTTTTAATTTTATAGTGGACAGGGTGGCGGATTACATGGCCAGCATCTTAAACCTGTAAACCACCACAACATTCAACATAATTTGAACCTTAACCAGTGTGTCACTACCAATGTGAACTTCTGTTGGTGCGGCCTTAGACTCAAAACTAATAGAGCTTCATTTATGAACAAATACAAATCAAATCCTATTGAATCTGAACTCATTAATATTGTATTGCAGCTGACTTGAATTATATCTAATTGTTTTTTAAGGTATTGTTAAAATGTATCTGTATCATGAGGAAAACAGTTCATTCTTGGCTTTGTGACAAAAGTAATCTGCTTTTCTTTACATGCTTAAATTAAACTGATATTATCCATCCAGGTAAGGCAGAGGCCTTACTTTTTTAAAATATTATCTATGCTGCAGATACGGTTGCAGCTAAAAAAGAAACCTCACGATGCCCTTGTAAACAAGAGACTTCCTCTAATCTGTGCAGCTGACATGGGGGGGTGGGAGGATCCCAGGGTCGTGGAGCCAGTTATTTAAGTCCCCCAAGTTCACCTTGACATCTGTGCTGACAGGAAGAGAGCACGGCAGATCCCCTTTCTTCGCTCGTGATAAGTTCACAGTGCAGCTGCCAGTGTGTGGCCATACTTGGAGGAATGTGGCAGCCAGAGGCAGGGAGAGGGAAAAGACATGACACTGACAGTTATACAGATAAAAGAGGAGGAAGAGGAATGAGTAAGAGAAGAGAAGCACAGAAAAGATAAGAGAAGAAAAGAAAAGAAGAGCCATAGACTTTTATTAGCCTGTGATTTGAAGACACTGACGCATTTCTAGCATTGTATTAAAAAATACTGCAGCACAGTAGAGAGCTAACAAATAAAAGCAGAGCTTCAATATAAACATGGTTTGGATCACAATCACAATACATATTTAGGCTTAATAATCCTGTTTTGTTATCTGTTTTGGATTTTATGATCATTCCATGCTAGGATTATGTATCAACAAACCAGTGCTTAATTCCATAGGATTTCTTAGTTGGCTCCACCCAAAAAGAAAATCCACAAGTGATTTTCAAATACACTGACATACTAGTTTATTAGGCACACATGTACTTATACAATACCATACAACAGCCCTGAGATAAATACCATCTTTGTTGAGGTTACATTTCATCCACTTCTATATACACACATGAGGGGACCAAGATAATGGAAACACCACCGGTAACTACCCAACTACACAATGTCACCAAAAATGCTACACTATTCACAGAGGTAGAGTTTGTATTGTATTGGAGTGTATTAGCTTGAACAGGTGTGCCTATAAAACCTACAAAATGTCTGTCATTTTCTTTATAGCCCAGCGTGAGGATGCTTTTAACAGGAACCAAGCAATGGTGTAATGATTTAAGCTATTTGTTTACATTCTGCCAAGTGTCGTAAAGTGCGGTCTGATTTTACTAAAACAGTTGTGGATATCAATGTAAGGACACTGACGAAGGGGCAATAGCAACAGTCTATCTTTTGGCGCAGTATAGTGCAGTGAACAATACTTTGTGAAACTAGTTCCACCCATTGAATTTTCCAGCACTGACACAAGCACAGCTTCAACAGAGCAACATTTGTTAAATGTTTTCATAGTTAGGCAGCACCAGGGGCGGGCTTACGGGGCTAAGTCCCAAATGTTTTAAGCTAAGGCCAGAACATGTTACTCCTCATCGTGCATGGCATTTTTTTTGTACTAAACCCAGATCATAGTCAAGTCAAGCCAATTTTATTTGTATAGCGCCAAATCATAACAAAAGTTAGCTCAAGACCCTTTCACATAGAGTAGGTCTAGACCATACTCTTTAAAATATTATTTACAGAGACCCAACAGTTCCCACCATGAGCAGCACTTGGCGACAGTGGCGAGGAAAAACTCCCTTTTAACAGGTAGAAACCTCGAGCAGAACCAGGCTCTGGGTTCTGCATCGACCAAGTTGGGTTGAAATAGCTGTGTAGGATCCAATGTGTTTTAAACGGAATGGTTGGAGTGAAGTGATGAAGAAACAGAATATAGTAAACACAACGGAGGACAGCTACGTTCATGAGAATTAAGTTATAAACGTTTTGAAAAGTGTTCGCTCAAATTGTTAACTTTACCTTGGTATTACAGTTGGCATCACATTTTGTGTGTGTGTGCACCCATTGTGTCTTACGTGCACTGATTTTAAAACAACATTATGTTAGAAAGCAAATTGTGGAGATCAAATGTGTGTGTGTGAGAAGTCACTGCCGTAAATCATTAAACACTGATTTGCCAATCATACAGCACAGCAGTTGTTATTAAGCTATATTTAGGTTGATTTAGTCAGATGACGTCCTCCTGACCTTATAATAGTGATTTGGTCTCAGTCCATACTAGATGTTGGCTGTGAAGCAGTTTTGCTGTTTGCCAACTAAAAAGGAGGCGAAGGAAAAAATATTTAGCTGTTTCCATATTGTTCAGGGTGATCACTGTGGACAGAGGTCTCTACTTAAACAACCTGGAAACATTTTTCACACAGTTTTTTTTTCAAATGTAGACAGCTTAATGTAGAGCTTGTCTGAGAGTCACACTGATCAATGCATTGAACAGTTTGAATAGATTAATTTGAATGAACATGAGATGGTTTGTCATCCAAACTACAAGTGCAGTCAGTAGAAAGTGAGTCTGAAGAGGTGATTGCAGTAGGTGAGTGAGGAGAATGCACCATCTGGTTTCCTCGTAATAAATGCTGTAGTGAGCTTTTGGGCACCTGATCTTCCCTCTCTCCCACTGTTCCTGCTTGAACACAACACACACACCCAGCACGCCACTCACTTACTAAACTTGTTAGCATCTTGTTTGGAAAGTGTTCACAGCCAACTCAGAGAAAAATGTCTTTACGGACCATATGGCCTCCTGCGCTCTGTCTCGTCAGGATTGAATTTGAGAATAGGACGTGTGGGCGGTATTTATTAAGCATCTTCAGATTTAGAAATCAATTCATGAGCATCTTTAAACATCAGGAGAATTTAAAACAAATATTTAATTTCAATCTAAAAGGACAAAAATACCCGTGTCTGTTTTTGAATATGTTCTATCTTTTGCGTGATGCACCCCAAAAGTGAATGTTTCCTATCTCAAAGACCACAGACACCAAAGACACTACACTAGTGAGGGAGATGTTTTACAAAGCAAGGCCCCACTATATTATGTTTCATGTTGGCCCATTCAGTGAATGTTTGTGTGAATGGGATTTAGGAAATGCGCAGTCATTCAGCAAGAGCTGACCGCAAGGGATCGGTCATTTCTGCTGTTCCAAAGCATGGCAGTGAACACGGCAAGGTGAAATTAG
Organism: Lateolabrax maculatus; assembly: GCA_031216445.1. NCBI lineage: Eukaryota > Metazoa > Chordata > Actinopteri > Acropomatiformes > Lateolabracidae > Lateolabrax > Lateolabrax maculatus. Next base: position 27,432,893 of record CM062209.1, read on the forward strand.
ATGCAATCGAATCTGACCTTCCCCTGGCGCACCCTAACCCCCCAAAGTACAATTACTATTCAGCAGCCCCTTTTGGGGTTGCAAATGGGGTCTGGCTGTATTGGCACAGTGCTGCAGCCCCACAGGGTTTCAAATCTACTGACGTGACTTTTCTGCGTTTGTTGTGTTTTAACACGTGGACCACAGCAGATCAGGGATGCAGATTGGATTACAGAAAAAGTTCAGTATTAGGCTTTTTTGTTTTGGTTCTATGAGTTAGGATATTTTGCATACTGGATAACAACACTGAATTACCTTCCATTCAATTTTGGGGTGCAGCACGCCAAAAACAAGAAAAATATTTAAAAATAGACAAGAATATGTTTGTCCTTTTAAATTGAAATGAAAGATTTGTGGAAAGTAATTCAAACATGAGTTTGTTAGCTATTTTCTGTTGTTCTGAGTTATTTTGTCTAATTAATTAGTTCAAGTTTAAAATTTCAAGTTCATTATTGTCATATGAACAACAGTTACAGGGGGTCATTGGCAATTCAATTCTTAGTTCTCAGGCACCAACAATGATCATACAATGAGTTTAAAAAGAATTTGAGATCTGGAGCACTGGATCAGTGTGAGATCCAATGCAGGCCTTGTTAAGTAGATTGAGTATCAGTCATGTCCGATCCACATTAAATTACAGTTTCTTCGTCAATGTAATTTCAAAATTCCTGTCAGTTACAGTAAATCAGTCACGGCAGGCCGCCAACTCAGTTATGTAGTGGCACAGCAATCCCTGGTCCTATCTATACCTTACATAAAAGTGATTCTCAGATGCTTCCTCAACCTTTAATTTGGTGCAAACAATGTTATTACAGATAGGAATGATGGCCAAAACTAACTGTAATAAATCAGAATTATCATTTAAGACGAAGAAGAAGAGGTGGGAAAAAATGTTAAGTTTTATCACGTTTTTTGTGAGATTTGGCTAAAAGCTTCCTCATAAACATTTAACCGAGAGAGTAAAAACTGAAGTATGCGACTGCAAAACAAAGTTTGTTTGCATTGGATGAAGACCACCAAACACACATGCACCTCAGCTTCATTTTCAGAGTCAGATGTTATTCTCATGGACAGCTGAGTTGTTTTCCAGATGGTCCCGAAATTCCCAACAAAACAACGTCCAGGTTTCAGTACTAACCTCACTGCTGGTTGAGCTGAGGTTCAGCCGGTATGATTGTTCACATTTTGGCATTAAGTCAACTTTTACTGGCAATTAGCACAAATCTGCAACTTGAGAGCAGAAAGTTAACAGCTTTTTTGGACAAGCAGACCCGTTCCAAACAAAATGTGTTTGTTGAATTCACACTTCTCTGACACATTGCTCATGTTAACACATTTCAGACTTTATACTGTTAATTAGTCCCTGTGTGAATATCACACTTGCGATTTCACACTATTACTACTGTAGCAACAGCCTGTACAAGCCCTCATAGCCACTAAGACCCTTTTTACACAACCTGTTTAAGGCGTGAATGTCATGCCGTCATTCAGTCTCGCCTTCTGTATGATACGTACGAACGCTGAATGGCAGGGGAGGGAACGGCACACATTGTTGTTCCGCCGTGAAGTCGGCATTGGAGGTAATTGAAAACCTCAATTGATGTCCACGTAAACAGGGGAGCTGGCATGACGGGGCGCCGATGAGGTCGAGTCACGCCTCTGGCATTATGTCGGTGTTGTTTGGTTCAATGTAAAAAACAAAGCCAGCGTAATGACAGGCCTTCTTTACGGCGTGATTGCGCAGTCTCTGTGTAAAAAGGGCTTATATGAACCATTTCTGCAGGTCCATTGCTCTTCCCGCTGAACTGAGTTTCGCATCCAACACTTTTTTGGAGACACTTTTACGGCATTTCTCCAAAAACATATTTTACTTATTGAAAGCATTTGCACATATGGTAGGATTGATTATCTTTGCTGTAAGTAGGGACCTACATTTGGAAGAGGTGTCTCCTGGTACAAAATCCCATATGTATGAAGTGGGAAAAATTGACTTTGCTCATTATTTTGGAGATGTGAGATGAGCATGACAGGTTCTCTGTGATACTGATTCCAAATGTCCGTTTGGTGTTTTGGAAGTTACTTATGGCTCTAACGTTAATTAGCCACAGTTCATATAATCATCAGTAATCAGAACCCAGCTCCAATAAACTTAAATGTTTTTTCAGAAAATGTACTTTATCACATTATACAGTTATATCCGTATTATGCAACATAAAATGACATTTACTATGATAGAGTTTAATTAATTTGGCCCTCTCTGAATGATAAGTTTGACTCAGCACCTGAAGATCCCTTCCCTTTCCCTCTTGTTTTGTTCCCAGATGTTTGGAAGGCTTTTCTTGAAAATAGCTGACAAAAACGAACAATTAATGTCTAATTTTGGATTACAATCCATTTTTGCTTGAGAAATGGAAACATATTGAAGCACATAGTGTATAGTGTCGAAAAACTATTTATTTCTTTGGCATACACCCACTGTACAGAAAAACACTAATGGGAGTCATTAAGATAGATTTATTCAATAATGACTGTTTACAGGGAACGTTGAGCCAAAATTGATATTCTGTAAGTTGCCAAGACAGTGAGTTATCCAAAGATCCATGACAAAGACCCCCTGACACACACACACACACACAAACTCCCAGTTTGGCATACAGTCTGTGAGGCCCAAGTTGCTTTGCTCCAGACATCCTGTGGGTATCAGAGTGATTTAGCAAACCCACAGGGAGCATGCTCTTATGTTAACAGACCTGGGACGTGTGCCAACAACAGCACGTTTCAGAGGCATTTTTAGGAATAGAGTTGAGTATAAGTTGTTTTTTTCTTCAGCTGGCTGCAATAGGGCAGAAGGAATGGTAGTTAAAATTGCAGTAGCTCATTTGCAAAGGGTCATGTATCACCTTCAAAGTTCAGCTGTAATTAGGGGCACTTGAAAGACTGGGCTAAAGGGAACACACACACACACACGCACAGCCTTCGTCAACATGTGGCGATGAGCTACTCACAAAGAAAGAATCAGTATCTTAAAGCAATCTTTAAAATGTCTGATAGAAAGTCTAAAAATATCACTAACACTCTGAAGTAAAGATTTTGTAAAAGTATTTGAAGTAGTTAAATCCAGGGGACTACCCCCAAATAATAAGGACTACAAATGATTCTGATTTTACCAAAGTTAGTAAACGTAAGAACACTGAGTAGCATGTTGATGCTTGAATATCTACACGTAGATTAATACAGAATAAAGTTAATAAGTCATGCAGACTGGACATCAAGTCAAGTCAATTTTATTTGTATAGACCCAAATCATAACAAAAGTTATCTCAAGACACTTTTCACATAATGTAGGTCTAGACCATACCCTTTAAAATATTATTTATTATTTATTATATATTCCCACCATGAGCAGCACTTGGCGACAGTGGCGAGGAAAAACTCCCTTTTAACAGGTAGAAACCTCGAGCAGAACCAGGCTCTGGCTGGCCATCTGCATCGACCGAGTTGGGTTGAAAGGGGAGGAGAGAGGGGGAGAGGGGAGACAGAACAGGAGGAGAGACAACATATCAGACTAATAATAATAACAACTGCAGCAGTGAGTGTGGAGCAGGAACATGGGGGCAGTAGACGGCCTGCAGCCACAGATCCAGACTCTACAGCTCCAGAGGAAGAAATACCTGCAGAAAGTGAGAAGGAAAATCAACTGAATATTTGACCCTGTCAGTTAGAGCTGAACTGATTAGCCAATGATTATTCAATCAACAGGAGATTATTCAGCAACTATTTTGATAATGATACATTTTCATTTCAATAATGGAGAATGTTTGATTGTTCCACGATCTCGGATTTTTGCTGCTTTTAATCTTAAATTAGTAAGGAAAATATAAATGTAAAAATATTTTGGGCATTTGTCACTATTTTCTCATGGTTTATAGACAAAAACAATGAATTTATAATTTGAGAAAATAATTATTAGTCGTCCTGCTTCTGTGAGTCACAGGGCTCTGCCAGCGTTTGCCCTCTGTTTAAATAAGGCTTGTACATGCACTGAGCGGTACATTTTGCTGTCACTCAGCATATCCATAGTACTATGACTTCATGAACAAAGTGAGGCATCATATTTGGTTCTAACCATCTTTCCATGTTGTTATGTCAATCCAAACAACATGTGCACATCAAGCTTGGTTGCCCCTCTCGCATGTTGTTGGCAGGGGCTGTAAAGAGTTCAACTCTTGCCAACATCATTTATGGATTATGAGGTTTCGTTGATGAGTCACCTTATAAGTGCTGACCCTATGAAGTCAGTATGAGTAGTGGCAAGGTTGGACTAGAGGAAAAGCTGAGAAAATGTTTGACAAAATAGTCTTAACTCAAAGTTCACTTACTAACCTTCTCAGGAGCTCTCAGGTACTTTCAGTCACCACCAAATATTCACACTGATTTAACGTAACCTATATTATTTATCGGTTGTGGTGCTGTTGTAAGACCATACTCAGTTTCAAGAAAAACCTCACTGATTTGTTGAATACCTTCAAATAAATGTATTTTGTACCTAGATTTTGATCTAGATTCTAAAATGTATATTATCCAGTATAAATCTTGGCTGCAACTTTGATATGAAAGGTTCATTATAGACAGCCCCTGTTATTCTATTCTATTACGTATGAAAGGTTTATACTTACAGCTAATAAGAGACTTTGAGAGACAGATAAATGGAAGCCACACAAAAAAAGGTTCCAGGACTCAAATGGATTGTGTAACACTTTCCTTTTTATTAGAGCTAAATGAGAGATTGATAATTTAATCTTTTTCATGTTAAGTCAGAAAAACTGATGTATTATTTATTATTATTTAAATCATTTTTATTCCACTGCCAGGGGATATAAGATGTCTTCTAAGTGTTTATGTAGACAATTCTGGAGCCTGCAGATACTGTATTGTATAGTGTTAAGTGACTGATAGATGGAGATTAAAGACTGAATGCTGAATGTTAATAAGGAACCGGCCATCTGCTTTGTATCACTGTCTGGTTGTCCAAAAGGATTGAAACCTTGAATATTATTATGTCCTCCTATAAAAACGTTTTTCTCTCTACAAACCATGGTCCATGGCTGGAGTGTTTTCCTCTCTTTCTCTCTGTCCAGCTGTAACGTGAACAGTCAGCTGAGGAGGAAAAAGTTTATTTGCCGTGGTGATGTTGATGGATGTTTCCCCTCTATGTTGGCCAGAACAGCAGTTTTTCACAAGATGTTTCTGCTTCTGACACATCTTCTCACTTAATGACATGACTCTAACCTAAGGCTTATTGAAAAAAAGCTGACTTTGTGATGTTTGTATTCATTCTGTGATTTGATTATTGTCAATTTTAGGGCTAAAATTTGCTGTGGTTTCCAGTTTTCTCTCAGTCGTTGAAATTCAGCTGAGGTGCTATTCCACTCGACATTTAAGGCTGGTTGCTGAAGAACCAGTCTACATATTTGGCTTTGAGAGTTGAGGAATGTGGAAAGCTGAAACCTACGACCTGGACTACAGGAAAAGAAACTGTGCCAAACATGGCTCGAGTGTCCAGCTTGTGAAGAACTGTATTCTTCTGGATGGAGCTTTAGAAGCAGCGAGCTTCTGCCAGACGGGTGATAGTTTTTTGCTTGCCATGGGCTCACCTTTTTGTCTGTACTGAACAGCACCACTATAAACCACTCCGCTATTAGACTCTGAATCAGTTCAGCAGCTTATACTGTGTTGTTTTTTTTTTTTTTTTACATTAGGCATTTAGGCTATGTACTCTTACCTTCCATTGTGTCTTTGAATGCAAACATCAAAGGCATTTAATGCAACACCAATAACAGGTTATGTTAAGAATATGAAAATAATAACAAAAACAAAGCATGACATAAAGCTTACTCACTACTTCATGACACCTAAGCCAGTTCCACCCTCTGATAAAGACCTGATATGCAGCTGAAAGCTCCAAAAAAAGCTCATAAATGGACCTTGAGTTAAGCTAATATTGTCACACATACTGACCCTAACATCAAGAATAACCTTCCATGCTCCAAACATGTTATTTCTGTATGAGGTTTAGTACCACAGGCACAGCTTTAATAAAGAGGTTTAGGTCATGGTTTTTGGACACACCATAGAGAAGTCCTATGTCTGATATTTCAGGCCAAATCAATGTACAGATCTGTCATTGTGAATAAAACCTCTGCTTCCATGCTGCCTTTATATCAACTAGGACTTTTCCAGATGTGCACAGTATGAGAGGCTTCACCCATGGACGGTTTACCTTTTGTGTCGGACATACAGCTCTGATTTGTCCGATCAGCCTTGAGGCTGGGCTTATTCCATTTCCCCTCATGCTCAATGGACTTTTCATATGAGGCCATAAGCCACAGGGTTCTTGGGCAACTTTATTCAGTGATTTGCTTTCAGACAGACTGGCAGGAATGCTGACTCTTGCAATAATTAAGCTTAATTGTTTCTTAGAAAGGAACTTTCAGGGCCCACACTGACCTTTTTTGACTGGTATCTGCTATTCATGGTCCATGGACTGTTTGATGGACTGTTCATGTAACTGTGTAATGGCTACATTTTCATGTACTAATGAATCCAAAATTTTCACACTAGAAAGGCAATACAATTCAACTCCTGTTTACACTTGACCTTCACCTGCAGTTGTCAAATGATTTGGGATGATTTAGTCTATGATTTGATTTCTTTTGCAGATGACTGTTTCTTCGTGTACAGCTGCAATCTTTATGAATCTCTATTGAAATGGTATATTTTAAATGTCAGATTAAACATATGAGTAATATCTGCTAAAGGGTCTGAATGAAAGGTCAGTCTCTTCTTACATGTGGCTGAAAGTTACCTTGGATAAATCAACACTTGGAATAAAGAGGAGGTAGAGCATGTTGTCTACAGATCACAGGGTTGGTGGTTTGATCCCCACCTCTTGCTGTCTCCATGTTGAAGTGTCACTGAACCCTCTGTGGAGGCCTGGCGATACTACCGAACCCAAAATTGCTCCCCATGGTTTCAGACCAGCACTTTGAGGTGTGTGTGAATGAACCCAACTCGGTCGATGCAGATGGCCCCCCCACCCAGAGCCTGGTTCTGCTCGAGGTTTCTACCTGTTAAAAGGGAGTTTTTCCTCACCACTGTCTCCAAGTGCTGCTCATGGTGGGAACTGTTGGGTCTCTGTAAATAATATTTTGAAGAGTTGGTCTTAACCTACTCTATGTGAAAGCATCTTGAGATAACTTTTGTTATGATTTGGCGCTATACAAATAAAATTGACTTGACTTGACTTGAATGAGCAAAATAATAAAGCAAACCATGCAAAGCTCTTTTTTACGACATTATAATGATAATAGTTATAGTACCTTTGGTGTCCTCTTCAGGACATGCTCTTGAGAAATGTTTCCAACCTTGGTGGACTACCAACTATGAGAGGGTTTCCATATCAACCTGTCCCTGTGAAAATGAGACTTTTTATGTGATTTTATAAATGGCTACATCTCCTAAAAACCCAGTTTGCACAAGACTTGTGGTTATTGCAAGTAGTTACACTGTATTGAAAGGGCAATATGAGCTTCCTCATCAGTTTACACATGATATGTACCTTGATCACTTTTAAATTGTGGATCCAGTCACCTGAAAATCCCAGAAAGGACAATAAAGTGCAAAATCACCTAACGAGGTAATTCAGCTGAGATCGTCAGTTTGTGCTCTTTGCTTCTTTCCATTACAGTCCCATTTCTTGGTATGCAGTTGTGGTCAGTAGGCTTCACTTAGTACTTGAATCAGCAGTTCTTTCAATCTTAAAGGATGTATAGTTATTCTGTTTTTCAAGAAGGATGGTTTGACAGAACATTAGAGCTGTATATTTATAAACCCCTCCCCCTCCCCACCTCGAACCCTAACCCCATCAGCCATCTATCACCTCATCGTTGGTGTATAACAAGGAGAGGCCCCTGTCCTTTTATAGGCCTCTCTGAGGACCCAGGATTTTTTCAGTGCTATTAGTGTTGGCTATTGATGAAGCAGTGTGGGAAGGGTTGTGCCGAGTGGAAGATGAGGATGAAAAGAGTTACATCAGAGGCCGCTTGCACATCTAAGTTGGATCCATTACAGTCTCCAGAGACTCTGCAAAGGGTCATTTTGACCTCTGACCCTCATGCCACCCACCCACCCACTGTGGCCCTAAAATTGTGTGTGATAATCTGGGAATAAGTATACTTGAGACATGGTGATAGACATGCACACACTGTGCTGTCTCTGTCCTGGTCTCTCTTTAAGTCGTAGGTAGAAGGTCTTGACCTACAGGAGGAGGTAGTGACGAGTTCCTGCTGCAGTAATTTAGCATTTCTGAGTTTTAGGTAAATACCTGCAGTACCATGAATGTGTTTCCAGGTCTTTATTTTGAAACAGGTTTATCTTAGAGACAGGCCTTTATGTCTAATGTGTTTCTCTTCATATTTAAGTAATACGTCACTCTGTTTTCTGATGTGCTCCTATTTAAATTTTCTATTGATGTTAACTCCATTCTTGGTCCATATTTCCCTGTTATCTTGACATTCAGAACAATTTACATTTTCACAGCATTTTAATAGTGAAACTGATTCCACTCTCTAAATAGTCTACTGTCTACTGTTCTACTACGTGTTAAGCTAAGGTCAATCAAATACTTCCAGGACTGATGTTTCACATTAAGAGCCTTACAGTTGTTCAAATGGCATAATACAAGTATAAGTCGTCGAAATAAACTCAATTTAAATTAATGAGTGAGTGAAAACAGTTCTTCTGCTTTTGTCATAGTGATGGAATTAGTGATGTGGATATTTACATTAGGGTGAATTTAAAATGTAAGCCATTAAAGTACAGGTAATTCCACCATAATACCACCATCAAACCTCCAACCACTCCTCCCCTTTCTTTGGTGACCAGTCGTTATTTTTTCTGGCTTGAGATACTATTTTACACTTTTCTTTGACACATTAATTGCGACTTTACTGTGTTTGTCACGACGGTGTGCAAAAGGCAGCAGGGGACAGGACCCAGATGCAAACATTAGGCAGACCTGGTGCAGTTCAAAGGTTAATTTGATTCAAAAGCATACAGTACAGCACCATGAGATAGAAGTGGGTCAAAACCAGAGAAGGCAATCCAAAACAAGACAACAAGTCCAATAATCAGGCAGAGGGTCAATCAAAAGATACAGAGAGATTACAGATGCTAGAAAGGAAAGGCATGAGTCACGTGGCAACTTTGACAATCTGGCAAGGTATGAATGGGAAAGGGCTGGTTCAGCACTGCAGGTCGGACAAGGGAATGAGGTGCAGGTGGGAAATGGGCGGGGTGAGGGGAATGAGGGGATTGCAGGGTGGACAGGAGTGGCAGGATCTGGAGTGAAAGGAGAACAGTCAGAGGGCACCTGGTGGACCAGCGGAGAATGGCGACTAAGGGGCCCGGAGAAGTGCAAATGCAGCTAGAGGATGGGACACAGATGCAGACTGTGACTCTGTTGTCACATTTCTACCAAGCATATTTTTTTTAATGGTAAATGGTAAATGGACTGCATTTTTTTATAGTGCTTTTCTAGTCTACTGACCACTCTCTGACCGCTGACTGCCCTAATCACTCTTATCTCAGGTACTTAACCTGGTGGTTTGTCTTGGACGAGAGACAGGAAGGAAAAGCACTTGGATATCTCTCGCACTTTGAGTTTATGATGCAGTGAAAACAAACAGTGATGATTAATAGCCAGACTGCCCTTCCTCCTGAAGGTGCAATGCTGGAAGTTTCAAATCCGTTTTTAGAATGCTTTGCTTCACTGTTTTAACATATAATAAATATTGAAGGTTTTACATAAATACAGCTAAGAGACACTCATCCATGCCTCTCTCTTGGTCTATTCTTCTGTCTCTTCCCATTTGTTTCTTTCTTGCCATCCACTCTTCAGAAACAATCTAATCCTCCCTTATAAAATCTTTGTTGTGTGAATTTGGACATGGACCCAAAGTGCTTAAGATTCCTCTCAGTAGCCCAAGAATGTGCAGTGCTCCCATGTAGGAGCTACTTCTTTGCTTCTTGTTCTCTTGTAAAGACGTTAGCACGTCAGGTCTCTGAGGTGAGCTGAAAAATGCAACAGGAGCTCTATGGGTTTACCAGAGACACTAAGTCCTGCACTAGTCAGCGAGAAGCTAAAAGTCTGGAGCAGTGGAACTGAGGATGACCGGAGCATTTTATTGTGAAGAAGTGAGAAGTGAAATATGCCCTATTGAAGCGCTTAGGTTGCATTATGTGACACTCCAGTAACTGCACAGATTTGATCCAAGATTTGGCTAAAGACGGAAAATTCATCAAACACAGCAAACGGTCTTGCCAATAAATCATTTAAAGTCCCTTCGAAAAGCCACTTATGGTGTGGTCCTCTCTGTTTTCTGGTCACAAACACTAACGCAACCCATTTGAAAAGCTGAAAAAGCCGGCAAGGTCTGGGAACACATATCACTGGAGACTAGGGTCGCAGGCAGGTTAAGCTTTTCTCCAGAACTGACGCTAACCTCTTCCAAACTTCGACATACACTTATCAACGGCAGTTGCCATAAAAGCCCCCCATCGAAGAATAGTTAAGTGTTTGCTCGGCAGCGCTTCAGTCAGACTATGGAGCAGTCAACCGAATCGAACCTTCTCATATAGCGTAGCATGCTAAGGCATGTGATCCCTGTGCTTGCTGTTTTTTCATAACTATGCACAACAAATACAGTCAGAAAGTGGGTGATGCATTACTGCTTGTAAACCTATTAGCAGAATAAATGCACTTTTGTTACACTATAACACAGTTTCCAAGTTTTCAGTCAAATATGTTGGATTATTCACTTACAGTAGACTCATAAGTTTCCAAATAAGCTTGACAACATTATTATTGTTAGCATTCAAAGGTGATTTTAATTTTTGTGTACTTGGGTGATATTTTCACTCGAACTTTAAATGACACAACTCATGATATCATGAATAAAATAAATAAAGTAAAAATAAATAACTAACATCAAAAAAGAGAGGACAGTACCCATAATATATATATCTATGAGCATAAGCATATACTTCCAAATCCAGAAAAATGTTCTATAAAACATTATATGCCATGCTACTTCACGCCATACTACTACACTACTTCCCAAGCCCCCTCATAAAACTTTAACCAGACACTAAAAAGAAGGTGTCTAAATGTTTCAAATGTTTGGATTTTTCATATTTTATTAATTCTGTGACTATAATATTTCCATCCAAAGTACCCAAAACCTTTAGTCCTAGGAACTACTTTTCAAGGAACTCAAAGATTCCTTCAGCCCGTTGTTGTCTGCGTTTCCACTGCGTTCTAAAGACCCACGGAAATTATGCCAATTTGTCCACTAAATAATGTCCCCAGAACTTAATTTGGACCTGGTCCCTGCGGTCAAAACGCACTGAGTTCCTTTTTGCTATTAAAAAAAGGAGCTGCTTGGAGTCTATGTAAAAACTATTTGTTTTCTTTTGGGAAGTTAATTTTGCCGTTGAAACGTTGAATAACACTGATTGCTTATATACCAACTGCAAAAACATCATAATATGCTAATTACTATAGTACATGCTGTATACAGTTAGGACATGGAATGGAATTTGTACACAGTTAAACAGACTTATTTACTTCAGGTTTATCAAAATGCAATTTTCTGTGGAGAAGCTGCTGCTGCTTGTCGGAGGCAATGTGATCTTACATAGCTGGGGATCTGTAGTTCACAGGGCTCTTATTTATACAGGTCAGAGGTCAAACCTGTTGCTGGCTCACCCCTGGGCTGTGTTTGTGTGTGAAGGCAGATGATGACACCATGTGTCTGTGCACAATGACTTCCCCGGCTGTTAAATGAGAGAGCTCTGTGTGCTAGTGGGGTGGGGGGGACAACAGTTGGTTGGCTCATCTAGCTGTTAACCAGCCTTTTGATGTTCCTAACATAAACAGGGTTATTTACAGTACAGGAGGAGGTAGTGACGAGGTGGAGGCGACGGACGATCTCTCGCTCTTTACTGAAGGCCCTCCAACCCCCGCCAGTGAGTCGTCAGGCCAACGTGTGTTTTAGCGGTTTGCCACTGTGTTTACTCAGGGAAAGTTGATGGTGCACCATGCTGTTTTTTCAGCAGCAGTGTGCTTCACATTCACAGGTACAGCTATCCAGGACAACAATAATGCTCTACTATTGGCTTTCAGCAGCTGGGGGTGTTTTGGAGTGTTGTTTAGTCACGTTCCCTGTCCAGATCTTCTCAGTTAGAAGTTCAGAGATGAGAGCCAGTGACTTTCTCCTTTGTTCTTTGCACAACCACTCCCTGGTATTGTTGCAGTGCATCAGGGAATATTTTGTGTGTACATGTGTATGACTGTGTGTGAGTCTTTTCTGTAATGTTTTAACCAGTTGAAATTGCCATTGTCTTTAGAGAGAAGAGAGGGTGGGAGAAATATATGATGATTTTTTTTTTTTTGTGCCATTTCAGATACTTTTCACAGGATAGAATTCACACCGAATCCTTGTAATTCTTGCCAAAGGTCATGCCAACTGACGACAGTCAGAGATCATCCCTCATAAACTCACACCAGCTGGACACTGCAGCTACCAATCACTGAAATTCAGCCACGATTGAACCCTGTGACTTGCAGTCTTCGGTGCATCTTCGCGTGGGATCAGTTCCTAAGACAGGTCGATCCACAGGCCTCTGTTTTTAAGGTTGCTGCCTGTGGTAAATGTTTGGCTGCAGTCACGGAGTGTCCCTGCTGCTGGAATGGCATGGACTGTGGAGACCTGACAAACACAACCACCTGTAGTTAGCAACAGATTCACCTCATCGTGTGTGTGTGTGTGTGTTCAGGTCATTGTTACTTAAACATGTGGACAGTACAAACTGCTGAATTCAGCCAAGAGTATTCCACACATCGAGTTCAAATTTGGAAAAACTTGTAGTGCCAATCAACAGACACATATTTGTCAAATACTCCTGTAATAATAATACAAATTTAATAAGAAACAACAAAACTCCAACGGTTTAATTACCTGCTTGGTTTGTTGCCATTATCATGCATGTACATTTGGACCTGTGTGGAAATAGTTTTAAGCTGCAGCCAAACACACATGCCTTACCTCTATTGGATAAACAGATGATGACGAAGTGTATCTATCAGTTCCAACAAGTTCAGTGTGTTCAAACTGTCATACTGGACACAGATCAGGTGGAGTTTGGCTCATCGCCAACCCTGTACAACAAAGGGATGCTCCACACTGAAAAACTATTACAAACAAACCTAGACGGACAGAAAGACCTTAGCAGTTAACGGGTGAGATCATACACATAGATTTCTATGTGTCCCCAGTTCACTTCACTAAAGTGGGCGTAGCTCAGGATGCTGTCATCAAGCATAAGCTCAGGGGCGCAGTCAGAGGATGATCCAGGTCCCCGGTCCAACATCGTCTCACATCCTGAATTACACATTCCACACTCAGTCTGTTTTTCAGGTTGTCTAAGTTCTGTCAAAAAAAGAACTCACACCCTGTCTATGATAGATACCATATTTGCTGGTTTATTTATTATTATCAGTTTATTGTCACCTCCTGACCATTTTTTTTCGTGAGACATTTCTTGACACAAGACATTTTAATCTAATCGGCAGACTGGAGTGAATTCTAAAAACTTTGTTTTAAAGAAAATAAGAACTGGTGATCATATCTAGGGAACCAAGTGATATTGGAAGGAAGGAAGTCCTGTCTCATAGCGCATTTTATTCCCTTATGCTTGGCACCCTCGCAACTTGACATGATAACACAAACATGGACTATGATCAAAGTCAGCAATGGCTCAATCTGCAAGTTCAGTGGGTCTGACCTGCTGCCCTGTCAAAGCAGACCTCAACCACACACGTTTATCTTCCACTGCACCTTTGAGTCCTGTGAATGAGAGCTTTAAATATGATCTTCTCATTTGTGGTGGCCCCAGTATTTGCCATCATTGTTGACCCTTGTGTGCTTGTTCATGTGTGATTACATGGATATCCTAGTTTATGAGGCCTGATGCCACTAAAGGGGGTTTGGATAACCAGCGTGTTGCCACAGTGGCTCAGTCTCGCTCCAGCGAGCCAAAATGGACACCAGAGCTCCCAGTCTGCAGTGCTATGTCAGTGATCCAACAGGGAGACTTGAGGCATGTTTGCTCATAGGTTCTACTCTGCTGATCTGAGACACAGAGCCCAACCGTGGCCTCCAGTTATTGTTCTTCAGGTAACAATTGAACAGCAGATGGCTGATCTGGACTAACTTTGGCAGCACCGAACAGTGCTCATGTGTTCAAGCTTCCCCTGTCTGGAACCCTGGAGTTGTTTTTTATCATCACCTCAAGGAGTCTGCAGCAATTTGGAATTGTTTAATTGGATTTTGTGGCAGGACTGAGGTTGACATGTTTTGAAAGCTATGAAGTCTGAAGTTGAAGCTCCCCTGCAACCCCCACAGTCACACATACAGTTGCAGAAGTCCCTGGAGCAAGTGCTGCGGAACCTGGGGAGTGGTGAGGGGGCGACACAGTTCATTTCTGGTATGGACTGTGAAAGCCTACGTCCCCCTCTCTGAAATGGGATTGAGAAAAAAACACCTGTTTCTTGTGTAGTGATGTCGGATAATAATTTTGAAGTGTTTTTCAGGCTTGTGTTTTGAGCATATGTCCTTGGAGGTCACAAACCCCAGAAGGTCATGATGCTGTTTGCACCACAGGTCTTTGCATGTGAATTGTATGAAGTGATTTAAACAATTGCTGCCATGTAACAGATCAATATGACTGCATGTTGTTTGTGCTCAAATACTGTACATGTGGATGTGGGTAAAAACTAGGTGGTCTAGCTTGGAACTCGGCTCCTGCTCTTCTGCTCATTGCAATTGTGAAAGGACACCTGATGATGTTTAGAGATACAGATGTTGAGAGATTTTGCTGTTCTACCTACATTGGTTTTTGGCTGGACAGTAGCATGGTGGGGCCAGCCTTATAAATACAAAATTCTGTCCCTGACTTACTGAGTGAGTGATGAAGTTACACCACTGGTCGGTCAAATTTCCCCATTGGCCATTGCTCTGTCAAAATGAATAGGTGTAGGAATAGGTGAGTGAGTATCGTGAGAACCGGACAACAGCGGTGAGATTGAACTTCCTTGCGAAGTCCTGGCAGCAAGACCAAATAAGTGAACAGCTTATTACACTCACTCATTAAAACTCTGACAGAACAGACTGAAATCATCACTGGAGAAAACAAAATTATGAAAGAAACCTTCTTGGACCTGCAGAGTCAGAGCATGCGATATAACCTCAAGGGAAAGAATAAAAAGGAACTAAACCTGATCTTAAAAAAAAATAAAATAACAAACACCAAGATATGAGTGGAAAGTTTTATCTTGCACCGGCAATTCTAAACTTCTTTGACTCAAACTTAGCTTAACCACGTCATGTGATGTGTGATCAGTACACTTTAAGAAAAAATATGACTGGGACCACAACAGGAGACAGATGCAAAATGACATTAAACCACTGACTATCTGTGTAAAATTTGGCCTCAATTTAGCACATTGACCACACCTGGTCCAGCTATATACTAGTTAACCAATTATTATTAGTGTCATGCTCAGTCCAGTACTGCAAGGTGTACAGGACTTGATCTAATTATCTCCAGATAACAAATGGTGCTCATATGTAGAATTGAAGCTGTAATTTAACAACTTACAATTTAATCGACATATCAAAGATGTTGCGACATAAATGTTTTTCTCCTTGCCTATGAGAGAAAGGAGTCCCAGAACAGAACAGAGTAATAAAACATCTCATATCTTCAAATTATATATCAACCTATAATAATTACACCTCAGGATTAGAAATACATTTGAACAGCACCAGACTTAATTCATAGGAGAGGATCTAATACACAATACAATTCTAAATTTCCTCCATTGATTTGTAACAACAAGCATTTTGAAATTAATACCCTAAACTTGATTCCCAGCTGTAGATTAGTTTAGGTTTAGAACCTGGGTGGCATGCAGAGGTGCACAGCTCCTCAATTGTCAATGTGTGTTTGTGTGTGTGTGTGTTTGACTTTAGATCTGATAGGCAGATGTGTAGGAAATCCCATGAAAATCACACAGCAGACCTGTGTGTGTAGATGGGCAGAAGACATATGGAAACAGATACACAGAGAGCTCATGTGTTTATGTGATAGAAAGAGAAAGGTAGGAAGAGACAAGGGGAGACTGATGAAGAAAGAAAAACAGATATGATGATGGAGGGAGGTTGTAAGGCAGACACAATTAGCTTAAAGAAAGAAAATCCTTTTAAGAAAGCATTTTCTTGAACAAGGGGTTTGAGATGCTGACCATTATACCTGTTGATAACATGCAACAGCACCAGTGTTATGGTATATCAAGGTCAATACTCATATTACAAGATTACTGAAGTTGACAGACCATATTTTTTGCATTTTGTGTAAAATGTTTTTTAAAGGATTGCATAGAGTCAATGTTTCCTCAAGATTTTTAGCCATGTTAGCAATGTGGCTCTATGGATGACAACAACTTTGGTCCAGACTGGAACATAACAACTATTGGATGGACTGCCACTTCGCTTTAGCGTCATCATTAAGTTGACATTTTTGGTCTTGAGTGAAACTCAGTTATTGAATGGATTGCCATGACATGGGGTACAGATATCCATGGTGCCCTGAATCCTAATGATGTCAGTGACCTCTTGATGTTTCCTACTAGAGAGATTGTGATTGGTAGTCATAGTGGTTCAGAATCAAATGTCTCAATAACTATTGGATAGATAAATATGCAATTTGGTGCAAACATTTATGGTCTTTGTAAACTTTGGACATTCATGGTCCCCAGAGGATGGTCCCTAGTGTTTTTTGTGACCCCCGTGACTTTTCCTCTTGCAACCCTGCCAGGTCTAAATTTCCACTTGACCAACACATGACAAGGTATCCACGCTTCGTACTGTATCTAGCATCAACCATACATGCACACCCAGCCCTCGGCTTTCCAAGCCTCACAGGAAAATATTGCTTTTCGACATCTTTTTTCTAAACAGATTTGTTCTTTTGTGGACGGGAGAGGAGCAGGAAACTGCAGAAGTGGAACATGTTCAGAAGTGGTTGCTCGTGGTGGTGTGATGAAGGAATATGAGAATGTCTTGTCAGTCACAACTCTGCCAAGCTGGAGGTAAACTGCCATTTTTTTGCGGCCAGGCCTGTTTTTCTCATTTGGAGCTGCTCGGTACGAAATCTGATTCCATTGTGTGATTGAGCTTTTCATTTTGTTTGTCTTTGCAGTGGACATGCCATCCCTCATCAGCCATTACTATTTATTTTGATAAGCTGTTTGGCTAGGAGAGCGAGACAATCCACTGAGAATTGACCTGGAGGTTTACAATGCCCCCCTGTGTGGGTCAGATCCTCACTTACTAAATGCCTGCTAGTGTTATAGCTCTGTCATGCTAAAAATCAACAAATAGCACATAATGGTGTTGACATA
The DNA here is from genome assembly GCA_031216445.1 of Lateolabrax maculatus. Taxonomy (NCBI): domain Eukaryota; kingdom Metazoa; phylum Chordata; class Actinopteri; order Acropomatiformes; family Lateolabracidae; genus Lateolabrax; species Lateolabrax maculatus. The sequence goes on from CM062209.1 coordinate 27,450,516, forward strand.
CAGTATACAGTAGGCCTAATTAATAAACAGTTTGTTTGCCTTTAAACTCTTTTTGATGTTTTCTAGCACACTTCATTTAATTCTATCATCTTCCCTCATCTGTGCTCCATACATGCATGGCATCACTATGTGAGTTATTCTGAAACACCCGAGTATGTGTATGATGATAACAAGCTTCAGCTTCTGTACATGTCAGCACGTATAGCTATGTCAGCATGGGTTACTGTATTGCCTCAAATTACGATTATTTACATAATCAATCTTTTGGTTTTTAACTTATTTCGAATTTACTGATTAACCATTTGGTCTGCAGCATGTCACATAATGAAAAATAGTCATCAGGATTTCCCTGATCTGAAGAAGATGTCTTTAATTGTCTTATTTTGTCCAACCAACAGTCCAAAACCCAAAGATAGTCATTCTGAAATTATATAAAACAGAAGAAAAGCAGCAAATCTTCACATCAGAGAAGCTGGAACCAGCATTTTTATCATTTTTGCTTTATAAAGAATTTCAGCTATTAAAATATTAATTGAAACTGTTGCTGATTAACACATTAATCAACCAGTGTAGTTGTTGGCAACTACAGCTGTGTCTCAGGCATGGCCGGAATAATCAACTTGGCCCCAGGGCAACACTGAGCTGCCAGGCCCCTTTTGACCCCCTGTGCTTCCTCCTCTCTGTGCTGTATTCCTGGTCCAAGGTTTGCTCTGTGGTAATTACATTAAACACAATTTAACTTGTATATTCTTAATATTCTCCATGTCAGCACAGTATCATCTGAAATGATGGCAGTTTTGACAAATTGTAGCAATACTTCAGAAAAACAAAAAATAATTAAAATGCATACAAACCTTTACTTGCATTACTTGACTATAAAAGTATTACCAATAAAATGTATGATCATCATATTGTATGTGCTCTTGGGTATTTAGAATATTGAACTTCAAAATAAGTAGTGACAACTGTCAAATAAATGTAGTAAAATATCAAATATTTCCCTCTGAAATGTAGTCGAGCAGAAGTTTAAGGTAAATGAAATGGGAATATGTAACTACAAGTATCTCCTTTATCCTTTAGAGGACCAAAACACCAGGTTAAATCGGGTTCTCTCAGATCACATTTTGTGTCATATTAAGAGCCTTGTGTGACACTTAAAGTATATTTGTTTTGTCAACTATCAGCTTTCTGACCAAAGGGTAATTATTTAGTCTAACTGTTGAACAGTCTGGTAGTCTGACTCCAGCCTAACCGACCTCCTGGCTCCAGAGGACCACACATCTGTCTGATTGTGTGAATTATGTGAGCACTAAAAATGTTGCATATCTTGCTCCCCATAAACATTTTCTGTTCATTTGTCTTTGCACTGACATTATATCCAGTTTAAATATGGGTTTCACTTTCCACCTGACGATAAATGTAGAGTTGCTGTGTGCTATTTTAAAGTTATTGTTTACACCCATCATGTCCCCATGTGTGCTTGCTTCAAGCTGACTAATGTCTGCGATGACAGCTCCCATTCTGAGCCTGGCCTTATGACATTCAAGTGTCCCAGCTAATGACAAACAGCACACTTAAATAAGAGGATGGAGGCTGTTTTCCTGCTACAGACTCTTTGGCCTGGTCAGGGCCGGAGTCTCTCGGCTAACACAACCTTAACTGTAGGATTTAATTGGAGGGTTGAACCAAACTATCAAGGCAGAGATCAAAGCGTCTTACACAGTATCTTGTTTAGATTCCACCCAAGTATGCAAGAAAACTTTTTACTTTGCCATGACATACAAACCTGTTTCAGTGGCTTTATTACCCTGTAAAATACAGGGCAAGGGACTTTTTTGTCATCAAAATAGGACAGATATGACCTTTAGTAAGGGGTTTGATAGTTATTTAGACACATGTTCCACAATCTGATACAATGCCTTCTTAAATCTGTGTGGCGCCACTGGAAAATGTAATGATATCACTGAATAATTCTGGACAGTTAGTAAGCTGCAAATAAGACATTTCTTTCATTGTGGGAAAATTTTCTATGTTGATAGGTATGTTGTTAGAGGATGTAGCTAGTTACCAGGAGAAGGGAGGGTTGCACGGGGAAACAATAAAAGGGACAGAAACAAATAAGTAACCCAAAACACACAAGGGCTCGAACAGCAGATGCATGTGGCATTATTTTTTTGGTACAGTGGGCCAATCATGAAATTTATGTCGACGTTTGGATGCCGAAAGTAAACTCTGGGGTCGATTTGGGAAGATTAATTGTTGACAGCCATATTGAATTTAGCTGTATCGCTGACTCTATCGGTTTTCTGATGCATGTTGGATTACTTTAACATAATATTAGTAATCAGCAGCTTTGCTCTAAATATATCAGATTGGTTTTGGCTTCCAAAAAGTGCTTTTCCAGAGGCTTAACCAACCTGACAGGAATGCAGTCCTCTGAAAAACAAAGAATCCAAACTCTATTCTTCTGGCTTCACTCCAGATATATTGGCAACCACATCAGCCTTCACAAACCCGTAGCGCTGCTCTGTGTAAGGTGTTGGAAGGATCAGATAGTGGGTAGAGGGTGGTGTGGGGTGGGCTGCATTGTTTCTTACCTGGGGGTTCAAAGAAACTGAAATCTAAGCTTTGCTGTGGTTCCACCATCAGACTGCACAAGGGAGGCTTAATTTGACAAATGCCAAACTCCTACAGCACACATGGTAAAAGAATTGACTTTATCTCCATTTTTTTCAGCAATCCCTCTCCCTCTCCCTCTGTCTGAGCTTCTGTTTTAATAGCTTGCATAGCGTAGTGTGTCGGCTACCATTTCTCCTGCCTGGAAACTCCATTTAAAAATGAATCGCCTCTTTAAATCCTCACAGCACCTCATTCTTAAACTTGGCAGAAGACTGACTTATGAAGTCACATTGGGGGGACTGAGGTTCCAGCCCCGCTGGTCCTCAGGGAGACCTGACGTCTGTGATATTAGCAATGTGACAAAGCAGGACTAAAAGTGTTTGTCTCACTCACAACAGTCAGATGACAGAACAGAGTATGCATAGGGGAAGCCGGGGAGACCAAACCAGTGTGTTTTGGTTGTTTTAAGAACACATGGTTTCAGGCAGACTAATTGCCATGTAAAAGCCTCAGAAAACATTCCTTAGACAATGATGATGTATGTCAGCGAGGAATAACACTGAGAAATGGACATAAAAATTCCTGCAACTCACTGTTACTCTAAATATGTTGGAGATGCGGTCAATAAACATTGATCCATCAGTTCTATCAGATTGTTCTGACAAAATTAACAGCTGAGATATGGATACAGATCAATCACACAGACCCACACTGCAAGAACTTGTGGACTGGTGCCATAGGTCATTTTTAGATTTAAATGTATCCAGACTTAAGAAAAAATAATTTTGTTACAACACAAAGACAGTATTCCAACAAAAATAAAGTTACAGATACTTGGGAATAACAAAACCTACTGAAGCCATTTCCGATCAGCTTATTACTCCACACATGCTGTCCTCCATGACCTCTTTGTACGTAAAACATTAAGATAGGAAAGTTTATTTTGGAAGCCATTATACTTTAAAATGATATTGTTAAATCCTTGAAATGTTGTTAATAATTACGGCATAGTAGTGCAGAAGTGGTTCTGTAAACTGTGCTGGATGTTTACATCAGACAGTGTGGGTAATGGGTTGATGGAATAAGTTATCTCATTGCAACTTGTTGATGTAATTCACTGGCTTCACTCCTTGTTTGTTTTAATTGAGCTGCTTTTGTAAGACTTCACTGATAATTAATTTATCTGGTTCTGAAAACAATAACACTTTTTAGATAACGTCTCAAAAGGCTCTCTTGATGAAGAAAGTGGATATGTGCTAATTAAACATCAAGAGATGGATGAAGGGAAACTGCAACCTGCACAATGTGCACACTGTTGTTTTAACCCATACATAAAGCACTGCATTGGTTTACATTGGTGAATTTGTTGTTTTAACCTTTGATGCGATGCCATTTGTCTGGGCTAAGTAATGTGCTGGAGGATCGGGCAATGGTGGGGTTTCACCGCCGTGACATCTGCAGCCTCTTGTTAATGTGAGGCTGAGAGGAAGAGAGTGGCGCCTGGATACTGCTCACTTTAGAACTGCCACGTGCTCAGCCTATTCTTAGAAACTCCCTTCAATAGATGATTGAGAATAATGTTATTACAGGATTCCTGCACAGTAAAGTTCTGGAAATATACATATGAGGAAATTAGACAATATGTTTGGAAAAGTAAGGAAATATATTGTTGGACCTCAGTCTTTTCAAGTTAAACAACCTTTGTGGATGTGATGTGAGTGAGTAGGGACAAGATGACATGGATGGATCATTCATACTAAAAACAGTAAAGCGTCTGAATTAGTCTTGACTATTTTAAAACCCCAAAGCAGATGAATTGCAACCACTATCTGTGCTTACACACACAGTCCTCTGTCTCTCTTTGACTTCCCACATCTCTGCTGCTTCCTTTAACTGGTGACATCGAGCAAAGGAAGTGCGAGCTGGATGACATATTGGTTTTCATGACAGAGGCCGGTGGACTTTTGAAGGTTATTTAATAGCATTGGGGCCCCTCTTGGGTTACAGTGTGGGAGGTGGGCACATACTATCCAAAGGCGTTGAGAAGAAGCCTTTTTCCGGTGGCTTAGTTAGTGAAATCCTTTACATCTTTCTTTTTTTCCACAGTGTGAATTTCCCCTACCTTTCTCACACATATTCACTCACTATTTATAGAGAAAGTCTTTCTCATTCTCTTTGGCATGTCTTAATGTCATCCTCTTTTTGCTTATTTGTCCACCTGAATCATCCATCAGCAGCCCTTTTTTTCCAAGTTTTTTCTGGAAATCAGCTTACCTTTGTCAGTTTCCTAAACCAGACTGCTGACTTCTGCACTCGGAAAGTCAATATAATTTGTTATCATTCCACAGATCTTTTGTGTCCTGCTAATTCCTGCCCTAAGGTCTAACAACAGTGCACCGTGTACAAAACTTGAACAAACCCTCAGTGTGCCTGGATGCAACCACACTATTAAGTCAATGAAAGAGGAGCTGGAGCTACAGGCTCATTAAAAGCTCTGGACTATTGCGAAAAAGCCCTGACTGTGTGTTTCTAGTGGTTATATAAATGAGTGAGTCAGCCTTTTATCCTGGGGCACTGATCTTTATACCAATTTCTTAATGATAGACCCTGTACTTTATTAACTTCCTAAGCTCTAAGTAAACTGTTTGTTGCACGGGAACATAGATTTAATGCAGTCACATATGATTTAAAGGACATATGTGTATATATATATATATAGGTAAATATAATGTATTTCATCACTCAACAGGCTAATCCACAGACCTTGCTCTCGTATATGTGGCACATTGCTCAGAAAGCCTTACTACCTTTCACCCACAGAGTGGATTCAAATACACTCTGGAACTTACTTGACTCATTTGAACTCATTTGTAAATTAGCTTGGACTTTGTTGTAGCCATGTTCAATTCTTGCTTTTGTTTAAAGCTATACTAATCAATATTTTTTATATTAACAATGGATCAAATGTAGAGATTAACACACAGAGAGTTATAAAAAAATCTTCAGTTCACTCACTTTTTAGCCTCTTTGACTCCTTCTTTTTTTTTTTTTTTTTTACTTCTTAAAACTTCACTCTCATCAACCTTATTTCCAGCAGCAGCAGGCAGCTGTTTTTGTGAAAAAGCTCTGGTAAACTAAAAAAATGGGCAACTAGCTTGTGAAGGCAGTCAAACGCCTAATAGGCAAACAGCTGACAAAGGCCCAACATCTGGGGCAGAAACAGTCATTGGAATGTTACTCTTTGTCTTTTGAATTTGTAATTCTGCAAGTGTTTGCCAACAACTTTATAGGGTGATGATATGTCAAAAGTTTGTTTTCAACATGTTCTGCTGCCCGCAAGTGGCCAAAGGAACCTATTAATGCAAACATGAAGTGTGTGATTTAAGTTGAGGAATGAAAAGTGAAAGGGTAAACAAGAGTATGATTTATGCGCTTCCACTTCAGTCCCACATATTGCCATGAATTGCATTAGGAAGCTTGTCTTCTGTCCAAACTGGAGTGGTGCAGTGGAAGTTCTTTAATGCATGCCTTTTCCTCCTCCTGAGAGCAATTTCAGAGAATAATCATTGAGTCAGGTTAATGGTGGCTTTTCTGGCAAAGAAACAATGTTGTCATTGTTGTGATCTGCTGTAAGAGCTGCTGTGTAATTATCTAATCCCAGGTTTAGTGTTGTTTTTTTTTTGTTTGTTTGTTTTTTTGTGGTCTAAGGCCTGCTGGAAAACATTCCAGTTTTCCTACAAAAGATGTGGCTTTGAGAGCAAAGTTGTTCCCATTCCTGAAATTGACAAGAATGGCATGACAAACAGCCGGGAGGGTTTAATGAAATTAGATACTATTATGGTATAATACAGGGCAGGTTATTTTGCCTCTAATAGATTTGATGCATTTGATATCCTGCAGAACTTTCACAGCACTTTTACAGTCCGCACATGGATATTTCATCAGTGCCAAAGCATATTGGCTCCACAGTCTGGCCTCTGAAGGTGTCACATCCTAAAGAGACTATGGATGCAAAATTCTTCTCCGCATGAGACCTTTTGGCCACGAACCTCCTTCAAAATAAATGACATGTAGGAAATCTGACCGAATGTGCACGTTCACCCTCGGCCCGACAGCCAGAGCAATATCATGGTAGTTTACAAGTGGCTTTTATTATAATAGTGACTATTAGAATGCGTCTTTTCACATTACTGTGTTCCCTTTTTGTTCACATTTGACATTTTCTCATAGTGTGACATCAGGTTAGCACAGAGCCAAAGAAATCACAGGCAGCTTTAAAATCATGACTTAATGTTTTACAAGGCTGCAAAGCTATAAGGGCTGTCTTGCATGTAGTTAATATGGAGAGGATGACGATGAAGAATGGGAGCCTTTGTCCCAACTCCATCCTCCGTCTGCTGAGCTGTCTGCTGCTCAGGACATTTCATCTTTTACTGGGCCTCTCTTTCTACTGGACAGGCTGGAAATGAACAGGGGAAATGGTGTGTGATGAACTGTTAGTTTGTCTCAATGAGATTTTTTTGTGGGGGGCTCTTAACCTAATATCGATGCTGTGGGTTTATTAATTCCCCTGTGGTTTCAGCAAGGAGAGGTCTGTATGATTATACTTTTTCAACAGAGTTAACTACCCCCCACCCACCCATGGCCATTTTCATTTGGAAACTGAAGAGGCCTTAATGTGTGAGGGGGGGATATTTGCAGCAAATGGTGAAAAGGCATGAAACTTGAAAAAAATAATATTTTTCATGATCTCAAAAAGAGGTGGAGCCAATTTTTCCTTCCTGTGACAGAGAGAAGTGCAAAAGTTCACTTAGTTTTATCCTTTGATGGATTCACACCCCTCACCAAATCCCCTCCACTGTTTGCACAACTGCAGCTGAAAATCCCTTCAGTGTTAAAGTGAATTTACATAGCGTAGTATTCTTTTCCTTTAAAATCTGCAAATTTGAATGGTTTTGGCTTCAGAACCAAGTGATTAATGCATGGCTGTGAAGGTGATTGGACATGCTCTGCTGACAATGCAAACAGGCTTTTCACTTTCCTGTCACCATACCTTTAAATGAAACCTTTGACGTCAGGGTGGATTGAGTTTTTGCAGAATGTGGACTAAGATTTCAAATACAACTCATACCACCTGCACAAATCATCAGGCTACTTATTGGTCCAAGCCGTCTGATTCACAACGACGAATCTTACTAAATCCAAATTACAACAGCTTATATCTGCACTGGGGTTTTATAAAGGATGTAGTGTCCCATATTGGTCCTATTTTGGATATTCAGAACACATGTAAACACTTTGTCGTATTTTATCACTTTATCATTTGAAGCATCCTTGGGCCTACTTTTACTGTTAGCCAGTTGAGGTGGTCCTGGCATCTGATCATGATGCCTATGGGATGCTGCCTTTGGAGGGTTTCCAAGCATGTCTGACTGAGAGGGTCCCCTGACCCAACATACTCTGGCCTTGGGGATTCACAAGGAGGAGTTGCTTAGCCTGCTTTGTTTGTTTTAACCATGAAAGCATGTGAGTAATATTTGGAGCACTCCTGGACTTGTTTGATCCAACTCCACTGATTAAAAAAAAAAAAACATTTAAAAGTGTCCCACTGTCTCTTTTACTGTCAGCATAAGCCTCAATACTTACAACACTCTGTTTTCAGTCCCTGAAGCAGGCCACAGGGACGCCCTCCTGTGGGCCATGACATGCTCGACAGGCCTTCACGTTTGTCTTCCAGGACTAAAACTGGCTTTGACATGTTTCTGGCTTCACCTGCTTTCTGATGTCCCACCTTTCAGTCGTCTTCCAGCGTAGTCCGACATATTTCCTTGAATCTCTCGGTGAATCTTCACCAAATATAAGCCTGACAGCCAACACATTTGCACCGGCTGCTGCTGTGTGTTTACAAGGGCAACTGGAGAAGCAGGGAATCTGAGAGAGCAGGGGATGATGAGGAGGCCGTGGTGGGTTTTTGGATCTGGATATTTTCAGACCTAAAATTCCACAGCTTATTCCTGGGTCTCTTGCTGGGACAGTTTACTCTTTGTAACAAAAAAGTTGAAGTAAGCTGAGAATTAAAGGGATATTACTTGGGTGATTTGAATATTTATAATTATTGCAAAGGTGCCATTATGTTGCAGTATTCCAGTCGAACATCGGGGCACTTAGTGGTGTTGGCTTATTCTTTGTTTACTGTATCTTATATTGCAATTATAACAAAATGTCCCAGACATTTGGTTGCATAATTGCTTTACAAACATGCAAAAGCCAGTGTTGAGTAAATGACTGACTCTGATAGGAGCAAGAAAAGGGGGAACACCCATGACATTGCATGCAATATTAGATCTCCATTTCCGGCCACATCTAACTAGTGCCCTTACATAAGCAGAAACAACAGGTGTTCACAATAGTTAGACAGCATTAAGCCCAGCAGAAGAGAAGACTTGGAATACATGATATCAATGCAGTCAAGCAAATTTCCTTTTAGTGTGTGTGTGTGTTTATGAGTGTAACGTTTCTTTCATGTTGTGCCCACTGCTTGTTGCACGTAAAGCTGCTGCTTCAGTGGCCCCTCGTCAGGCGCCACTTCATGCGCTATATTTGAACCCCCTCCCCCCCATACCCCCCAAAGTGCCTTTGGATCAAGGTGCTCTACAGTATGAATATCCCTTGGGTGAGTGGCTCTAGCCAACAGGATGTGATGGCAGGCCCAGAATGCAACAGGAATCTTGCTTACATGTTTGCTGTCCCCACACTCGCATGCAGAGAAGGTTTAAGCTTACCCTTTAGGGAGCAGAGCACAACTGCAGGAATGACTGGAACAGCCATGCCCTGCTGTAACTGAGACTTCAGATCCCATCGCATAACAGAAACCTCACTAATGATAAGATTGTGGTTACTTAAAGTGCATAAGATAGCACTTGTTGATTTAAAAATATAGTCCTTAAGATTTCAGCATCTCAGGTGTGTTAAAGTAATACAGGCCTCACAGTACTGCTTGAAATTAGACATGTATTGACTACAGGGAGCATAAACATGCCTTGTCAGAAATGAAACAGATATGTTGTACTTCTGACATCTGTTCACAGCACAGTCAAACAACAGAAGAGTAGAAGGGAAAGGATGCAGCCTTGAGGGCAATTGGTGCTGATTGTCTGGTAGTCTGAGACATGTTTCCCAGCTTCACGTGCTGCCTCCTGTCAGACAGGAAGTCTGTGATCCACCTGCAGGTGGAGGCCCACTCAGCAGGGAGAGCTTGAAGTGGAAGATGAAGTGGTGTTTGCTGAATCGTCTACGACCTGTTGGCTCTGTAGGCAAACTGCAAGGGGTCCAGGAGAGGGTCGGTTATGTTGACTTCATTACCACAGAGGTCAGGGCGACGGGTCTGTAGTCGTTAAGTCCTGTGGTCTTTTTTTTTTTTTTGGGGTACAGGGATGATAGTGGAGGTCTTAAAGCAGGCTGGCACATGGCATGTCTCCAGTGAGGTGTTAAAGATGTATGTGAACACCAGAGACAGCTGATCAGCACGCTGCTTCAGGGTGGAAGGAGAGACTGGTCTGGTCCGGCTGCTTTGCCGGGGATTCAGTGTCACTTACTAAGGATATCATGTTATTTCTGACATCCATCATTAATAAATGTACATAAATCTGCTTAGAAATCTTAAAAAATACATTACATACAAATACAACCCCAGAACTTGTGAACTTGAGAATTACTTTTTTTCAAGTTTTGCTCAGTATCAAAGTAATCCAGGGATAGCTTTCTGTGCATCCATGGCAACATGGCCAACTGCTAATGGATAATTCGACATACTTGGTACTTGGTAATGGTGCCAATTTGTTTCAAGGTTTCAAGTTGTAGTCCACAGCATAACTTACTGAATCAATGGCAACCTTATACTTCCTCTTTCCATCCCCCAAAGCATTATGGGAACTATAGTTCCATAACTTAGATCACGATTATCTACCAAATAGACAAGGTATAATAATAGGAGTGACAAAATTCAATCAGGTCCAGTGGTGAGAAGTAAAACTTTGGCATGGTTCAGCAGCAGTGGCAGAAAAAGGGGAAAATCTGTACCTATTGAAGTGGGCCACAGCTGCCAGGATTGGTGGCACAGCTACCACTAAGGTCTTATTGAAACCCATTCCATAAGGTATTTAGGTCTGTAAATAATCAAGCTGAACACAAGAGTCTGAGATTGTGAGGATATAGTACTGCAGTTTGGGGCCACTGCTGACAGTTAGTGATATTTTAGATTTTTCCACTTATAGTAAAATAGACCACCTGTAGTGTACTGCAAAAATGCAAATAAATATCACCTGCAGTTTCCAAGTTGCACTTTTGCTTTGATGTTTGTTTGCCCCAGGTGTGTGTCTGTGTGATGGAAATGATGCTTGCCAAGTCTGCAAACAACACAAAATTTACAGAATGACTTCTCAAATAACTTCAAGAACCACACAAAATAAATAACAAGATAAGAGAGAATAATGTCCAGGTCCTGTCTGCATCGGTTACTCCTGGGTGTTTTTGCTCGTGCCAAAACAGTCCCTGGGGCTGGATAAGTGTTCTGCACTCCCTCTAGTCTCCCTCGAGTCAGATTTATGAAGTCATTCATGCTCTTAAAACTGTGGCTTTTCCTCTGTTTGAGGAAATTGAAGTAAAATGTATAACACATCTTTTGACACTGACTCAACACATTCTTATTCTTACCAAGCAGTTACCTATTTGAGTTGTCCATAGAATCCCTTCTTTTTTCCTAAACTGTCTCTTTTCCTTGTTCCAACTGCTTTTCATTTTATTTGTGCAAAGTGCACAAATTGAGCTGACAGCAGGCTTCTAGGCTGGGATGGGCCAGTCTGAGGAGCAGACAGAATAAACCTGCTAAGAAGATAAAGCAGGGGATTTGATTTGACATTTAACAGAAGAGAAATGTCATTAGCAATTTTCCCTACCTTGCTGTGATTGACGTAACAACATCTTTAGTGAACCATGTCTGGATTCAGCAGTAATTGATTTTGTCGGATGACTCCCAGCTCTCTCTTTGTGCTTTTGAAAAGGTCAAGGGGAAGTATATTGGTCTTTGTGAAAGGTCTATTTTATGGAGCTGAGCGTGAGTCATAATCTGGGCTCGGCCGTCTGTCCCTCCCATGTATTTTAGAGAGATTTTTTTGAGCCTGGTACAATCTAAACTACCAGGGTAAAATTTTGATAAGCCAATCAATAAATTCACGTGACATCTGAGTCTCTCACATAATTGTAGGGTTCCTCAAAAAGTGATACCAATACTGTTACTTTACCTATTGTTTTGGATCAAAAATACAACATTCACGCAAATAATTGCAAATATTCTCCTTTCCTTGGGATCTGATGGTTAGTGTAAAAACATTTCTCAAAAAGCATTGAGACAGGTGGTCTTCAACCAGGGGTTTGGAACACCAAATTATTATTGACACTGATGTTTATTCATTAATATTTTACATTTATTTATTTATCTTTTTATTTATTGGTCTTAAATTAGTCAAATGTTAAAATAGTCTAAAATTACCATGTCATACATGTATATATTTCTTTGTAGAATGTAACTCCCACTCACTCCCATTTGCTGCATTGCAGATGTTGCAAAGTGCCTGACAATCTAACACAGAAGCAATAGACATAAAAGACCAATGTGAAATGTAAACGGTAAAAAGAGGTAGAGGACCTGAGCATTCTGGACCACTTGTAGCCAATCCTGGGAGGTCTTGCTAAGACCGTGTTCAAAACCGAAAGCAGCCCTGTGTGAAAAAACGCATGTTAATTTGAATGAGGCCAGTCCAGCAATACAGCAGGGGTGTCAAAGTTAGGGGGTCTGGCGAATAAAAACATGGGGTCATCCTACCAAAGTTGAACAAGGCTTAGCTTTTGCTGCAATGCAATGTGAGGTCATCTGGCAAAGAGCTAGCCTGGGAACCAGATGAATCTGCAAGCTCATGTTTTATTCTCTGGTAGATATCTGGCCCCTCTCCCATTCAAACTGACTTCCTCAGTACTGGAAGCGCCATTGTGTCGGGTGAACCAATCACAACGGTTTATCTAGTATGAGGCGGGTTTAATACGATGAGCGCCGTTGAGACTTCTTTATAAATAACCAAGATGGCTGCTGTGTTCCCCGGCCAGCTACAGCAGCAGTATTAAACGGACTGGACGGTAAATTTTCTCTAGAAGAAGAACAAACAACTGCATTTAAACTTTATGTTGATAAAAAAATGAAACTTGGAACTTCTGACAGGATGTACCTATGACAGGACGGCAGTTTGTTGCTCTGATTGGTTGTCTCCGCCCGTCGATAACGCCCCTTGGAAATCAAAAATGAACTACGCATTTGGATCACAATGCCAGGCTAGCAAAGAGCTGCGCTGGCCAATCAAACGTGAATGCCATATATCTACTGTTTACCTCACGATTGTATTATTATATTATGTATATGTATTATATTACGAACAAACTGGACTTCCTGGATCTGATTTCATTGTCTTACTGGTAACACTAACACAGGACCCTGCATTATATTTATTTTAAAGCAGGACTGTTTTCAGTCTGAATGCCTGCTAAGACAGGTGAAGAGGGAGCATAGACAGGTATACATGTAATGGTGAAGGATCATTCCAATCTCATCTTTTTTTGCTAGGTTTAGCAATGTTCCTCAGCTGTAAAAAAAAAAAATAAATAACAGGTCAATACCCAATACCCACTACCTGGTCGGAAGTGACAAATGAGAAAAATTATGTGTGGAAACACATTGTTCAAAAAAGCACCCAAAAAATTTTAAGTCATGACCTCTAACGGGGGGTCACAAGAGACATTATCTCATTTAAGGGGTACTTAATAAAAAGGTTGGGGTACCACTGATTTAGACCATTTGGGACAATAAAACTCTCCATGGAAACTTATCAGGATAAGAATGACAAAATATTTGTTTGTAGATAACAATGTAGTACTGATGGATTCTAAAAAGAATATCTACGCGTAACATTCTTTTACAGTGACTGAAAATGATTTATTATATTCAATTTCTTATAAAACTGGAACCTCTCAGTTCATTTTCGAATTCCAAGGGGCGTTATCCACGGGCGGAGACAACCAATCAGAGCAACGAATCGCCGTCCTGTCAGAAGTACAGCAAATACCTATTTCTTATCAACATAAAGTTTAATTGCAGTTGTTTGTTCTTCTTTCAGAGAAAATTTACCACCCAGTCCTTTTAACACTGCCGCTGTAGCCGGCCAGTAAACGTTCCGTATCATCAGCCGCCATCCAGGAAATTTACAAAGATACTTGAATGGCGCTCATCTCTGTCAGTTTATCTGTCATACTAGATAAATGCTTGTGATTGGTTAGCCTGATAAAATGGCAAGGAAATCAGTTTGAATGGGAGAGGGGCCAGACGTAGCTGCCAGAGCAAATAAAACATGAGCTCGTAGATTCGTCTGGTTCCCAGGCTAACTGGGAGTTGGGCCGTATGCCTGAATGAAGAAGGTCTAGCTGCTTTTGGGCCACGTGTTATGCATTGATTTGGACTGGGCGTGGTGGAAATTCTTGGAGGAACGATGCTGCTCCCCAGCTCAGGCTACAGATGATGATGTATCATCTGGCATGCCCCTCACTCTCTCTTTCTTTCCATCAATCCCAGGATTGATTGGTAGGCAGACTATTTCCAACACTGCCAGGGTAATGAAATGTTTTCAAGTTTCATGGGTCTCTATGGCAGTCCCAGGGGACCACACATGGAGCTTTTCAGATGCACGGTGATCGAGACCCCTGAAATTGATACTGTGGTTTATGCTGCAATGATTAAACATGACGTGTCTTTGAAAACACGCCTTGCCTGGCTGTGTCTGGGGAATAATTCCTAGTGTCTTGTTGTTTAAAGATATAGAGTAAACACATCAGTTAGTAATGAAATAGAAAGTGTGTTCTTCAAAGTGTTCCTTTCTTTCCACTTGAACAAAAAACCAAATATAGAGGCAGCAGAGAATATTACAGAAACATGTTAAGGTTGTTTTAGCTTCAAAGTAACAGCAGGCCCCAGAGCATCGTGAGCAGAATAGTGGCCCACAGCTCATTTTTGCTCCACATTAATCTGGCTCTGTTCACAATATTAAATACACTATGGACCAATCATTAGCAGGAGATTTGAGGTATTCAGACTGTCTGTATATAATGTATGTTGTCATAAAGTATAAATCTAAATATGCTCTGTCTTTCTCTTTCTTTCTTTGTCTTACAGGACCTCCAGTAAGTAAGACGCCCTGTGTGACCTGCATGTGGTAAAGTGACTGTGGTTATTTTTGCACTTTGGTGTGAAGTGGATCAACTGGAAAGTCTGCTCCAACATATCTGGTGCCAACATATTGCCTTGTCTGCAGTGATAAAACATCTGGCCACTATGAGTTTGACTTTTTTGTACAGCCATGTCACTTTTAAAGTCACCTCTGCCAAATATCCCTCCCAGGAAAATGTAAGCAATAATTCCTATGGACGAAATTTTAAGGTACATGAGGTCAGACAGCAAGGCGGATTTTCCACTCTCACCACACTTCTATCTCACCAGTGTGTGGGTGAACTTCTCTTCCATGAGTGAATCCACTGGTTGCAGTAATTCTGTTGAAACAAATCAATTCAAGGGCCAAAATTTAGCTGTTATAAATCTTTCTCTGGCTCTGACCCGACCCTTCCCCTTGCTTGAAGCATAAAGTAGATTAGCGATTACAATTGCCAGTACAATATTACTATTAGATGTTTCTGAATCCTGATTGATGTAAACCAACCATGTCGGTGAATTTCTCTATCATCGGAGTACTCACCCATTAATTTACAATTTAAAAAAAACATTAGGCTCTCCACCTTTTGGAATCCTTTTGATCTACAAAGACAGGTTTGCTAAGAACACACCCATTCCCTCAGAAGGTATTTGTTAAAAGTGATGATTAAGATACTCTCATGTCAAGGTAAATGCTCCATGGAGCAGAAGCATAAGCAAATATCGTGTATCCATGCATCCATCACTATCCCTCCATTCATTGTCTGTACCATCTCTTCCTGCTCATGTTCACAGAAGAATGGTTCCCATCCCCCCCATCACATCCCTTGCACAACACTAAGGGCAGAGGGACACAGTATAGCCAGGTTGCTTGTCCATCACAGGGATACCAAATTTTATGAGAGGTTTATTTCCTTAAAAATGTCACAACACAACTTTTTTTCACTCATCCCATGAAACAGGCTTGCTGGCCCTGTTGGCCCATGTGCATGTAATACACTTTAAAATAATCAGAGATGATGGGAAACACCCTCTGACTCTGATGAAGCTGAACAGGCTGTCACAAGGCTTCACAAGCTGTCCGTCAAAAGCTCAGAAGACAGACACGCAATTTACGATATCCATTTGTAACACATATTAAATCAAGCTACACAAAAGGAGGTGGCCTGGTTCAGTGACAATTAATTGCTAATGTTTTCTTCTGTGTATGTGAGTGTGTGTGTTCAAGTTCAGTTGTAGGGTAACAGCAAAGTGAGCGTCTGGGTAATATAACCCCAATAAGAAAGGAGTAAATCAAACCTCTCTTCTATACATCCCAGGGGACCATACATCCCACGTACCATGGCCAAATATACCTCCTCCCCCTGCCTTCCCATTCATTCAGCAGCACTTTGCCAAATGGGAGCCACATGTTGGAGGGTAACTGTGTAATTCAAGTGAAGGGTTCCTTCCGGCAGTGGGTGACCTTTACCCCCTGCAGACAGCCCCTGAAGACCCAGTAGCTAACAGGCAGCACCTATGTGCAGCATGTTCACACTTAACACCTGGCCGTGCACCTCCATGCACTGCCCTCTGACTGCCAGCCTGATTTAGTAGAAATACTATCTGACTGGCCAAGCACCAGCCACAGTGCAGTGAAAGTACATTTCTATCACATGGATGAAAGCACAGTATTAAATTGAGAGTCTACAAAAAGACCCACCAGCTCGAATATTGTGGTTTCAGTACATTAATCAATAAGGGTCACCAACACATTGGCAGTTGTTCTTTTTTTCAACTGTCCTTACTGGTTGCTATATTTGGCTTTGAGCCTGCAGGTCAAAAAGAAAGAGAAAAGAAAACCTTAATCAAATCAGCTATGTTACAATTTCTTTCCTTTCTTTCTCTCTCTGGAGTTTAATTGACATTCCAAAGTCACAGTTGGATTAACATCCTTCAGTCATTTTCCTTCAGTACATTGACTTCCTATATATTAACAATATATACTATATATACTTTGCCAATTTGTACATAACCCCCCCCCCTAATTCATTCAGTTGCAGTATCCAGGGCCACTATTTAAGAATGTATTGTGCATGATGCAAAAAATATGTAATGACATTACCAAATATTGATTACCATACAGCAAACCTTAAGTTAACCTCATGGCTCTAAAGCCACGATGAAGCGAGTATTCCTTTAACTTAAATAACATTTGTCCCAAATGCACAATTCACAAGACAACAGCATTTAATGGATATTTATATTTAATCAACAAAGACAATAAGCAATAGCTCAGATGAATGTTTGACGTTCCTTCCATCCAGCATTACTGATGTGAGAGGAATGACTTCCCTTTCCCTGCTGTCGGCCAGCAGTCACCCACGCGCGCACACACCGAAGCACTCTCACTGGACTCTTCATGGAAGAATATTGATGACATGCCAGCATTCAAGAGCAGGCAGTTATCATTCTGCTCAGCCAAGCACCAATGCCTAAGCAGCTTTTTGGAAAATGTCAAGAGTTCCTGTTTTGACTTCCAACCAATTAGCACTCCCTTACTCAAGAGCTTCACACACAAGAAGCATTGATTTGTGTTCCGCTTGCTCAAAGAAAACAAAACACACTTCACTTTTCACAATGTGGCCCTTCTTGTTCTTAGAACCTGGACATAGCTGTGTTGTATTGTATTGTAGCTCCTTGTGATTTGTTTTTGCTGGAGGCCACCATGCTGACATGTTGTCATATCCGCATTAGCAAGGTATTCAAGTAGGGTGAGGTCAGTTAGGAATTTGAAATAGGGTTTGTTACGCAGAAAACATAAAGACTTTCAGCATGCATTCTCACAAAACCAATCTTTGCATGAGTCTTTGTTGTGACATGTAGAAAGTGTGTGTTCTTTTATGTTTTGAAAAATATAAAATGATGATTCACTGAATGCCTGTTGACCCAGA
This sequence comes from Lateolabrax maculatus, assembly GCA_031216445.1. Taxonomy (NCBI): domain Eukaryota; kingdom Metazoa; phylum Chordata; class Actinopteri; order Acropomatiformes; family Lateolabracidae; genus Lateolabrax; species Lateolabrax maculatus. Next base: position 27,468,369 of record CM062209.1, read on the forward strand.
ATTTAAAGAGGCATGTTACTGCATTCGCAGTGTTCTTTCTGTGTGCTGTAAAGGCCAAAATAAAGCATGTTCATACTAGATTGTAGCTACCTGGATTCTCTGCAGTTCATTTTATTCTGGCCTAGTTCAGTGCAGATATCTTTCATTATGTGGACTTTAACTGTAAAATTTACTCTTTCCTTTTTGTACAAATTTTCTCTCACCCCTTTTTCAGGGTCCTCCTGGACGAGCAGGCTTTCCGGTAACTGTCTTTTTGACTCGTGTCTTTGTGTGTCTCTGTATACAGTCTTTGCATGTGGAAATAGTGATCACTGCAGTGTTGATCTCTCTGCCTGCTCTCTACTGAGTGGTTGTTGTCTTTCTTTGGATTTTTGAGTGAGTTTATGATAATGATCATAGAAAGAGAAATTAAATATATCCAGCTGCTGTTAGTGATGATAGTTATAGCTGTCTCCAGGACATTTGTTTAAATCACTGCACAAATATCCTTAAACAACTCTGTCTCCAACAAAATACACCTATATCCTACTTTGCTAAATTGGTTTTGGATTAAACATACTTGCCGGAATGATTAAAGAGGAAATATTATAAACTCTGTTTCACAAATGAAAGGTTCAATTCATAAAAGATACCCGCTCTTTCTTGATCTGAGATGACCAGTAGCTTAGTGTTAATTGTATCTACTGCAAATGTAGCAATATATTGATATATAAAATTACCAAGTCGGTGTTTTTAACCAGAAACGGAAACGTTCACATGCTACTCACACATTACAACAAAACTACGTACATTTTGGCTACTACTTAATTTGCTTTGTAGTTAGCATAAAATAATTAGTGCATTTGTTATATTATGTTACTAGATGATTCTTGATGTAAAAGCTGTAGTGCGTTTATTTCTGCTTTCTGAATAGCTTGTAGTATAGCTTCTAGTAATAAAATGTAGTGTTGCTATAGCCTTTCAATTAAGTCTAGCTTTTTTATTTAATTGACACTAATAATATACGAAACAAAAAGTGTAGAAGTACTGGATCGACAGTCAAAGACACGTAACAGTTATGGCAACAACTACAACAGAGAAAGGGAAATTTTATATACATACAACACATACAAAGGCTACACACATATATGCATATATCAAGGTTCAAGGTTCATTTAATTGTCATTTTACAACACAGGGTGGCAAAAAGAGTTTTAGCCCCTTTATGCTACACAAACAGAACTTATATACAGATAATTACATTAGGAATCAACAGGATCAAATCAAGATTTTAAAGATAAAATAAAAAAAAACAATACAGCTATTTATATACATAATATTACATATGTCTACAACCAGGAAATTGAAACACAGAAGATTTCTGTGTGTATGCACATGCACAATATGTATAAACAGTGCAAGATAGTGGTTTTGGTTAAATATTAAAAAGTGACTATATACTAACAGGCAGTAAAAATGAATAGGCCTACAATTTTGTATAATTTTTCAGTGAAAGTTTTCACGTTGTGTTGATAAAAAATGAAATCTAGGCAAGATTACATTCCCTACAACACATTTGTTAATGCAAATTAGCTTTCTATGAATGTATTTTAAGGAAACACGGTTGCATTCAACCCTCTGCACTTTACCATCCATCGAAGACTTGTTATACGACTGGAATGTGTCCAGATACATTCAACATGGAATTAAAATTAGTTGAACAATCTGATTCTATGTTATTTCTATGATCACTTCTCAGTTCAGAAACCTCAGATATGTCAGTACAGCAGTGGGACTGAGTGCTTATAGCTTTCAAACTTTAATGCTCTCTATTCATAACACCATGTTGGCTGGATTGTGCCATGGCCTCTTGGTTGTTTTAATTCAAATTCTATCCCTACTTTTGCTACACTTTGAATGTAATGCTTGCTCTTTGAACAAATATGTTTTTGTTTTATCATATCTACCCCTTTTCTCTTCAGTCTAACACTTGCCTCCTCTTTCTGCTGAACCAGTGCTCTCAACATGTCAAACCCACATGGTTTCTATCATGACAACAGGTGGCCATCTAGCATCTGACCTTTGTCCTGGGTTGCCAGAGACAACCAGCAAACCCCCCATTTTGTTCTCACAAGCTCACTTATGAAACAGGTCCATAAAACAGTCTCAAGCAGAGACCGGCCCCATGTTTTGTTCCCTTGTCGGAGTTTCGCTGACATTTTGTGTCAAAGCGAGGATGAGATTGCTTCCAGGATTTGTGATTGATTATAGCCTTCAAGCAGCGGGAAATGAAATCACAAGCGTTCTTTGACTGAATGAGGGCGGGAGGATGTGGTTTTTGGAAAGACGACCTGTAAAAATAAAATATCAGGGAGCAGTGTTTTCCATAGAATGTGGTTATTTCAGAATGTGACATTATATACTTCTGCATAACCAAAGGGGGTAAACCCCACTGATATGATGGATCATTTTACGCATTGCTCCCCCCTCCAATACAACTTATATTTTACAGATAGATGCAGATAGACCAAACTCATTGTATGCAGTATGCCGATAATTCCTACTAACCTCTTGACTACTGACTTGCAATTTAGGAATTAATCAATCCCTGATAATTAATAAAAGCTAGCAACAGATATTTGCCCTCAGCTGCTCCACTGTAAAACTATATTGCAACAAATGTGGTCCATAGGGTGTCTGTTTCACAAGTACTACTCATACTGGTGGTCAGTAGAGGCTGGTGTGACTGCCTTCAGATGTGTGTGTGTGTGTGTGTGTGTGTGTGTATGGCCTGAGTCTAGGGTCCAGCTGAGGCTCATTAAGACTGTAAATATGCCTCAGACAACTCAACATTGCACCGCTAAGAACCTGCATAAATCCTTTTGACTGCATTGTGTTTGTCAGCTCTAGTGTGTGTGTGTGTGTGTGTGTGTGTGTGTGTGTATGTGTGGTGAGACACCAGTGAATTTGTGCTGCCCCCAGTGGCCAATATATGTGTCACTTTGAGCAGAACTGTGGGATAAGTATTATTTAAAAGCAGCAAAATAAGGTAACCACAGGTGTCACCAGGACAAAGCTTTCCTGAAAACACCCATGCATCAATTTAGTCAACAGGAGAACAAACAAAAGCTCTGTGTGTGCATTGTTTCAGGGTGTATGTTTGATTTGAAATTAAGAATTTTTATTTTCATTGGATTCAGTCCAGAAAAGAACTGTGAATGCTCATGATAAGACTGATCTATAAAAAATATGGTCCACGATGTATGTTGTGATTAATCATCACAAAATAAAGTGGGTGTTGACACCACTCAAGTTTATGGTTATCTGAAGTAGTGTAAGGAGATGTAGGGTGGACAAGTCAAGCCTCAAAGTAGGCAAAATCAAGGAGCTGATCATTGATTTTAGAAAAAGTCTGGGGAAGACACACACCCCTCTCAACATAAGTGGAACTGAGGTGGAGCAGCTGAACAGTTTTAGGTTCCTCGGAATCAGTATCATAGAGAACCTGTCATGGTCATCTCACATCTTCACCCTGGTTAAGAAAGCTCAGAAACGGCTGTATTTCTATAGTAAACTTAATAATGCAAAATTCCTTTGCATTCCTTTGACAAGTTCTTATCAACTTTTACAAGGGAGCAAAATAAATCATCCTGACTGGTAATATCACAAATTGGCACAAATTGTGCACAGCCCAGGACAGAAGGGCTTTGCAGTGGGTGATTAAAACTGCCCAGAACATCACTGGTCCCCATCTACCGAGCATCAAGTATATCAGTGATTTGCCTGCTCAGAGCCCAAAGGATATTCAAAGACCAAACCCACCCCAGCAACAGCTTGTTCAACCTACTGCCATCTGGCAAGAGATTCAGAAGTATCTGCTGTCATACCACCAGACTACAGAGCTGCTGCTTTCAGAGACTCCTCAACTATTTCTTATTTTCTTAAGTAGCAAATGGGACTATAACTTGCATCTCAGTGTGCAACCCTGTGTTGTAGAATGACAATAGATGTACCTTGCACTCCTAGCTATGGAACAGGGCCTTGCATAACTTTGCAAACTGCGCATGTGTCAAGTAGAGTTTTTATCTTGGCCACCAACTACTTGCCTTAAGTGATGATGTAAGGAATAGGTTAATGCTCACTTTGAAACAGTATTCAAAATATCTTAAATTTATTAAGAGTCTTGGGTTGTGTTTTCTTTTTTCCTGTCACCGTGTCATGGAATGCTTGTATCTAGTCTCACATTAGGCATGGCATGGTTAACTGACTAACCCCCTTTAAACACAAATGATTCTATCCCTTAAATGGATACCATGGCATTTAGACTTTTGCAAACTCTGTATATCCAGTGTTAGCATCTCTTTCTTAGAAGTAGCACCCATTTGGTTCAATTATCAATACTAATAGTGCTAACATACCAATGTTAGTGGTGGGTAGCAGCTGCTGTTTTTAAAATATATGGGTGGAATTTGGTTCAAATTAGATTCTATTTAATTAAATTAGATTAGATTTGATTCATGTAGTGCCTTGAAAATGACAGTGAGCCTATACGTCTACATGTCAAGGTATCCCTCTAAGAGTTCACTTCAGTCTTCAGTCTAACCTTCTTGTTGACCCTTTCCTTCTGAATTTGTATTGGTCAATAGGGTGACAAAGGAAATATGGGAATTCCTGGGAGAATGGTGAGTGACTTGGGTTTGTGCTTCAAGTGCCCTATAGTAAAGGTTACATTCATCATGACATGGCCAATGGCAAAAGCAACATCTCAGTTCTAAATAAAGCAGTGATAGCAATGACACCTTCATCATTCTTTTAGTTAGGGAATTATGTGACCTCATGCACACCCTAGCATAGTTATGCCCACCTTCAACTTGATAAAAAGCTCAAAATCAACCTATTGTGGGCAGTTCAGCAAACTTTAATGAAATTGTTGAACTCCATAGGGTGTTAAAAAAGAGACTATTCTTAATGACCAGCCAGCCTTACTGTGATCTACTGCACACGTTTAAAGACTGGTGACAGAAGTGAATTATAAGATGTAGGACAACAATGTCAACTGCATGCAATCTTAATTTAGAAAATACATAGTGATACTGGCAATGAGCCATATTCTGATAGGCAGAGAAACAAACTCCATTTTAACCACATAAAATGCAACATAAACCCCTAAATGTGACTTTCCTGCCATACAGCTGTCAGTTAATATTTTTTTTAGGTGTTAAATGTGTGCTTAATGTCCTTTTCAGCCCACCCATGCTGTAGTACGTAGTGTAACCACTTGTTACAAAATCTGTTTTACTTTGGTATTACTTCCAGTCATTATGTTGCAGTGAATAGCCTGTAATTTAAAAGGTAACCACACAATTCATTTGGTTAGTTTTGAACATATCGTTTGGATGTGGCCATATTTTAAACAATGTCAGCCCTGCCACATGTGGATAATATTTAACCCCGGATATATTTATTTACAAATATGACACTGTGGTCTCTATAGCTCACAGGCCTCTCACCTAGCTTAGGAATTTTCACAGCGTGAAAACAAGTAAGAGTACTCAATTATCATATATATATATAAATGTTTATATTGTTTGAATTTTATAATGCCAATAATGATTGAATGAGGTTTCTTGTAGCAGTTATCCTATATTTATATATCAAAAGAGCCAGAAACGCCTCTGAAACTGTTGTTAGATATGTCAGTCCAACTCTACCCTCAAAATAGAGCTGCGTTCCCTCATGCCCATTCTTAGGAAGTGAGGAAGTGAAGTGACATGTTTAACCCTTACTCTAATTTGTTGCATCACAATGTCTCTTAGAAAATTCCATCTTGTTGCTGCACTTACTATATCTCTCTTCAGTTTCCACACAGCTTTTTACCACAAACCAATCCTTAAAGTCTCCGTATGCTTTAAGCAAACATGGTTGTACTAAATGCTGTCAGACCACATCCAAATGCAAGTCTATCCAGGAACTCTGTCTCTTTTGCATGTCTTTGTAATATCATTGTGATGAATTATGCAACTGGGGAAAACATTTAGACAGTCTCTCCTTGAAAGCAATTATAATGTTGCACTCAGTTGTACAAATTATAAGTGATGAAAGTAACTATGAAACCTGAAAACAAAAAAGTATAAAATGGGCGAAAATGATCTGTTTTAAAAAGTTACAATAGTTGGACCACTGATTCAACTTTCAGAAAGTAAGGTTTCAGACACTGTTACATGATCTGACAAGGACTTTGTTTGAAGCATACTGAGGCCTTTAGCTTTAGCAGTCCACTTAGCTCCACTTATAAGCTCGGACATACTTACCGCCTTCCGTGTCCGTGGACTGCTGCAGGGACGTGCAACTGGTTCCGTTCATACTGCAATTTAGAGTCTGCGTTGGTCTGGCATTCCACGCATGCGCATTTCCCAATCCATACTCCATTCCAGTTGTTGGAAAAATCAAGGAGAAGAAGAAAAGGAATCATGCGCATTAGGCATTTTGTCTTCCAAGCGTTTGCGTGATTTCTCCCCTCTGGAGAAACCATTTGGATGTCTTTGTATTGTTTCAAAGACAACTTATTTCAACCTGGGTAATGGCAGATATCCTTGCACAATGTCTCTTCAAAACAAGCATCCATTTTGTTATATGGCGCATGCGCAGTCGGCGCTTGCTATGCATACAATCCACACATGGACTGGGCGCAGATGTCCGCATAGTGGTCCACATGGAAATGGGTGGACAACAACATTTACGTCACACAGACCAAAGCAGACCATTGCGTAAACGCAGATGCGGAAAGTATGAATTCGGCTTAACTTACACACATAGTAGCCCCCCTTAGCTCTTTCACCACCTCCCCATCACTAGTCCTGAGGATGCTGCATGCCCCGAACCCTCTCCATGTCTCTAACACTGGTTCCTCTCTCTCTTATGTCTCTCTCCTCTTCACACCTTTTTGCATGCCACTGTGTCTGCTGTGACTGATCCCAGGGCTTTAAAGGACAAGCAGGGGAGAAGGTAAGTTTAGGAGCATGTGCCATTAGTAGGATTACGTAAAGAATGTAGCAATTTAGCACCAAAGTTTGTCAAAAACAAGCTGCGACTTTGTCCTTTAATTTTCTGGCTTTGGTTTGATGTCATTGGTTACCTTGGTAATCTATGGTCAACCCAGTCTGTTGCATCTGTGCAAGTATGAATCGTAGAAAAATAGTTTAATATAAATAGGCTGTCATTTAAGACACTGCTAAAATGTGACTTCAGAAGTGCAGAGCTATGCAGTGTATTGTGTGTATAGGTAGCATGTGATTTATATCAGGCACTCCTGGTCTGTATTTTCAAACAGCATGAGGGTCACGTTCTGTAAATGGTTTCCCACCCTGGTTGGATTACCTGAACTCTTTACACCATGAAACACAATAGTAACGATTTGTCACATTAGCATCTGAAAGCTCTAATTTAAGACTCCCCAAAGAAGGTGGAGAGACATTTATAGAGGCCACAGCACAGTACATGAGGAGATTCTCAAAGAGAACTCAGAATGAATGGTTCTATACTGACGTAAATAAATGTTGTTACTGGTGTGTTGCGCAACAGTTGACTCTTAGCTCTCTGTCATGTTGAAGTTACCATAAATATGAGCTGCCAGCTGGGACAGGAAAGATTGATATTGGCCTCATGGTGGAAATTACATGTAAGACAAATTTTACTGTGAGCTCCGATATCTCCCACTTGGCTTCATGAATTGCAAAAGTGTGTCAACAGAGACAGTAAACATGCAATAAATCTGCCAATGTCAGCAGTACAGGAACATAAAAATCAAAATGATTACCTCCATTCACATCAATGTTAAACTCTACCCGCGAAGAGTAAGTGATATTTGCTGCAGTATGTTGAAGGTTGATTTTAAGTTCATCAACGGAAATGAGCTTAGACGTTGGAGTTACAACAAGTTAAAGCACAGCTGCTCACAAGTAGAACTCAAAGGTACCCTGTGGAGTTTTTGATCACTTTAAGCGTTATGCAGCAATATTTTGAAGAGCGAGTCCCTGTTTTGTTTGTTCTTGTACAAATGCACAAGGGATCAGATGCATACCAATGGTTTCAAAGTATTCTACTGATCAACAGGTGGTAGCACTATGCCAAGAAATGCAGCAGTATGCCGAAAAGGCAGAGAAGAAAAAGATTGCTATAGCTTATAAGTTTCAAAATCAGCTTTGCAAATGTTTTATGAAGAAGGATATATATTCAACTTGCATGAGGCCTCAAGGATACACACTGTGTTTTTGGTGAAACAGTAAACAGAAACTTTGTTGTGTTTACAAGAAAACTACACAGGGCACTTTTAAAGTACAAGCTGAACTTTACTGGACATACAGTTGGACACTTTCTTCATCCTTTGTCCTCACCTGACCATATTTCTCAAAATGTTAAGCAATTTGTTTTCAGCCACACCAACAAATATTTTTCATATGAACATTAACTAAATTGACCATGTATGTAGCTTATTATGTAGTTGTGCAGCCCCCTTCTGCTTTATAGAGCTTTTTAGACTCAAAGATTTGGTTTTCCAGCCAGCAATATCTTTCTTATTATTCTCTCCAATTCTGTTTACAGGAATAGTACCAGCTTATCGCCAAACAGCAGACAAATAAAGTTAGCAACTAGCTGATGAAGTGAGCCTAACATTTAGCAGCTAATGAGCAGGATTTTTTTTCCAGAAGTTGGTGGGGACCAAAACAGAGCTAAAAGGAGAACAAATTGGATTTATATTCATATGCTTTCCAGAAACACCACTCAAATTGGATTATAATGTGGGTCTGTGTCTCTAGAATGTGTAGGCCTATAAAGGCAACTGTTTGTTAACATGTTCCCCATAACAAAATTATGTCTTCAGCAAAAATGAATAAATAACTAATCAATTAACGCAGCTTTAATAAGGTTGTTTTACCTCAACATGCTGCAAATAAATGTGCAAACAGTAGGTTTACAGATTTGTTGTCATTCGATAATATATGATTTGTGATGTTTAGGGCCGAATTTGCAATGAAAGGGGAAACACTCAGCACATTCTTGACTGTCATACCAAAATGATAAGTGTGGTTGTGAGCCAAGCGTATTTAATATGGTCGGTCAGTAAAAACAAAAGTAGTTTCAGCCTCAGTCCAACTTGCCAGAGAGCAGAAATAGTAACCTTACCAACAATACGGTAAGTGGAGAAGCAGACAGCGTAGTAGCGGCTCTTTGGATCCCTCTACAGAGCCGCATCCAAAATCATCTATTGGCTTCCTTTTTGTTTCTAGAAAGGGAACATATTGTAATAGTGTGATTGGGATTCGTCCCATGTGTGGTTAGTCTCAGTAGCTGCCAGGACAGAGAGAATGAAGAAATCCAGGAATTATACACAGCAGACTTGGCTGTAGATCATCTCTAAAAAGGAAGCATCTTCCCCAGGAAAGCAACAGTGAGGCAGACACAAAGAGAATAAGACTGCAGTCTTGAAACAAATGGCTTTTGTGGGTTTTGTGGGAGAATGTTTGGGGCAAGCAACTGGCAAACTGAGCCAGGCTGAGAGAAAAAACAGAAAGACATGACGGATTGGTTTTGCAAAAAAAAATAAGCCAATAAACCACAGCAGATAGATACTCTACTCTTTATGGGCTAAAGAAAGTTTCATATAGATGGAAATTAGATCTACATAGTTTTGTCCTCTTGTAATTCCACAGCAATTGGTTTTATGTGTGTGTGTGTTTGCTCTGAGTAGGTTCTGGTTTTAGTTGTGATTCTAACTTCGCCTTGTTACCTTGACATCTTACAACCAAAGTAATCCAATCTGTATGAGTGTATCTGTAGATATTCACTTGTCTAATTTACTCAAGCTGTAGAAAACCAAGGAAGTAACTGAAAACTGCCTCAGATGACATTAGCCCTCTTTTTCTATCATTACTATTTCTTTCTGGCCCCTGAGTGATACATAAAGTAAAGTAGACATTGGTTCAGAAATATTTAGAATCACCTCTGTCTTTGATGGATGACTGGGATCAGATCAGATATGGAGGAGGAGGGAAGCTAATAAGGGAAAGTGCCGGAAACCTAAGTTTGGGCCAGTCTGGCCTCAGAGGTTTGTGGGATTGTGCTGGTAGGGTCAGAAGGGCTGCAGACCACTGTTGTCACAGTGTTAATCAATTATTTTGTTCCAAATCCAGAGTTTAAAGACCCTCCACTGTTCGTACAGCAGCACCACTGACCTTTTGAGTCACACTGTCGAACTAGGAAGTACGATCCTGGAATCAGATCTCAATTTGTCTGGGATGAAAGTGGAAGTCAATTTGAACACTGAAAGGGAAACTTCAAAGTGTCTCAATCTGATCTCTATCCATCCAAGTCTCTTTGAGTGTATTGCAAACTAGCTAAGTATCCAACAGCGAAAATGGCATCCCAGAATATGAGTGAAGAGGATGTTATGGATGAGGATACATTTTACAGTGTTTTGGCTGACTTGGATATTCAGCCATATTTATTCAAGCCAAAGTATACGGTGGAAGAAATGCACCAAAGAGAGGCAGAGGTTATACAAGCTTGCGCACAATGCATCTTGGTACATGTAGGCACTGCAAGCACGGCTCCATGAGCAGGAGAACTCAGCTTTCTCTGTCAATATATAATATAGTACTGAGGATTGTATTGCTTCAATTGACTACATTTACCATCAACACTGATTGGACATCGAGATAAAACGTGGCTTTAATTTCCCTTTAAGGCCTGATCATAAATGCATTAAAGACAAGCAAAATTCCGGACCACAATCAAATATGGAAACTTTGACACATGAAATTGTGTTGTTGATCAACAGCAAATTGTCCTGAGAGTCCAAAACAGAGGAAGGCTATCAGCTATGTCACACCACTTTTATATAACTCTGTTCTTCTGGAGTGTAGCCTGCCAGAGACCAGATGAGGAGTCAAATATATAGTACAAATACGTACATCTATGAATAAACTCCTAAAGGTGGGCTAGTGATTTTTTAGTACACCTTCATAAAGTTTGGGAACTTGTGAGAGACAGACTAAAGAAACAGTCAAAACTGATGTAGGAGAGGCTGAGATATCCTGACACAGTGTGTGTAGAATGGAAGCTAGTGGATGGATTTGCTGCTATAGCTATTTAACTTCAGAGGAATGCATCAGTGTGCTTAAATTTGTCTAATAATATCTGTAGAGGTGACTGGAAAAGCAAGTGGAATCCCCTCTTCATCTTATCTTTCGTTGTGTTTTCTTCCTGTCTTTCTGTCTATAGGGAGCACCAGGCGAGCCAGGTCTGTCTATCATTGGACCAAGAGGACCTCCTGTAAGTGTCTTCACCTCTCCCTACACCTAATAAATCTCATATCTTGAATCAGTGCTACGTGCCTGCATGCCAAGCTTTTTTTTATTAGCTGCCATTTTAGTAGACCTCTGTTTAACACATCATGTTTTTAGACACCAACAGACCTTTCAGTTCTGCTGATTAAACTAGACAATTGGAGAGTGCTTTCCAGGCTTGTGGGGTCTTGAGCTCAGGTTTATGTTGGCCCAGCCAAATGTCTTTTATCAAGACGGGAGGAATGCACCACAAATGATAAAATAATGCTATATAATCACAGACTTTGTGGAAACAGCAGCAATTCAAGACGTTTGGAACTGTGATTTGTCCATAAATTGGGTCATTAGTCATGCTTTTTTTTTTTATCAAAAAGCAAAGCAAGAAACTCCATCCCTCCAGCTGGGGTCAACGTTAGTTATCCAGACACCAGGTATTAATGGATCGTCTTGTTATAACTTAAACTTCTGGGAGGCCAAATGAGTTTAGTGTATCTTTTTCTTCTTTAGTTTTCAGGAAGACAATGTAGCCTCATAAGTTGCATAATAGGTCTTTTTTTAAATGGTACACTTACTTTCAACTTCGTCTTGCAATTTTTATCAGTGGAGGGATCTTTTCAAATCTTCCAGCACTTTAGGGCCTTCTTGTTCATGTTGACTTAAAAGAGTTTGCTCACAATACTATAAGAAGCTTGAAATTGACCTTGGACCTTCAGTTAAGATACCTCTTTCAATCAGTCCATTAGATATATCCTTTAAGGATCCCAGCTGACATTGGGCGAGAGGCGGGCTCCACCCTGGACAAGTCGCCAGTCAACGTAGGGGCTGACACATAGGGACGGAACACATTCACACTTAAGGGCAATTTAGAGTGACCAATTAATCTAACCTGTATGTCTTTGGACTATGGGTAGACGTCAGCGCAGCCGCAAAAAAAAACAAAACATGCAGGCACACGGAGAACATACAAACTCCACACGTGAGGCGACAGTTTTTTTTTTCAAAAAGGCCGAACAACCCTGGGGACAGAAACCAGAAGTTCCCTGTAACTACCACTGCCCCCAGACAGTCTGTTTCATTAGTCACGTACACCTCTTCCTTGTCATTGTCTTTCCCTACATCCTTCCTCCCCTTCACTCCTTTTCCCGGGGATATTAAGTGTTTTGTAACAGTAAGGGAAAGAAGGACAGAAAAGCTCAAACAGGCCACCATCAGAGGATGCTGGCTAATTGTTATTGACATACTCTCATTGAGCTAATTCACCTTCTCTCCCTGTTCGTACATCTGCAATAGATTAGTCTTACTCTTTGTTCAGTCCTTTTCAGTGTTCCATTTCCTCCTGTGCAGAGAAAACGCACTCACACATACTTAAGCTACTCCTCAGAGTCTTCAGTATCACTCCTTGCGTCAAAATCAATTTCAGTTCTCAACACAAACCTCAGTGTGCTGAAGGGATTGGGGAAGAGGACTGTATCTTCTTTCAATGACCTGCTTCCAGCAGATTTTGATGTCAGACTTTCAAAAGTACAACAAACACACTGACTCTGTTTCTGTTTCTCTTTAGGGACAACCTGGAACAAGAGGATTTCCAGGCTTCCCAGTAAGTCACTGACAGACACCGTCTGTCAGCCTGATACTGTAAATGATGGTGGTTTGTGTAAAAGATGGACATTTTAGATTTTACTTTAATAAGCAAAATAAAGCAAACTTAATTACAGTACACAAAAATAATTATTACTTACCAAGGAACAAATCATAACCCCACTGCTAATTAGAAAATAGTTAACGAGTTGTTTGTGATTAACTCATGAATATCTAGTAATGGGAGATTGTAAGTTAATTGAGACCTGAGTGCTAAATAATATGGTAATGAATGGTTAGATCCTAAATATCTGTAAAAAGCCTTGAATGAGGACCGTCACACACAATCCTGGATTTCACAGATCCCAATTTCAGTCATCCTCATAGAATTCATTCAAAATACAAACTCACAGGGTTGTTGGCAATCTTGTATTGACATTTAAAGTAAAGTACACCTTGTAAAGTAACGAAAACATGATTTATTATTTTTATTTATTATTTGACTTTTCATTGTGAGACAAAAGATTACAGACAAACAATGGATACGGGACATATAGAGCAATTTTCTATTAAATTCAAAACAAGCTATGCAAAATCAGTGACTGGAATTCTGGTCAGCCGCAGTGCACTCAGATTGATGGGTGGCCAGAAGATTTATAAATGACACTACTACTTGAATCATTTGTATTTCTACAATACAGCTACCAGCCACCAGTGCTGCTGAGCATTAATCAAGTAGGCTAGATGAAGACGAAAACTTTTTTTACTTTACACTCACCCAATGTCTTTTTGTTTTCACCATGAAAGTCGATAAGTATTTTCAATGTTCCTCCTGTAAAATGTATGGGGTCCTGAGCGAGGCACATCCAGGCCCCTGATACATAGAATGACAATGCTGAATCAGGGCTAATCATAAGCTAAATGTCACTTTATTGCCAACCTTATTTAATGAATGTACACTGACACCACCTCTGCATTTTACCTTCTTTGTTATGTATTTAGCCCGTATTTGCAAACAGACTGTTTTCCAACTGATTTTGTACAAACATTTGTAAAACAATTGCTGATCTCCATATGTGCTCAAACATCTCTTTCTCTTCTTTTGTGCTAGGGTCCAATTGGGTTGGATGGCAAGGCTGTGAGTTTCCCCAAGTTTCTGTCAAAGAGTGAAATAACTTAGTAATTGAGTGCTCCTTCGCTGCCCAGAACTGTGATTATCTGTGATGATAATGAGCATAATTAAGCCAAGAAAGATTACGGTCATTAACGTAATAAAATCTCTATCAGTGTCATTACTGTTACTTTAGGTTTGGGTTAAACATGCTGTGGATATTTCTAAAATATTCTTCCAAGGAAATCAAGTGGAGGTATTTGTTTCGATTGATTCAATTATTTTATCACCTGCACTCACTGTTTTAATGTTCACACAGGGACAGAACGGACCGAAGGGAGACATGGTAAGTGTCCTTTAAATTTTTTATAAACATAGTTCCACTATAATACCAATACCATCAGTCAAGCACTCATTTGGGCCCATAAAACCTTGGATATACATTGTGGGCATGCTACATGAAATTTACACCTACAAGCCAAAGAAAATATAAAGTAATTGCGTTAAACCTTGTTTTGCTGTTAAGGTCACTTAAGCTGCCTGTTTATTTTGTAACTACAAAATGATTAGGAAAACAGAGTTGAGGCCTGATTTATGCATCACAGTGATGGGTTGACAGTGGGTTGCATGCAGTAGGGAAAAGGTTGAGACAGATGGGAGCTGTTTCAGTCAGGGTTAGAAGGTAAACTACCTGAAATGGGCACTGCAGGATTTTAGACTGCTTACTGAGGCTTAAGACCTTTTAATGCCTCTAGCAGTTTCTTCAACATTAACATTCTATATTCTCAAATCATTTGATTCTTTATTATCCATTACGTACAATGGACATCATGTTGCAGGTAGACAGGACTAGGTTTTTGAAATCATCCATTTCAGTGTTGTCAACCCAACTCGGTCGATGCAGATGGCCGCCCACCCAGAGCCTGGTTCTGCTCGAGGTTTCTACCTGTTAAAAGGGAGTTTTTCCTCGCCACTGTCACCAAGTGCTGCTCATGGTGGGAACTGTTGGGTCTCTGTAAATAATATTTTAAAGAGTATGGTCTAGACCTACTCTATGTGAAAGCGTCTTGAGATAACTTTTGTTATGATTTGGCGCTATACAAATAAAATTGACTTGACTTGACTTGACTTATTCATAACTAATGGTCTAAAGACGACTTTCTCTGAGACTTACTCTACAGAGCCAAAGCAAGTCTGCAGATTTCCTGCTTCCACAGGTTATTTATGTTAAATGTTCCTAATGTTATATTATTTATATCTTATGTTAACTATACCTTCACCAAAGCTTACTTGCCATAACAATGTGCCACTTTCTGTACCCATAACCATAGCGTAAATGCCATGCACAGGTATTATAAAAGTGAGAATTGTAAAAAACATTGGCATTGAACATAAAATAAACATTGTCTTTGGACATATTCTGAGGTTTTGTAGGATCATCCGATTTCAATGTCTGGTTATTGACCACACTCTGACTGTCTGAGTTTCTTGGCTATTTTTCCCCCCAATTTGGATCATCCTCTGGAATGATTTTCAGCTCCAGTACAGATTTGCAGGAGAAAAGAGCTCTGGTCTTCTTGAATGATGTAATGTTGCAGATCATTTCAGCTAATGTTGATGCTCTGGCTTTTATCACGACGACCACTGATTTCAGTAGCTTCTTGCATGCCTCTGCTTGGGGACCATTACTCTTGTTCAGATGGGAAGTCATTATGGTGGGGTTTGTTTTGTGAAGTGGGGGGACTTGCACCTTCTATGTTTTTTGCATATTCTCCAGCTCCAACTCCATGCCAGTACAAATGACAAAATTTCCAGGAGGCCAAGTAAGATTGAATACCATTGATTCATGAGCCCATAACAAGCTCCTGTTTCTTAGTCTCCTTCCTGATGAATGTCAGGGAGTATTGAAAAGGGCTTGGAGGGGTTGTCTGGTAAATGTATAGAGATGCTGTTGCTTTCACAAAGTGGCTTTGGAGCTGCTGAGCCCGTGGGGTCACCAGCATGGGGTGCACCGGAGGTGTTTGTCTGGGCCTCACCCCGAGTTCATTAATCAAACAGTCACTTAGCTCTAACAACTGCTTACACTGGGCACACCCCAGGGCCTGATGTGAAGTCAACTGAGTGCTTTCGCCCACAACATGTCATTGGGATAGATTCCTGTAACAGTTGATTTATCATTTTGATCAATACCTTGACATTGACTTGACATGACTCATTTTCATTTCAATTCATTTTCATTTTATGTTCAGCCATTTTGAAGGTTAAGCTGCAAATTGATGCCTAAATCACATTCAAAACTGATTGTGTTGCTGTTGTCTTTCAGGGTCAGCGTGGTCCTAAAGGAGTCCCTGTAAGTTTCTTAAGTCTGATATCAGTCCTGAGATAATAACCTTCTAATTTTTTAAGCTAATTGCTTAACCACCGCCTTCTCATTGTCTCATCTCATTCATCTATGTTGTTTTGGTTTTTAGGGAGAACCTGGACCCAAAGGGGAGAAGGTGAGACAGGGTTTGCATTAATTTTATAATGTAACACGTTCTATGGTTTATGAGCCAGCAGGGGTCAGATCCTGTTAAAGGAATACTCCAGCAAATTAGCAAAGTCAAACTCCAAACCAACAACAAAATGAAAGTCGTAGCCCCTTCAGGCTACACACAAAGCTGGTAAACACCCAAGTCTTAAACTTAATGTCCCCATTTTTCAACACAGACTGTCTGATATAAATGTGTAGTCTCCTAGCCAAAGATGAGAGAAGCATTACAAAACACATTAAACTGTTCTCACAAGCTGAACTCCCCATGACAAGCAACCTGATATTCATGTGTAAAATATGTGGACTTCCCCTTTTTTAATTTGAAAGTGATTATAAGTTATTAGTGTAAAAATATGTGAAAACCTCTACTGTTTGTGGCCTACTTATTTCTAATGAACTTTGTTCTGTTCTCTCCAGGGCATATGTGGAGACTACACACACCGGGTAAGAAAACATTACTGCGGAACTAATTCTTTCTCAGTAAGCTATCACCTCATCTTCAATCTTAATGCTAAAATTTAGAAGTGATTTAAATCTGCCTCTTGTATTGCAATTGAAATGTTATTATTATGACATAAACTGAACCTGTACTGTTGTCCATCCTACAGTGTATAATATTTTCTCCCACGGGTGCACATGTATGTATAGTTTTGTAATGTCAAAACAGAATAGAAAAGGGATGCTAGAAGAGGAGAAACTGCTGCAGAAGCTGGACAGACAAATGGCGGGTAGCACAATGAGGGGTAGCACATCCGGAGCTCTGCAGTTCTTTGGCCCACCATGCCTGAGGTTTGGCTAGTTGAGAGAACACAAGGCAATTACCGGCGGCCTGCTGGAGCACAGTCGGACGCGATAAGAGCCTGTGCGTGTGGGTGCCAAGAATAAGAGTCTCCTGTGTAAAAGGGGATTTTTCAAATAGCTAAGTCCATTTCCAGCATAATTCAACCTTTTTCAGTTATTAAACTGCTCCTGCTAAGATGATCAAAGTTTTTTTTTTTTTTTGGTAAACATTTGCTACCTTGTTTAAAAGCTCCTCAAAATAACGGTACAATGCATGCTGAAATGGTTTTATGAGTTGTTATTGATAATGCATCATGTTTTGATGTACATCTCGGGACTTGTAAATGTTTCAGGCTAGATACATTTCAGAATGGGGAGTTCAGAGGAAGAAGGATCCACAGAGGATTTTGAGTTTGATGTTTTTAGCCTACAAGGAAGCACAGCCCCCTTTTTCTAACAACCTGAATTTGTTTTTCATACACTTCTCAGAGCCTCCTGCAGCAGTATGTATGGGAGTTTCATTCCCAGTGTCTGCTCACACTCCAGGCCTCAATCTTATAGTGACACCCATGGGGGTTGGGGGGTTACACTAGGACCTAGTGTAACCCATTTTACACATTTTATGTCCACCTAGTGACTAGGTGGACATAAAATGTGTTTAGAAAGTTTGCCTTGCAGGACAACACCAGCCAAATCAGTAATAATTTCTTGTGTTTTTGTTAAGAATAGTTCAACTTAAAAGTAGTTATGTTTTGTAGCTATGACAAACCATTGTTTTTTTCTCTCTATTTGCGGGTTATCTAGGCTGGAAAATATCCTGACTCAAGCTTTGTACTTGTACAGAGTTGTGAGATTGATATCCATCTGAACATTTTACTCTCTGAAAGAAAGTTAAATAAACCTTTTAAACTATTCCTTTAAAGTGAAATCATCTTAAAGTCAGACTGCACAAGAAATTACTCACTTTTTGTGTGGTTGGATAATTGCGCCATTACCACCACTGACTGAAATTACCACTTCCCTGGTGTGTAGGGCCTCTTTGTGCAGGATCTTCCTCTGAAAACCCTGGCTGCCTTGCGCTCCAGTCAGGCTCTGATGTTGAAGGTTTGTGGGTGCCTCCAAACACCCTGATAGATAACCCTCAGTGGGGGTTTCACCAAGTCGTGCCGCAAAGAGAGCCAGTGCCCTAGAGCCAAGGCACTCCTCAACCTTCTGCTCTCCACCCAAAAGGAAAATAAAAAAGATCAACGTGGTGACAAGGTTGCTACTGGTTTGGTTCAATAGTTTTTCAAGTGACTTTATGTTTAGAAAATATATATCTTTAAAAAGTAAATGAAAAGAATGTCACATAATATGCCATTAGTATCCCTTTGAATTTTCACTGGAATTAAGGTTAATGTTACATACTACCAAAGCACAGGATGCCAATATTGAAATTAAATCATTGAATTAAAAATTCATTTTTTTATTCACATGATGTGTGACAAAATGAAATTACAAAAATAAAAAATTACTGACAAGTGAAATTTTTTTTTCAAGTTTCAATTACACATTGTCTGCCATTTGGAACATAAGAATGAAAAGTCAAATTCCAATTAGATTCCACCTACTCCTTCGTACTCTAAAGGTGGAGTACGAATCTATAGCTTATCTTGCCCACCATTTTTATAATACACAACCTATTTGAGGTCAAAAGGTAACAGGTATCAGACAAATACTTTTTAATTTTAATATACATTTTTAATACATGATTATAACCCAACTGAAAAATGTATTTAATTCAATGATTTCATTAAATATTGGCAGCCCTTGACTTCTGTACTTTTAAACCTATTTCCAGTTGTGGTGGATAGCTGGAAATGGTGAGGGACAAAGCAGCATACTTGCCTACTTTTACTACATTTATACCCCTACTTATATTTACTTATATCATGCTGTATATATTTCCATTTTTTATTTTTATTTTTTGGCTTTTAACTGATCAACTTGAAACAGTGTGAATGATCACACAATAAAAAGAAAATGCAGAAAAACTGACTTCATGCTTGAAATATGTATGTAAAAGTAGGAAATAGTAGTGAATACTTCTTTTGAGTTTCAGGTATTGGGCGAAGGTAGTCTTTTCTTTAAGGGTTGCTGTTTAATAAAAAATGTGGAAATATGTACACACAAGTAAAAAGTAGGCAAGTTGCATGCAGCTGGTTCTACTCGGTGTCAGTGGGGAAATGTAGCGGGATAACACCTGTACCGCCCTTTCCTAAACTTGTATCTGATCATGCTGGTCATCTCAACAGAAGCGGCGTATTGTACAGCCCTGTGTTGGACAGTTGGCCACAGTAAGTCTGGATGTGCACTCTAACTGTACTGCTGTACTCTCTTTGTGGCAAGACTGGCGCCCACCTCTGATTCGCTGCAATCTAGGGGCCTGGCTAATTGTTAATGGGGACATTGATGAACGCAAATCCTGAATAGGGGATGCTTGATGATTTGCAACCAATAGATTCTGACATTGAATTGGAACGCTTTCACATTCTTTTGAAATAAAGAAGCATCATGGTACATCAACCACCCCCTTTGCCACTCCAGGCCCATGGTTTGCTCTGCTGGTGCCTCTTTTTATCTTACCTTTCTTCGACCTTGTTTCCTTTTTTCTCTTCTTTGCCTTCCCATTTCCTTGCTTTTCACCCTCATGTTCTATTTCTCTTTTTCCTCCACATCCCTCCTCCCTTTCTTTCCTCGTTCTCCTGGCTCTGCCCTGTTTCCCTTCTCTGGCCTCCTGGTGACCTTTGCCCTGTGACCTTTTTGCACCACTGGCCACCTGTGCTTTGTGACTGCCCCCGGCAGATGTTGCCCATCACCGTGCGCAACATGCCCTCAATAAGCCCTCTAATCCTAAAACGCCTCAAGGTACAATTCTCTTTGCCCCCTACTTGCCCCCTCCTCTCTGCCCGCCCTGTAGATGCCAACCGTCGCCATCCGTCGCCCAACCCTCCTCCGCCATCATGCTGTCATTAACCAACTTTTGGCTGCCACTGCTTCTGAGTGTTTAGTCATATTCAAGGTTTAAAGTTTTTTCTGTCAATAACACGTGACAGGAAATCAAACAAAAATGCTGCTTTTTTTTTAGGTTCCAAGAAAACTAGAAATCATTATATTTTATTTAAAATTTTCTTTAATCTTAAATAAAAATTATGGTAGTTAAAACTATGCATAGTAGTTTTAAGGGGAGGTAGCCAATGGCAAGAAAAGACAGCAAATACAAAGACATGCAAAGTAGATTCTACAAAAGTTTACTTCAACCTTTATCCATAAAACTGATGCCATTTAACCAACTGGTGTAACCTAACTCACAAAATGCTGCAGTGGCCATGTGCAGATATAGAAAAAACACGTAACTAACATTTGTTGAATGTGACTTTTTTGCAGTCAATATGAACAGTGTGACAATTATAAATTGGAAATTATAATTCATGCACTATTACCTTTTTGCTTAATTCTGGTTTATATATAACATAGTTGTTTTTTGTTGTTGTTGTTTTCTTTCTTTCTATTATATCTACACATGGGAACTATGATATGTTTAAACTTAAGGAAAGATTGTGGTTATGGCAAATAAACTATCATTAAGGTTAGACAACTAAAACACTTGGTCAAGGTTTCAGGGAAAGAGCTAGGGCTAGTTACTGTTAAAAACAAACAAACAAACAAAACCACAAACTTGAATTGCTGGTCTCTCACTTGAGTGTTGGACAGCCGGCCCATCTAACCCCCTTACTCTCTGCCTATGGCACTCTTCTTCCCATATGGCATTGAATGTTGGCACTGTACATAAATCATCATTGCCAATTTGAACATAAATCCTAGGAATACTGTGTTGTGCAAAATAGGTGCAGATGAGTGTAAGTCATAGGACATACTGTATGGTTGCTCTGTAACAACACAGCTGCTCATTTAGCAAATGATAATGTAATAACTTCTAAAAATTATGTAGTAGAGGGTAATGACAGTAATAACCAAATATAGGAGAAAATGCCTCTAAATGAGCTGAAAAGGATATCCAATCTGTTAACAGATGCTGTGATGTTTAAATACCTTTTTAAATAAACCACTTTATTTTATATATAATGAAATACATGAAAGTACTCGTAAGAAAATACAAAGTACAGGTTGACTTGCAACTGACCACATAACTTATTCCTTACCATAGAAGTTATTACATTGTCCTGCAGCCATTACTGTCAGTTCCTACAACACTGACAAAGCTGTGTGTGAGGAGCCTTAGGGTGCTGCCCTGTGGGTTTTTTGGCAGTCTGGCACAGGTTGGCCTAGTTGGCATCTGCTCTGTCTTGTTTTCCCATTTACCCAGCAGTGCAGTCTGCTCTATGCCAGGACAAATACCTTGTTTGGAGATCAGCACTATTTGCTGTCATACATTGAAAACACAAGCTGGACTGACATACTGTACAGAGTTCATATTGCCTTCCTATAATAAATTTAGAGATCAGCCAATCAGTCTGGATGATTATATATATTGGGATTTTCATCATGATGAGAATAAAACTATGGCAGGTTTTTTTTAATGTTATTATTATTATGTTTTTCTAGAATGTTATGTCATGAACGTGGCAAAATTATGCAGAACAGCACATTTTATTATCAGCTACTCGCAGCTGCAGTCTAGCCATAATAGTGTGTGTATAACTTCTGAGAGAAGCCCAACATGTACATAAATCATATGTGGACACATTCTGCACTGCAGTGCAGAGGAGGAATGATAAATTGTGGATGGCCACAGTGACTGAAGTAAGGCCAGCGTGATAGGAGCATCTCTAAATCGGACCACGTGTGTAAATAAATCATGTACTGTTGCATAATGCGTTAAATGTCATGCCAAGCAAACTTGTTGCCCTCTATGATAATGAATATTTCAATATGTAAACCTTCTCTAGAAAACATTGACCTGTAGTTATGAGGAAATTGATTTTATGAGTTTGAAAAGATGAGCAGCAGAAATTACTTCAGCTTGAAACAAAGGAGAAGCAGATTCAGGACGTGTAGCAGCCAGACAGATTATTTCAGCAACTGAAGTGTATTTATTCTCTTCATATCCTGTGCTCATTGTAAACGCTCTTTATTTGATTTTGTTTAGTCTTGGCCTTGGTTAGAGATCATTCCGATGGCTCTGGCTGTCAGCGGGCAGTGTTCAGAATAACTGCACACAGATTGGCTGTCTATTTCAAAACAGCTGCAGCAAAGATCAATGTCAAAATGACATTCATTCATTTCAAATATGAAAAATAATCATTTATGCAGTTACAGATCTTTTGTGATCTCTTTAAAAACAAATTTAAAAACAAACTAAACTAAAAAGCTGCATTACCTTGACAACAAGTCTTGGAAAAATTATGGATTCAAGCCCATTAGTCTTAATTCTGTGGATTGTAAAAAAAATACTTCAGTGTCTCATACTTCCCAGTGCCTTGCTCTCCAATTAAAGGTACTCACTGAGAAGAAACAGCATTATAACCACATCTGTGATCAAATATTCTAAACTGAAGGTGCACATACTGGCTTTCTCTGGTTCTCTGGAGCTTTTCCACTCCAGTGTCCTAACTTCAGTAACATAACAGCGGAAATCCTAACCCGTCTGGCGTCAGATGTGAACATCCTCTTCTATCTTTCTCTGGCCGTCCACTGACTCCTGCTCCATGACTCTGACTACTGCCCAGTTGCTGCTGTGATCGCTTTTGGTCTCATGTCCACTGACACATGATATTGTCTGATGCCGGTGCCCATTCGGTCTGCCCTCAGTGTTGTGACCGGTTCCCAGGCCG
The DNA here is from genome assembly GCA_031216445.1 of Lateolabrax maculatus. Taxonomy (NCBI): domain Eukaryota; kingdom Metazoa; phylum Chordata; class Actinopteri; order Acropomatiformes; family Lateolabracidae; genus Lateolabrax; species Lateolabrax maculatus. Next base: position 27,491,529 of record CM062209.1, read on the forward strand.
TTACCCAGGGTCCAGGGGATAACTGGGACCCCTTTTACAAAGAAGGGCTCGAAGTCGATAGATGTTTGGAGAAAGCCCGGGAAAAGCTAATAAGTGAACCTTGAGTTTAGAGTATTTTATCCCAGATAAGAGCTGAATCCTTGTGCTCGAGCACCGTAACTGCTTGCCTTGCTCCCCAGCTAACCTTCCTCTGTGCAACCCCTTTGCTGCCGCTGTTTGTGGTGTAGTGTGACGTTGTGTCGGCATGGCCAGTGATGCGAGGCTCGCTCCAGCATGGCAGGTTTAACTCAAGGTCTCTCAGCAGGGCGAGCCTGGAGCACCAGGAGCCCCGGGACCTCCAGGGCCCCCCGGACCTCCAGGGACCTCAGGCCTGAATGGAGCCAGTGGCCCACCGGTGAGTCCCAGTACGAGTTCATCCAGAAATTAAAATTCTACCTTTACACCTGCTAAAACGAACAGCTAATTAACCACCTTATGACACATTTCAGCTTTCACACAAACAATAGAAGTTACTGGACAGAAACGTTTGCAAGTCTGTGGTTCAAAGAGACAAGCTCAGGCAGTTCCCAGAGAAAGGAAGACATAGCGTGAATATTACAAATATTAGCCAGGACTGGCAATGTGCAGAGTCACAAGCTCACTTTGCTCATTAAAGCCTGGACACGCTGCTGTCCATGACTCAGCTGTTTCCAAACTGACATCAATTCCATGTTGCAACCAAAGAACATAAAACTACCAGTCAACTTTTCGCTCAGATGCCAATGGAGCTGTTCAGTCTGTAAGCGTTAGCACAATATTTAAGGTGCAAGTTTACTTTAATATTGTGCTAGCTGTGTAAGTTCATTACTTTAGTGGGTAACTATTTAGAATGTATTGTTAGGCTTCAAAAGGCATCATGGAACTGGTATTGTAGATAGTTGTGTGGCTGTAGTGTAAATAATTCTTGCTCTTTTCACACAGGGTAAGCCTGGTGAACCAGGAAAACCAGGAAAAGACCCAAGGGTAAGCTTTAACTCAGTGACTCTTCCTCCTTTATTTTTCCAGAACCTTCATATTAGGGAAAGTTTGCTGAGGTGACATTAACATTTTTGTGATTTCTACATTGTTTCTGCAGCTTTTACCAGGACTGAAGGTAAACACATTTCTCTTCTTGGCCAAAGAGCAAAATTACAATTCTGAAAAATCACTGTATTCTCTCTTGATGACTCTGGAGATATTACAGGCAAACACACTCAGGCCCAAGCAAAACAAGCCACATGAAACAGGGATCAAATCAAGATGTTTTCATTTGGTCTCTCTGCGGCTGCTCTGACATTCAGAACAACCCCACCTACATGGCTCTACATTCCCTTTGGATGGAATGAGCAGATCTCCACATAATGCAGTCATTTCACATTTTTTAAAGGAGCTCCTGTAAATACCTCTCACTGCAGAAGATGAGCTCACAGAAGTGGTTCTCACCAGTAATAGGCTTTAGCATGAGCAGTAATGCTGCCACAGACGCATCTGGGTAAAAAAAAATGTGATTTTGAAGCCCCCAGATCAGGCCTCAGCCACCTGCTTTTCTGTACATCTGTGGATCTAAAATACAGAGTTAGTTAACCTGGCTGGATGTGTACTTTGTTTGTATACACTTTGTTTTATCTCTCCAGGGGGAGCCAGGTGTACCAGGACATAAGGTGAGCTTGCTTCTGCCTTTCTCTGGTCAGTAGAATCCAGGTTGTGGTTAGACTGGCTAAGAACTAGTTATTCCAGGGCAGGATTTACTGTACACACTGCCATTGAGTAAGTGATGACTTTTTCATTGTGACCAGAAAGGAATAACCATCTATTTCCCCCAGTAATGGTGGTCTTAGTACCTGCAGAGAATAATGCAGAAGCAGAAGGAAGTTGTATTTCATTTCTTGTTGCTTTTCTTTGGCTGAAAAACATACAGTTTTATTGTTTTCAGAAGTCAAAGAGTTTACCTATCTGTGTGCAGTAAGCTGATATTTCAGAAAGAAAGTAGACATACGACAGAGTACATTTTTTAGAGCACCTCAGGAGAGGATGTTATCTGTCTTTTTGTCTCTCCACAGGGTGATCGCGGTGATGTTGGCCCGTCAGGTGCTGAAGGCCCTCAGGTATTCCATTTTCAACCTGTTTTATAACTAGGGGTAAAACTGGGGTATTTTTGTGTTCATGACAAAAAAGATTGTCAGATTTCTTCAAACCTATCTTAATACAACATTCACATGGCGTGTGTACATTGGAATGGGTGACGGGTCGCTGTAATCATCCCTCTCCTCCATACTGGCCGTGAAGTGATCCTTTTCTAACATGATTACGCTGAAAGAAATAAAGGACAAACTCCACAGTCCTGTCGATTAGCCAGAGCTTTTCAATAGATATTGAAACATATTCAAATAATTTAAATAACTTGCACAGTGTGTTTAAGTATCATATTTTGTTATCACAGTGAATTGCATTTATTCATTAGACATAATGAGGAAACTGCAGGAAGGGAGACCACGTGTCTCGAAAATGTTTAATTTTGTGTTTAGAGATAGCTTTGAATGTGTCCAAGTGGGACTGTTCTGTCAGCATATTAAGCCAGTGGTTCATGGATGAATGGGTTTTGTGTTTCCAGTGGAGTACTAATACAGTCCTCTTGGCTCTTGTTATTAAAACAAAGGCTGAGAGCTGCTGTGTGGTTTGAGGTGTGGAAGGATCACCCAGAAGAAAGATGAATGGACAAAGAAGGAAGCCGTGACTGATGATCTTTGATAATGTTCATGATCTCTAAACCAATCATCAGTCATCTTTGCAGACATGGGCAGATGATGAAAATACCATCACGTGGGTCATGCAGAAGCAATTAGAGCTCTAGTCAAATACATTGCGCATTTTGACCTCGGCAATCATGTGGGGGTTTTTGTCTGTTTTTTAGTCCTGGAAACAAACCTACTATCAAACTCACAAAGGGTATTTCAAACTAAATAGACTGTAAGTTCGGACACCTACGTGATTAGTCAATCTCCACAAGCCCCATATTAACTTGAGTTTAACTTTTGTGGACTGTTGACTTTTTCCCCCATCCTAGTCTCATCATCTGGCCCTTCCCAGCAAGCCCCACATTTTTTTCATTTTATTAAAGGGTGTAAAAAAAGTTATAAATTAAGCTTTTGGAGTTGTTTAGAACTGGGGTCATAAAAATACAGAGGCCCTGACATCACAAAATGATGCAGGTAGCATCTGCTGCCACATTTATGGTTTTGACATTTATTCCATGGAAACAGTTTGTTGGGTTATTGCATAATAGTCTCATTAGTATTGAATGAACAGGGATGGATAAAGCATACACACACACACACACACACACACACACACACACTCTGTGTGGATGGCAGCTTAAAGGATCTAACCTTGGCTTTGAAGCTGTGTTGGGAGGGGTGAAGTGAGCTATGCCCGCTACACTCTCATGGACATGCTTGTCCTTCTCCACTTTTCCATGGCTTAAGGGACTTCCTCTAGAGGACACACTCAACACATAACTTTTACATGCACATGTACACAGCAGCTTTTTTTGTATGGCATTACTAAAGACTACAGTTCTGGGACATTATACACAATAATAAGAGAGAAGAGAAAAAGAGAAAAGAAAGAAAAAAAGCGAGGGGGGGGGAATTTTTTCTAAAATGATTAAAAGATTTAAAAGAAGCTATCTCTGGCAAGTCATCAGGGTCTTAAAGTTTGTTTCTCAAATTGAAGGAACTAATTTACTACGCTCCTATTTCACTTCAGTCAGAGTGAAGCCATAGAGAAGGAAGGAAGCTACATGAATGATTTGAAGAGGGTTAAGTGTCAGCACACAGTTGCCTATTTACACATCCAGCAGGCACAGAGCAGCATTAGCATTCATTTGGAGTCGAGTTACCGGCCAGTTGATAACGGCAGGTCCAATATTCACTCTCCTGTTGGCTCTCTGTTAGCTAACTGGTTTTTCAGTTTCCTGGTTCTTCAGGTTGTCTGTCTGCTGTTTGGTGCTGAGCAGGTTGCGTGCAGTGGTTTTATCAAGGCTTTTTCACATGCAGGCCATGAAAACCAAAACAGTGACGTAAAGAAGGGTAAAACGCTCTTTAGAGCCAATGAGAACTGTTTGTTGTGCCACATAGTCACAAAACATTCCCTAGTGGAAAAATCTGAATGTTATTTATTTACCATTTTATTCAGCAGCCATGATCCGACAGGTATCTACTCTCTGCCCGGGATGATGAAATGCATTCAAGGGGTGAAACCAATACTATCACACACTTTACATGGGGAACTCTATGTGACCAAACCAGAAACTGATGTAAAGATCAAAACTTAGGTCACAAATGGGTAACTGCAGAGTTGCTGATGATCCTCTGTGTTTTTTTTTATTACAAGAGGGACGCCTTTCACAATTTTGGAATCTGGTATTGTATTTTCTGTCCATCATTTTCAGTTTATTTAGGTAGGAAGACCTCTTCTTGGCGGTTGGAGTTAGGTTATTTGCTTATTTGCTGCCTTGTTAATATTCTAAAAAAGATTAGTGGAGCTTTAAAAAGTCAATGCCGTCAAACTTAATGTTGGTAATTCATAAAGTGTAAAGATGTATATATTCAATAATCCATATGTTCAGAACTTTTACTTTTCCCCTTCTACTGAACTCCACTAAAGCACAGCATCACAGACATCTGGGTATCATCAAACAGTTTGGCTGCTGCTGTCACAACAAAACCACAGTAGATATCTATAACATGATTCTCTGTGAAAGTGATTTTGCCTGAAGGTTCGTTTTCACTGTGACGTATACAGTCACAGTAAGGCAGGCGTCCCTCTAAAGTTTATACTGCAGCTTTTCTGAGGATGGGACCACGGGAATAAACTGGTTGCTATGAGCTTCTGTGCCGATTATTGACTTATAAACTTCAGCCATTCCGCCGTCTTGCTTTGTTTTCCCATGAAATCAGCCCAGAATTCTGTTTTTTTTTTCTGCCATGAGCTTTATGAGCACATCAAGCTAAGGAGTTGAAGGTCACTAAGAGGACAGAGGAGAGGCCTTTGCAGGCACTGTTATCTGGTTATTTTACCTAGAGATTGCACAATTAGATAACTTTTTAGATGAAATGCAAACTGCTCTTTCAGTATGCACATCCATTCTGTCATGCATCATAGTCCTCACTGCTAACTGTAATGCTTATAGAGGATCTTGTGCTCCATCTAGTGGACCGCTGGGATTGTTTGCAGTTGTTACAGTTACAGTATTTGTCTTTGCTTTGCTTCACAGGGAGTTAAGGGAGACCAAGGAATTAAGGTAAGGTCATTTTTTACCTTTTTCATTTTTCTCAAGTGTCACAAAATATTAGGAACAGCTGCCAACAAAGATTGCAGACCATTTACAAACAACAAGAAAAGTTGTCCCCCTCTAAGAAGTTGAATTTAAAGAACGTTGATGGAAATAGTAGTTTGACAGAACAATTTATATCTCAAGGTTCACTTGCTAGCAGTTTCCAGACTATAACACACAATCTGAACTCTGATTTGAGGACTGTGCTATATGGTTTAAATCTCCAGAAAGGTAGTTAGTGGTCTGTTTTGTCAAACTTTGATGGCCTTTAAAAAGTCAAGATGTGTAACTATTAGACAGATGTATTAAGAGAGTAAGGAACCTTGCTTTTGCATCTGTATTGCCTAGTCTGTGGAAAAGAATAGAAGATCTCAAACCGCCATAGTTTGCTCACACACAATCTTCTTGCTAACTTAATCATCATCTAGGTTTGGGGGGTTGTGCTTATAGTTTAATGTAAAGGCACACTTCATTCATTAAAGATACGGTTTTTACCTCAGTCCCCACCCAACCCTAACCCAAAACTGGGATTAGGCTTATGGTTGTGGTAGCCATAACCCTACCATTAGCAAATGTTTGTGAATGGCCAGTTGCATTCCTTCATGATAAGCCGTTAACTAGAAACATGATCACTGAGTCTGGATCTGTATCTAGAATATACTTAGTTCTGCATGTTAATCGAAGGGGTTTAACATTGAGTCACGTTACTTACTCAGTCTGGATGAGAAATCCCCTCTCCACTGGCTAATGCTTAATGTTTTTACAAGGCAACCACTTCCCGTTTCTGCCCAGGGAACAACATGATAGAAGGCCCCTGATGTCATGTCTAAAGATTTAGATCTCCTCCTGTCAGGTCCATGTCAAGAAAAAGCACTCCCCTTTTCCCATGAGCCTTTGCTCGTCTTTTGATTTTCCCCTGGTTGAAAGGGCATGTCTACTTTTACTGCCCCGCTGCTTCTTTGAGCTGATGTTTCCATCCCCTCTGTAGGGAGATGAAGGAAAGAGGGGTTTCCCAGGAGAGAGGGGAGAGAAGGTAGAGTGAGAGTCAAGCATGAAGTTGTGTGTGTGGCATGTGGAGGTCTATTTCTGCATGACTAGATTACAGACTTTGCCGCTGGGGCCTGGATGATTGAAGTGGAAAGGTACTTTCACACAATTTTATTGGAGGATCTGCTGTCAGTTTTTGGACACAAATAACCTGAAATCCTTCATGAATTTAAATCCATTTGTGAGGACACAGAGTTATACTGTAATGGTTCAGTCAGTGTTATGGCCGTTATAGTGATCTTTTCATTTATTTATATTTATTGTGGTGATGGTTGAATGAATTTCAGAGTTATAAAAAAAAGTAACAACAACTTCCATCTGTTTCTGCAGCAATGGAAGTAAATCAAGCCTTGAAAGTTAATGCAAACTATTCATAAAGGTGTCCCAACTTTTGGTGATTACTTACAAACCTTCTGTCTGTATAAAAGCAGTGATGGAACAGACTGTGTCACTACACTCTATCTCTCTATCTTCAAATTTAAGCCCAATTATATTTTGGTTGTAACCAATCAGTAGTGCGTGACATATCCATTAAGCGGACCTTACTTAATGGACAATTTAGCAGTTACTGAGAGCAGTTAACTAAATGTTTTTCACATCGATCAAAGAAATACGTTGATTTCAGAATTTTTATTTATGTAGTTGATTTACAACAACCTGTGCATCAGGGTTAATCTCTTCAACACTTGTAGCTGTTTTTGTGGCATTGTATCTGTTGCTATCTTTAATGGATGTAGCCAGATAGCTAGCTAGCTATCAATGGCCCATTGATGAACACCAGAGAAATTTGACTTGCTGAACAATTTGAAAATGTGTGCATTTAGAGGTCTGGAACCAGGCTTAGTTTCTTGAGCTTTTTCTGCAGCACCTCAGGAGTCCCTGGCCTACAGCAGCCCCAGCTGCATGGCTGTAGCAGTTGCAGCAATGAGTATGTGTGTGTTTTCTCCATTAAGCTTCACAGATGCATAGATGGGGGGGAAGAGGAAGAAAGAGTAAAAAGCGGAAACTTCAAGGAAAGTGCATATTCCTTGGTAACCACAGGAAACAGCAATCTGGAAAGGCTTTTATTGTATAATAATAAAGAGAAAGTGCTTTTGCAGCCTAAGGAGTTGAGGCTCCCATCAACCCAGGGGAAATGTGTCCTGTATATAATCTCAAAGAGGAGACTGCTGGTGACTTGTGCCAGAGTGAAATAAAAGGTGCCCGGTAGAGTTTTTTGTGGTGCTCACAATAACCATTAATATCTGCATGTAGCTGACCACAAGTGGTGACTTTTCTAGACTCGACCTCTTCAGTTCTAAAGATCTCAGCTGGAAACAGGCCCATGTCTAGCCATGAAGGAAGCAGACACAACTACCACCTCAGGACTTTCACCGTGCTGTCACTGTGATGAAATACTCTACAACTTTGCTTTGGACTGATCCAATAAGCTCTGTCTTTGAAAGCATCTTTGATTTTACTTGTGGGAACTGAAAGCGGCAACAGACGACGAAAGAGAGTGTGGATTTCATGACAAAGGAGAGTGTGTTTGTGCCAATAGTTGCACTTCTTTGAATGTATAAAAGGTATCTGCCTTTTTCCTTTCACTTCAAATCAGAAAAAAATAGCTACCCATCTGGAGGAAATATTATGAACAGAGGGGAAGACAGCAATTAAGTTCTCCAATCACCCACCTCCCTTTATTATTCTTCACAGTGACCGTACATCTGTTTGCAGCACTTATTGTTTGGTGCTCTATAAGAAGAAAGAATGAATAAAAGTGATACCTTTATTTGAGTGGATCTATGTCGATTTTAACAGTTGTGTAAGGAAATTATAGAAAATCATAGCCTTGATGGAGAAATCTGAGTCCCCTGAACTAATCAGAACACATCAGTGATTTGGTTGCATTATATTTATAAATTTTACACTTTCGTCCACAGTGAGATACCAAATACATATTTTTAACAGTATTCATGGTCTCCAGAGGATGATTCCTTGATGATTCCATGTCTCTTTGGGACATGTGCTTTCCTCTGGTAGCACTCTCAGGCCAAAATATCAACTTTATGCACAAGAAAGCTCATAATCTGACAGGCAGAATTTCATGTAATACTTGATGAAGTCTGAAGTCTGAAAAATGCAGTCCTAATATTAACTGCACAAATTAGCCAAATAATTCCCCCCAACACCTGCCCGCTCTATACAGAACGCTTGTGGGTTAAAAATTGTGGAGGAGCAAGCAGAAATCTAATGTCACAGTTCTTCTACAGGCAAGACGAAAGAGGACCCAAATGCAGACACCAAGGGAAAACAGAATGAATAAAAGGCACTTGAGTGAATGGTTGGCAGCAAAATGCAGTCTGAACAGGCAAATCAAGTCTGAAAAGACACAGGCCAGAAGGCAGGTCACAAACTGGCAACAGGTTAAACACAAGTGGCAGATCATTTGCAGGTTTACTGGAGAAGAGTAAGGGTCAGGAACAGGATACAGGCACACAAGTAAAGGTACAAATACAGGCAGGTGTGGGTAGAATGGCAGTAAAGCAACACTGACCGAGAACAATGGCAGGAGGAACTGATGAGGGAATAGGGAGCAGGTGTGCAAGTGTATGGATGTGACGGTAAGGGATGCAGTAAGGTGGGAACACACTGAGGACAACTGCTGGACATGACATGGCGAGAATGGCAGGTCGCGATGGGAGCTTTCTGGCTGAACTAGACTAAAGATTGTACCTCACACAACTACACATTTTTGCATCTTGTCATGGCTTGTTTGAACAAGAATCCGGCCTATTATGCCTGACACTTAAATAACTGCATTGTGTGTACATAACATTCATTAGGAACGTTGGTACTGAGTAATATGTAGCGGTACTCAGTTGATAGACAATGAAACTGTTCATTTAAACATATGTTCTTGTTTACTTGAAAGAAATCTGATCAAAACATCTTTAACTGACCTTTACCAGTTAGGCAAAGGTGCTTCGCACCAAGACCCCATTTGGTATGAATTTATTTTACAATATTCTTAGTAAAATACCTCATTTCTTTATTATTTGGTGTCATTGATTCTGGTGGACTGATGTAGAACTTTTAAGTGGTGCTAGCTTCATAAGAGCTTTGTATCAGCACACTGATATATTGGTCTTAGCCTAATCTTGTCCATCTGTTACCAAGCATACTATTTCACTGTTTAGTGTACACATGGAAAGTGTACTTGTACTTGTAAGTCATTACGGAAACCCTGGCAGTGAGTAGCTACGTCTCCATGTCCTTCCTCTGAAATACAGGCCGGATGACTTGGCTGCAGCTGGCTTGGCTGCAGCTCAAACAGAATGAAAACAAGTGATCCTGCAGTGTCATTGGAAGATGATTACAGTTCTTTTCAGTGTGAGGGTGACTGATTGGTTTGAACTCATCCCTCCTTGTACTTTTTCTCTGAAGTGGAAAGCCTGTGGCTGCATGGCTTCAGTAAAAAGATTAGCATATTGATAAATCATGATATGGCGTGCCAGTGTGACAGATCCATGTGGGCCAACACCCACTGTATTTCACAGAAAGAGAGATATTAAAATAGGAACATGGTGGATGAAGGACAAACTGCTGAGGCGACCAGAGGAATGCTACAAGCTGATTGGAGCAGTCATGGATCAAAGGGAGATGCTGTTTCCTGTTTGGGGCAGTTGTTTGTTGTGGAGCGTCTAATGAACCCCTCTGTGCGTTTAGAGCCATCAACACCCAGGTCCTCCTGAGGATATCAGGGATGATGGAGGTCGAGCAATGCTTTCATCTGACCACAAACTTATGTACACTAGTGGACACTCCTGATGTGATATCTTCCATCTCCACCTTACAACTGACACATGAGTGTGAAAATTGCAGCCCTACGACACCATTAGGCTACAAACTCTGATGATGTGTGATTAGCACTTAGGCTTTTAAAATAACTTCAGTTTCTCAGGATACAGTTCTGACAATATCAGAGAATAGGAGCTTGTTGTTTTGTCTCAATGGTTGTTGGGTGTCATAAGTAAAGTTGGTTAAGAGTAGCTGTAGCAGTTGGAGTATGCTGTTGTTATACTTCTGCGAAGATAAAGGTACTGTGCACACCTAACAAGCTTCCTGATTTGGGTTTGAAACAGTCAAATTAATGTTAAACCCCAAATCTTCCAAGTATAAAAGAAAACAGTTGCATGAAAACCTGCTCCAGCCTGTAGCTACATGTTACATGTGGCTCATATATCCGACATACTATCTTAGGGATTTCTTATGTTAGAGTTAGTGTTCAAGTCGCAAGAGTGACGTGGTACACCCCCACCCTTTCCAGCCTATGCACTCCCTTATCACCGCACCTGAGTAATAATAGTAATAATCTAAAGTAATAATTGAGTTGTTGGTTATTAATGGAAAATGTACTTGTTGGTATATGCTGACTTACTTTGCATTCTGTAATTAAGCATTTGTATCTATGGAAGCATGCTGACATTTTCTGCCCCATATCATGGGTTAAGCAGGCCTATATGATAATTTGTATAATCCATAGCAATCAATGATTTCTAAAGCATTCTACTCCCAGGAAATAGCCACAGCCTCAATACAGACAAACGCTCTCACTGTTTTCTCACATCTTGGCTTCTATATATTACCATTTGCTAGCCATTGAAATGGAAGCGTTACAGCCTTGAACAGTTTTGCCCTGCTCTATATTTGTCTAAAAGATGTAAAACCTAGGAGCTCCAAAACTCAAAAAATTTGATACATTTGAGGTGTTGCATTACCAGGTCAGACAGACACACAGTTGACAGCACACCGATTCCACTGGGGCAAACAAGATTGCAGAAACTCTCTCCACCGGCCTGCTATGTCTGTGCTTGTGTGGTCACAGCTGTGACTGTACATCATCTTTAAACCATCTACTCATTCATCTGAAAAGAGGAGCAATAACACAGATGAACTAAATGACTCAAGCATGTTTTCCTTACTATTTTTAACAACCAATTTCAACATGCTGTGGCTGGCACTTGACAGATGTTAGTCAGTCAGTTTTTAAATTCACCACATACATGGATGGATTTTGAGACTATGAGCCCCCAGCCGCACACCTTTTCCACATAGGAAAAAGACAAGATTGAAAGAGACACATTTTGTCGTTTTGCAGTTACATTTTGGGAGTGAACAAGTACTCTCAAATTCTCAGAGACACAAAAACAAATCAGAGATTTTGTAGTCATTTTGCATCTCTTTGTGGTTGTTTTGCATTTCGTTGTAGTCCCTTTGCATCTGTTTGTTATTTTGCATGTCATTTGATTGACTTTCCAACAAGAACCCCTTTATATAATGTGTAAGTGTAATTGTTATATATTATTTTCAACATCTTGAAAAACAAAACTGTAGATCAACTGTTTTTCTTTTTTTTCCTTTTCCACCATCTTTGACCCTTATTGGCCATTAAAGGGAGAACCAGGTTTCCCTGGCACTCCTGGGTTAAAGGTAAAGTCCTTTTCTGATCAGTGTGTGTGCAGTTATTACAAACCCAATCAGATCAGCCAGTCATAAATGTCTTTCTTCCAATGCAAAGGGCCAGGCTGGCAACCCTGGTACCCCTGGCATCCCTGGCAAGAGAGGCTACAGGGTAGGCCTGGAATGGAATGAGCATCCTATTTGTCTGGCTGTGCTTCTGTCAATCATATTTGTTTCTGTAGTTCAAAGTCAGATATTCATCGCATCAGTGTTTTGTGTTTGTGACTGGCCAAAGCACTAATTAAGTGTCACTGTGTTTTGTTTTAGCTTTCTGTGCTGTTAGCTGTGCGTCACTTGGCGTTTGTTGGAGTGCTGTGGTCTTTATTGTGAAATGGTATAATTAGCCAGCCTTAATGACTGGTTCAGAATTGGGCTGGCTAAGTCTCTATTGTTGTACCGTACAAACCATTTGTCAGTAATTTCTAACACTCATACATTATTCATTTTGAATCAAAGAAGAATGGATAGTTAGAAAACATTCTTAGATGTGCTGTGATCTGTGAGAATGTACAGAAATGCTATGTTACAACATAATCTTAACTCAGGTCCACTTAGTAGTTTACTAACTTGATTTTTTCTAGAGCTTTCGACTACATCTCTACTATAGTCTCTATCAGCGAGTGTTTCATGGAAATTACATGATCTCACTCGGCCAATGATGAGGACACTCCTACACAGAGCAAAACATCTTATCTGTGAGGAGGAGGATAATGAATAGGAGGTACAGCAGGTCAGGGGGGCACTCCAGGCCAACTGGTATAAGGGGCGAATTATGAGAATCCCACCATGACTTAAGACCAGGACAGACACGCCTAACTCAACAGGGGCTAACAGAAGCACCCCAGTGGGTCCCCTTTTGCATTCTTGGACTGTCAGAACAGTGAGCCAGAGTTTTTAAGTCACAAGGAGTCAACGCACTGGGGTGGTGTATGAAATTATCATGACATAGCATGTGACAGCTGGGGGGAAACACTACAGCATTGAAACAGCAGGATGAAAAAGCAAATCTGACGAGGGCCTGACGTGGAATCACCTAACCAAAATAACACACACAGATTACATGATGACAACTGAGCTATCTCTATGACAACTGAGCAAACTTAATTCGCTGATGAAGGCCCGTGAGATGCAGATAAAAGCTCCATTTACTGGACATTGAGACATGATTTCTTTAATCAAACTATTATTTTCAAGGTCGAAATTAATCTATATGCTATAAATGTTGTCTGCTGATGTAGATTTCTTAATGTTTGCAAATAAAGCAATTGTTGCTGCATTCCATTGTGTGAACCATCTAAAAATATGTGTACCAGGACTGAATATGAGTTTTACTGATTTTATTATGCAGATGTATTGGATAGCTGTTATTTGTTAATATCTACGAGGTCAAGGATGTAATGGGATGTTGTTTTCTTTATCAATCCCTTGGATTATTCAGTAATTGTCAGTATATATCTAATTTAAAGGAAGCGCATTCATCTGGGATGAATTAGTTTTATTGGGGATCTCACTTGGTGTCCCATAAGGGTTTTTGTGATAGAAATTGAAAACTTAGATGTAAAGAATACTTACACAAAAATATCACTGACTTGAAGCATCAATGTCCAGTAGATTATTAAGAGTATTATATTGGACATCAAATGTCTATATTTTTTAGTCAAACCCTATTGTTATTGTTCTTGTCTGGTTGATAGTAATACATTTTACTCCATTCAACTAAGACTGTTTTCTTTACGTATGGCAGGGTGAGAAGGGAGATTCAAGCATTGCAGCCCAGGGAATTAAAGGAGAACCAGGTGCACCAGGACTGACCGGCCTAATGGGACCCAAGGTAAAGGGAAACTGTTTGATAAGTGGATAGATTCCTGCACACACAGCAATGCCTCCATCAAGATTATACAGTAACACTTCAACAAGCTAATGCTCATGGAACTCACAGTACCATTCTCTTTTTCTTTTACAGGGTGACAAGGGCGACCAGGGAAATAACGTAAGAAAAGGCAGCATTATGAAAATACGTTTTAATGAGATGACTACTTTCCAAATATTGAGGTGTTATACCTTCCTTTTACCTCTAGGGCGAAGCAGGCCCTGAAGGTCCAGCTGGACCAAGAGTAAGTCATGACCTGCCGATTCAGAAAAACATGTTGCAAATATCAACAGATAGTACACAGAATGTCCAATTTATAATCATTATGTTCATAATAAAGCTTACAAATGGTCTTTTTCACCTTATAGGGTCCTCCAGGCCCAACTGGGGAGCCAGGAAAGGCTGAAATCCTAAATAATGAAAATGTATGTCACCATTATTGAGTTCCACTTTTCTTAAATGTAGAAAAACTAAAGAATTAAAGAATTATTGTTAACGTTTAACATTCCTCCACAGGATATCCGCAACATACCCCTGATGGTAAGTAGTTTATAGGGTTTATCATGACATGTGTAAACAGAGTACTTTCAAAAATTATATTGAATTACATGATCTCTTCTCCTTCTAGGGCCCCCCTGGATTACCTGGACCTCCAGGGCTCCCTGGTACTAAGGTAGGAGACATTTTAGAGTGACAATTGACATGTGATGTTTTCATACTATTTCATTACCCACTGGATTTCAAAGATTCACAATTCCAGCATTCAAAAAATAAATATTTAGTTAATTTCTTTGTGTTAAAGTTCTGTGTGTACCAAAACCTGATTAACTTGTTAGGGGGCCTGGGGGTCCCTGTTCCCAATGCTGGATAAACTGGCCCCAGGTTTTTTGTGGTAATTTGAATGAATGCAAATGTATTTAGGATTATACACCATATGAGTATAAAAATTTAAATAATACAGGTGTCAATACTAGGTCCTGACATAGTTTCTCTTCTTAAAACATGGCCAAAGGTATAGGTAATAATCCAAGGTATATTCGTTCATAATGTACTTCAGTGGAGCAAGTTCCCCCACACGGTGTCTATACAGGACACGCAGCATGAGCAGCATGTTAGCAGAGCAGCAACTGCAGCATCACTGCTCCATGTGTGTCTACAAAGGATGCGTTCAGGCACAGTATTGAATTATAGGTCAGGTTTTGGCAGAGCTCAGAGTCAAACACCATAACTGCAGTTACACATGTAAAAGAAAATAGACTTGAAGCATAAAAACATGTTCCAGGTTAAAGTAAAATGTCAGCCATTAACCTGCCTGTGTAGACCTCTGGATTGATTAGAATAGAAGCATTTCTGTTCCATCAGACGCACGCTAAAACGCCTAAGGCCATATTCAGACCAAAACAAAGCTGCGCTCCCACTCTCAACTTCATTTGGATTTGGCTAAAAAACCTTTAAATTCATGACTCTGTGACTCAAACTGGACTTCCTTAATCGGATTTCATGTCTCACCGGTATCTGAAGCAACATTCCCCCACCAACACAGCCCCTGCAGTGTTTTAACGCAGGGTTGATTTTGGTCTGAATGCCTGCTAAGAAAATTTATGGTCAATCAAGCGACTACACACTAAATGACATACAGGGAGCAGGGGACCCCTGAGGGTCTTGGGCCCGGGGAAGCTGCCTAATTTGCTTTGCCTAGTTGGTAATCCAGCCTCGGTGTGTCCTCAGGGTGAAGTTGGTCTACCAGGTCCTCCAGGACTGGACGGAGAGAAGGTAATGTTTAGTTATCAGTACTCTATATCACTAGCCAGGCAGTTGAATTGCTACATAAATGTGTATTGTGATAGGAGTAGTATGTAAAAGTATGTCATAGCTTCCTTTAGGTACAATTAAGACCTTGTGTGTTTGCAGGGACCCCGAGGGAAGTCTGGAGAGCCTGGACCCGCAGGCCCAGCCGGTCCTGAAGGTCCCAGAGGGGAGGGCGGTCCCATGGGCTTTTCAGGACCCAAGGGAGACAAGGGAGACATGGGCCCATCTGGATCACCTGTGAGTAACTGTGTTAAACACACAACACTCCACATTGCATCGCTGCCTGGGGTTCCCTGACCAAAGCCAGAGTCCCTCATCTGTCATTAACCAGAGAGACGGCTTGGGTTTTTCCAGCTGCCCTCTTATTATCTAATTAGAGACTCAGTAGCTTCGAGGAGACCCCAGGAATGATAGTTTAACTTTTCATTCACTGTGATCCCAAATGTGCCCCCATATAAAGGGCTTTCCTATTTGTAACTCAGTGTTACTTTGAGAGCCTACAGTGAATACTGTTTGTCCTGTACATGTATATACTCTATGTTTGACATATTTGGTTGTTTTAAAAGGATTGTCCCAAAGTAGCACTGTTGGGCACTTTGAAATATATCATTTGAAATAAAAAACCACTAAACACAACAAACAATTAGAAAAAGTCTTTAATATACTGGCACCATGTGGCTTATAAAACAAATTATACGCTCTTCAGCTGGATGCTCGTTTTCTATTCTAACAAAGGTCTTCAAGGGCTCTTCCCATATGGTCCCATCAAATACTTGGATTCTAGTAACATTTGCAGACTGTATGAACATGTTAGCAAATTTTATGGATCCCTCTTACTTGTAGTTTTGTGGGAGTGTGCGAGTGAGTCTGTGGGAGGATGCTCAGTGACAGAGAAGTAATCAAATCCTTTACTTAAGAAAAAGTACCAATGCAACAATATAAAAATGCTTCATTACAACTATAAGGCCTACATTCAAATGTTTACTTAAATAAACTCACAGAAGGATTAGTTCTTATCTTATTTAATTTTTTATTATTTATGTTATTCTATTATAAAATGTAGTTATTTATATATTTGTTCTGTGTGTGTAGCATGGATGGGAAGACAACTTAGACTTCATTGTGCAACCCTGTGTTGTATAATGACAAATAAATGATCTTGATACCTTGATCAGCAAAATGTAATGTAATGTAAACCATACAATGCAGGTAAAAATGAAGGCGTTGCATGCTTAACATAGCCTGCTTTCATTTCAAATACAAAAACAAAGAAACCAGAGTTATTTTGCCCCCAGTGCTGGTTGGTGTAAAGTTTTGGCAGTGAATCCTAAGAGTGGATACATACAAAACTTTCTCATTTGTCTTGTATGCTGTGATTCTAACATGAAGATCAACATCCATTCAGTGAAACACTCCACCATCACTCCTTTACTAGCCAACATACACTGGCTGCTGTTTTATTTCACATTTCAAATTGTACTGATCACGTTTAAAGCATGAAATGGCTTAGTTCCAAATCATACAAAGGATTTATTGACTCCCCATGTGCCTAGTTCCCTTACAACACTCTGCCTATTGAGATAAGACTGGCTGCATAAGTATCATATTTTGAATCCTTTCTTAAAATCTCCTTTATAGGAAAGCATTTATGCATTTTTAATATAGATTGCTGGGTTTTATCATTTCACTCTTGCCATTTTATAGTTTTTAGCTTTACTTCATACCCTGGTGTTTTACGATCCCTGTGTTGTTTTTATCTTTGCTGTTTTTTTCTGTAAAGCACTTTGTAACCTTGGTCAGAAAGTGCTTTATAATTAAAGTTTATTATTATTATTATTTTTGTGATGTATATCTCCCCTTCCTTGTTCTGTAGGGTTTAGATGGCCCTACTGGTGAAAAGGGGGCTACAGGGGCCCCTGGCCCTATTGGATTACCTGGTGCAATGGTACGCAATGGTGCCCCTCAGGCTGCATCTTTCTGGATGCAGTGTCTGATCTGGCAAAGGGGGAACAGTGGAATACATTTTGTACTCACCCCAAAATGCTGTGTGAAAAACTGTTGTGTTGCGTTATTTTTCATTCAACTAATAATTTGTCTGACGAGGTAATATTGTCAATTTGTGTGTCCTTCTGTGTCACCTACTGTCACAGGGTCCTAAAGGTGAACCTGGAGCAGGAGGAAGGTCAGAGATGGTAAGGGTCAGTCATTAACCCACAGGTGTGATTAATGAATTGCATGGTAAATTAGAGTGTTTAATGAGCAATATTTGTGTTTGTCTGTATTTAGATCTATGGTCCTCCAGGACCCCAAGGACCTCCAGGACCAGTTGGCCCAGCAGTAAGTCAACTATGCCATATAACCCTTAAAGCTAAAAACTAATGCTTAAAAGTGTTTTCAGGTCATTTGGCTGAGTAGGCCTCAGTTCAGATTGAAGTTGGCCACACAACTGTCACACCTGACTATGAAGTGTTTAAAATGGTTCTTAACACTTCATAGACATTTAAACTGTTTAACATGGAGAAATAAAATATAGTTAAAATAAAATAATGTCACATTAATAATAATTAATTGTTCATTAACTGAAGCCCCACTAATGAAGGTGGCTCAAACATGCCAACCTTGTATTGTAAAAGGCTTGTCTTGCCACTGTCTTGGCACTACTTAAATACACCAGTGGTGTACTGGAAACAATTGGGATACAGCAGATTGTGTCAATAATCCTGCTGTTTATGTTCCATCCAGGGATCTCAAGGAGCTTCAGGGCCTAAGGTGAGATATTATTTCCATAAAATATTATCCATCAGTGCCCCATTTTTATGAAATCTGCCTCCGTTCATATGATGTGTACATCATAGCCATTCCATGCATGGAAGTGTAAGGATGGGATCCTGTCTTGTCTCTCAGGGAGAACCAGGCATAGGCATCAGAGGAGAAAAGGGAGCGACAGGTCAGAAGGGTGACAAGGGAGACAGAGGCCATCTTGGACTCCCTGTAAGTACACCAGACATCCTGTCTGTTCACAAGTGTCAAAATTCTTTATCTTCTATCTTCTATGTGCTCTATCCTGTTGTTAAGGTTTCTTACTCAGTCTTGATTATTTTAGGGATTATATCGCTGCTTCAGTAGAGAAATGTTTAAGCATGCCGTTTAAGCCTAAAAAACCAACATCGCTTTGTAGCTAGTTTAGCATTTGTTACTGACTGATGTTGCTTTTATGTCATCGGATTGTGACAAAGTAAGTAAATTATTAACATAGCACTCCAAATTTGTACGTTTTTATTGAAAATGTTTCAAATGATGTTTGGATTGTTTTATATTTCCTTTTATACTCAAAATGGTGTCTACCACTTTGGGTTTCTGTTCTTTGTTCTTGGTTTCATCATAAAAATAATTTATCTACACTGTATACAGTCACTCTCAGGTCAAACCCCTCGTCTTCTACTACGATCTAATCATGAATTTGCCTCTTCGGCTTTGAAATATTTTAGGACCAAGGTTTATAGAATTAGAATGACCACACAAGGTATTCACGTGATAGCGATATGTGTCACATCATAAATTGCACAGTAAATCTTCTTTTTATGTGAAACTATGGACCATGTTAAATGCTATATTGTATTGTTACAATAATATTTCAGTATGAGCAAGACTGTGCAAGTATACACTAACCAGCTGACAAGGGTTGGAAAGAGCATCCACACAACTCAGTGAAAAATCCAGTGGCCAAGAGAAAAAAAAACTCATACAAAAAGACCAAAATTAAGAAAGTCATCCTCATCCCTTTGACAGCACATAAGCAAAGTTAAAATAAATATTGCAAATAAATCAAACAGAAACAAATTAAGAAATACATATGGGGCATAAAGTAACACGCTGCAGATATAAAACACAAGGAAATAGAAATGCTATGAGAAGTGCAGAACACAATGGAGATTTTGTGGGAAAATGAGCTGGTAGTGTTCATTTTAGCTTTAACATTCTGACTGCGGGATTCTGATCATTACAGATATTTGTTTTCCTAATGACATATACTAGCCTCTTCATTTTAAATTTCCATGGGGCATTATCAACAAGGCGGAGACAACCACTCAGAGCAACGAAGCGCCGTCCTGTCAGACGTTAGACAAACACACATTTCTTATCAACATAAAGTTTAAGTGCAGTTGTTTGTTCTTCTTGTAGTGAAAATGTACTGTCCAGCACCATCTTGGATATTTACAAAGATACCTGAACGGCGCTCGTCTCTGTCAGTCATCGTATTAAACCTGCCTCGAACTAAATAAACGCTTGTGATTGGTTAGCCCGATAAATTAGCAGAGTAAACAGTTTGAATGGGAGAGGGGCCAGACGTATCTGCCAGAGCAAATGAAACAAGAGCTTGCAGATTCGTTTGGTTCCCAGGCTAGACATGTACCAGTGTGTTCATCAGTTTTTTTGTCTGTGCCCTGGTAAGCTCTATTGTGTTGTTAACTTGTTCTATATAGCTAGCAGCGTGTCTGTATTTGCAGCACATGTCTTCATTCGGTGTTGACACAAAATAAGAAACTCAAATTCACCAATTTGACAACACGTTCCCTCCTTTTTTTCATGTAATCAGGTAGTTTTCTGGAGCTTTCAACAACCTCTTACATATGACTGTGGAAACAGTCAAAGTCCAGAGCCTTACTATGAGCAGCAACATGGCCATAGACTTGATGTCAAATGAAGTTACTCACAATTACTGTCACTTACTCACTTTACCTCCATTACGCCACCTCCATCACCCTTCATTTGTCATCATCTGAATATGTTCTTAAGTCACTTGAGTCACAGCTTCACTCAACCCCCCCCCACCCCCCCCCCCCCACCCCACCCCACCCCCCACCTTCCTCCCACCATCTCCCCCATCATCTCTGCTCTCTAACTATGTACAACGCTATACAGGGGGCTCATGGGTTAGACGGCAGACCAGGTCCTGTGGTGAGTGGTGCAAGTCCTGCTCCGGTCCCCTCACCCCTCTCCTCCTCTTCCTCCGTTTCCACTCCCCTGCTACAGCTTGCTTGATGTCTGTCATGTCTGCGTGTCGTTTCCGCTTGCTTTCCTGCTTCCCATGCTTGTCCTGTCTCTTTTCCTTCCTAAAGTAGCTCTGTGTGGACAGGACTGTTCAGGGTTGGATTCTGAGGATGCACTACCATGAAAAATCTACTTTCACGGCAAACATGGCAACTATACACAGTGTATATCACACTTAATGCCCCCATGGTTTGTAATGGCTCATGTAAGGACCACAACCCGTACAGCAATCTTTAAGTTTGGCTAGAAGAAGATTTTCTAAATTCTAAATTCCCAAAGACAAGCGTTCCATAGCCTATAAATGACACCCTCTTAGAACTAGACATTATCTGTCCAGGCCTAGTCAACATATCGGCCAATACTGTAAAATGTCCTGCTCACTACATATATTGGTCACAATTCTCCAAAAAACTGATTTATGGGATCCTTATCAAAATTGTGTGAAAAATTTGGATAATGAAATGATTATAAAAGTTTTCAATTTTCAAATATATGGATCAGTATTGGCCTCAGAATCTCTATGATTAATAGGCTTGTACAATTATCTGCAGAAAGACCAGACTTTGATTGAAAACAAGCACATACTATAATAGAGACCTACCCTTATTCCGTTTAGTTTCCCCAGTTCTTATGTCTAATATGTCCACCTGCTTACTTGATAAACTCAGGATAATGTACTTTCTACATTATCACTCACTGATTAATTCCAGCCATCTCTACTTTCCATTCTTTCATTCGCTGTTAAGCCCTGGTCAGTGAAACTAGCCCTTTCCTTCATGGATGTTTCACATCAAAAGCCTTCCAGTGGCTCAACAGGCATAATCCCATCCTTAGCACAGGTCGTGAAAAATAAAGGAAAAGCTGCCCATAAGTCTGATGCAGTTTTTCATTTGAAGTTGTAAGTATTGATGTTTTAAGCCTTTTTCTGGATAAAATTCAGTGGTCACCGATTGATATTTATAGTGACATGTGTTTCAAATCAGAGCTCTTAGGGCAATCGACCTCTATATTTGTGAATAGAATTATTCCCTAGAGAGCACATTCGTAACCAATAAGGCCTACAACCAAAACATGTCCACATATCTAGGCTACAAGGCTTTTAATGCGAAACATCTGTAGGATGTGTTGAGTTTTATTGACAGTATACTAATAAAATAAAAAACAGCAAAGTAGAACAGATTGGACTCTTTTATAGTTAAGTGTGTTTCTGTTAAAAAGAGAAATACAGAGGAACCAAGTGGTGACTATGACATGACTTTTTATTGTGCTAATGCAATTAGTGCTGTGGAAATGTACCCTGAATATGCCCTTCATTTGCCCTTAATTAATTTTAATTCAGTCAATGTTGCCTTTCCTTTATAATGCTGGAGACGGACAGCTCTTTTGAGCACCATAAAATTGTAAATTGTTGCCTCTAGATAATACGACATAATGACAAAAGCAATCTGGGGTTATGAGAAAACATAATAATATTGATATTAGCCCAACCAAATAATTTGTAGTTGTAAGCGTTACATTACTTTAGGCTAAAATCTGGTCATTATCTCCCACCACTGTCTGGGGCCACTGAAGTGGAACGTTGCCTGGTGCTGCTTTTAATTTCCATCTTGTCTCATATTGGACACCATGACAGTGTAAATCCTCAGTCCTCAATCCTGCCTCAACGGTTTCCTGCCTCATGATTCTGTATCAGCTGTGGGCTGCAAAGTTGCCATTGCAAAGAACTCCCCAAAAGGAGCATGCAGGAGATGCCCGTGCTGCATGTTGACATATCATACAGTGCATCTGGACGGTTGTATTCCATACAGTGCTGTACAAACGGGATATGCCTGAGATGCAAGGTCTTCCTCTTGATTCCTGACTGTCACTCAGACAGAGAACTGCAGCTGTTGACATTTTATTCATTTTCCCTCCTTTTTAACGGTTTGGACAGTAGTTCAACAAGCTTGGTGTGTTAATGCTATAGGTGTCAGGAAAAGAACATTATGCCCTAAACCTTTTCTGTCACTCCTAATTAGTAAAAAAATGAATTGGTTTAAATGGTCAATGGCATCTATTCATGTCCACCAGAAAGCTTGTTGATTTGCTGATTTGAGGCATTTAATGGTGATATTTTCTCTAGTACTGTTCTGTTTGTATCTGCTAACAGGTGTTTATTCTCCCTTTCTCTTTTCAAGGGTCTAATAGGACCAGCAGGTGTGTCAGGGCCAGCAGGACCAAAAGGAGAGAGAGTGCGTATTCCTATGCTTTTTCTCTTTTTATTCTAAACTAGATATATAGTTTTAGGAAAATATACACTTTGGATTTTGTCTCATCACAGGGTGAAAAGGGAGATGCAGGATTACCAGGACCAATTGGGCCTCAAGGCATCCCTGTAAGTCTGTAAATTCATTTTAAATATTCATCACAACAAGGAGCATCTTTCAGCTCATTGAAAGCAGCATGTTCATAACAATAGGAAACATTTTACCAGACTTCTGACAGTCTGACATGATGAAAGGCTGATACCAATACTGATGTGTCATTAAATTAACTTTAAAAAAAGAAGAAAACTGGAAGTATTGAGATTGTTTCTGCTTGTATGATATGAAAATGTGAAGCATTTAAGTTTGACAACCAATCAAAACACAACAGACTGTGGCTATGACATGAGCCTATATTTTTATATAGTTACGACAACCTCACGGACCATTATGAGTCACAACAATCTCATTATGAGGATAGGATTTGAGATGCTACATGTAGTCATGGATGGTACAAGTGTTCCCTGTTTATTTAATTTTTTTGGTTTGCCTACCCATATTAAACCCCTGTATTTTAGTATTTATTCCTTTCACAGGCCTGCATGGAGTGAAAATGCAGATTGATTTAAAAGTCTGCTTGTTGGTGTGTTGATGCACAGCTGTTAGTTAGCTTGCAAATTCAGATCTGTTTTGCAATTGCTCAATGCTGGGCAAACTTAGAAAAGTTGGCCCACCACTAATAAAACCCTCCAGTGACTGATGTATACATCTCTTACTACACATGTAAAACATTTTTTATCTTGCCTAGACAATCATGAGGCAAACAGTAGTTCTACCCCATTCACCTTACAAAGGAATGCAGGTTCCTGAAGTTGAACCATGTTTCTTCCTGGATGAACCCATATTTTTCTGCCTCATTGAAATTAATGAGGGCATTGCATTTTGGCCAAAGATGGCAAACAAGCATATTTCCCAAAGTGTAGCAAATATGCACATCCACTAATGATATTCCTAATTTTTTTTTTACAGGGTTTAGTAGGACCACAAGGACTCAAAGGAAACCGGGTAAGATACTACCTGTAATGTTTTGCCAGTTATAAAGATAGCAGAAAACACCATGAACATGATTCTGGCTAATGGTCACACATTAGATCTCATTTTAAGATACAGACCAGTTCATTTCTGGGCTTTCAACTCATTCAATTCAGCAACTGAACTAAACACTTAGTGAGTCTTTATGAGTCATATTACACCAGCCTAGGCTGGTATTTGCACATATATAATTATATTTCCACAACATTATTTAACCTCTGCCATTACTGTTGTAACTGCCTTGTGGGGCTCTAATTCGTCACCTGAGCAGAGTTGTGGTGACTTCAAAGACTCTCAAGGAGGTCATGAAATTAAAGAGCTGAATATCAATAATGTTTCCTTTGATATCATGGATTAAAAGAAAGTCAGATGACTCAGATAGTTTCCTTTGATTTTTTTTTAATGATCCTGAATAATTCACGTCAAGATGTCTTTTGCCTTTCTGAGGCAAATGTATTTGTTTTGCAGTGGCTTTGCTTTGAAACTGAGGGTCATAGAAGCATCTCAGAATAAACTTTAACAGATCAAAAGACATGAATAATTCTTGATAATACGGCAAAAATGAAAAGAAAAAGAGTTTAATAAGTGACCTCGCAGACAGCTATGTTTGCATCAATCAGTTCTGTCTTTTATATGACATTATACTGTGGATTCCGTTTAGGCTAGAAGGATATCAGTCTCATGTCTTTGAGTTTAAACAGCTATAATCAGTATTTAGGGCTAAAGGTTCCCCCACAGAGAAATATTTCCAACTCTGCAGTTGTCAGTGTCATTTCCAGCAGCAGCAGGCAGCTGTTTCCAGTGAAAAAGCTCTGATAAACCTACCGTACACTATAAGCCCAGCACAACACAGCAAACAGACCCAGTGACCAAGTGAGCATCTAGCACCTAAAAAGCCAGATATTTTTCCCAGTTGTTGGTGGAGAATGAAACAGACATTCATCAGATGACCAGAGACACAAATGCTAATGTTGTTCTGTATCTTTTGGATGTATAAATAGGACACTGTTTGCTAACACGTTCACCGTATCAACTTAAAAGGTAATAATATGACAGTGCTGTGTATACAGCTTGTTTGCGCTGCTCTAACTGGCCAAAGATCAGTTATTGCAGGTTAAGTACAGAGCTGGAGTCAGAACGTAGTTTGCCTTGCTTAACACAGAGATTAAAATGGGGGAAGCAGCATGAGTGGCTCTGTCCCAACTTAAAACATATGTCTCCCGCCACCTGCTAGACCAAAATCTTGCTCACTGACCATATCTGGCGCTTTAGCCAGAGTTGCCGCACAGACGCACTTGATAAACTTTCATTTTTACCCTGCCAGGCTAGCCGTTTGCCCTTGCTTCCAGTCATTTTGCTAAGCGAGGCTAACCACATCCTGACTCCAGCTCTGCACTTAACACAACAAATGAGATTGATATCCATCTTCTTACCTTCCGAAATGAAGACATAACAATAATTCCTTTTATTGGCACTGAAAATCAAAACAGCCCTGCAATACTCTGTAAAAACTGTATTTCATCTCCAGGATATAGTGTATCAGAGAATCTGTTTGTAATGTCCACATACCCTTCCTCTAAGAGAATGTTTCTGTTTCCTTCCCATTAACCTGTGACTCTTTTAATATTTCCACTCCCATCTTTTGAGTCTTCACATTTCATAAGCTCTCTCAGCACATTCATCTGTTCTCTATTCAAAAGAAGCAATATTTACGATGTATAGCTACAGAACGCACACAAATGTACCTCTAATAAACAGACTTGAATGTGGCTGTCCAGTTGAATGTGCTGAAGACAAAGCTATGGGATAGTGTTGGTGTTTTTACTCTTTGTCCTGTCTTCCTTTGTTTCCGCAGGTCTTCCTATCCCCTTTTACTTCCCTCCACCTTGCTCTGTGGCCCGTGGCTCTTTTTATTGCCGGGGTTGCCCTCTCTCCCTCTCACAAACCTTGGCCTCCTGCTCCTCCTCTTCCTCCTGCATTCTAATGTAGTCCTGGGTTAATCTTCCTCTTCTTACACCTCCTCTTTACTTCTCCTTCTCCTACTTAACAGTACCCCTTCCTTGCAAGCCTTCATGTACTCCCTCCAACCCCTGACCCATACCCCAAATTGGCAAGCACTGCTCTCCCCAATCACTCTGATCTTTGCATGTCTCTGAGCTACTCGTTTTTAAGTTTGAGTTAGAGGTTAGATTCCACATAGCGACCAAGGCTGAACCTCCCAACATTCAACTAGCGCCTTTAACACAGGTGCCGATAATTAATTTACCCTATTTGTATTCTGCCCAACAACTCTGTCAAAAAATAGTGAGACTGAAAGAAATGTGTCACGTCCCTTACAGTAGCTGCATGAACCTAGCTCATCTCTGAATGTGAGCCTGCTACTAGTTACACTCACAGCTGGGCTCTGCATTTGAGTCAAAAACATTTTAGCCATTTGTCCCAGAAGCCTTAAACCTGAAGAAAGTCTAAAATTTGAGATCACAGTTACACAGGTGATGCTAAAGCAGCACTGGGAGAACATTGCAGTCAGGCAGCCTATTATTGTTCTTATAATAATTTATTCCCCATAAATAATGTTGTAATTTCTTTGTGTGATCCCAGTGTTTAATCTTGGTGAGCAGGTGTTCTCCTAGGTGTTAACAATATGATTATGCAATGGTCCAGTCTTACTCTGTAATCTGCATACATTAGGAATGAAATCTCTGAAATGTACTCCAAAGCGTACCAACAATGCACTCCTGTAACACTGACTGATTCACAACGGACAGTTTAAAGAATAAAGGATCCAAATCAATGCAGCAGAACCAAAGATATTGTCTTTTAGTCCATACAATCGTCTTCCTTGTCAAAAGCTGGCATATACATTACCCACAATGTAACTTGACTGCTGACAGTTCGGTCATAGATTCGATGTGTTATGCTAGTAGCTGCTGATGTAGCCTGCAGTAGAGAGGACTGCTTTGGTATTGGGATCCTGTGGGTCCTGCACGGCCCAAACACAAATCTTGGTGGAGCCAAACATTCCTGGGGGAGTTGCATGTAATGATGCAATGTTTTAGATATATCAAAGTGTTGGCGGGAAACACATACATTGTGGGAACGGATCAGAAATCCAGTGGGAGTGGGCAGCACCAGGATTAAGAACAGTCCCGTGAAGGGCTTTAGCCTGGAGTCTCAAGCGGAGCTGAGGAGCGGGCCACTTCACTGTTCTTTAGCTTTTATTTTTGGATGTTATCCTGTTTCTCATTTTTGTGTTTGATTTCATCATAAAATTAAAATATCTGAGTAACAGCCTTCTCACTAACCTCTTACAGGGTTAGTCTTCGAAAAAAATACTTTTAATGTCCAGCAGCTTAGTCGTAGGTCGTAGTAGTAGTAGGTGGACTTTGGTAAAATGCTTGGATGAAACCTGCTCACCAACAGCACTAGCTTTAATCTCTTTCCTAACTTCCTCTACTTTACCTACCCTTTCCACTAAATTTACACTACAAAATCATATACATATCATACGTCTTTTGAAAATAGCAAAATGCACACCAACACATGAGTGAATTAAAATAACTTATTTCTCATATTGTCTAAATTGTGTATGAACACCTGACAGAGAAATTCTTACAAAAAATATTTGCTTCATGTGTGGCTTAATGAGGAGGTCTAAAGTTTGTCTTTTTTAATACGCTGTTGTTGCAGGGAGAGAGGGGCAAGAAAGGCAACAGGGGGGCCAAAGGGGATAAGGGAGACCAAGGAGCACCTGGATTAGATGCCCCCTGTCCGTTGGTATGTCAGTAGTCCGATGTGTAACCACGAGGCAAAGGGAAGGAGCACTATCTTAATATACAACATAATTCCATGGAGCTTCAGTTTTTCTGTTGCTGTATTTAGTAGTCAGCTTCCTTTTGTCTCTGGTATTCAGTGGTTCTAATCCACCTCAGGGAGGGTTTGGTCCAAGTTTCCATGAAAGCCTATCAGAGATATGGGAAGATATCTAATTGAATTGATGAGATCCTAGCTCAATTAAAAAAAGAGAGGTTGTAGCATACAGATAAAATAAATTTATTGGATGAAAAATAACTTGGATGGACCACAGACCACAACCTTGCCTGAGGAACCTCTTCTTTCCAGGAATGAGATGGACAGGAACCAGGCAGCCACTGTTGATGAGTATCAATAGGTACCAAAGTATTTAGTCTCAATTTTCAGCCTCCGTCCTTCAGGTTAAAGAATAGGGGACAGGTTGGAGACAATCAAACTAGAGTTCTGCGAGGGCCCAAAATGAGACCCGAAACCATGCCTTTAATACCCAGCCAAAATAAATGCAATGGGAACTTTCAAATTTCAGACCTTTCAGACCATCACTAACCATGCAACACATTGGCTACACTTTACTCCTTCTAAGACAATAAGTTATATTTGGAAATAACCAAACCCCAACCTGACCCATCCATCCTTTTCAGTCATTCATCTGAGTCTGGGTTGCGTTGGCAGCAGGCTAAGCAAGGTAGTCCAGAAGTCCTTCTCCCCAGCCACGTCCACCAGCTCCTGCTGCAGAATTCCAAGATGTTCCCAGGCCAGATGAGATATGGAATCCCTAATGCATATCATGGGTCTGCCCTAGATTCTCACCCTGTCAAACCTTCCCTTTAAAAGTAGGCATCTAGGAGGTATCATGATCACATGCCTGCACTGTCTCAGCCTGCTCCTTTTGACCCAAATGAGCACTGACGCAAACCCAAACTTGGCCAAAACCCAAAATTACACAATAAAATGGCCCAAACCTGATCTGAAACCCAATACTTTGTTGGGATTCTTAGGGTTACAGCAACACTATATCAAATCCATTCCCGGATAGAACTAAAGTCTACTTTGTTATCAAAGATAGAATTTGTCATCACATTCTATACCTGAAAGTTTCATAAACCTTTCAAACTCATTTCAGTGAGCCCAGTTCCTGTCAATCCCAGGTTGCCTGCATGTTTAAGAAACCTGCATCGAGTCACCCAGTGGTCAGAAGTGGAGATCGTCCTGCCATGAAGCAGTGGAGGAAGAAGCACTCCTCTGCTACACATGAGTTGAAAAAACGGTTTTTAAATGGTTGATTTCATAAACAGGGTTTCCGAGGCTTTAAAGGGGAGAAAGGTGAACCGGGCTTGCCAGGCCTGGATGGGCTGGATGCCCCTTGCCCTGTGGTATGGTGCTCTTTCTTTCCCTTCATTTTTCCCAGCATGCCTGGCTATCCCTAACCACACCCCTGACTATGGCTATGGTACTAAAAAACTGTAGCTTCACAAAAACATATACATTTGGATGAGATTTTAAATCTACTTACTGTAGTTGACTCTTCTAGTGATAAGTCAGAACTTATCAAGATGACCTCCTTTAGAACTAACATGAACAAACTTCTCCCTCTGAAAACAAATACTCGTCTAACCCAACCTTTCCATCAGAACTACTAAAACTCTCTATGTTAACTTCACATGCAGGTGTATGATTGTGACTAATATCACCAATAACATAACAAGAAAATCTTGAATTTAAAGCCTTGAAATTGTTATGTTAAAGTAGACTATAGCCTTTCTTAACAATCCCTTGTTCACTACACCATCTATTGCATGGAGCACCTTTTTTATTCCATCTTCACAGCAACAGAATACCACAGGTGTTGAAAAAGAGAAGAATTGGATGAATTTATTTGGTCAGAGCAAGCCAGAATCCTGGTATTAGCATGAAAAGCATCACTGCAGCACGTTTCTTTGTTTAGTTTAGTATGTCAACCCATTGATTTGTTCTATGCTTTTGTTTCCCCTGTTCTCCGCCTGCTTTGGGGATGAAATTGTAGAATTACCTTTGGACACAGCTTAGAAGGTGATACTAAATGCAAGTTTCAGGTATTATCAGGAGTTGCTGGCACTGCTGTGGATTGTGATTGCTAAAGCGAATGTGTCATCACATCTCAAAAAGAACAACTAGAACAAACTTGTTAGTGTAAATAGTTGCAAAGTGTAAGATAGTGGTATTATTTTCTAAACACTCCCACTAATCTGCTTATTAGTCCAACATGCATCTTGTCATGTGCAGTCAATTCTCAAGACACCTCCAAATTCATAGCAAAGACAAGATGTAGTCTGGCTTTGTAAGGCAAATGGATTCGAAGTATTGGAAGACACCTTGGTCATGGTTCATAAATCTGGTAAGGGAGAAAAGGCTCGACAATATAGGTCTCTTTTAATTTCTGAATTTCATCTACAGGTAAGGCTATGTTTTTGAATTTTAGCCCATCAACATGTCTTTGCAAATGCAAACACGAAACCTCAGCATGATTATTGAAATAAATTAAATTATGTTGGAAAATATTGGTAAAAAAATGGCAGCCTGTCAAAGGCAGTACTGTCTCTTAAAACACCATTTGAAAGTACCACTTGTCTTCAGTGACAAGGATAAACATGTTAAAAGTGATTTTCCAATTGGTCTATTATTCTTTTCTCAGTCCGCCTTTCCCAGGAACTGTAAAGCTTCAGCTAGCACTGTCACCCTCCTACTGGGTGCAAAAACGCTGTACTGTTGTGTCATAAATACATTTATTTAGTCAAATTTTCTGCCAAATCCAAGTGCCACAATGTAAAAAGATCTCTAAATATAGAAGGTGCTAATGTTCTTGGTTGTGGTCTCATTTGTTCATCATACTTATACTCTAAATTATGGGGATCCGATGGTTCTGAAAGTAATTTTAATTACTGCAAAGGTTTCTTTTAATGGTATCCTCCATGTTCCCTAACACTGAAACACAAATTTTCTGGAAAATTTGATAACTTTGGCAACTATGATGAAATCTATAAAATTTTTCATCAACGAATAAAAACTAAACAATAACGTGAAGGATGGACAAATGGATAGATGAACAAATGTCTTCACACTTGCACGATAATGTTCATCTTTGCAGTGAACAGTATTTTTTGCTTCACGTCTCTTTTTTTCTTTTTTCTAGGGAGATGATGGCTTACCTGTACCAGGATGTTGGAATAAAGTAAGTTGGAGAGTTTTACACTGCGTTGTTTTGTTGCTAATCCATGTAGCAGCTCACATACATCACCATGAACATTGTTTGAACTAACATTTTGTGTTTTGCCTTTTGCTTTCTCCTTGCAGTGACGATAACTTTGGAATGGCTTGTGTGATTGTACATAGGATATTTATTTTTTTACTTTTCCCCTATTCTGTTATACGTGGAAACATTTTTTTTTAATCTAAAAAAGATATGGCAAAATTTTTGTACAGATTGTTTATTTTAATACGTATGATAATGTTTATGTATTGGGTTTTTATATCTATGCATTATTGTAATATGATCGGATAAGTAAAAATTATAATGTGGCTACATATGCATGATATTTGTGCATAATGTGAAGTGGATAATGCTTATTAACTTATTGTATTATGTTGTTTTGTTCTTGTTTAATTGACCATGCTGCACTGAGTTGTGGGGCTGGAAAGATTATGTGTTAGCATTTGGAAAGACTTAGTTGAACTCTCCTCTTTGTGATAAAGTGATTAAAAAAATCATTGACAAACATTGAATATACACTAGTTTAAATTATACTAAATGTTCACACAATGACAGATTACTGTTTAAAGTCTGCACTTAGAATTTTTGGTCATGTGTTCATATTGTGCTGATAAACATGCAGACCTAAGAGATCAGATTTAGGGCTGTCACCACCTGTTTTGTTCCATGAAGTAGTGCCTAAGGATGGCAATGTTAGTCCATCTGTCCATCTAAGCTCTTTGGTCCAGAGCGAGATATCTCCCAAATACTGATATCTGTATTAGCCTCAAAATTCCAGTCAGTTGGGCTATGGTTTCATACTTTCAGTTTCTGACAGCAGGGCCTTTAGCTTTGCCAGCCATGGTAACTGACACAACTGGCAATGTGGGTGGGTGGTTGGGAAGTCATTGAGAAATTATGTCCTGGTTTCTGCACTAGGAACTGTTAGTTCGGGGAAGGGGTCTAGATGAGTTGGCACAATGAGGATACCTTTTTATACATTACTTATTACATTACAGGCAACAAGTTTTTACCTTATGGGCAGGACTATTGTTAATTACACAGAACGCAATTATTACATTATCATTTTCTACAAACCCCCAGAGGATGAATATTTACAATTCTAGTAACTTCCGGATTTTTGCTCTAAAATGACCATCAAGGGTGATTCCTAATGATTAAGGGTGGTTCTTTTATTGCCATAATCAATTCCAACACAAGAATACAAAAAATGTGCTGTGCAGCTCCTCAGAGGAGCATGACATACCCCATAAATGTTCCTCCAGTTTCACAGCACAAACAGCAACTGTAAATGCTTCATGAAAAAATATACATGTTGATTGTTCCATCCAACTAAAGTTGGGTGACAATTGCTGTCACTAGGGTTTGCTGGTCCTGTTATGCCACACAAGTAATGCGAATTAGGGTTTGACTAGTATTCCAACAGGCATTATATACAAACCACACCATGCCAAGATGTGTGTTAATCAATCATAAGGGGACAGCTTTCAATCCATTTTCCCAGGTCTGGTTTTTCATTGTTGCGAGGAATCAAGTATTCCAGACAATCACAATTTTCTGTTTACCTTTCCAAACCCAACACTTGTGTCCTGGAGGAGGGTGTCAACCAAGATCTCTTAACCGTTTGAAGCTTTAAAGTTCAGGCATGAAAGATCCTGTTCAGCAGGAAAGCAACAGCTCTGTGTTTTAGCATATTGGGTATTCCCTCTGGTTTCAGTTGATTGTAAATAGTTTTGTCAGATTTCACAGGCAGCCACTTCCTGCTCCGTGGCTGTGTATTAACTGTTGTGTTTTTAGACTGGTCGTTTGTCTGTCTTCTAATCTGAGGTGTAGTATACAGCCCATCATTGGATGGAAAATATTGCTGCTCACCCTTAAGGCATGCTGCTGCAACCATCACATTGTCTAATCCATTTATGAAGAAAGCTGTAACCTGCCTGGACAATGGAGATCTTTTTTTTTAATCAAGAAGCATAGAACATTTTATCCACAAGCATTTTCACTGAGTAGCTGTGTTCATTAAACTAACCTCATTAACTTTACCAAGTGACTCAGTGTTGAAGAAATGGATGGACTGACTGGAGCGGAGCTTGGTCCATTATATGCTGCTGCTCTTTGACAAAGCTTTGTGTGTGTATTGCTCTGCCTGGATTTGATGTTACCATGAGAGATTGTTGTTGGAACCTTGCCAGCAATAAAATATTCATCGTGTCCTGTTGCTGCACAGTACCTCACATTAACTCGTGCCCCTTAGCCACAAGCTGGCTTTCATTTTGCTTTCACGTTGAACATGAATACTTATGTCTTGAAATGTTCATATATATATATATATATATGGACATTTATGAAGGTTTGTTATTGTTATTATAATCTACTGTACTGTGGATGTGCAAGACACAGCATTTTAGAAAATATATTTAAAAAACAGTTTGGGGCCATTGCTATGTCATTAGTTTAGCTGCAGTTCAAGGATGAGAATGGGTTTAAATCTGTGTTGTCTGAAACTAAACAATGTGGTCCAAAGATTGTTAGTAACAGACCTTTATGACTTCTAGAAGGAAAAGAAGAGCTTATTACTTATTAACGATGGCTCCGTACTCTTAAGGTGTCCCAGTAAGCCATGACAGTGTGGAAGTGAGCCAGCAGGATCATCAACAAGGGCCTGAAACTGAACCAGCTACATCTTTTGCCACATGAATTATACACTCAAATAAGGCTATAAGGCTAAGAAAGAAGTCATTAATGTATTGTAGCAACCATATACAGTGCAATTTACATGTAATGTAAACTGTATATGTTTAACAGATTATTGAAAGTGCAGAACACTGTAACAGAGTTATTATTATAGGGTCAGAATGCTGGACATGGACATGGTATACCTTTGTTTAGACTGATTAAAAAGGACATTATGGGATTAATCAAAGGTTCAACTAGCCTATAACTGATAAAATATGCACTGTATTGTTCCAGTGGTATTTCTGAATTGTGTCCTCGGCAGTTGATGATATAATCAGCTTAAGTGGAAAATCAAAAAACTTAAGAGACTAATAGACTTAGACTTATTTCCTTAATTACCATTTCTTTGGAGGTACAGCTTAATTCCGTGGCTGTGTGCAGTGGAGTTTATACAGTAACTTCATCAACCATCCAGTTTAGCTGCAGTTCAGCTGCACCTGTGCTCACAGTGATGCCTTACTCAGTACACAGCTGTGATTTAAACCCCTGCAACTTCCAGTGACACATCTTGATCCCTAATTATTAACTAATAATGGCAAATAAATAAATATTGCTGTAAGGTACAGAATCAATAGATACCTGTGGGGAATGCAGTTAAGATGGAAGTGCTTTTACCAGAGTTTTCTTTTTTACTGGATGAAGTCTAAAGTGTAAAACAACTGCTCATATGCTAGATATCCTCAAGTTATGTTTGGCTTACTCAACCCTCTCTGTACACCTAATCCTGTCTATACAGGGGTTTGGTCTCTTATTTTGGTTTGCTGATTGTCTCTGAGGAATGCTAACCCTCTGATTTAACAAAGAATTTGTGTGTGCCTCACAGCATGGACTGAACTTTTTAATGATATTCAAGACAAGAATAGTGGTTGGAAGACATCACAAGGACCAAAACATGTTTGAAATCTAAAGGAAAGATCCTCAACATATCCTTTATAAACGGCTGTGTTTGTCTGTCCTGTAATCCAGGGTCCTGTTTTCTGCAGTTTATTTCTTTTATTCAAGAAAGGACAAAAGGGCATGACATCACATTAACAAACTGTATCAAGGACAGCAAAAAAAGATACAGACCAGACACCAATCACATAAAAATGCAATATTACCATGTAGGCACAAAAAGCTCTGGGGTTTGATATTAATTGTACCGTGAAGCTGTTGACCTGAGTGATCTGATAATAGAAACATCTTTTGGAAAATTTTTTCAGGTGAGATTTAGAAACATGCAGCTCATATTAGATCCTCACCTTAGATCCTGGAATTTAAAATAAAAGAGAGTCTTTATAGATTCAACAATTTGCACTGATGTCTAACAATCTTGTAATGAGATTGTTTTAATTAAAGTCGTCCCTAGACCAGAACACAATAAAACTACAGAGCACCATGGATGTATGTTTCATCAACCAAACTTTTCCACCCTTGCTGTAGGGAAGGCTGCTTTTCATACAATCAAATGTCCCTATAAGGTTCAGTAAATCTAATTTAAAAAAGATCAGTTCAGTTTTCCATGACATATTCTTGCTTTGTGTAATGTCCTGATCATGTTTATAAAACAGCTTCCAGGCTAACATAGCTGCTGGTTAAAGTTATAATCTCGAAGATTATTATTATAAGATTCATTAAAATAAATGTCCGTTAAATAACTATCTATCTGCTAATGAGGTGACACAGTTGTGATTGAGCCTGTGGCCCACTGATGGAATCCTTTGCATTTGCAGTATTCACAAGTTGGGTGTCTGCAGCCACATTCCTGGGAAAAATCACAAATGGTGCACAGTTAGTGATGCGTTTTTCCATCACCCAGTAGAGGTCGGTCCGTCAGAGAGGGTGGGGGGAACAGACTTGCTCTTCTTCAACTAACTTTGTGTGAAACAACCAACCAACGAAAAGATCAATGAATTCAGACAATGAGATATTAAAAACAAAAAACAAGTGAAAATCCAAAGAAAAAGAAACAAATTTGATGTCCAGATGAAGGCAAACAGTCCAAAAAGCAAAGCGACTGTCAGCAAGGACACTGTTTGGATCTCTGGGAAGTGAGGTCCATCAACACACCTGAAGTTACGGCTTATCGTCATAGGTGCTGCCAGAGAGAACAAATCAGAGATCTTCGATATTGTTACTTTAAATCATTGTAAATCACCAATTAGCCAACTGTGAAGCTGAACTTTTTTTTATCCACTCTTTGGACAAACACTTTGTCTTGTAAACAGCCAGATCATCCACCAAACCATCCATGCAACACACAGCCCAGAAGATCATTTTGGGCTCTGCAACTTCTCCAAACAACTAGCAGCTGAACCCACATTTAACATTATTTTTAAACATTAGGCTATATGAAACAGTCTGAACCTATCACTGTCACTGTGTGTACTAAAAGACGAAAGCATAAATGGCACCAACAAAAAAAACAGGCAAGCTGCATAAGATCCATTAGACCCTAACACAGCACTCGAGCCTCCTAATCACCAGGTGACAGCTCAACGCACACATCCAATATTTTCAATAAAATCTTCAAAGCAGATAATAAAGTACAGGTGGTTGTAGGCTGGGGGTGTGAGGTTGAAAGAAATCAAGAACTAAAACAACAGCTGATTTAGGAGAAGTGGGTACAATACAACATTTTAGCTCAGATAACTCCGGGAGTTTTGCACTCTGCACTGACCATCAAAGACTGATTTTTATTTTAAATGTCCCTGATTTCTTTTGATTGTGTTTACAAAGTTATTAAACTGTATTCACACCTATGTTTAAAGGGTCAACATCCTTTCCAACTGGCTAAGAAGTAGGGCCACCAGAGACTCCATGAAGCCACAGAAAGGAAACTTGAAGACATTTGGAAATATCTTTGAGTTTTTATCCAAACCTGGAGTTGGCATTTCAACATTGTTCCAGGAAGCTGGACACAGGGCCAGTTAACTTTGGAGGCTCCGGTGGCAGCAGGGAGCACACATTGACTTCAATAAGACTGGAAAGTAGAGACCTTGCACCATTAGTCATTGAAGGCTCTCTGGACAGGACACACGTCACAGCCACAGGGAAAAACTGTACGTACTGATGTGTTTCTTTGACTGCATACACTTTGAACCATTTAACTCCTAGTGAAAGCGAGGCATGGACACTTTAGCACGTACTATTTGTTGTGTTTGGTGTGACATCAATACTGTAACTGTGACAAAGAATTCAGAGCAGCTCACAGATCAGATGGATGCCATGTGTTTCCATGACAAACCAAAAAAAAAACTAAGGGAGACCCTCTTGATGATTCCTTCTTAATACTATCTGACTGACTGCCTTTTCAGAAATCCCTTCACCTGCAGCTATGACATTTTGTTTGAATGATTGGGCTGTACAGGAAATACTTTGAAACCAGCATCACACATCATGCCTGGTCACATATATGATATTCTTTACTTTATTTTGTATTGGTGTGTTAAAGGATACATGATTCAATGCTGTAACTGTAAGTATTGTACAATATAAGACAAAGGATTGTATGTATAAAAGTACTCAGTCTTTGTAAATAGATTGCATTGATGAAACATGATTTTGTGTACAAAATAAGCATCGCAATTCTCAAAGGGCAATATTCATGTACAGATGATTGTCAATTGTTTCTTGATACATTTACAATTTTTTTTAAAATGTATTTTGGCCTCTTGTTCACCAGAACCTTTTAAGGCTTTACTATTTTCACATTTGCATGTTCCATATATCCATTCTCCGTCACATGCAATGAAATATATTGCAAGCAAATATAATCTTTCAAATTTTTGACTCAAAAAATGTCAAAGACGAAGGTGTTTTTCAAATTATTTATTGCTTAGTCATTCTGAAAAGAAATATACATTGAGTGAAAAAGAAAAACAAACCAAAAACCCACCAAAGTTGGAATATTTTAACAGCTGTTACTGTACATGCAAATAATCTAAAACATGCCCTTTGCCAGTGTGTTACACTCAGTGTTACACTTTCCACTTTCCTGTTCCATTGAAAATCAAATGTACAGAAGCATTCCTGATGTCATTTTGACAGCTGCCTTGTAAACAGACCTGGGTCAAAATGGTATTTCATTTTTATTTATGTTGTTTTATCCAGTTTTTGATTTCAGTAGTTTGAAACTGATGAACATTGAATGAAGTTCCACTGTTTCAACAGGTGCAAGAGTACCTACCAAAAACGATTTAGTGGGTGAGGTGTACTGTACACTACCGTTCAGAAGTTTGTAATCAGCTGTTTTATTGATGTTTTTCTTCTTTCTTACTTCATGTATTATTTACATTAGTTTTTGCCGCAACAGAAGAATAATTAAACGATTCAAACTTCAATTTAGTCGACGTCCCCCAGTGCTGCATGGCAGGGGAGAATACTGCTGGAACAATTTTTTTCCCACAAATACCTTAGATTTTCTATTTGTTTTTCCAGTCCAAAAAAGCGTGAGTGACCCAAAATCATCATTGCTAATATGTTGGGAACCTGTTTTTCTTTGCAGCTGACTGAGTGGTGACTGAACAAGTTTAAAGTGGAATTTCTCAGTCAGTAAGTTCAGCTGATATTCTGGGATCCAACTCCAACAGTGCTAACCTTAGACTGACCTTCTATTTCTATTTTGAAGTTTTAAGAATAGCTGTTAGGCATTGTAATGCACTTAACACTGTTCCTCTTTAAATCTCCACAGATTTTGATGCTAAGCTTCCAATTTGTAGGTGATTTCTCATATATTCATTTAACTGTTGCTCAGAGGGATCTTTGTCTCGTTCTGCCTTTTCAGTTGTCTGGTTGAACCACTGCAAAGCGTTTTGCTCTCCATGTACAAAGCATGACTTTTTTTTGCCAATGCCTCATATAAAACATTTATTTGTAAAGAGCAGTTTGTACAACCTGAAAGCATTTAGAAATATCCAGTCAAGCTTTTATGGCAAGTGATTCCAGACTTGAACGGTAGCGTACCTATTGTTAATATTTAAATTTAAGACAAAAATGTTATGTGTGAATGCAAATAGCCTGAAAACACATCATATAAATTATGAGTTATTATTGTAATTTTGGAATAAATTTTACTTTCAATAGCAAATGTACAGAGGCCAAGAGAACTTAAAACACTGCAATTTCAAAAAGCTCAAGCAAGAAAATGTATGATTTGATTGAATTTTGTCTTTTTATTTGTATTTTCTTAAGTTGCAGTGACCTGAGCTCTCTCAGCCATCATCTAAAAAATTATAACCACATAATTCTTATATAATTATGATATAATTCACAATTGATAACATCTAACATTTAAGTAGAAATTAATCAATTATTGTGGTGTTTAAAGTCATCATTTCAATATCATCTTTCCTGTCAGGCAATGTAGTATTTCACCAAATAATTAACTTTATAGATACATTTTTCTCATTTTTACAGAATTCAACATTTTATATCTGAAAGTTTCTACGTAGTTTCTGCTTTAAACTTCACGTTTCTATTTTGCACAGTCATGGAACTAACACAGTTTTTTAAAACATATATATATATATATATATATATATATATATATATATATATATATACAGCAAGCAAGTTGTAATTTGTTTTATTTACTTGGTTTGCTAAGTCACAACTTTTCTGTATCTTATCCTATGTAGATGTAACAGTGTACTCTTGAAGTAATACACTGCAAACAAAGCAGGAAGCATTGTGTGCATATATTTTGGACAGAAAATACAAGTTTTATGTCAGTATATCAGAATATTAGTTTTGATCAACCATGTGCAACAGGTTGTGAGCTTCATCCAAAAAATTACAGATAGTAAATAATAAATAATAAAGGCATTATTTGACTCTTTTTACATAAAGAGTACACATATATTTTTTGTTGCTGTAACTGTGCAACATGCGGTTGGTGACAGAAGTGTTAATGCCAGCCTGTGCACTATATATTATTTACTTCACTTGATGAGCTCTTCAGGCAAGCAGTAGGATACAAAAATGCAATAGATGAGCCTGACAATTAATTCAGACTGACATCAAACTCGAGTTGGCAGATTTCTGTTTGGGAGTGTTATTTTATTTTGACTTGTCCCAACCAATCAGTATGGACACATTTGTCCCCTTGACATCCTTTTCAGTCACCAAGGAAGCCACGGTAGCAGTTGCTAACTCTATGTTTTTTACTATGATCAAAGAAATGTCAATGTAAGAGTTGTTATTTATGTAAATTAACGTTCAGCAACCTGTAAAGCTGCATCAATCTCATCCACACCTGCTCCCATTTTTGTGGCCACTTTCCTGTACCTTCATGGAGGTAGCTTGCTAGATTACTACAAAGACAATTTCTTCTTTCTTAAAGAGGAACTTCACACTACATTAGTTTTTGTTGTCATGTGACATTAATTCAGGTGATTTTTCCAATAGAACACAAATTGTGCGTAAAAACAGTTCCAAAATAACGTATATCTGTGTGCTTGGATTTAAAAGTTTAGGTCAACTGAATTCTCTTGTCCTTCCAACACCGGGCCAACATTAGCAAAACTCTGAGGGCTCTTAAGGTCTGTGAATACAAGGGCTGACTAATCACTGTGCTGTAATCAGAGCTTAACAAGATATTAAGGCTGACGGACAGTTCTGAACTGTCTCTGTGCTCAGTCGTGTCCACTGTGTCCCCTGACCCCAGCATCACAAAACCTGATTTAATATAAATGATGTTGAAATAATTCAGAATGGTGACCTTAACATATGTGACCATTACTTTATAAAGGAGAGTCCTGTGTCTCTATGTTAATAACATTGAGGAGATCATTACAAGAAAAAATTGAAATGGGAAAAAAACACTTCTGAAACCAGCAACTCCCCCCACTTCACAACTCTCTATATCTTGAGCAGGGTCATCTGCAAGCCAACCAGAAACTAATATTTTCCTTTTCAGTTTAGTAAAGAGCGAAAGTACATGGCACAGCTGAATCACAGCAGTCTGGTGCTTCTTATACATAGTAGGCAGCAAACATGTTGAGACAGAAGCATTCACACTGAAGGCTTCAGTTCTTTGAAGATGATAAGGAACTCGTGCCTCACAGTGCTCTTCAAGTGAAGTGTTCACACGCTCTGCTTTTTATTTACTGCAACAGATGCACACATTTATTTTGTTGTTGTCTGTATTTACATTTTAAACGTAAAGATTAAGTAGAAAAATTCAACTGTTCATAAAAACAGTTAAACTGTTTTGATTAAAGTAGACATTTTGATGTATCTTTGTTTTGGTTTGAAATTCTGTATCTGTCAGATTAGAAAAATATCTGAGAATGGATAAGAGGGCATTAAACAGAATTTGCATGCTATTGTGAAGCCTGTATGAAGCACTATTTACATTTGTTTTCATCTTTTTTTCCTATATTGGTAATGGAACATTAGATATATTGTACATTTTGGTGTTTTTTCTGCACATTCAAAGGAAATCTGCCAGCTCAGTGACCTTTGCGCAGATTTCTGTGCTACCACGACATTGAATTGAGATGTATAA
This sequence comes from Lateolabrax maculatus, assembly GCA_031216445.1. Lineage (NCBI taxonomy): Eukaryota > Metazoa > Chordata > Actinopteri > Acropomatiformes > Lateolabracidae > Lateolabrax > Lateolabrax maculatus. The sequence continues at coordinate 27,532,782 of CM062209.1, forward strand.
GTTTGTTTTCCAGGATTCAATGGGACTTCCAACCACAGGGGGTGAGGTATTCATTGCAATCCACATGCTGAGTACCTGTTAGTTAAGTGTGGTGTCAAAACTGAATGTTTATGAGGTAATTATATTTTGTTTTTGTTTTCCAAAAGAATTTATTTAATTTTTTTTATAATCCAGACAATGGCAGCTGTTGTCACTGATAGCCAAACACATTCACTGTTCAGCACAAGTAAGAAAGTCAAATTTGCCACTGACTCAGAATAAAGAAACCCATTTTCAATGGATTTTTTTTGTGCATTTGTGTGCATGCATGTCTTTCGTTATTGTTGAATTTTTAATGTGTTTTTTTGCTTTTGACTATTAGAATTGGAGTGAAGGATCTCTTTTTTACTTCTGACACAATCCTATAGCCAGAAAAAAATTTAATCATGTTTTGGGAAGCGATCAACGTAACCAACAAAGTTTGTTAATGCAGTATTAAGATGGAGGCAATAATAACAATAACTCCTTTAGTGGGCCAGAAGGCAAAAAGGACACAATGTATTTGAGGAACTAAAAACTTCATTAGGCACCAACAGTAACAACAATAATCACTCTGAAATTCCTGTCCATGTATAATGATGGGCCTTCTGTCCAGTGAGCAACAGTTTTAAAAAGGTGTGTTTAGTAGATGGATATGCTTCCATGCGTGCAACTGCCGCAAATATTGTGACATATTGCAGCAAATCTAAAAACTGTTACTTGACAGGACAGAGAAGGAAATGTTGACTCTCAAAAGAAAACCATGTTAGGACTTTTAGCTACTGAACATAAAAATGTCTTGATAGATTTGATGGAGTTTTGGAGTATGGGAGCTTAATTTCAAATAATTTGTATTTACTTGCAATATGTGTGTACAGATTTACTAGTCTGGTGTATAGAAAAAACACAGAACACTAATGACCGGTAAATTTGGGTGAAAAGATTTCCCAAAGATTTAGGGTGTATTCACACCTAGCTTGTTTGAACCAGTTGTTTCAAAACCAGGTTCTGTTCGTTTGGGTATATGTAAAAACATCAATGGCACTCTGATGTAGGGCAAGCGTCAGCTTGTTCTTTTATTTAACTTGTACAATGAAAATTGAAAAAGGAAGTTGAGAGAGTGTTTTTTTAGTTTAAAGAGAGCGAAACAAATGAAAAAACAAATAATGAATATAATTCATAACTGTTATACAGTCATTTTTCTACCACTTCCCCACAACTGTGAGTGCTATGATTCATGTATGTACTGTTAATGATCTATATACAGTTTATGCTTCATTTATATATTTATCTATTTGATTAATGCTACTTAATCTGTTGCTTTGGCTGAACGTCAAAGGCTCTATAGTGTTGCCACCTGTGATGAGTCTGACTGGTAGAAAGAGTTGATTTACTTGGAATTTTGACTTTATTACTGTCAGAAAAAATAACGCCACTATCCGATGTCATTCAATTCATCAATTAAGTAAGTGCCAAATGTTTTTTGTACCGATTGGTTGTATTTAAATCATATTTTCACTGATCTAGGTTGGTCTTTAGGCATTGTCCCCACAATCCAAATCAACCAAAATGTCAAAATATGGTTCTATTGTGAATCAGCAGCCTTTTATAAGGCCTTATTATGGGCATAAATATCAAACAGTAAATATTTCTGAGAAATACTAATTTCTAATCCTATTCATAATCATAATCTAATAATACTGTAATCAATACCCAATTATGCAAATTATTCACCTCAGGTAGTCAATGTAACAAGATGTAATAGTTTTACTGCTGAGCACTATTATTGTGACTGTCCAGTGCCTATAACCCAAACAGTAAAAGAGGAAATACCAAGGTGATCCCATGTATTTTACCCACTGGTTGTATTCACATATTTCATATTAGCGCTGATGGTTCTCAGGTAGCCTAAAAGGCCTCTATCTAGATTTAAAAGCAGCAAGGATGACAAAATATTGTTTTATTGTGAGTCAGCATCATTGTATATGTCTAGTTTATAAGTTGAAATCGGTCTGTCTGTGAATGTATTTTTTTGCCATTCCCTTTATTTCAGTACTTTATTTTATTCCCTTAAAATCTTGCATATTCAGTGGAAAATGCAAGATTAGAAGATAGTTACTGTATTAAAATGCATTTTGATTACATTTCTAGCAAGAAATGTGCATTTTGTTTTTATAATCTTTGTTCAGTGAATGTATATGATTTTTAGTTTGTTAGCTTTACGAAGATTCTGCAACGTTTTATACTGTTGCTATGGGTTGCTAAGGATGCGGATATCACTTAAACCATGTAACTCACATGTTGTTTAATCATATCTTTAACATTTCTCAACAGAAAAACACAAATGTGTCCTTGATAACTCAAAAATACTTAATGTTAAGGCCATCATTTCTCCTTCGATTCTGAGAAATAAAGTGTATTTTTGTCAGTTTTTGATAGTGGAAGGCAACGGAAGCCCATTGTGTTGCGGGCAGTTTTTGGTTTTAGAGGGGAACACAGATTATATTTAAGTTCGAGGACCTTAAATTGACCGCTGCCGCCACTTTTACTTTGAAGGCGAGCTGAATGTTTCCCGCTCTTGACTTATGTTTCAAATTTTCATATGTACATCCATGGTACAAGTTAAATAATTAGTGTGCTGAATTGCATTGCACGTCTTCAGTCAACGCGACAATAACACCAGCATCGGCTATCAAACAACTAGCTCACATACGTTTATATTATTACAAGTAGGACAATGAAATTAGGCAATATCCCCTAAACGGGAACAACTGAGGATGAATTATACTTCATGCACGGACCAGATATACAGATAATTATTAGATCAAATATAAAATAAAATAAATATAATATACACTTATTTAAAACACACCAAGCAAATAATTCTGTACATGTGCAGTTTGTGTCTGTGCATTTTTTTAAATTGCATCTTGCCCAAATGTAAATCGAGCAACAAGACAGTGTAGATAACATTTTCACATTAAAAGTTTGACATCTGGGAAACATTGTCCATCAACTTTGATTGCGTTTGAGCACCAAGTATCATTGATGTAAGTGATGATGATGAGTCTCTCCTCACTACAGTCTGCCGGTCCAGTGTGATAGTTTGATCCGGGGCGTTGAGATGGAGGCAGGTCTTCTCTTGAATTGGAGAGGTAGGTATGTGATGGCTGTGTGATGGCTTCAGGTATTTAATAAATACAAAGGAAAGAAATAAAACACTTGTGGACCACCAACATCAGTGCCGATGTGTCCACGATTACATTCAATGACTACTGACCGATATTACTGGTAATACTTTCCAACATTAGACTCTGCCTTAATCACATTAATAGCCTGCTGGTATTTTGACATTCCGAAAGTTTATGTAATATATGTCAAAGTGTAGAGAACTGTACATAAATTGTAGTAGCATACTTGATGAGAAATTGTAGCCTCTGTTACACGGGTTATGTAATTATAGAAGCCCATTTGCACCACTCTGATGAAAAAAAAAAAAATCCTGTTAGTCATAGTATCTCATAATTATGACTTAGTATCTCAAATCTATGAGATAGCATCTCATAATTATGACATAGTGGGCCTGGTCTGTGCTCTGCTGCAGGGGGGAGATGTGTCGGAGGGCTTTGAGGTGACTTTAAACGGCACCACTGACAGTGTTTAGTTCTGCTTGTTCCTGTTCAGCAGTAGCGGCTGGAGCTCTGGGTCTCAAACACACCCGGGGACACAGAGACGGTCCTCCAGCCAGCCTGTGCTGTTTGTTTGGTGGACTATGGCAGTGTTGCCAACTTGGCAACTTTCTCGCTAAATCTGGCAACTTTCCAAATCCTCTTGGCAACTTTTTTTGTCAAAAGCGACTAGCGACAAATCTAGCAACTTTTTCTGGTGTTATTTGAGACTTTTCTGGTGTTTTGGAGACTGACGTGAAAGCACGTATCATTCTGCAGTTACTGTCCTATACGAGCAGCGGGTGCTGCCGTGAGCCCCTCCGCCATCCCGAAGCACTCACAGGCGGTCAGTCTGACAGTAGCCTGGCGCAGCATCCCAGCTGCAGTCAGAGCACAGAGGAGACCCACACTCCTCCGTGTCCACGCTGCAAATGAATCGCACTTGCACAAAGCCGCCGCTGAAGCCACCAGCTATTGTTGAATACTGTTCCATGCTGGCATGTGATCACAATGGTGAAGCATGTAAAGCTGCTTTCTCAGACTCCGCTGCTGCTACTCATTTCAAAATGCACAGGACAAAGTGCACAGAAATGATTAATGGTGTTCTAGCACCATACTTTCTGAAAAAGTTGTTCGCAGATGTGGGTGACCAGCGTTTCAGCCTCCTCCTTGATGAATCCACAGATGTAAGTGTTTCTAAGTACCTGGGGGTTGTGATAAGGTACTTCAGTGACACCAAACACACAGTTGTCTCAACATTTCTGGGGCTTGTTGAGTTGAAGGGAGGAGATGCCAGATCTAAAGAAGTATTGTCTTAAAAAAGAGAAACTCCTGGGGATAAGGACTGACAATGCCTCTGTTATGATGGGGATTAACAATGGGGTCCATAAAATGCTGAAGGAGGAGTATGGCCTCAAAGATCTGGTTCTTATTCGCTGTGTGTGTCGCTCTCTGCAGCTTGCTGTAAGTCATGCTCCCAATGACATAATGCACCATAGTGTGGAGTACTTGGTACGGGATACTTATAACTGGTTTTCAGTGTCTCCACAGTGCATGGAGGCCTACAAGGCCATATATGAGACATCAACTGTGGGGAGAAACACACTTACAAATCACCAAGGTGTGTGCCACACGTTGGCTCTCCATTGAACCAGCGGTTTCATGCATTTTGGAACAGTGGGAGGCGCTTAAACTGCATTTCGAAGTCACCAAGTCCAGTGGTTTATACTGGTTTTATACTCCATGTAAAATGATCTTCAAAACATTTTGTATCTGACTTTTTTGAAATCAGTGCTGGGTGAGGTACAGTTGGCCATCAAGGCTTTTGAGAGAGAGCAGGTAGATCCTCTTAAACCTCTTGACAGCTTCAGTAGCCTGATAAAGTCTGTGAGTAGCAGGGTGCTGAATCCACTGACAAATATTGATGTACTCAAAGAGCCAATTGATGGATGCATCAGTCCTAAATCCTACCTTGGTTACCTTTTTGAGTCAAAGGCAGCTGAGCTCCACCTTGCGCCTGAGGAATAGAACTATGTCTGAAAGTGGTGTATAGCCTTCACCATCTCCCTGACTAACGAGTCGAGGGTGAGACTGCCCGACAACATCGAAGCATTGCAGTAGACGTCAGTTTTCAATGTAGAGGAAACTCTAAAGCACAATAAGACCCTTGGAGAAATGGGAAAAATAGCCAAGCTCCTTGGCTACTCTCCTGTAGTGACAGACAAGATTGCTGAGCAATGGCATGCCATCCATCTTAGCAAGTGGAATGAAAAAAACACAGTGGGCTTCTGGAGTGAGATTTGGAAGTTCAGGGATGCGGCTGGTATAAACCCATTTCAGGAACTTGCCATGGCTGCTCTGTCTGTGCTGTCCTTGCCATACTCGTGCTTAAATTGAGAGATTATTCAGCCAGATGAGTGTGGTAAAAAGCAGACTTAGAAATCGGAGGTCCTTAACTCCCTCCTGTATGTTGATATGGTCTGAAGCTGTCTGGTGAGGCTTGCTATGAGCACGGTCAAAAATGTTTATGTTTTGGCCTTGTGTAGGCTCCCCAGTGGAGCATAAGGTTAAAAACCTAACCAAACTTGAGAACCTAACCCCCCCCAAAGAAAAAAAATGTAGTAACTCTGCCATAGTGTCTCTCTTGTGTGATAAAGGAGAAGGGTTGGACGTGGAGCTAACAAAACAGGAAAAACTCCCTTTTAACAGGTAGAAACCTCGAGCAGAACCAGGCTCTGGGTGGGCGGCCATCTGCATCGACTGAGTTGAAAGGGCTGATTAGTTTTTTACACGTTTTAACGATACTCAAACAGGCTCCAAAGGTGAATAGTTCAGTCAGACAACTCACGTTTGAACTGTTTATTACAACAGCAGACATAGTTAGAGTTTGGTGTCTAGGCTCCGACCTCATCACTCCCCGCAGACATGTTTACATGAAATATTGGGGAGTGATGATTACATTGAGCTCCTTGCTCTCTTCCTGTTTTCAGCATGTTCTGCAACATCAAGCAGCGTTGAAAAAGCAACTGAGTGGGAAACGCTAGTGCGCATGCTCTATGGGCCCAACAGAGCGGGAAAATCTGAAACTTTCGCATACTGAATACCCGGATGTTTGCTTCATTGCTTCATGAGCAACTTCCATAGAAATAAACGAGGCCCTGCCTCCAACGCTGTATCCAGTTCTCTTTACACATCCATGGCACAGACACACACACCACAACACTTTACGCTGATGTTGTTACTGTGTGTGGGGCCGACAATAAAGAGTGGTTGTGTGAACATTATCTATCTGGGACTGTGTTTGTGCGGAGGAGTAGCAAAGAGACAGCTAACGAAGTAATTTATCAAAACCGCTGTTCGACAAACAGAAACATGCAAACAGTTTGTTAGCTTAGTTGTTAGCCCAACTAGCACACTGTCACTGTGGTGTAAAACATTGCGAGAGAGACTGCGGTCAAAGCAGCTGAAAATATCGCGTTTCTACATGATTATGCTTGTTGAACAGCCGTTCTGATAAATTGCTCTACTCTTTTAATGAGCAAAGTAGTCATTAACTCAAACCTTATCTCTACTTCACCTGCTTCATTGTCTCTGCTGAGCCCCCACTCCAAGAATCTGGCTTCATAAATCTACAATATACAGGGTCGTTATTTTCTTCTTCACAGTGGTGCAAATGGGCTTCCATATGTAATAGCTGCAAACTGTAGAAGGTTTTGATTACCAAAAAATATTTGCCGCTAGGTTTAAAATATTATGTGGGTTGAAGCTCTAACAACAAGGTTAGGGAATGACCATGGACAGTTGATAATAACATGAAGTTAATCATGGGTCTGTGAATGAGATGCAGCTCCAATCTCCTGATTTAAATTATTATATATACAGTTATAAATATATATTGTCTCTGTAGTTGTATCTCCTGCAGCTATTAAAATTATACATAAAACTACCACTGCTAAAGTCACTCACAGTGATGTTGATATCACTTTTATTCTACAGAAGTACCTGCCAGGTTCAGTCCAATAAAGTCATAATGTTTTCATCATGGTGCGACTTGACATCATGTATTTGTAGCTTACACTCCGAATTGTGCGCTGTGCACTGATTATATGCAACTAGCTAACCTATACAAAGCGCTTTAGAAACTGAGGAAAAATACAGAAAAGGGTTTTATATATATATATATATATATATATATATATATATATATATATATATATATATATGTAGACAGTTCACTCACAAAATGTAGGTAACAAATTATCAAATTATTCTGCAAATATTACTTTTTATATAATTACTATCTCTCTCTCTCTCTCTCTCTCTCTCTGTCTCTCTCTCTCTCTCTCTCTCTCTCTCTCTCTCTCTCTCTGTCTCTTTGTGTCTCTCTCTCTCAACTGGTCAGATACCACATGGCCACCAGGGGATGCAAGATACTTCCACTTCATCAGTTGGAAACGGGTAAAAGAGCCCTCCCAGCACAGATGAGCGCCATTGTGCTTGTTAACGCAACCAGAAAAGACACGAGCTGAATTCTAGAGGGAGTATGAAACAGTGATTGTATAGACGGTGTTTCACAGCAGGATTATCATTTTCAACACATTCCTCAGCCACTCTGTAAGTAAATAATGAAACATTTTCTCTTTCTTGATAAATAGATAAATAAATGTATAATTGTGGGAGGATCTGAAGACTGCATGGTACACAAACCTGATTTGAGACTTGCTTAGGGATTACTGACAGATACAGTGACAGGTGTATGCTGTGTTGGAAGTTTTTAACATTTGGATAAACTCAAGCTATAATGTGTGACATTTTGTTCACCCATGAGCAGTCAGTAAGTAGTTTGGTTAAGGATGATCCATGCAGCATCGTCTGAAACAAGATATTTGACAAGTTTGAATTTAATATTAGGAATCCTAATGAACTGATTGACACATGTCATCAGTCAAGCAAACAACCTCACACTCACTGTAGATGAATGATGCCTGTCATTTTCATTTCTGTAGAACATTTGCGCATTCAAGAAAGGAGGCGTTAAAGAAGAAAGAGCACTTTGCCAAGTTGCAGAGCTTCCTCTCCGACAGTCATTGCAAGGAACTTGACCTGAGGGCCATTCCTATGGTGGCCAGCCAATGCCTGGCCATGGGCAATGGTTCGATAAAAGCCCCACGGGCTGAGGAGAACAGCTGCCTGGCCTCCATCCACACGGACCCTCCTGGCCTGGACACAGACGTCCTCAGGTTAGAATCAGACCTCATGTTCTCTCTTAATGTGCACTTCATACTAGATTTTTTTTTAGCATTTTAACTATTTTATCTTGTATTATACTGAGTTATTTCGTTATGTGTGTGTGTTCTGCTGACATCACTCAGACACCATCACACTCTAAGAAATTAAATGTTGCATTTGCAAATGTTTGCAGACAAGGCAAATCTCACCAAACTGTCTTGATTAATGTGTAATGTGTTATGTGTAATTTACCTAATGTTCTTGTGTTGAATTTACTTTACACAAATATGTTCAATTTACAACACAAACAAGTTGTTTTTATGTTGTGCAATTTAGCTGATTGTACATGGCTGGATCCAGGGTGCTCTATCAATGTGAGTGAGACAAATACATACAACTGAGGTCGTTTAACTTCACTTGACTTTAATAAAACATTTCAGGTCAGAAACAGTGAGGGATGTGCTGATCACACAACCATGACATCAAGTGATATATCTGTCAAAAGCCCTTAAAGGTATGAAAAGGTAAAGCATCTATATTAACAAATGCTCACAACTGAGAAACTGGATGATTATTGACAACAATTTTGTAATTATGAAACCTCATACACTTATGTTAATACAAGTAATCTCTCTCGCTCTGGTTGTCAAAAAGGCAGTTATTCATTGGTTTCACAATAAAACCATTATGCAAAGCAAACAACATCCAGGTTTCTTTTCTTAGAGTGCACAAATCCTTTCTACATCTGATTGTATCAATGCACGCCTTGATGGGCTGTCATTGATCTTTGCTTTTCTGTTGTAAACTGGAACAATACGGAGGCTGTTCAGTCTCTAATTACATTTCAGGCAAAATAGAGCATACATGCAGTTGCAAACACATATATCTATAACGAAGATATACTCTGAAACTTAATGACAAGATATGTTGTTTACCAGTGCTTTCCCAAACTGTTTCCATCATTAAATCACTGTTACAAAAAAACTCATATTAGCATTTTCTGACCTGCCACTGCAGTGGTTCAGGTTCGGTTAGGTTTAGGCTCTGAAAGTACTTGGTTTGGGTTAGGAAAAGATAAAAGTTTGGGTTTTAAAAAAAATATAGTATTGTATAGTATAGTATCGTAAATGTAGATATGCAAACACTTTGGAATCTGTTTGCACTTCGCTAACTTATTATCTGTAAAATACTTATTTATTCTGTAAAATACTTATTTATTATCTGTATATTGGTACTTACTATTTGCACTTCTGGTTAGATGCTAAACTGCATTTCGTTACTCTGTACGTGTACATGGGTAATGACAATAAAGTTGAATCTGATCTGATCTGAATCTGATATGCAGCTGGTCAGCAAGTGTCTGCGCTTTTCTTGGGTGAGGATAGGATTCAAGGGCAGTTGAATGATATGTTAGGTCAGGGTTAGAGAATGGTGTTGCTTGAGGAGTCAGTAGTTTTATGATTGCACAGCTGGATATCCAATGATAGGCCAAACATTATTTAAAATTAGCTTGGGCTTCAATGGCTTCAACTTTTGGCACATTTCACCCTGTGTATTATATATGAATAACACCAAGTTTAAATTGTTGTTTACAAGGTTAAAGAGTTTTAAAAGTCATGTTTTCATCATCAGCTTTCCCTATAATTTATTGGTTGGTCTGACATGGATATGGTCGAGCTCAACATTTCTTGCTAGATGTTTTCCACACTCGTGTCTTGTATTAAATACATAATTTGTGTACAGTATTGTGGCTTTGTGAGACTAGCTTTATGTGTATTCAGTGATTAAACCAATTCTGATATTCAGGTTCCGGATTACCCACCTAGAGGCGGAGCTGGTGCGTCGGGACCAGGAGTTTCGAGCCCAGGAGCTTCAGTTACAGCATCTCCAGAGGGAACTTGAGGTCAAGATCTCCCAGATTGACAAGCTCCAGGATGCTATTGGTTATAACAACAGCCTCGGCCACTCTCCGCGGGCCCTGTGCCACCACAGCCACCACCGCTTTAGTGTCATCAACCAGGGTCCCAGCCGCTTCCACAGGGTGGCTGTGGAGGTCCACCGCAGGCTCAAAGCAAAAGAGGGCGTCTCTGCTGAACCCACCTCAGAGAACTTTTGTGGAGGATTCAGAGCAGCGCACATCTCCGTTGCAAAGGCCATCCGCAAAGACTCACAGTAAGTTACAGGGACACTCAACACAAAATCAGTGTTATCAGTGTGAAACACACCCTCTGTAGACCTGAAAGCTGTAAAAGCTTCAATTCATGCCAGTTGCAATGGGTTTTATTAGTGTGTGCTGGTTTGTACACATTATGTATGAATCAGACTTATTACAGGATTATGAGATCTTAAGTCATAAATCATAACTCATTTGTCAGAGGGTGACCTGGCACCCACGGGTATGATTAATTAGGAATAATTAATTAATTGATTCATATGAAAATGTTGGTTCCTGACACCCCACGCCTTTGGGTCAGGCCATTACCAGGCTGATATTGTGTAGTGTGATGCTGAATTTTTTCAACTAAAAATAGGAGTAAATGGTTGCCTGCAATGTAGTAAAATGCATAATGCAAGTCTAAAATATGTGCATTTTAGACCAAATAGGGCGAAAAGATCCCAGCAGTATGGCCCAATCCTACCAGTATGGCCCAGTATGGATTATGAATAAATGAAATTATTGTAATTACAACAATTGAAGAAATATGTTGAGTTATTAACTTAAAGGTTAACTGATCCTTGCAGTTGCTACGATGTTGACTGAAAATGATGCTGGCAGGATGGATGCTACTGATTGCTACTTTTGATTGCTACTGGTTAGAGTAAAACAAGATAAAATAACTGCCCTCTGAAACAGATACTGGCTGAAACATAAACGCAATGTCAGGCTGAATGAATGAAATAAAAATAAATGACAAGTAAGGCTAGGTGTCAGTTGAACCTTACTGGAGGAAAGCAGTTGCTTGTTAAAGTGCATTTGTGTTTACATGGAGTGGTGGATATCCTTACCTCGCATTCAGTCAGAACAAAAAAGATAAACAGTAATCAATGAATTTAAGCACAAAGCGCTGTAAACTGAGACTAAGAGATATTTACAATATATATAAGTACAACAATAGCCAATCAGCATCAGCAACAATAGCCAATGAAGCAGGACTCTACCCAAGCACCTGGACATTTCTTTTCAGAATCACTTATTATAATTGCTGGGGTGGGGGAGAACTACTACTGAGAATATAAAAAAATGTCAACCAAACCATCACTCATGATAGAACTAGAAAAAAAAATAAATCAATGGAAATCAACAAGTTCTTCAATTACTCAAAAACAGTTGCGTTGTCATTTAAATAGTATGATCAACTGTGATCGACCCAAATAGAATATCATTGGCAGGACAACAAGAACGAGAGAGCTCTGGCAAGCTTTTGTAATATCCCCCACATCTGAAAGGCTATATTAGCATGGTAGGATAATAGAACGACATGGAGGGGAAACAAAAGGCCACAGGATCTAAATGCAGGGTCCAGGTCATTATGGGCTTCAATTACACAGTGTATGCTGCCTCCCTTGCCCACTTCTCTCAAACCCATTCAGCACTCTCCTTTTCACTGAATGCACTAGCACATCATCTGTGTGATGTGATAATCAGGGGCGCACACAAACACACGCTCAGGGAAATCTGCTGAATAAATTCAAACTGCAGACATTAATGTAGTGGTTTGAACCCACAACCCAAATTTACAAGAGTCTATTGGTCTATCAAACACGTCTGATAAAAAACATAAAAGTATTTATACAGTACTGATATTATCACATTTCTTATTGAAACCAATACATATTCTACCACCCAATTCAAGGTACCATGAGGTTGAACATGCAATCCTGGACAAACATGAGGACATTTCTTTAGCGTGTAGTTTTACACCAAACCAGCTGTTGCTTTGGACAATGACATTATCAAATTCTTCTTCCTCACTGTCAAGATGCTGTTTAATAAAAAGTAGGAATTGATAGGCTTGCTCTTCCATCTTGCCCTATTTGGTGCAACCCAATGTTTGCATGCAAGGGTATTGTGATAATTGGACAAATATATACGGATAACATGCTAACCTCAAAAGGCTCTATAAATTTGATGGTTACTTGCATCATGCAACCTTAATGCTATGTAAAGATACAAAAAAGACAGCATCCTGTTGATGAACCGTGCAGAAGATATATTAGTCAGATATTTATTATATAAATACATGACAAGTTCTCTGGACAAACCAGGGTACAATTGTGCTTTATTGTTCATATTTTCCCAGGTAAACTTAAAACAAATCTGAATGTGAATATAAATATATGTTTTCAAATCCAAGTGTAGAGCAGCACAGAGCAGTTTACTTGAGCCCCATACACACCACTTCAGCATGTTGAGAAGTCCAAAGCTTTACAGACCTTCTGTACAGTTTACAGTTTCAAAGCTGTGAAATTCTGTTTGGGTTTAGCAAATGGTTAATTATCCCAGCCTATGCTGGCATGGTTGTGGGAGCAGATGTTCTTTATTGCATCTATTGCCAGGAGGTGGGATTTTCCATGTTCATTTTCCTGTTTCACCTGCTGTGTGCTTGCTAGTTCAGAACTTGAAGCAATCTGTTCATTATCTGTTATACCTGTCATACTATTAGACTGGACTGTCTTAAGTCAAAAGAATAAGACTGATGAATTGAAAGGAACACAATCTATCTTGTTTTGCTTGTTGCTGCTTCCAATGCAAATAACAGCAATACTGACTTAAGCTTGTACTTACTGTGGCATTACTCTACGGTCTTAATGTACGGAAAACACCACAGGAGATTGCTGGCTTGTGAGCTAATCACAAGCCTTTATTTGTGAGCAGCACAGAATCACAATAACTGAAGTACAGCTAAACAGAACATCCTTGTGCAGTGAAGGTATTTCATTAACATTACATAAAGCTGAAATCAGGATGACTATCGTCAAAGCTGTTTATCTCACTTGCTTTCAACACCGCTCTTCCCTCTGGGGAACCATTCATTTCTTGGTACAACAGAACTTCAGAAACCTCAGAAAGTGACTTTTTGGGTCCTTGAGGCAAATTTGTGATTTGTGATTTTGGGCTATGTAAATAAAATTGACTTGACTTTGGAACTGTTTGTTTCTGCTTCTTCTTTCCACCCTAGCACCAAGAAGCTCATCAATGATGCCATCATGAACAATGACTTTCTGAAGAAGCTGGAGCCACAGCACATGAGGGAGATGGTGGACTGTATGTATGAGAAGGTTTACACCGAGGGACAGCTGGTCATCCAGGAGGGGGAACCTGGAAACTACCTCTATGTACTAGCAGGTCAGTTCAGCAGAATATGAATAACTCTAGCGGGACTTCCTCTGTCCCATTTAAAATGAGAAAAGCTAAGTGCTCTTGGGGATATTTTGTGATTTCGTACATTTTACATCACCAGTAGGTATAGAAACTAAGTTTAGGAAAAGCCATTGAGGGATACTGAAATTCTAAAATTCAACACAATCTGTGATTTACAGAAGTCTTAATTTTATTATTTACATGTTACATTTTTCCATTATGATTATGAGTATTCTTTCAGGAGGCTAAAATATTTTTAGCTGTATGCTAGAGTAGTTGTAAAGTACAGTTTCAGTGTCAACTAGATTAACTCCATCCCTAAGTCCATGATGGATCTCTTGCAATTGTGCATACATGCGTATGTTGACAAATGAGGAACAGTTTTAAATAAAAACTACAAATGTATTTTTTCTTAATCATATAAATTCTAATTTTACTTACACACAATGTAAGGTAGTGTATTTGTTAATTGAATGAGTGGAAGAGTGATACGGTAGGCTACAGAATAAACAAAAGCCACACACAGAGAGGGCCACACATTTTTTTAACAGAAAAATTGAGAAACAATGTCAGTTGTCAGAAAATGATGACTAGTTTTCCTGTGGACATCTCCCTTCTTGTTGTTACTCACGGTTTTGTTCATTAATGAGGGTAAGATGGACCAGGAGATTGAGATGGATTGGTGCAGTAGATCTCAATTTACAAGATCTACATTCAATTCTCACCTATAGTCATGAGTTTTTGGTAGTGACTGAAAGAAATAGGTCACGGATATGAGTGCACGAAATAAGTGTTCCTTCACAGGATGGGTGGGCTCACCCTTAGAGATTAGAGAGTAGAATCACTGCAATTCTGCACTGAAAAATACCAGTTGAGGTAGTTATTATATACAGTATCCATTCAGGCCTGGTAGCACCTTGTGATCCCCTAGGAAGAGCTGGAGGACATGGCTGGAAAAAGGGACGTGTGGCCTTCCTTACATAACCAGCTGCCTCAGTGATGCATAAGTGTCCTAAAAATGGATGGAACAGGAGAAGGCTTTCCAAGGCTCCTCTTTATATTTTAAATAATTCAGTCATTCACTTAAGATTTAGTTAATTTTGCCTATTTTTCCTCGCATTTCCTATGTCTTAAAGCCTCAGGATGACAAACGGAGGAGCGGAAGGAAGCAGGATAAAGCCCCAAATGAGTCTGATGATCAACCGCCTCCTGAGCTAGTTGCTCCTACTAGAACACATTGTTGAGCAGATGTGCAAAAAAATTTAGTCGAAGCACTTTGCCTGAAAGTGATCGAACTCAAAGAGCGCTCCATGGGAGCAGGATATTCAAATTGTCGGCCTACCTAAAGATTATAATGGACATCTGACAGAGTTCTTGATGAAATTTCTCCAAGCTGGAAGTTGTCTCACAGTCAAATCATCTCAGTGATGTGAAAATGTGGTTATGAAACAAAGGATCATTCCATTCAGGCTATATGGAGATGTTGAATGTCTGATTTTACATATAATTGCTTGGTTTCTCCCAATATTTTATGTTGTACAGCCTATTGTGGTATAAATGATACCCTATTAATAATAGTGTTAATACAAATTTTAAAATAACTTTTGCTTAAAATCAATCTATTTGGTGTACGTGAACAAATCACCATGGCAGACTAAGTGGTTATGTGCTTGAAAGATGATGTTTATGTTTATGTTGTTTATCATCTGATAGAGAGTGACGTGTTTATCAGAGACATATTTATACGGGGCTACATTTCATCCTATGCATGTGGAGTCTTTTTTTGTTAGAATCCATTCACACAGTGGCAATACAAAGTGATTAATACATGTAAAAAGTTACATAACAAACCTTTAAATATGCCTTTTTAATATGTTTTCTGTTTTCTCACGTGTTTGTGTTATGCTATGAAAATCCCAATAAACAACACACATTTTTTTTTAACATGTCAAATTACCACTACTTTGACCAGAATTTTACCTACCTTGTGATGACAAAGATCTTTCAAAACATACATGTATCCAACAAAAATGTAGATGATAAAATGAGTTTGAACTTTATGTTGTGTTTTCCTCACTGCAGAGGGCTTGCTGGAGGTCATCCAGAATGGAAAGCTGCTGGGGGAGATGCATCCTGGCACAGCGTTTGGAGAACTGGCCATACTGTACAACTGTAAGAGAACAGCCACTGTTAAAGGTGAGCGACAGCAGCATTTCCCCTTAAAGAAGACCAAATTAGTCATGGCTCCTAATGTGTCTCATCTCTGGGTTTACATTCAGAAACTCCCTGGAGCTAAGTGTGCAACATGTGTGTTTGACAACCATATCTATATTATATGTAAGACACATGGCTGACTGTATGGTGCATGAGCAGATGAGTATTCACAGAGGGAATAATTAAATATATTTTAAAACCATTCATCCATTACTATGTGGGTGTGCTGATGTTTTCATGTTTACACTCTGCTTTTGTATAACTGTAACACTCAATATGGTTGAATATGGTTCAACAATTCAAAATTTTGTAAAGCCTGGATTGTATTGTGTGATTTAATTGTAATAAATTAGATAAATATATCAGTTTTAAATAGCTATTTTAAATTGAATTCTTGGATTAAAAATGATTTTGGGAGCCTATTAGAATCGCATGGAGAAATGTAAATAAATGAATAACATCTGGCATGATGGTTGTGATCTGGAGCACAATCAAATGTAGTCCGTGAAATATCTGAAGGTTAGTTGCTCTTTCATCTTAATTTTAATAATTATTCCTTACTTTGTTTTTGTCTAAGTAGTGGGGGAACTATGTGTAGCTCTGTACCTTAAAATAACCCATTTTATTTAGATGGACCCTTAACTATCCTCCACAGTGATGATAAAGCAATGGGTTTAATGAGATGTTAATGGTTCCACTCTCATCCAGCTGTGTCCAAGTCTCACATCTGGGTACTGGACCGCCAGACTTTCCAGACCATCATGATGCGGACCACACAGGCCAGACATGAGGAGTACTTCAGCTTTCTGCGCAGGTACAAAAACAAATGACAGGGTCTGTGTGTCTCCTCTCAACTACACTTTCCAAACTAATTACTGCATTTAGTCACTGCATGTCCGTCTGTTTAACTGCATCCACAGGGATTAGTGATCGGCTGGTATTTTGGGCCAATGTGGGGTATAAAATTTACGTAATAGTTTCTTATTATTGTTATTCATTATTATTTCCTCTTTTTAATTATCCTCCATAAATAAAGATTTAAGTTTTATTTAAGGATTTTAATTGAATTCTTGGACATTGATTCATTTTGAACAACTGCAGGACCGTGCTGTGAATACAATATTTCCCCCAATCATACAGAGCTAGTACGTGCAAAAAAATTGAAAATGAGACAATCAAATGGATGAATTTGCCAGACTAATTAATAAGAAGAATTGTAAATAAAATAAATAGACCCTTGTTCAATGATTCCAGTACACCCATCCCCACATGGTTCAGCCCTCTAGATTCAACAATAACAACATTTGACTGGAAAAACAAGAAACCTTGTTAAACTGACCACAGTAATATCTCTTAGATTCAAGTCACTGCTCACTCTGCTCCCCTAACACCTTGGATGATTACATTCAAGCAATCTGGCATGTCCACTCATACTTGTGGAAGAAAATCACTGATAAACAGTCCTTCATATTGGACTACAGGATTCCAGTGTCCATATCACTCTACTTATTGGGTGGTCACCACACTATAAAAGTAGTACTCATAGCTCTAACTGTTGCCAAAAAGACCATCCTCCTAAACTGGAAAAGCAGGAAAACACGAAACATCTTACTATGGATAGACCTCTTTGCAGAACACATAACAATGGAAAACTGACTGCATCCATCAACCATAAAATACATCAGTTCCGGAAAGTATGGGATCAACTACACCCCTGGTATGCAATTGCATGCTCTCTGACAGTACATACCTATGTTTGTCCTTTGTATATCTGTAGAACTGTTCATCCAATCTATTTCACAGTTGGCAGGTTAAACTTTGGGTAAACAAGGTGGGAATCTCAGACAAAGATTCCTTTCTTTATTGTCTGTCAGTCAATCTGTCAAATTACTACATTATTTTGCAGTTTCACTATTCAGTCCCAGCATCTGTAATGAATTTGTGTTTTTGTTTCTCTATAAGTGTGTCTCTCCTGCGAGGACTGCCTGAGGAGAAACTAGCCAAGATTGTTGATTGTCTTGAAGTGGTGAGTTTTTCCTTCTTCACCACGTTTTGTCTACCAGTTTTCGACCAAACAGATTTTATCTAAGTAGACAAGAGAATGACTGACCTTCTGTCTTTTCAGGACCATTTTGAAAAAGGGGAGTATATTATTCGAGAGGGTGAAGAAGGGAACACTTTCTTTATTATCGCAAAAGGAGAGGTGAGATATCTGCACAGTCTTGCTAAACATACCCTCATAAATTAATTTTTTTTTTCAATTGAAAGAAAATATTTGGTTGGAACCTGTACGAAGGGGGTTGTAGTCTGAAGGGGAAAATATAAGCCCCTAGGCCTTCTCAATCTGCGTTCTTGTCCATCATGTGGAATAGGACAGGGGGCAGCTGGGCCTGTAGATAGAGGGCTACAGAGTTACAGGGAGACTTAAGCGACTCAGCTACTCCCTCTCAGCTGCCAAACCAGGAGACGGTGTTCCAGGATGGTGTGATATGATAGAGGAATCCCTGCTTGAAACAGTACCAGGAGCATGGATCGGCTTTGGCATCAGCCATGTTGCTACCATCTGAGTCAGGTCCTTGGTACCAACTGGCACCCAGGCTTCATCAACTTGGACAGCATATTCCTATTGTGGTCCAAACATGATACAATTCGAGACAAGTGGATCCCCTCTTCTGCATGGCCCATGACATTGTCTAGTTCCTCCAGGAAATGTCAGAGGGGGGCAAGTCTCCCTCAACTTTTAGGGGAATGGTAGCCTAGTTCCACAGCAGCCAATCTATCAAGCTGCCCCCTTTCCATTCTCCTCGTGGCGTCCTGCACCTAGACCGTGGATGTACAGACAGTGCATATTTGTAAATTGTTCCTTTATCTGAGCCAGGTGCTAGAGAGACCATCTCTCCAGCTCCAGGTTGATCCAAAGCATGTTCCAATCAAAGTTAACAGGAGAGGCCATTCACATGTGGTGCTTATATAACCATGTGTTGTCAATCAGTACATGCCCACCACAGGTGATATGTCTTGAGGAGTATCTACATCAGCTGCAGTCCCCGTACATATGGTATGTGTAGGGTGGAGAGATGGGGTATGCATGTAACCTTCCATTATACTTGCCAAGTTTGAACTCCTAAGAACCGGAGTTTAAACTTGACATACACTGTATTGGCACAGGCCTACCGTGTGTGTGTATGTGTTACCGTCCTGATCCCCGTTCTTTGTACATGGATAACCGTGTTATCCCAATTAGGATATTAACAGTCAGAGTCTGGATTTTTGGTTCTTCAGAGCTGGCCTAATCTGGAACTGTTGGCAGAGCATAAGTACTTCATGACCAAGATGTTTTTAGGGTGAACCTCCAATTTGTCGATACAAATGGCTTGCTTTCTTGGATTTCTAGACGAGAACATGCAGCTTATTGTGAAATGAAGACTTGCGTATAGGCTACATGATAAAATATACAAATAATTAAAGTTAAAAAAGAACCAATCCAAAGTTAGTTTGAGCTACTGTGTACAAAAAGACATACATTCAACTAAAAGAGCCGACTGTGAAAAGATAAATTTGTCATTTGAACTCTAAAACTTTCCAAATGATTAACTGCAGAGCAAATTTTTCTGAAAAAAAATCAATGCTACAGTCTGACCGCATTTAAAATGTACATACTGTAGGTCAAAATGACATCCAAATACAGGAACACACATAAAACAAGACTTATTTCAGTTAATCTATTGCCCCATGCATGCTGATAAGGTTCCCAATACACCTACCTCAAGTGCACTGCAATAATGCACCCCCAATAATATGAAAACTGATAATGGTCAGTCAGTATTAATCAATCACTTTCAATTCTCTACTCATTTAGCCTTTATTTCAAAATAAGAACACACTGTTATTCAAGATAACTGTATCCATGATTAACAAATCAATCATCGAACTGTTTTCAAAGAACTACTACAAAGAGAGAGAATCGGAGGTGAAAAACAAACAGGCCACTTCAAAAAAGATATAGAACAAAAAGTTAATGAACAGAAAAAAGACATAAAACACAAATAAAAAAAGAAAAACAAAATCCAAGTCCCTTCAATAGAAACAGATTTTATTCAAAAGCATGTCGGCGTGGTGGTTGCCACTGGGTCAAAACCAAATACTTGCCAGACATACATTTAAGGAAATGATCCAAAGTTTGTATACTGACTGACTTATAGTAAGTCCAACAGTGAAATAACGATTGTCCCAATTTCATGATTAAAATGATAAAACAACAATAAACAGCAATATAACACTGATAATTAAAACTTATAAGTAGTTGTTGCTGTGCCTCATTCCAATGTTTTCTATGTGTAGGTCATAGTCACTCAGAGCACAGAGGGGTTTGCTGAAGCACAGGAAATCAAGACATTGGGAGTTGGAGACTACTTTGGAGAGAAAGCCCTGATCAGGTACAAACAACAGCTTCACAAAAGGACACACACTGAGGACACAGTAGAAGACTTCAAAATCCAACAGATTTTGTAGACACCCAGCAGCACATATTGGAATTCACAGATTTTTCGTTTTTCTGTGTTAAACCTGTTCACATTAGATGACAGAACTTTAACAAATGCTTACTTTACCAGCTTTTTACTTTCAGGTGGTCACTAGTATGTACATCATATTATGTGGACTAGTTAAAATGCTATTACATGATGTAAATAATGGAAGTGAGGTATTAACTCCACTGTTTGTTCAGGATTATGTTGTTAACCACTACATTTACAGACAGAATGAGATGTTAACCGGGTGCTCTGTTTGGTTTTGTCCAGTGTGTCTTAGATTGAATTGTCACAGCCTGTAAACTGTAAGCTCAATTTTTGGCTGGGATTTGTCACTTTGTCAGCCACATGAGGGGAAAATTCCTGATTTTAGTCTTTATGGCTCGTTCCTGTCATATGGAAGTTACATTAATTGTTAGTTTATTACTTATAGAGTTCACATCAGAATCCAAGTCATAACTATGATCTCTGGTGTGTCCAACTTCTTGCTTAATACAGTAGTTGCCTAAAAAAACCTGTAGACCAAAGTCTGTCAGGCAAGGTTATTAAACCCAGGTTGTCAGTGCAATATGTCTAATCTTCACACAACCTGCAATTGTGCAATTATAGTAGTTTTAAGTGAGGGTTTAATTTTCGGGTTACAACAGAAAGACATGCTTCATCCCACTGCAGACATTGTGTATATTTGACTGAACTTGAACTTGTTTACAGTGAGGATGTTCGCTCAGCCAACATCATCTGCAATGAGAACGACACACACTGCCTGGTGGTGGATAGAGAGTGAGTAGCTGGATGTTGTCTACATGGCATGTTACTATCAACATACCTGTATACCAGACCATTTAGTTAAATGTAATTTGGATAAATGACAATGTAGAGAATGGTAATAAATCCTCAAAAGTAAATAAGTACATTTGCAATATCATCAACGGTTTGTTGTTATTGCAGTTCACTCTTTTATAACTGCTACATATTGTCCCTAGGACAATAGTGTGGAGGCCCCTAATCACAGCATTTATATAGGAGCTGACTGATCAAAGAATAAGTACACAAGATTATAAATCTGACCAGAAATTTGATATTATTTGTTTCTTGCCTCTCTGATCATCTGACTGCTGTCCAAGGTTTATTTAAACCAAAACTCTAATATATCAGCAATTAAATGTTGTTTGTCAAACCCTAGCCTGACATGGCTCAAGTTTCAGAATATAATCACAAAGATACACAAAAGGAATGAAATATATAAATATAATATAATATATATATATTATAAATATAATAATATAATATAAAACAAATTATGCAGCTCAAATATGTTTCAAAAAAAGAGAAGACAGTTTAAACAATGATGAAATATTCAAATCCATTTCAAAAGGAGGGAAATAAACAGTCTTAAAATTATATAAAATTGAGTTGTGAAGTTTTCAGAGCAGATTCCCCTCACTGCACATCACTGTAGTAATCTTGGTTTGAATAAAAAAAAAATCAGCATGAAGCTTTAGACACATAAGACACTAATCAATTAATAATCAGCTCATATGTTATTGATTGTGAAGGAGCAAGGTACAATTATCATTTGTCATTCTACAACACAGTATTGCACAAAAAATGCAAGTTGTCATAATTGCTACAGTTTTTTACTGTGGAATATGGAGGATGAGTTAATGAATCTTACAGCTGAATCTACAGTCTGGTGGTGCGACAGCAGATGTCTCTTACCAGATAGTAGCAGTGTGAACAGGCTGGGTGGGTTTGGTCTTTGAATATCTTTTGGGCTCTACGGAGGCACCTCACCTCGATGATAGTTTTAACCTAGATGCATTTTCAACAGCAAATCTATTGCCATCATGAATCATGGTATTGGAACTGCACTGATTTTGTCTTTTTCCATTCACCACGCACATGCTTAACTCAGATTGAACATACTCAAAATTCATTGAACTACCTCTGATCAACTGTTCTGGAATTGTTATTAATGGTTCAAAGAGTCAGGGGAAACTCGGGAGGCTCAGCAGCTGGGGCCGCAAGGGACAGAGTCAGGGAAAACTCGGGAGACTTTGGGAACACGGACGCTGGAACAGGTGAAGCAGCAGCTGGGACCCCCAACGCTGGAACAAACGAATGGCCACTTTGTTTCCTTCCCCGAAGCCTGGTGGCTTCGAGGACCTCCCTGGGCCAGGCGGGTCGCCAGTAAAGGGTCAGGGTCTGGAACTGGCTCAGGATAGATGGGCTGCAGACTCACAAAGTCTAACTGTTGGCATTGCAGGCTGGTTGTGAGCAGGTGGAGGAACAGGCTGAGGTGCAAGCAGAGAAACAGAGGGCTGATGATCTGGAGCCTCCACAAAGTTCAGGAGCCAGTCAGGCAGAGAACTCTTCAGCCATGGCTTCTTGGCTACCTCCCGGTTTGCCAACCTCTGAGCAGTATTCCTGTGCTCTTTTGTGGGAGCACGCTTCCACTCTCCATGAAAACAAACTAAAGTGTAAATTAGGTCACAGAGTTCGTCATCAAAAAGGTGTGCTGGGTCCATGACTGGTCTGGTCCTTCTGTCACGGTGGAGACACAGATACACAGGGAGCACAGGGAAAGGACCCAATCGCAGACACAAAACTAAAGTCCAAAAGGTGTTTTTGAATGCAAAAACTTACAAAAATCCAAAAAGAGCGAGTCAGGTTACAGGGAAACACTGACAAACAGGGAACCACACACACTGACGAGTAACACAACAAAGACCAGACAGAGAACAAAGGAAACCAAGGAACATATTTGCACATACAACTAATCAGAAACAAGACACTGCTGGGATGGGCAGGTAGGCAACAGGAAAGAGAGAAACACAAGGGCTGTGCAAATGAGATCTAGTCAGGAGAAACTGAGAAACACAAGGAAACACAGAGAATCACAAGAATCACAAGAATCACGGCTGGGCTGTGACACTGATGACTAATGCTCACCTGACATGCATTATCTATGACAAAAAACATTTTCTACTATTTTTTTCACAATAGAGGTGTTATTGAGGTATTAAGGCATCTCACACACATTAGCATGGAAATAACTAATCTGGCTGTATGGGTTTCCAGCACAACTTCAGCTACTTCCAAGGTGCATGGAGAAGGGAACCTTTCCCTTAAACTGCACCATGGGAGCAATTTGATCAAACTAAACAGCCAAAGAGAGTTAATTATTTAATCTAACACCAAATTATTTGTTTTTTGTGACCTGCTCAACAGATATCCAATTTATAGACAAATTGAGTGAGGAGCTTTAGCAAGAACATTCCTATTACCAAATACAATACATCTAATTTGTTGTCAGTACTAATTTGTTCATTGTCATCCATTTAGTAATGGTATGCAACTCAATTCTGCCAATGTTGGTGAAGCACAGACCAGGGCTGAGTCATCCACATGCATAATTACATTAGACTTTTTAACAATATATAGTTAAATGTAATTGTAATAACTTTATATTAATGATTATTAAAAATTTATTTTAAAATAAAAGTGGACTAAAGAAAATCCATGTGGAGCAGGATACATTTTGTGCTGTCAGAAAAACTGACATTGAAAAGCTGTGGTTTGCCACAGACATGGCTCTTCATCCAAGCAAGTGCTAAAAACCACAAAATTTAAGCTTGGCAATAAGAATATTATGGTCAATGACATTAAATGCTGCAGTAAAATCCAATAGCACAGCCGCAAATAGTTTGTCATCCATATGCGTTAACCATTGATCAGTCATGCATACTATCACAGTGCTAGTAGAGTGCCCTAGACTATAAGCATACTGTGCTTTTGTAAGTGGTCCATTTCTACTAAAACATATAATTAAAAAGTATGTTCTCAAGTATCGTACTCAGCACAGGTAGCATTCTAATAGGTCGACAATTGAGCCAATGAATGACACCTTTCCATCTAAGGTATGATTTTAGACACTTTCTAAATGTGACAGTGCATGCACTACGCTCACACACGCTAAAATTAAAGTAGTTCATGTTTTTGCCACCTCTTCTTCAGCAATTTCAACCAAATGGTCGGAACCTACGAGGAGCTTCAGGCTTACCTGAAGGAATATGTGGAAGAGCTTTCCAGGAGTGATGAGAGAAGAAATGCCCTGTAAGGATACAATGAAAGGATGACACAACAGTTGTACACGTTAATTAAGCCTCCATGTAAGATGATAAGGTGGTGACTTATTGCATGTCATATAGTCATTACTGCATTTCCAATATTAGTTGTGATAAGCTGATTTGAAGTTAAGTTTGTAAATTAGTCAGTCTAAGCCTAAAAGCATGAAGGGCCCAAATGTATGTCCTGTGTTATTCCTCTCTCAGGCCCCACTCACCTCAGATTGACTCTGCAGAGGCCCAGGAGCTGAGCAGGCTGAGGGAGAGGATTGCTCTCCTGCATCCACACCAGCCTCTCCAGGAACTCGAGGTCATAGCTACACTGGGTATGGGAGGATTCGGACGAGTGGAGCTGGTGAGCTGCAGCAACATTGCTGACATGTTTGTCATGCCAAACTCCTTAGGCAAAAACAATGATTAAATCAGCAGATGTCGAGATATCGTGACTGAAATCACTAATTCGCAAATGTGTATTAGTCCCTAGTGTATTAGAACCTCTCAGTTAATTTTTTCGATTTCCAAGGGGCGTTATCGACGGGCGGAGATAACCTGTTGGACGGTACATCCTGTCGGAAGTACGGCAAACACATACTTCTGATCAACATAAAGATTAAGCGCAGTTGTTTGTTCTTCTTTTAGGGGAAATTTACCAACCAGTCCGTTTAATACTGCCGCTGTAGCCAGCCGGGGAACATTTACAAAGATACCTGAACAGCACTCGTCTCTGTCAGTCATCGTATTAAACCCACTTCATACCAGATAAACGCTTGTAATTGGTTAGCCCAATAAAACGGCAGGGAAGTCAGTTTGAATGGGAAAGGGGCCAGACGTCATCTGCCAGAGCAAATGAAACATTTGTCTAGTTCCCAGTCTCCAACTCAGTAATTTACACTGATGACATTGTCAGGGTTGTTCATTCAGACTTTGGAAAGCTTTTCAGTGCCACAGAAAACATGTTACAACTGGTTTCACAGGCTAAGTAGTGCTCCTCTTGACAACTAACTGACCAAGGATAGGTACAATGGGTGGAGTATCTTTCTACTTCATGGAACCCAAGGAAAAACATTCAAATGACTTTTAAGCCATTGTAGTAAATCATGAGAGAGGCCTGAGATTTCCTCTCTTCACAACACAGTATCATTCTTCTAGTGGCCACTGGAAGGACTAAAGTTACTACATCAGCCTCAGTATTTAGCAGTGTTGGTTAATTTTAATATAAAGGTTTTACAAATTCAGTCAATGTTTAGTTGATGTTTTTATGTAATGTTTAGCTGTGGTATACATTTCTAGTGTCCCTCAGTGAGCTTTGCTCAGTGAGCTCCTCTCTACTGTTTCTCAGGTAAAGCTCAAGGACGAGGACACCACGTTTGCTCTGAAGTGCATTAAGAAGAAGCACATTGTGGACACCAGGCAGCAGGAGCACATCTACTCAGAGAAAAACATCCTTCAGCAAACAAACTCAGCGTTTATCATCAGGTGTGGGTCACACATTACACATTCGGGTATCTTTGTTTCAAGGTTCACGGTTTTATTTGTCATTCTAAAACACAGGGTCGCACAACTTTGAATGCTTTGTATCGCTTCTCTGTAAAAATTGACGAAAACTTGGCTTGGCATTTTGCTTTCTTAAGTTTCCTTTAGAAATACAGCCATTTCAAAGCTTTCTTAACCAGAGTGGAGATGTGAAATGACAATGACAGGTTCTCTGTGAAGTTGATTCCTAGGAGCTTAAATCTGTTCACCTGCTCCACCTCAGCTCAGTTTATGTAACAGGGCTGTGTATCTTCACTTCTTTCTAAAATCAATGATCAGCTCCTTGGTTTTGCTGACATTGAGCAGCAGGTTGTTCTGTGCATTAATCTGCTTTCCTCCCGATTATCACTGTTGTTTGTAATGTGGCCGATTAATTATTCAATAACAGAGTTTAGTACTTAAGCCAAGAGTGCTAAGCTCACCAATCCGTTTCATGGGGGATACTGTATTGAATGCTGAACTGAAATCAACAGCATCGTTGCGTGTTGTTATTTTCAAGCTGTGTGAGGGCTGAGTGGAGGGCAGTGGAGATGGCATCCTCTGTGGATCTGTTGGTTCTGAAAGCAAAAATGGTGAGGGTCCAGGCTGGTTGGGATGTTGTTCTTGATGTACTGGAGAACCAGTTTCTCAAAGTCAAGTCAATTTTATTTGTATAGGGCCAAATCATAACAAAAGTTATCTCAAGACATTTTTCACAAAGTGGGTCTAGACCGTACTCTTTAAAATACTATTTAGAAACCCAAAAATTCCTACCATGAGCAGCACTTGCTCTTTAGCCATGTTTAATACATGTTGAGCCATGTATTCCCAGAGCGCTCAGTAGTAATAACTTTATGAGCTTCTTTGATGATAAAATTCTAACTATTAGAGAAAAAATTCATCATCTTGTGCTCTCAGTCAGTTCAGATATATCTTCGAGTACAGGAACCTCCGAAGCAACTGTAGAACCAGATTTATATTTAGACTGTTTTTCTCCAATTGACCTTCACCAACTAACTTCAATGATTTCTTCGTCTAAACCAACAACCTGCCTCTTAGACCCCATCCCAACTAAGCTGCTTAAAGAAGTTTTACCCTTAGTTAGCACTTCTTTAGTAGACATGATCAATCTGTCTTTATTAACAGACTATGTACCTCAGTCCTTCAAAGTAGCTGTAATTAAACCTCTTCTTAAAAAGTCTTGATCCAGGCGTTTTAGCCAATTATAGACCTATATCTAACCTTCCCTTTCTCTCCAAAATCCTTGAGAAAGTGGTCGTTAATCAGTTATGTGACTTTCTACACAACAATAGTTTATTTGAGGATTTTCAGTCAGGATTTAGGGAGCATCATAGCACAGAGACAGCACCGGTAAAAGTGACAAATGACCTTTTGATTGCGTCAGACAAAGGATTTGTCTCTGTACTTGTTCTGTTAGATCTCAGTGCCGCTTTTGATACCATTGACCATTGTATCCTATTACAGAGACTGGAGCATTTGATTGGCGTAGGTACGGTGCTTGGACCACTTTTATTCACCTTATATATGCTTCCTTTAGGCAATATTATTAGGAAACACTCCATAAACTTTCACTGCTATGCAGATGATACTCAATTATACTTATCGATAAAGCCAGAAGCTTCAGGCATGTATTAAGGACATAAAAGACTGGATGACCTGCAATTTTCTGCTGTTAAACTCAGACAAAACTGAGTTTAACAGCAGTTCTGGGTCCTAAACACCTGCGAGACGCACTATCTATAGATATAGTTACTCTAGATGGCATTGCCCTGGCCTCTAGCACCGCTGTAAGGAGTCTAGGAGTAACTTTTGGTCATGTCTTTTACTACCCATATAAAACAGAGACTTTAAGGACTGCTTTCTTCCACTTACGTAACATTATAAAAATCAGGCATATCCTGTCTCAAAAACATGCAGAAAAACTAGTCCATGCATTTGTTACTTCTAGATTGGATTATTATTGTAAGCGCCAAATCATAACAAAAGTTATCGCAAGACGCTTTTCACATAGAGCAGGTCTAGACCATACTCTTTAAAATATTATTTACAGAGACCCAACAGTTCCCACCATGAGCAGCACTTGGCAACAGTGGCGAGGAAAAACTCCCTTTCAACAGGTAGAAACCCTTAGTTGGATAAAACCCCTGAGCGTAAGCTTTTAAGAAGAGGTTTAATTTTAGCTACTTTACATAGCCTGTTGATAAAGACAGATTGATCAGGTCTAGTAAAGAAATGCTAATGATAAAACTTTTTTAAGCAGCCTAGTTGGGATGAGGTCTAAGAGACAGGTTGTAGGTTAAGACGAACAAATCATTGAAGTTAGTTGGTGAAATTCAATTGGAGAAAACCTTCTAAATATATATCTGGTTCTACAGCTGTTTCTAATGTTCCTGTACTTGAAAATAGATCTGAATGGGTTGAGGGCACAAGATGATGAATTTTGTCTCTAATAGTTTAATGGTTTTCTAATAGTATTATCATTGAAGAAGCTCATGAAGTCATTACTACTGAGAGCTGTGGGAATACATGGCTCGGGTTGTGGAGTTATACTATGGAGCTAACATCTGTTGTTTTATTATCTTATTTTTCATAGGGGCAATAGAATCGGAGTCATTCGCAGCGAGCCTGCAGCACTATCAACCAGATGATCAATCAATCAAAGACATGGCATTGAATTAAATGCCGATGGAATCACTTCTTTAAAAAGTTATTAAATAATGGTCTGATAAGAGAGGATTTTGTGAAAAGACTATTAAATTTTCAATTTCGATTCCATATGACAGACAAAATTGAGGGTGTGGTTAAAACAGTGAGTGGGTTTGTTTACATTCTGACAGAAGCCAAATGAATCTAATAGTGAGATAAACACATGAATATTGAAATCACCTACAATAATGACTTTATCTGTTTTGAGGTCTAAACTTAAAAACTCAGAGAATTCCGATAAAAATTCAGAATACGGACCGGGAGCGCAGTACACTATGACAATTAGAATTGGCTGTAACGTTTTCCAGGTTGGGTGTGAAAGAACAAGGCTTTTGAATGAGTTAAAACTAAGTTTAGGGTTTAGGGTTGATTAATATGCGTGAGTCGAAGATGGCTGCAACTCTGCCTCTTCGGCCGGTGCCTCGTGGAATGTAATTAATTAATTGTTATAAGTTTTTATGACTAACTTTTCTTCTGTTTAAATTTGATTTAATTAATTGAAGTTGTCATGGGGGAGACAGTCTCTATAGGGTTTTGGGTGGGTCAAAGCACTTCAACAGAATGTGGTTGAGTGCCACAGGTTGTTTGAACTACAAGCCTGCAGACATTTTAGGTACAGGGAGGATGGTGGCTGTCTGAAGCAGGTGGGAACACTCTCCTGTGACAGTGATTTGTTAAAAACGTCAGTGATGACATCAACTAGCTGGTTGGCAAATATTCTTATTATACGGCTGGAGATGTTATCAGGACCAGCGGCTTTACTAATATTCACTCTCATCAGAGTTTTTCTTACATCTGCTGTGGATATTGACAATGGCCGGTCCTCTAGAGGCAGATCCAGCTGATTTGTCGCTGATGACCTCACACAGTTCCTATAGTGCATTTTTTGAATTTGCATCTGGAGAAAACACTGGTGAATTCTTTGGGCAGATAATATGGTCAGCATCTTAACGTTAAAAACTCCTGGGAAACATTGACTAGGTTTGATGACCAAGCTTCATTGGTCCACTTTCCCTCATCTTATGTCTTGCATTCTGTCGGCACGGAACATGGTCCGCCCATTAAGTGCAATAGCTTGATTTGCGTTGCTGAGTTAGCCTTAGTCTTACTTCATCCATTATATTCTCCTTCAATTGGACGTTAGCTAGGAGTAGATTGTATAATATAGTCTTAGGTCTAAGCTGGGTTAGCTTGAGTTAGTTGATGAATGTATTTCTGTCATAGGCAATACATTAGCCTGGGAACCAGACGAATCTGCGAGCTCTCCTTTGCTCTGGCAGATACGTCTGGCCCCTCTCCCATTCAAACTGACTTCCCTGCCCATTTCTCGGGATAACCAATCACAAGCATTCATCTAGTATGAGGCGGGTTTAATACGATGACTGATAGAGACAAGCGCCATTCAGGTATCTTTGTAAATATCCAAGATGGTGCTACTGTGTCTCCCGGGCCAGCTGCAGCATCAGTATTAAAGGGACTGGACGGAAAATTTTCTCTAAAAGAAGAACAAACAACTGCACTAAAACTTTATGTTGATATGAAATGTGTGTTTGCCGAACTTCCGACAGGACATACCATCCGACAGGATGGTATGTCCTGTCGGAAGTTGATTGATTGATTGTCTCCACCCGTCAATAATGCCCCTTGGAAATCAAAAATTAACTGAGAGGTTCTAGACTAATACACTTTTGTGAATTAGTCTGGTGATGCCAGGCTAGCAATACATGCTTCATTAATAAAGGAAATCTGCATGCGCCACAATCACAAACGTTTTACACTGTAAAACACAGCAATGTGTTATTTCTAAAGCAACCACATTATGATAAGATTATGTTGAAATATTTAGTTGATTTTCATAATCTGAGCAAGCGAAAGTATGTAGACTTTGAACAGAGTTAGCCAACAGATCAATCTCCCACCAACCTCTTGTATTCCTTAAGGAGAAGATAAAAAGAGGGCTGGTCAGTGTGTTGCTTTCTCAGTGGAGTTGCTAAGTAACGTGCTGAGAGAATGCTGCTGACCACTGCACTGAGATTTTATTTGGACTGTGGCTTTAAAGAACAAAAGCCTTGTGCAAGAAGTCTGTTCAAATAGAAAAGTTCAGCTGAAATCTAATGTTCACCCTCCCATCTATTTCACTAATACAACACTCTTCCTACTACTCAGTTTCTTCCTTATCATTTCAGAGGGTTTTTATGGGGTGTCAGTGTGAAATAAAATAAGAGAATGAACATATAAGTGTGCATGGGCTGTGAAGTTTAGAGTGAGATATTTTACAGTCTGCATTAATATTTATTTCTTTTGCTCTGAAGAGCTGCAGCATCAGCAATTGTATTATTATTGTAATACTATTGTATTACATTTGTATTGTATTACTTTTTGGTGATTATTGGTGGTTATTGGCCAATAAATGTATCATTGGCACATGAGTATTATATTTTCATTTCATTGCATTACCAGTACAAGACATAAATATCAATACAAGACATGAATGCAGTTTCTATTAGACTTATACTACCAATGTACAGTATATTACCTGGCACTATCTTTACTCATGTTTAGGGGTGCTAATGTTAGTTCAGTTTTTATTTATGTTTCATTATTGTCACTATGCTAATAGGCAAAGTGTTTTAATGCAACACAGTAGTTAACAAAGAGTCTTGGCTGTCTGCACATCTATTTCAGGTTATTCAGAACATTTCGGGATGATAAGTTTGTCTACATGCTGCTGGAGGTGTGTCTTGGTGGAGAGCTGTGGACTGTGCTGCGGGACATGTGAGTGTAGGTCCTTTTGCTACATTAATAACAACTGCAAATGGAAACATCCAGGAATTGATATTTAAAGAGTAACGTAAGAACAGGCTCTGGTTGAAAGTTTTCACTCTGTTGCATCGGTAACCACTGCCAACAGTGATGTTACAGTGTACTGACTCTCCCTAGAGTACACTTCTTCATGACTGCAGGTGAGGAGTTATAGTTCAGCAAAAAAAACATTTTTACCTGCTGTTAAATTGCTCTTTTAAGTTGAACTTAGCATTGCAATAGCTTTGGCAGCGTGAAAATGTAGCAGGGGCTAGATAAACAAATCTTATGTGTAGATCTAAGCAATCAGTCAACCCTAGGATCCTACCAAAACTTTAAATATGTCAGCAGGTGTAGAAGCATGATCATATGGTTGGTCTGCCAAAAACAAGTTGTACCTTTTTTTGATCAAGGTCTTTTGTATGAAAAAAAAAAAAAAAAAGAATATACACACACACACACATATATATATATAAAATTTCCTAAACGTATGCCATGCTGTTTAGGAAATTATTATGTATATGGAATGAAACTTGAATATATTGAATGAAACTTAAATATATGGAATAAAAGTTTGAATATATGGAATTAACCTTGAATATATTGAACAAAAGTTTGAATATACTGAATGAATAATGAGTAATAAGTAAGTAATAAGTAAAAGTTATTGTGTGACTTGGTGGTTTAAAGATTACTGTGTGACTTTGGTGTTTTAAAGATTATTGTGAGACGTTGGTACCAGTATTACTTTTGCCAGTACTTGCATTCGCCAGGGTGTTAATTATATCTTCATTAACTAAAATTGCTGATACTACATTTCGTGACTGCAGCAAAGTCCGGGTAGCGCCACCACCTTGATGACTTCATTAATTTCACTCAATATATTCACGGTTATAATAATTTCCTATACGGCATGCCATTATATATATATATATATATATATATATATATATATATATATATATATATATATATAAATAAATAAAAGAAACAGTTACAATATTAACAGTAAGTCAGAATCCTGTCCATCCCCCAAATATTCATCATCCCCCAGTTACTGTACGATTACAAAAATATATACCCATAAAGTCATTTTTACAAATATACATTCGCGTGGGTTATGTAATTACGTTGGTAGCTGCCATGCCTTTAGCAAAGGATATACAGTGGGTACGTAAAGTATTCAGACCCCTTTAAATTTTTCACTCTTTGTTTCATTGCAGCCATTTGCTAAAATCAAAAAAGTTCATTTTATTTCTCATTAATGTACACTCAGCACCCCATCTTGACAGAAAAAAAAAAAAAACAGAAATGTAGAAATTTTTGCAAATTTATTAAAAAAGAAAAACTGAAATATCACATGGTCATAAGTATTCAGACCCTTTGCTCAGTATTGAGTAGAAGCACCCTTTTGAGCTAGTACAGCCATGAGTCTTCTTGGGAATGATGCAACAAGTTTTTCACACCTGGATTTGGGGATCCTCTGCCATTCTTCCTTGCAGATCCTCTCCAGTTCCGTCAGGTTGGATGGTGAACGTTGGTGGACAGCCATTTTGAGGTCTCTCCAGAGATGCTCAATTGGGTTTAGGTCAGGGCTCTGGCTGGGCCAGTCAAGAATGGTCACAGAGTTGTTCTGAAGCCACTCCTTTGTTATTTTAGCTGTGTGCTTAGGGTCATTGTCTTGTTGGAAGGTGAACCTTCGGCCCCTTAGAATTAACGCCAAAAAGTTCAATCTTCATCTCATCAGACCAGAGAATCTTGGCTGGACTTCTTCCATTTAAGGATTATGGAGGCCACTGTGCTCTTAGGAACCTTGAGTGCTGCAGAAATTCTTTTGTAACCTTGGCCAGATCTGTGCCTTGCCACAATTCTGTCTCTGAGCTCTTTGGGCAGTTCCTTCGACCTCATGATTCTCATTTGCTCTGACATGCACTGTGAGCTGTAAGGTCTTATATAGACAGGTGTGTGCCTTTCCTAGTCAAGTCCAATCAGTTTAATTAAACACAGCTGGACTCCAATGAAGGAGTAGAACCATCTCAAGGAGGATCAGAAGAAATGTGAGTTAAATATGAGTGTCACAGCAAAGGGTCTGAATACTTATGACCATGTGATATTTCAGTTTTTCCTTTTTAATAAATTTGCAAAAATTTCTACATTTCTGTTTTTTTCTGTCAAGATGGGGTGCTGAGTGTACATTAATGAGAAATAAAATGAACATTTTTGATTTTAGCAAATGGCTGCAATGAAACAAAGAGTGAAAAATTTAAAGGGGTCGGAATACTTTCCGTACCCACTGTAAATGGTTGCCAAGTAGTATAGAATAACACATAACCTCTCACATAACACATAACAGTGAAAGTAATGAAGATGGGTTTACTGTTTCCCCACATATTCTAGAGAAGGTCTCAAAAATAAACAGAATCCAGAAGCCAGAATCTATATAGTTTTGGACATGACCAGAACATATGTAGCAATGTGGCAGGAGCCTGTTTACATCTATAACATGTAGGGTCCAAGTCTGCCTTAATTAGGTCAATTTATCTTTGGACCAATATAGGCGGTGTACAATCTTAAACTGTCAAGTCAAGTCAAGTTAATTTTATTTGTATAGCGCCAAATCATAACAAAAGTTATCTCAAGACGCTTTCACATAGAGTAGGTCTAGACCATACTCTTTAAAATATTATTTACAGAGACCCAACAGTTCCCACCATGAGCAGCACTTGGTGACAGTGGCGAGGAAAAACTCCCTTTTAACAGGTAGAAACCTCGAGCAGAACCAGGCTCTGGGTGGGCGGCCATCTGCATCGACC
Organism: Lateolabrax maculatus; assembly: GCA_031216445.1. Classification (NCBI taxonomy): domain Eukaryota; kingdom Metazoa; phylum Chordata; class Actinopteri; order Acropomatiformes; family Lateolabracidae; genus Lateolabrax; species Lateolabrax maculatus. The sequence goes on from CM062209.1 coordinate 27,567,282, forward strand.
CAGTTGGGTTGAAAGGGGAGGAGAGAGGGGGAGAGGGGAGACAGAACAGGAGGAGAGACAACAAATCAGACTAATAATAATAATAATAATAATAATAATAATAATAATAATAACAACTGCGGACTACAATGTGACATTAAACAATGTACATTAAGCAATGTGTAAATTCTACTTGTAATTTGTTTTTGGTCAGCCTTATATTTTAAAAATTGAATCTTAGCAAAATACATCAGGGGGCATGATGGGAAGCAGTCCGAATTAGATGTTAGAAAACCTCTGAGCTGTAAATACCTATAGAAATGTGACTTATGAATGTTACATTTCTTTGATAGCTGCTGGAAAGAGGCAAACTTGTTTTCAATATAGAGGTCAAATAATTTGCCTATTCCATTTCTTGACCAAACCTCAAAAGCTTCATCCATTACTGATGGGGTTAACATGTGGTTTCTTGTCATTGGTGCAGCATGTGTGTAAGATTAAAAGGACCATCTAAACTGGTTCCAGTGTCACGGCGAGTAGCCGGTTGGCAGGGGTAGGACCCAATCGCAGAGAGGAGAGAGGACCAGGTATGGTGACAGGAGTTTATTTCAAACACGACAAGGTAACAGAGTCCAGAGCAGGCAGGTGACAAAAACGGGTAACCGGGCAAACAGATAAGTCCAAAACAAGCAGGTGAATAATCCGGTAGCAGGGTGGCTAGAACCAACACAAAAACATGGACACAAGAACGTAGGAACGGAGAAAGGGAACCAGAAACGGGGAACAAGAAATGTAGGAACAAGAACCAGGACACCAGACACGGAAACAAGACACACACAAGGATCTGACACCCGACAAGGAAAGTGAACTTGTATATATATAGATAGCTGATGACTGAGTAGAGGCAGGTGAGGGAACAGGTGAAAGGAGTGAGGCTGATGAGGAGGGAGTGGCTGAGAGAAGAGTGGAGACATGTGTGTAGATGGGTGGGGCAATCAGGTGATGGGGAGGGAAGGAAAGTCAGAGGGTATCTGGTGGAAGGTGAGGGAATGGCAGGTGAGGGGAACAAAGCAAGAGTCCAGGCAGTGAGCAGAAGTGACAAACAGCTCATGACATCAAGGTTTGACTGAATGGATAACAATTGGGTTGGAGGTAAAGGTTGAAATTGGCTGTTTAAATGGTAATTTAGAACATAGTAAAGCTACCAGGGAGGTAGACCCAATGGATGTTCCTTCCAATATTGTCCATGTGGTACTAATGACATCACTCCTCATCCAATACAACAAAGCTCTAATATTTGCTGCCCAGTAATAGTACATGAAGTTTGGCAGCGCCATACCTCCCACTGTACAAGGTCTCTGCAATATATTTTTATTGACTGTTTTTGTTCCATATAAAGGATGATATTTGGCTACTCAGACTGTTAAAAAAAATAGAAAAACATTTAAATAAATATAAAAATGTAGGAAGCACATTCATCTTAATTGTTTTAAATTTTCCTCCTAGAGAGATAAGCAAGGAGTCCAAGCGTCCAATGTTTTCCTGAAAATTAATAACAAAGGTCGATAATTTGTGTTATAGAAATCATTATTATTGTGTAACCGATATACCAAGATATTTGAATTTTTTGGGGCTAACTTTAAAGGGGGTTGACCCAAAATACGTCCCTTCCACGGGAGTGATAGACATGGCCTTTTCTGAAGATTTACTTTGTATCCAGATATTCTTCCAAATTTTATAAGTAAAGTCAATAAGTCAGGAAGACTTGAAAGGGGATCCAAAATAAACAATAACATATCATCTGCATAAAGCAAAACTTTGTGCTCGGAACCAGCCCGATGAATCCCTGTGATAGTGGTGCTCTGTCTCAGGGCTAATGCAAGTGGTTTGATTGCGACAGTGAATGAGAGCAGAGAAAGAGGTCATCCTTGTCTTGTGCGTCGCTGGAGCTCAAAGTAAGGCGACAGGTTATTATTCGTGCGCACCGCAGCCGAGAGAGTATATCGAATTTTAATCCAATATATGAATTTAGGGCCGAATTTAAATACTTCTAGGATCTTTAGAAGATAGTCCCACTCCACCCGGTCAAATGCTTTTTCTGCGTCATGTGAAATAATCGCCTCGGTACCCCCACGATCGGGTGGGGATACCGGGTGGAGAGGGAAAACAAGTTGTACCTTTGCACAGTCTGCTCCTCAGTCCATCCCTTCAGCCACGCTCTCACCCCCAGCCCTCTGCGCTGCTCTCTGTCCCTGCCTCCAGCCACTGCTCAATTCTCCGAGGCCATGTACTTTCCTCCAGCTTCCCCTGGAGCTGTCCACCAGATGCCCTCTTATTTTCCCTCCTTTCCCCATCACCTGACTGCCCCAACCATTTGCACACCTGTTCCCACTACTCTTATCAGCCCTGTAGGTACCTGGCCTACTCCACCCACTCTTTCACCTGTTCCCACTTACCTTCATCAGCTCTGTAGTACTTAACAGGCCCTTTCCCACCTCATTCTTTGAGGTTGTTTAAGTTGCCATGTGCCACATTCATTTGCTTTCTAGCCTCTATATTCTGATATATGGGACCTGGAACCTGAGACTTGTTTCCTGCCTGTTTTGAACCTTGCCGGATGTTTCTGGACGTTGGATTTTCTGTCTGCCCCATGTCAGATTTGTTTGCCTTTTTGGGCTGCCTTCCCAGTTTTGATCCTTGTCTGCTTCATTAATCCCTAACTCTATGTACCTACAGTTTCATAAATTAAATAATTGAACTACATTATTCTGCCTCAGTCATCTGCATTTGGGTCCTATCCCCTGTATCCCTGTTGCCCTGCTCACGTCAGCCATGACAAATTGTTCTTGGAACCAAAAAATTATGAAATCAGATAATCAGATAAGTATCTTCAGGTTTCGCAGAAGATCATGTGATTGCCACAATGCCAAACATGAACCAAAATGTCCCCGGCCTGAATCTGTTTTGGTACTTTGTTTTTCTGCTATCTCTCTACTATCAGCATCTGATAAAGGCATATCAATAGAAATAATTTGATCAGCCAAGTGATGTATTTTACTAAAACTGGCCATTAGTCTGCTCTGTGTATATTCACAGGATACATTATGTCATTCATTTGTTGATCTTTTCGTAACCTACCAGGAGTTATTTTGATGATGCCAAAGCCAGGTTCTGTACTGGTTGTGTCTTAGAAGCCTTTGATTACCTCCACACGATGGGCATCATCTACAGAGACCTGAAACCTGAAAACCTTTTACTGGATGCCGAGGGTTATGTCAAAATGGTAAGCCAATGTCTACATATTTGTATCATCATTCTGTACCTGCATTATTTTTAACGTGTAGTCCTCCATATTTCCTCAGGCAGACTTTGGCTTTGCTAAAAAGATAGGCCTTGGAAAGAAGACCTGGACATTCTGTGGGACTCCGGAGTATGTGGCCCCAGAGGTCATCATGAACAAAGGCCATGACTTTGGAGCTGATTGCTGGTCCTTGGGAATCCTAATATTTGAACTTCTCACTGGCAAGTAAGTCAGTAAGAGATTTGTACTTCTTGGAGAAGAAAATGTTAAAGGAAAGTAATTTGCTCTTCAGACAGCGAGATGAGGAGATGGATGTCAATCTTATGTCTGTGTAGTACAAAACTGGAGTCATGACATGGTTTGCCTAGCTTAGCATAAAGACTTGAATCAGGCAGAAAGAGCTTGCCTGGCTCTGACCAAAGTTCAAATATATCTATGTGGTATTGATCCTCTAATGTTACTCTCAGAAAGAAAGCAAATAAACATATTTCATAAAATCATGAGCTCGTTCTTTGAACTGTTTAGTCTGGATTTTTACCTTTGCAATAAGAAAATAAGGAAATCTGAACACCTGTTTTTCCTCCAGCCCACCATTTGCTGGCTCAGATCCCATAAAGATTTACACCATGGTCCTCCATGGAATTGAGAAAGTGGACTTCCCCAAGAGAATAGGCAAGCGTCCAGACGATCTCATCAGGAGACTCTGCAAGTACGGTGAATCACAAACCACAATTAGATTACAGGTTAATACTGCTTGGTGACTGTTACTGGTGACAGATAATCAGTGAATCACTGTGCAATTGGTGATGTAGAGCAGATCAGGCAGCATCATTTAGAATAATGACTGGATGATCATGTTGCAGTGTTGTTACACCAGAGCTAAGACCAACAGTCACACTGATGTAGGTTGAATCCACATTTGTCACACAGTCGTCAAAACTCATGCTGCTGCTGGGTTTATTGTGTGTATTTTATACATAAAATTATGTGTTAGACTAATCAAGTGAGTATCCTGGTTAGGTTTCCTAGCTGTTACCTTTTAAACAAAATATCCACAGGGTTATTAAACCATATTAACCGTCTCTTTATTTTCCTCTCAGACTAAACCCAGTAGAGAGGCTAGGGAACAAAAAGAACGGCATCATTGAAATCAAGAAACACAAGTAAGTTTACTTTCCAAATTATGAGTCTCCTTTACTTTTTTTTTAGATTATATTTGAAAAGATAAAAACAAAAAAAAACTGCACAACATATTAAGAGCAGTGGGCAGCCACTGTGCAGATGATGTAATATCGCATTACATATTTCAATTATTCAATTATCATTTTTCAATCAATTTTTTGCTTTTTCAGGTGGTTCCAGGGCTTCAACTGGGAGGGTTTGAGACGTCACAAGCTTCTGTCTCCACTGAGGAGAGAGGTGAGACTGTGACCTTTGTTTGCTAACAATAAAAAAGCACAAGCAAACATTTCAGTTTAATGGAATTTATTTATTTAAGTTTATCAGAATGTGTGGGGACTCATCTGACGGCAGCACATTCAGATGCGGTGGCCAGTAGTCCCCATAACGTTGCAACATTTTTGTAGATTGCCTTTGAATGCTCCATATCGGCAGCCACCCTCTTGGTCATTTACAAAGATGCCTTAACAATGCTCATCTCTGTCAGTCATCATAAAACCCGCCTCATACTAGATAAGTGGTTGTGATTGGTTCGCCCGACAAAACGGCGCTTCCAGTACAGAGGAAATCAGTCTGAATGGGAGAGGGGCCAGACATATCTGCCAGAGCAAATAAAACATCAGCTCGCAGATTTGTCTGGTTCTTAGGCTAGGTCGTCCCCAGTTCAATCTGAGATTTTACTTTCCAGCTGATGGTTTCATGTTGTCCCGGGAAATCCTGAGGTAATCCTCCTTCATTACTCCGTCTTACTTCAATGCACTAGATCCACTGGTAACATATCAGCCTCAGAGCATGATACCTCCACCTGCGTGTTTGTCAATAGTTTCGGTGTTCTTAAGGTCAGATGCCTCGCCTTCTCGCTTTTCCTCCTTCGAACAAACCTCTTGTTAATGTGGCCAAATTTACGAAAGAAGCCAAACTGTCCCTACAAGTTGTGAATGATCCCATGCTGACAAAATGTGATGATTTTATGATGATTTTCCTTGTTTCTGCAGCTGAAGGGGCCGATGGATCACAGTCACTTTGACATATTTCCTCCTGACACAGAGATGCCTCCTGATGAGCTGTCTGGATGGGATAAAGACTTCTGAGGACTCTGATCATATAGAATCGAAGCACCAGCAGTGGATCTCAGTCATGAAGCTGCAGAGGGTTAGCAAACTAACTCCTAAAGCTTATCTCTGGCTTTTCACTCTCACAATAGCTTACTTTGAATGGAGCACATCACCATGGTAACCAGCTGTTGAAGAGAGCAATGTTCAGCCTGACAGATTTTCTGACTTTTCAATAACCTTTACTGTAAAAATTCCAGATAAGCATCATTACATTCAAATGAATAAGGCAGAGATATACTGTCAGGAAATGGTATGTAGCAGGGCCCCCTTCTGGGTGCAAAAGGATTCTTCTGTATTTACAGCTGCATGTCAAGTACACTGAAATGTGTTCCAGAGACTGTAGTAGTTTCACATTCCATCAGCTGAGGCCTGAAAAGCAGGTGCCTATGTGGTAGATACAACTTTCACAACTTCAAACAACCCTTTGTAACCTCAGGCTTCTCATAACCTAACCAGGAAGTACTTCCTTGTGTTGTCATATTATTTTACAAACCAATTCATTTCAGATAGATGTCATGACAAGGCTATGGCGGCACCAAATATGTCATTTTTACGTGCTGTTTGGAAGGTGAGGGAAGTAACCATCCTGGGGTTTATATGCCTACAGGCCACTGCTGGAGCCATCACAAGCCAGCTGGTGGTCCAAAGCAAGTAAGGCACATTGAACTGCATCATACTTTTTTGTTTGTTTTTCTATTATCTGGTTTCATCCTTGTAATTAGTTTCCCTGCTTGTTTGGCTGTGTGTTCAATCAATCATAACTGGTGTTGTGCTCAGTGGCAACTATTTCCTGAGGGCTGGAGAAACATCAACCAATCAGGGCTTTAAAAATACAATTACGAATGAGGACTTGATAGCAGTGGGAAATAACCACAAAAAGGGTCACAGATGTGGATGAGATAAGCACAAATTTACAGGTTGACAATTGACTTTAAATTGATATAACAACTTTTCAATTCTTCAATTCTTCACTCTTCAATTATCAAGAAAAATGTTAAGCTCCTCGCAACTGCTAATGCAGCTTTATGATCAGAACTTCCATCACTTCCCAAGTTACTGTGGACTTACCCATTTATCTTTTTAAATCCTACATGAGCTAGACTGCAGTCTACAGTGACATATATGGATCATTCATGTCATAACTTTTTATTTTTTAAAGTGTTTGATTTCAACCTTGGACAACTGTTGTGACTTATTTACTACTACCAAAATGCCTTGTGTTTTTTTACACTGTACCTGTATTTTAAATGATCTACTGTGCCATGGTCATGCTTACTACTAATACAATAAAAAACATATGGCATAATTTAATGAATTATTAAAATTATTTTTTTATCTAGGTTTCAGTGGGAAGTTTTAATGCTGTATGATGATATGACTGACCTATAGAGAGGCTTATCTACCTTTGCCAAAATAATAAATAAAATAAAAACACTTAGTATTTTAGTGTGAATTGTCAAATTTAAAGATTCCACAAACCATATCAAAAACTTATAGGATTACAGTACTATTTGATGGGTCCTCTCTTTTTATTATTGTCTTTGGTATTATTATATTTATTGTCTTACAGAAACGTTTTAAAAGCTAACCAGACTTAGCAAAATTTGTTGAGTGCATGATCTTTGAGCCTATTAAAATCTTGTGGAATGTTTAAAGAAATGCGAAGTTACTTGCCTGGGAACCAGACGAATCTGCAAGCTCATGTTTTATTTGCTCTGAAAGATACGGCTCACCCCTCTTCCATTCAGACAGATTTTCCTCAGAACTGGGATGTGGCGAGCCAATCACGACCGTTTATCTAGTATAAGGCGGGTTTAATATGATGACCGACAGAGAAGAGCGCTTTTAAGGCATCTTTGTAAGATGGCTGCCGCCAAAGTGTAACGTTCCACGGCCGGCTACAGCGAAAGTATTAAATAGACTTGACAGTAAATTTTTCTAAAAGAAGAACAAACAACTGCACTTAAAATTTATGTTGATAAGAAATGTGTGTTTGCCGAACTTCTGACAGGACGGCATTTCGTTGCTCTGATTGGTTGTCTTCGCCCGCCAATAACACCCCTTGGAAAATGAACTGAGAGGGATACCAGGCTACAAAGTTACATAAAAGGTCTGACTTCTGTCAATTACAACAGATAAAAAGTGAGCTACAGGGATGATAAAAAATCAGAACAACCTTCCAGACTACAGGCCTGATCAAGATCCACGTGTGTGTATCCCAGCCTGATACATCTTCTTCCTCTGTGCCATAGAGCTCCACTGTTGTCCCAAAACTATTTAAAAAAACATCAGTGAGCCTTACCGTTGCACTGGGTGACATGTTCCTTCATTACCATGAACAGGCTGTAGTTTATTTTGACTTAATACCACATACACCGTCACTGAGAATAATTGGCAACAAATGTAAATAGTCACTCCTGTTTGAGTTACGTTTGTTAAAAACTTCAGTGACCAGCTGGTTTAGGAAATTACTGAGCCTTTTGTTAAAAATAAAATGAAACTAACATTTTAGTTTACATCTTCAGTAGGAACCAATGGGCTTTGGGCTGAGACACACAGACATGCTGGGGAAGTCAGAAAGTATCGAGAGTCAGACTAACACGTTGTCAGTTTTGGTCTTATAATGAGATTTGTTGACCATCAGACAATGAATAACACCAGCATCATTTGTATCCATTAAAGTTAAAAAATCCCTTGCCAGTTAAAGACCCACATCTTACAAATACCATTTAATGCAGTCTTTTTCTCTGTATTAAATGTATAATCTTTGAGTCAATCCCTATGACATCATCAGGATTATATTCTCATACAAAGCTCCTCCAGAGCCACAGAAGATATCATACAACAACTTTCACAGGAGTGGTCCTTTGCTTGACCACTACACTGAGATTGTGACATTTGTTAGTTCTTCCTTAATGTATTTATATTCAGACATTTAGTTTGAAAACATACACAATGTGAAAAATAGCACACAGTTATCAGCATCTATCAATAATACAGGAAGTTTAAAATAACATTTGTGTGTGTTTAAGCACTCAAAAAGAAGTTTGTTCAGACACTGTTTGTCTTTGAAGCTGTTACCATCCTACAGATTTAACCCAGGAACGCCTCCATCCTCTATCATCTGGCCACAGTAGATTTTCATCAACACAAAGGTCTGATTGACTTCAGGTGCCAACTGCCCTCATGCTAAATGTCTAATGTACTGCCTGGAGTATAGTGACTGCTTTAAAGATGCCATCTTCCCTGAGTGACCGTTTATTCAGTTTAACAAACAGAGACTGCACATTCAGTGTAGCACAGGAATGAACATAGAGGTTCAATATTATTTTGATGATTTATAGCTTTGCATGTCGGATTCTTTATGGATAATTACTACCTTTTACCTGCTTACCGTGTTATGTGCTGCAGTGGGTGTAATAACCCAGTGGGTGAACACATTTGAATGCATCTCACACATTTGTTCTTGAATTCCTCTGGAGGTGGATTCTGGCAAACAGTCTGCTCATTGTTTTCCTCCCAGAGTGAAAGGAAAATGTTCAGTCTCTCCAATGTTGGAATTCTGTTGGGTTGTTGGGATATTTGTTACTCCCACAGTACCGATGGGGGAATGTTACTGGGAAATGTGATGGGGGAAGCAGACAGCAGAGCGTATCGCTGTTCTATATTCAGAACTGTCAAAGCTATGTTAATGTTATACCATAATATCCTGTATCAACTGCAGTGATAACTTCCCTCAGCATCAGCATCAATAGACAAAGATGAATAAACACAATTCAGTTATTATTATTATTATTTATGACCACTGCTTTACAACAGGCCAACTGTCAATCCTATTAGAAATTTAAAGAGACATTCCACCATCTACTCATGAAAATCTGTGTAACATAGTCACTGTGTGTGAGTTTTATTCACTGGTACATGTTCCTGTATTTGAAGAAAGCAAGGCAAAGTAATTACTTCCTGATCACTCTGATGCTTAATCGAAGCTGTGATGAGATCTGTTGCCGTTAAGCTACTATTAATGCAAACTGAACAAGTGTTACTGCTATAGGCTGCAGGGTGTCTGTCAACCAGTGAAAAGGCTATACAGAGTTCAGAGACTGAGTATCTGTTTCTTGGAGGCCATCAGATCCATCATGTACAGTAGTTCTCCAGGGATGATTTACAGCAGCATAGAAACACAATGGAAAATATAGTTATTACTTATACAGTATACGCAGATGTGAAGCAATCACACAACAAAATTGATCAATATTACTACTGAGATGACTATACTATACGTAAGAGATATCAGCAGTGATGTTAAAAGTTATTTTAGCACTGATAATAAACTTATGAACCCGATATAATTGATCTTCTATAAATACATATAGTAATATTGGTCATACTGATGTTGTTATTTCTGGATTTAGTGATATGGGCAGAAATTGTTTTCTTCAGTGGTCAAAGTGATTAACTACAACTACAAAACAGATATGTCATGATATAATCATGATCAAATCTGTTTAATGTCTCTCTTACAAAGACAATATTAACAGTAAACTCTGTATTGGTGGAAGTATAATAAGGACCATCAGTGTTTCAGTCAGAGTTTGGCATCATCATTTCCTCTGACCTTGAGCAAAGCTCTGCCCTCAGTTGGCCCATGACTGCAGCACTGTGGCTGCCCACTGCTCCTAAAAGTGAGGGCAGATTTAGCCTCCAGCACCAGTTTCCTCAGGGAGATCAGTAAAACAAGTTTCTTTGGTTGTAATTACTGCCTGTGACCACCTGAGGCCAGTCAAGGTTGATGATCATTTCATTTGAGTGCAGCAGTTTAACAACAATATCAGCATTCATGTAACACTTGGTATGCATAAGGCTTCCATAAGGCTTAGTTGTTTTCTGTATATCCTGAAGCAAGTGGTGTCTTTTATGTATTTCATATACAGTATTTCTTGTTAATCTAAAGAAAATACCAGCCTCCTCATTTGTTGAGTGAAATGGTGGTCCTTAACCTCAAACCTCCTTATTTTGGTGGCCTTTAGTTTCCAATATTTGTGTATCTCATCATTTAGGAAAAAAAATGGGCATATAATCATTTCCTTTTCATTTCATCTTTTTTGTTTTTTACCTCACTGTATTATTACTCCACATGCCATTGAAGCAAAATCAATGCTGTAAACAAAATAAGGCTATATCACATATTAATATCTTTTCATTTTACTTTATTTTTAAAAATAAATTTGGATATTGATATATATGATATATTAATATACATACTGCAACATACAATACATATACAGCTGTCTGATGTCCTACGGATATACGTTAGCTATAATTTACACAAAAACAGTTCCTGTTGTCTTACAAAATTCAACATACATCCCTTCTTTTACTCACTTATACAGTAAATACATTATTTTACCTCTTTGGAGTGCAATAATAATAACATATTATGAAGTATCTCTTGGTTTCATAATCCCAAACAATATTAGTGAAGGATTAGCACCTATGATGTTGGAACTGGAATGCTCTGTTATGTTAGTGTGTCAAAAGTACTTTGTCTTAAATAACAAAGCAGCTGCTACTTATTTGTTGCGGCCTGTTTCCTTAGGATTTCCTGGTAATAACTTATGAGGGTCAGTGCAATCTGCCAAAAGTGTGTTTTTTCAGAAGAATTTGGCGAAAATCTGTCTTTGCCTTTCTGTTTACCAAGAAGTGCACTTAAATTTAGCCAACCACTGGAAAACAGCACTGTGCTAGAAAATACCCTCTTCATGGCCAACTACATGCACAAACTGGGTCTGCTTAAAGATGTGTTCAGACTGAACCCAAGGGACATTTCTGAGGCAGCTCCACTGCATATTAAGTTCAAGTGGATGCCAATGGTTGTAAAGTTTCTTGGCAAACTGAGGTGAAGATGTGATCTTGTGAGTTGAATTGTTTTTACTTTGAGCTTATCCTGAATGTTTCTGACTTTAATTTATGAACACCCAGAGACAAAAGGCAAAGCAGAGCAGTCTGAAGGAAAGTAACATGGTAACTTTTGATAACAATCAACGTGTACGTGCTAGCTGTCAAACCTGACTTTAAAAAAATATCTTCCATTAACAAACTACAGAGAAGATTAAATCACTACTGAGGTACATCTATTAGTGTACAATCACTCAGTTGTTCACATTGAAAGTGATGGAAATGTTCAAACACTGCCTGATGGAAACGCTCCACATACCTGGGCAATCATTGCTTTAAAAAGGGCATTACTGGTTGATTATTGATTTCAGAAAATCAGTAATATTGTCAGACGTAACCAGCCGGCTTTAAAAAGGGGGTTTCAGATGCTGTTAGCACATCCAACAAACTCTTAATATGAAGTATACCAAGGCCTTTAAAGCTTTTATGTGAAATTGTAATTATTATATAATACAATAGATCATTTTTACATTGCCCTTAGCCTTTCTGTTATTGTAACTCATGACTCCTGCATCTTGTCTGGAACAAGGCGAGAAAATTTGAGTGATGCAACACTGGCACAGAAGATAAATCACAGTGCTTAACTTGTCAAACACAACATGTACCACTTATTCAGTATATATTCTAGTTATATCATCAGAGCTTATGGGTTGAAAATTTTAAAAAAAGTAAAAGTTAAGGTAAGCTGCTGTTTGATGGATGAGATCATCTGACATGTTATTTTCAGCTCATATGTTAGCATGACGTATGATCCATCTCTGGCACTCTTCATATACATTATCTCTGCATGCACTCCAGTTACACAACATCACACACCCGCACACACACAGTCTGCCATTTGTCTAGAACACATTTAGAACAAGAAAAAGAAAAGTTATGAAATATGTGTATGTTTTGGATTGTTACAGATTTTGCAGCTTTCTAATGGAAGCACATAGTAGTTTAAATAGTATAATGCAGTTAAATGATGTCCCAGGGTAGATCACAGACATGTGCTAGCCTCATCTTCTTAATTTCATGGGGACATATTGTAGAGTACAGGTACTCTACAATATACATTTAATGAGTCTCACATAAACACCCTCATTCTCCCTCACATGCAGCAACAACATCCTCCACACAAGGGTCCTCTCCTTTAATTCCTCATTCAAATCCACTGTTTCTTTTCCAGTCTTGAATCATCTCTGTGTAACATCACTGTGTCCTCCTCTTCCCCATGTGAGAGCAGTTGGATCTGACCTGAAGAGCAGATAAAGATGGAGGACAGAGTTTAGAAAAAGTTCTGTGCCACAAATATATGGGCAGTACATCACACAGTGAGTGAAATGCAGTCTAGTAGTGTGAATTCAGGACCTCCAGGACCCCAGTGGTGTGTCAGCATTTGTTTTCAACACCTGCATCCTGGGTTCATGCCCTGTCTCATATTAATAGTCAGTGTTGTGTGTGCATTTTTATTATTTCACAATGACCACTTTTCTACCCCCCTCTGGACATGTACTGTAAACCCTCTTATATCTGATGACACATGAAGGCCTTTAAATTTTGCACTGGTGAGGAAAGATAAAAAGTAGTCTGCACTACCTGGATGTTTATTTTAGCCAAGGGACATCCAATTTTCTCTGGTGACCCAAGGCAATCATGGAGTTCCTGTTTCTGACAGCAGGTTCTACTGGTCCCAGATCAGGCCTGTAGAGAAGAGGAGGCCGTTATTACTGAGAGCTGCTGGATTTTTACAGTAGTTGTGGTGGACATCTGGGACACTCCTTCACTTGTATCCTGGCAGCTCAGCCTGGGAGTATGGGAAAACATCTATTGTTCATTATTCCCACATTGTCAGAAGCGCTGCACAAGGCCAGCGTGTATATCTCAGCAGGAGCACGGTGTTCTTTCAAATGAATCCTGGACTGCTGCCATATCTCACCAGGCCACAGCTTAAATTCATGGGGGAATTCTCCCACTCCTCCAGGCATACCTCAGGCCGGACTCTCCAATCCCTTCCTCTGCCGTCTGGGTCTGTGCCAAACCCCAGTCAGGACAGAGGGAGAAGCCCTCAAATAAAGAAAAGCCACAGTTCATCCACGCCCAGACCCCTTCTCTCTCATGGGCAAAAATGAAGCCAAAAGCTCCTTTTATCTCCATCTGCCAGGAACCTGTCACACTCTTCTTCTTGCCCAAAGTTTACTGAAGCTGTCACCACTTTTCCACCCCAGAAAAGACATTTCTTCCCTCTCATGCCTCTCATGCTGGCTTTTATTCACTGCAGTCAAATAACTTGGAATCCTTCTCTTTTTTTAGGTTTTGTTCAATAAACAAGGGAAAGGAGCACAGCTACTTTTCAGTGGTTTTGAGTTGGTGCCATTACAACCCAAAAGGATGCAACATCACCACCAAAACAAAGAACACAAAAGTTTGGGCTTTGTCAAAGAGTTTGGAAACAGTTTCAACATTTTATACGTGTATGTAAATGTAAATGAGTAAATAGGTCATGTTTTCACTTTTAATTTAGTATAATGCTAAAAAAGCAGCATGGTTATGTTGATATGGTCCATCTACAGTTTAAAGAGCATCATACAGCAGAGAGTATAGTCTGTAGTGTATTCCTCACATGTAGAGTTGTGGGCAGGACATCTTCAGTGAGGTGGAAGTCAGTTCCAGCCTGCTCTGGTTCCTCAACTTAGTTTTCCTCACGAGGTCTTTGACTCTGCCCCATGTGTAGTTTTCACTCATCTGAACACAAAGACACACAAGAACGACAATTTAATAAAATGTACTTTTAGATGTAGCAAGCGACTACAAGACCAAAGGTGTAAAGCCCTGTCAGCAGCCCCCATAGGCTTCAAGGTGTCTGTTAAGGTGTGTTCATTCAGAAAGTGAAGCAAATTTTTGCCTAAAGTCATTTGTGTAAACTGGGACGTTTGATTTGTTCCAAACAGCCAATGTACCAAATGTAGGCCTTTTTTAGCTGTAAGCCACCAATCAACGGAGGCACTGACCGTGTCTCTTGGAGCGTGCCTGTGTGTGTGTGTTTGTGTGTAAGCTCAGCCTGAAACACCAGGAACTCAAGTTCTTTCGTTTTTTCCCTCCAGTGTCTCTCCTTTGTCCTCTCATCTCTGTTCGTTCATGAAGCCCTGGGATAAGCACAAATGTTCCACCCCATTTTTAACTCGTGCAGATGCATTCAAGTGTAATGGCAACTTTTCCATTTTCTTTGTATGCAATCGCGGCAAGTCTAAAATTAAAAAAATATATTAAATAGGTACATCTCTGATCCACAAGGTTCAACAGCATCAGACAGCTCTCCAGAGCTAGTAGTAGCAGGCGCACTGTGAAACTACAGACCACAGCGCCCAAGTTACTCGCGCGTTTTCCATCACGCGGCCAGAGAAGGTTGCTCTTCAACTCACTTGTGTGTGAAGCCCCATACTGTTTTTTCTGGTCTCTGCTTGTGTTGCGAGTAAACTATGCAAGGTTACTATGGCCCAACAAACAAAGAAAAGATTGCTGACTACAATATGATGAAGCTTCAAAAACAAGTGCAAATCCAAAGAAAAGGAAACAGCTGACTGATATCACACAGGCAACACTGTTTGGATCCCTAGGAAGTCAAGTCCAAAATCACACCTGTAATTACTGCTTATCACAATAGGTGTCGCTAGAGAGAACACAGCAGAGATCTTCAAGATTGTTACTTTAAAGTTACCCTGTGGAGTTGGACTAGTCAAACAAAGTTTCTGTTAACATTCACTATTTCTCATGAAAACACATTGTGTGCATCCTCATGCGATCCTAATCCTGTATGATTAATAAACATGTTGAGAGCATTCCCTTACTCATAACACAAATGCAAAGCTGATTTTTTGTAATATTTTGAAACTGGCACTGTTTACAACATAGAAGCAGTGTAGGGATTTCCTGCACAACTTCACCTGCTTATAAGGTGCATTGAGAAGGGAGGTCAAAACTCCAGTAACACTTGTAATATACAGAGCAGCTTTACTGTCAGGTCATTGTGTTTCAGCTTGTGGCCTTCATCAGGGTCAATTGTTTAAATTTAACCTGTAATCTGAACATACTTAGGGTCAATATACACTGACAGTTAAACAATATTTCATTTTTCTATCTCTATGTAACTGTCTTGTATATCAATATGTCTATGTAGCTGTCTTGTCAGTTATGATACCTTGAGGAGGTGTGGACACATTAACTTATTGCTAACAGTGTCGTAAATACTTACACTGCTACATTGCTAGTTTCTTGGCGCCACTCCAAAACTCCAAACGGAACCTTTAAAGTCCTGACAGAACATCTATAAACTAAATATCCTCTACCTATACAAATATATTGATTCTGCTATAATTGATATTATCATATTATAGTTTGTAAACTAATTTCAATTTAAGGGATTTTCATGTTTTAACTTCAAATGGAATAAAGTGAGGGCTCTTTTAAACCCTTTGGAAAGACTTTTGAGTAAGAGTTCATTATTTACTATGTAAATTGTACTATGTCTGACAAAATAATCTTAAAGTGGCCATAGATAACTTTTTAAATTATAAAGTAAATGTTGATTGCGTAATGTGTAATGTGTAATGGCTAAAAAATAATAACACCATTGGTTCCCTATAAGCCTCACTTCCACTATGCAATTCGGTTTGCCACCAGGTACAGTTTTTCCCAGAAAAATTAAGGCTCGATGTACAGCACAAGGCATTATTTCTACTTGATCAGTAATTAACACAAGCTGACTACTACTACACTACCGGATGGTTTTCTCTGCCTTTATCATAGCACTCAGATTGGGGTTTCTAGCATTCTTCAAATTGGGATTATTATGGTTGTTTCTTGCTTTAGACAGTACCCAGGCTGCTAGCGGTTATCAGCTGACTGAAGTTCAATACTATGGTCAGATTATGACAACTGCGCCAACAACTCTGTTTACTGATGAAGACCATGAGATGAAGTTCAAGCTTTGGAAAAAGCCAGTAAGTGGACGTTGCCTTAAGGTTCATTTATAAAACCTTTGGAAAGAGTCAAAAATTTATGATAACCAGGCTAAAAACAAGACTTATTCTGTTTGGAGC
Source organism: Lateolabrax maculatus (assembly GCA_031216445.1). Lineage (NCBI taxonomy): Eukaryota > Metazoa > Chordata > Actinopteri > Acropomatiformes > Lateolabracidae > Lateolabrax > Lateolabrax maculatus. Next base: position 27,583,895 of record CM062209.1, read on the forward strand.
AGCAATATCCCTGCTGCATTAATTATGGTCAGTTCCCAACAGTTAAGGCCCTTAAAGATAGAGAATCACCTCCAGACAACAAGAAAGTATTTCATTCATCATGTGTCATGGGGGAGAATCTTGCTGTGCCTGTTTACCATAAAGACCCTGCAGACTTGCTCATCACCTCCCATTTCTTATGGGTCACTGTGTCTAACATGAAGGCATCTTATGGTTGCATTACAATATATTATTTTCAATAGACCGTGATGGATCATAGAAATCATCAAATAGTTCAAATGCTGTGTGTCAAATTCCATTACAAAATCTGTCTATATTATAGAAACTGGGTAACTGGAAAACTGGGTATTTGTCCAGTTTCCTTAATACCGGCAGTACTTTACTTTCATGTGTCTTTGCATCACATGAGAAGCTACTTTAAAAAATACCGCGACACTGCTTACTGTGATTCTTGCAGTGGACCTATAACATGTGCATGACTCACCCTGCTCTGGGGGATGGAGAGCCCTTCGCTGCTGTCCCCAAAGAAGCGGACCTCCCCCTCAGTGTAACTCCTTCGGTTCAGGCCTCTCCTCCATAGCGGGACGGGTGTCAAGCCCTCGTTGCTCGTGTCTGAAACACAAATCACAAACAAGAAGCAGTTACAGTGTGTGCGTGGGAGGGTTGGCAAGAATGGAATCAGTATTCATATGGTCCGATTTGTGTTTGTGTCAGGCAGTTCATTCCTTTTACAGTTATTTGGAAGTGGTCTTAACGGCTTCTTAGAGACCCCTAGTGGTGCAAATACTTTCTAACTCTACACATAGAGTGGCTTTAAAGCTGCATTTATATATATATATGCCAACAGAGCAAGTAGAAAACATGTTACATGACATGGAGCGACGTCTGCGAGGTAGTTCAGGCAGGCAACTCGAGCTGCACCGCTTCATTCACACGTGACATGCCTCACACTCCACAACTTCTACCAAACACTCCCTCTTAATTTGGCGGTCTATTTAAACTGCAAAATTTCCCATCTTGTCCTCTGCTTCATTTATGCCGCTGCCCGCTGCTGCCCTGCCTCATCATTGCTGCCTGCATCATCTTTGCTGCCGCTCTTTCAGCTCCTTGCTGCCTGCCTGCGATTGCGATTGCTATATAACCTTCTGGCTCTGTTGGTCACTATGTCGGTAGCTGTCTCTCATTCAGAGAGCGAGTCTCCATCCTCAGGGGAAGACTTTTGTGTGATTTATGAAACCCAGGCTCAGTCCGCTCCGAGGATGAATCAGACGCCCATCATCTGTGTCACATCTCCCGCATCACCAGTAAATGACTTGCCGGATGGCCTGTGCACCGCATCCTTGAAGCGCTATACGCTCGCATCATCCGGCCTTAAACATGAGGAGCTTTTCAATTTTCTCATAAATCAACAAAAAACTCCACTGATGCCCAAGTGTCCACTGCCAGCACCATTAATTCAAACAGCGCTCCTGCCAAAGGTCAAGCCACCAAAAACCACGCCGCTTCTCATCCGGCTTCTTCCAAACCGGCTTCTCCTCCAAAAAGACCGAAGCAACCAGAACCCAGCACTTCTACCGAAGCATCCATCCTGTCTTCCCTTGTTGAAGTCAAATCTGCACTTAATGTCTTGAACGCCAAGATACAGTGCCTGGAAGGATTTTATCCGCCTGTAATGTAAACAACCCGGGGCCATCCTCTTCAACTTCCGTGATGGCTCAACCTGCCCTGCTTCCCCACAGGACCGTGGGAACTGCAGTCCGAGCTCCAACCATGGGTTCTCAGTTCCTGCCTCCTGCAGCAGCAATTCCTGATACCCCCAGGAATCAAATTTTAACAGGCCATGACGTAAATCTGGTGAAGATTCTGTTATGCAGTACGGATACTGCTGACAAAAGATTTGTGGAATGTGGGGATTTTTCAGTAATTCTCAAAGATAGCGATCCACCCTCACTTTGGCAGAATTCAACGTTGCCTTCGGTGTCTTCAGAGACACCATATGTGAAATATATCCGCAACGCAGGGAGGAGCTCGACACCTATTTGGCCATTATCTCAGACCTTGCACTCTCCTATAGTGGCCCTCTTTTCTATCAGTACCATAAATCTTTCTCTGCCAAAGCTGCCATGTACATCCAGAAATTTAGTCAGAGAATAGATTGGTCTGTAGTCAACCTGTACCTAATTAGCAGACATGTCACTGGGCACAAAATCCTAGTCTGCTCTGTCTGTGGTTCCTTCTCCCACACAACCTGCTCTGCAAGAACTGTCCACCTCCAAATCTCAGCCCCGGCTGAATCCAGTGTTAAATCCTGCAAGCCATCCTACAAAGCGTCAGGTACTTTTTTCTCAGGATAGAAGTCTCCTGTCTGCATTCATTTCAATAAAAATGTATGTACATATCCAAACTGTAAATTTATGCATGTGTGTAGTTGGTGTGGGAACAGCCACCCCCGCTCTGTGTGTCCCAAGAGGCTCCGTCCTGCAAAATCGGGGAATAAAATATGAAGCATCCTTCGACTCCAGTGAATGTTCCAGCTCTTCCAAAGCTCTTTCAAATCACCCCAATAAATGCTTTGTCAATTACCTTATCACCGGCTTAGTACAAGGATTCCTAGCAGGCCTATGCTGGCTCCCAAACATGACCTACGTTTGTAAAAATCTGCAGTCTGCGCTTAAGGAGCCTGAAGTAGTAGACAAACTCTTGTCAAAAGATGTTAAAAACGGCAATATGATAGGTCCTATGTCAAGATCCCCATTTTCCATCTTTAGAGTAAGCCCCATAGGCGTCCCGACCAGGAAATATTCAGACAAAAAAACGTCTCATCGTGGATCTCTCAGCCCCTCACGATCCTTCCATTCAGAGCATAAATAGCTTAATTCCACAAGCGTCTTTTTCCCTGTTCTATGGTTTTGTTGATAATGCTGTGTAGATGATTAAGACGGCAGGCATAGGTGCTTGGCTAGGTAAAGCAGATGTCACAGATGCCTTCAAAGTCATGACAATTCACCACTCGCAATGGCATCTTTTCTGTGTCAGATGGCGCTCAAAGTTTTACTTCTTTGTTAAATTACATTTGGATGCCGCAGTAGCCCTCACATTTTCGACTCCTTGTCTGAAGCCTTATGCTGGATCCTTTACAACACCTGCAAAATCCTGCATCTTTTAGACGATTTTCTAGTAGTTGACTTTCCCTCGTCCCCACCCGCTTGCAGCATCTCCACAGTCAAAAGCTTTTTCCATGAGTTAGGTGTACCCCTTTTTGAGAAGAGAAAACCGTAGGCCCTTCCACACATTTAGAATTTCTCTGCATCACCCTCGATAGTGTGCTCATTCAAGCTTCACTGCCACAAGATAAGCTGTCTCGCATCAGAGCAGCTATCAAATCCTGGTCGGCTGTTGCCATCATCTCCAAAAGAGATCTCTTATCTCTATTAGGCCACAGTAACTTTGCTATGCGCATCATACCTCACGGTCGTTAATTCATTTCTCGCTTGCTAACATTGGCTAATTCCGTCCAAAATCTAAAAGACACTGTAGTTTTAGAAGAAGGCTGTCGCTCGGATCTGCGTTTCTGGGCCTTATTATATGATGAATGGAATGGCATTTCTTTCTTTTACAATGACTTCCTGGAGTCTTATTCAATAATGAGTGGTTTGCAGACGTCTGGCCAACTGAAATCCAGTCCCTCAACAAGAATTTCAAATCCACTGTTGTTATGCAGTTGTTATTATTATTAGTCTGATTTGTTGTCTCTCCTCCTGTTCTGTCTCCCCTCTCCCCCTCTCTCCTCCCCTTTCAACCCAACTCGGTCGATGCAGATGGCCGCCCACCCAGAGCCTGGTTCTGCTCGAGGTTTCTACCTGTTAAAAGGGAGTTTTTCCTCGCCACTGTCGCCAAGTGCTGCTCATGGTGGGAACTGTTGGGTCTCTGTAAATAATATTTTAAAGAGTATGGTCTAGACCTACTCTATGTGAAAGCGTCTTGAGATAACTTTTGTTATGATTTGGCGCTATACAAATAAAATTGACTTGACTTGACTTGACTGTTCTCTACGAACTTTACCCGATCGTTGTTGCTTGTTTGCTATGGGGCACTAGATGGACCAGGAAACAAATCATAGTGTTTTGTGACAACACTGCTACAGTAGAAATAATCAATAAGGGTCGCTCAAAAATACCAATAATTAACAGTGTCATGTGATGTCTAACTTGGACGTGCGTCCTCAATAATTTCATTCTGCGAGCTACTTTTATTCCAGGTCATAAAATTTCCGTAGCTGATGCTCTCTCTCACTTCAAAGTTATGTGTCCCCAGGCCAAGCCCTCCAGCATGCCATGCCCTCCACTTAATCAGATGACCCTTGATTAATCACATCCAAGCCCCTGCAGGATCTTTTGCACTCTGCCTCCAGTTACATGAGACTTGGCTTGGCCTAAAGCACAATTAAAGCATATGATTCAGCTTGGTATTTCTTTTCTTCCTTTTGCGCAAACCTCTTCCTTAGGCCTTTACCAGTTAACATCTCCATAGTGTGTGCATTTATTGTATTTTCATTTGAATCCCGTAATCTTCAAATGCAAAGTATCAAAGCCATGCTAGCAGGGATTCAGTTCCACTTATGATGTCAAGATCCAGCATCCCAGAGCTTTCTTGGGAATTCTTCCATTCAGCTGCTCCTCAACGGCCTTAAAAAAGGCGCGTCCTCCAGGCAATGATAAAAGACTGCCTCTTACTATTTCACTGATGCATCAATTGGTGTCAAGGTTAAGGCAAGGTCTTTTTTCACTGTATAATGATATAATGCTGGAAGCGGTTCTGCTAATGGCCTTCTATGGGTTTCTCAGGTGTGGTGAATATTCAACAAGATCTCTCTCCTTTAATCTTCAGCACAATCTCACCTTCTCTGATTTAACCGTAGAAGAACACATGTATTCTATATTCTTAAAACACTCAAAGTCTGATAGATCTTGCCAAGGCACCCAAATAATCATTGCCAAGACTAACACCACTTTTTGTCCCTTCTCTTCCATCTTACTTCATTGCTCCCCGACGCATCGGTCAGCACCACTGTTCATCATTGATGGTAGCAAACCCATGACGAGATCCTGGTTCTCCTGAAAGCTGCGTGATCTGTGCTTGAGCTGCAGCCTGCCTCCAGAACGCTATTTCACTCCCTAAGAATTGGCGAAGCCACAACAGCAGCTCTTCATTTGCCAACCTCGACTCTGAAATCCCTGGGCCGCTGGTAATCTTCTGCTTACCAACGATATGTCAGGCTCCACAAGAACGAGCTTTTGTCAAAAGCTCATGAGCTCCTGCCTTAATGTACAAATAAATAATTTTAGCTGCTTTGCTGTCCAAATTCTATTATTGCATATCAGGTGGTTTGCTGGGTTTAGAGTAGGTCTGCTGTTCACTAGGTAGCATATTCCCCTCATGGCCGAGGAACTTGCAGGGAATGGCCACACGGCGGCTTGTGCCTAGGCCCTCACATAGCAGCTTCACTAGATAGCATATTCCCCTCATGGCAGAGGAGCAGAAATGTAATCATCACTCCCCAATATTTCATGTAAACATGTCTGCGGGGAGTGATGAGGTCAGAGCCTAGACGCCAAACTTTAACTATGTCTGCTGTTGTAATAAACAGTTCAAACATGACTTGTCTGACTGAAATATTATTATCACCATGTAAAGTTGTTATCATGACATGTTAGCAAAGAATGGCCTATTTACAGATTCGACAGGCAGGGAACAACACTGCATTTTGAGCCCAAGTCGGTGTCCTAAAAATTCCATTTATATACGGCTAAATGATTTGTCATTATTTTTGATTTCGCCTAATTGTATTTGCAGTATGGGTTATGTTCACTGCCAGTGATTTTCTGGTCCATGGAGCACTTATCTTATTGAGCTGCACAAAGTCCTTAAGAAGGTGGGCGGGGTGTATAGTGGGAGAACAAAGCACAGGAATTTGACACCAGAGGCCAGAATTTGCGTCCTATGGCCTGGGTGTGGTCAGGTTTAAGTTAGAGAAAAGATGTGGTTTGGATTAAATATTACATATAAAAGCAAACCTGTCCTGTCTTGTGTAACAACTGACTTTTCATACATACCATTCCTACCCTAAACAACCACTTTCTGTGTCTGAACATAACCATTGAGTGCTTTAGTTTCAGTTTGATATTGTAGTGTGAACAACTCAAACACACTGTTTTGCAACTTTTGCAGATAATCAAAAACTCTACTATTGTTGAACAACAAAAAAAAAATCCAGGCAGCATTACATTTGTTCGGAATGCATAACTTTAAGGAGACAAGGTTGTTGGAGTCGTGTTTCTGGCCACCTGATGAATCCAGTTAACTCCACTCTTCTCTTTTTTTCCTTTTCTCTTTACTCTCTTTGGTCTTCACCAACTGGCTCTTTAAAAAGCCCAATACCTCTAACTTTGTGTTTCTGCTGTCTGGTGCTGGGTAAGTAACGTACATTTTTATCATAGCTGTTTTGCTGAAAACTGCTGGCTTCTGCTGCTGGAAACAATGGTGATGAGGCCCTTATTTCCAAACCTAGGGCCCAAAAAGGCTTGACCCAGTCCAGTCTGTAGTGTCACTATAAAGCATTACATGCTGAAAATGGACACTCTGGCTTACAACATATGTCAAAAAATATATTTTTAAGTTGCACATTTACTACATATAGGTTTGGTCTGTGAAGTGTTTTTTCACATTTTGCTTTGCTTACACGTTGAGAAGGGAGTGACAACTGTTATGACAAATGGTGAAGGAACTCAGAGCAGGCCTGTTTTTTGGCCTCTGTTCGTCCCACTCTGCACTGCTCCCACATCCATGTCAACACACCTCCCTTTATCACACAGTTTCTACTCATCATGGCACTCTGCTGGATAAAAAAAGACTAGGGCTACAGCTCATGCTGTCTCATGTTTTTCTGTGGACGAAAATCAGTCAGTACAAACTTAAAATGATTCCGTGTGAACTTTTGCATTGTCTTTTCCCTTTTATCAGTGAATATAACAACCCAAAATCCAACAGCAACCTAACCCTAACCCTTACCCTTCAATTCCACAAACCCAATAGAAACACTCTTGATCCTGTTTTTCGCTGTCTGTAACTCATTAGTTCCTCCACTTGTTCCTGTGTAAACACTCAACAACTATCTGTGGCTGGTATAAGACAATAAAGCTTAACTCCACAGTACAACATTTAACTTTGGCCCAGGGGGAGCTATTCACTACACCTAATCCAGGCCCCCCGCCTCTCCTGACTTCTTAACCTCTTCTCCAGATCCAGTTTCCTGCCCATCAGAGGAAGAACCAAGGCATTCCACGAGTCCACGGATAGTATCTGTTCCCATCGCAAGCAGGATGTCAGGAATGCCCTCTCAAATTATAACTTCATCTTCCCTGTGCAGAGCTGTAGGCCACCTCCGGCAACTTGAGTCACTCCGAAAACACGACAGTAATGATAACATTTGGGGAGATGACTGTGTTCACCTGAAGCTTGTGTCTGATGACAAGGTAAACACAAAGGCAGAAAAACACATGGGGTCAGGTTGTGAAACTCAAGCTCTTCTAAAGCTTTTTAATGACACAGATCCATTTCAGGAACGTATCAGACAATCACTGAAATTAAAACATTAATACATGGCTGTGCGTGTGTGTTGTTGATACGTCCCACTGGAGCAGGTTATTAAGTGCTGATCCTACCAGTAATTAAATGTTAAAGGTTAATTAGAGGTGGTGTCAGTGGTCTGCAGTTCCTACTGCTTTGTTGGTTGGTTGCTTCCCACTCCCTCGGACACATCAACTTTCATCATTTCTATCAGTTTGATAGTTTCTGAAGATGTTAAGGAGGAAAAATAAAGCTCATCACATGCATTCAGGGAAGTGCTCACAATGTTTGAACCCAGTAGGCCACCTTGAAGGACATTTGACGCTTATTTTCTGCACACTAGAATACGCCTTGGAATTACCTCTCCTGGCTGGTATTGGATGCCGGGTGACCTCGGGGATGGTGGACAGGTCAGAGAGGGTTCCACTAGGTGTCAAAAATTCACTTCTGGAGTGTCTTTTCTGAACGTCCTGGAAGGCCAGGCTGGCTGCACCACAGCTGCAATGCTGCTGGAAAAAGTCCTATTCAGACAGATGGCAAGAAGAAGACAAAAAACTGTTTAATATTACAATATTCTTTATTTAGCATTGTTATATCATGAATGTCCACTGATTTGCAGTAGAAATTGACTGCCTTTTTATTTGAAAAGAGATTATGTTCAATATATGCGTTGGCATAACAATCATCACCAATGTCGATATTTATATTGATGCAGCTGTAAGACAGCAGTTCAGTTAATATTGGTCAGACCTTACATTCAAGTGGTTCCATTCATAAATGACCTGCTACCTAATGATGAGGGTTAACCTCAGTGTTGGAGCAGGTAATGCATCTTAAAGTTAGCATAATTGCCTTTGCCCTCTCCAAGCAGTTTTACTGTTTGACAGAGAACTAAACTTGCCACTTCCTGTGTCTTAGCTGCGCACTGGAGGGGCTGAGTACTTTAATATGGAACTTATCAGGGGAAAAACTAAATTATTAGCTTGTGTGCACAAATTACCAATTAGGTTGATAGCAACCAAAATGTGCCAGTATGAACAACATCCAGTGGTGCATCTCAGCTGTAAAAACACAAAGCGTATGGAGGGGCTAAATTAATGTGATAAACTAATAGCAGTGTTCTGGAGGCTACTTTGAAACTGTGGGTAGTGAATCTACAAACTATTCCTCATTGGAAGTAGGCTAAGTATCAAATACTCAGAAAAAGTACTATGCACTACTACACTACTGGGAAATGTATTCAATCAGTTCCTGTTGTTGCAGCAACTTAACACTAAAAAGAGATCTCACAATCCTCATCTGTGCATACAAATGAAATCAAATGAATATAAATAAAATAAACTAAAGTACTCCTGACTACTACTTTGTTTGTGCCCATGGGCCAACCATTCTACAAAACTTCATATTTGTTACAGAGAATAAGTAAAGTAAATGTTTAAGGCTGTGTATTACTGTATTTCAAGTATGCGTGTGCACAGTGAGTCTGTGATATTTTTGTTCAGGGCGAGTGTGTGCAGACAGTATATGTGTGTCAGTATGTTCATCCTGTGGCTTTTGTACTTGAGTAAAACAAAGAACAATACAAACAACTGAGTCATGCCAGAGCATCGGTCCAATTGAGGTTCACATCCTTCCATGCACACTGAAAGGAAACTACAGTATGATATCACTTCCGGGTGCAAACTACACAAATATGTAAGAGATTAAAGCCAAGGGATGAGTCGTGTCTTTTCCTGCTCTACTGTGTGGGATAATGTTTGTGCTGTACTAAATGTTTTTATTTATTTGCCTCAAAAGCAATATGCAACCAACTTGTAAAGAGGAAGAAGCAGCAAAAGTGATTGAAGATTGAGCATCAAACAAACATCTACTGTATTTAACAGTTAAGCAGCATTTTTCTTGATAACAGCCGTTTTAATGGTTGAGCATTAACAAGTATTAACAAAGATAAAATAAAATGAATAGTAAACCTTTTCAGTAATGAGGAATTATTCTATTTATTTGGATGGTCTAAAAGAACTCCACCGTATTCCAGAAAAACACTTCTTTAAGTACTTCGAATAAAGGAAATGTGTAGAAATAACAGTCACTCCATCAGATTTCACAGACCAGTGATCACCCTATCTGTGTGGTGCGTTGGCCCTTACACTGGAGTTTATCACATATTTGGGGATTTAAAAGGGACACCCATGGTGAACCAATGACCCTGAAAACCCATCGCCAAAGGATAAGGCTGTTGGAGGTGTCACACACTTAGTCAAGGAGACAAAAAAAACACCATGGAGTGTCACTTCCATTGCTTCCTGTCCTTAAACAACTGAAGAGACTCTGGTCGAGAGCTTTAGGAGACTGTGAGGAGAATCAAGTTTGAGAAGTGGAGCACAGTGTGTGCTGTACTTCTGGATTACGTACATTTATTTCTATAATGCTGCATTAATGATATGTTAAATCAGAATGCTATCTGACAATACCAACTTGCCCCGGTGGTATCCAGCTATGGTTGCAGTGCAGATGTGAAAAGTGGACGAGAGCTGTCATTTCTGGTCCACTTGGAGACCTCAGACAGGGCTGCTCTCCTTCTTTTGATGTGTGCTCTTTCTCAAGCTGTGGATTTGCCACTGAAAATATAACAGCAGGGAATCAAACAAAAAGACCTGGGAGAGCAGGAGTCCATCTTCAGACATTTTCAGTCTTGACGTGGATGTAAAACAATTGGTGAATAATGTAGGTGTAAAGATTTATAAACTTGAAAAGAGTGGTTGTATGAACTAAATATGTGACAGTGAGCCTTAACTTTCTTTTTCCTCTCTGTCAATCTCTTTGCTTGGTTGCTTTGAAAGCATTGAAGTCCTGGACTCTTGCTGGCCTCAGCCATTGCTCTAGTGGAAAGCTGTTCCACCGTCTGAGCCCAGAAGTGACTAACCAAGTGTCAGTCCAGGATTTCTGAATGTGCTCTTTACGTATTATACCTAGGCCTTTAGCAATAAAGCAACATTCCTCTTATTTAGAAAACCCTGCAGTGATGATTATACTGCCAGAAAAAGGTCCAAGAAGCCGATATTAGTTACTTAGATATGAAAGGCATAATACTGGGTTTTTTTCAGCATACCTGAGACTTGGATTCTCCTGTCCTTTTATGTAAGGGACTTAGAAATGTATTGCTAAATAAATTATAGGACATTTTACATTTTTCACAACTGTTTTGGACAGATTTTGTGGAGGCAGTATCTAAGCCTCAATCCTCTGTGTGGACGTTACCTATTGCAGCAGTTAAGTGACTCTGAGAGCCTGCAATGCTACCAGGTGCGCTGTTGACTTTTGTGGTGTGCTACTGAATGGACAACATCTGACTGTATAGACTAGGTTCATACTAGACATTACCCCCCTGAGGTTGATACCAGACATTTTCTCTTACCTAGTTATTTAAGCGGTCTGTCCCTTTACAACATCCAACATTTAGGAGGACCACGTTGCTGTTAGGTTTATATTACGCTCGGAAAGTAGAGGTTATTTAGACCAGGTTGATCATGTTAGAACTGATTCCCACAAGGCACTCTGTTTTCTCTACACCTGCTGAGTCATCAGCAGCTCCATTATAGAAAATATGGGATCTAGCTAGTGTTATATTGCAATAAGTTTGATGTATTGGTGATGCAAAGCATTTTTTACCCTCACATGGCCTTCTCTATAACTGTCTGAAGTTGTCTGCTAACATAAACATTCTACCACAGCCCCCCATCTGGTTATCTGGTTAACTCAGTAAAGCAAACATTTTTTAGTCCCCGCCCACACAGATATTGCACCAGTCAAATTATCTTGGGTACTAGCACACTCAGCTTGTACAAAATATTCACGCCCACTGGGGAGCACTAATATGCACTATTAATGAACTTTGACCAAGTACCCAAGTCAAAACAAACACCAATGATATATACATATTGATTTGCATACATGTTCTTTCTCTGAATGAAATTAAGTCTGACTTTTGATTGTTCCTTAGATTTGGTCTCTTGACAACATTCGGAACCATGAACCCAAGAAAATGCCTCCCACAAGGCTTACTACCTAAAAGAGAGTGGCTAAAAGACAACTGTTCTGATAAAACATTGTAAAATTGTACAAATGATTAGTGTTTTTAAGTGTTTTTTTAGTTATTGAGATCAGAGTGAGTCAGGAAAACAGGCTCTGAATTTTGTAGCTTTTACACATTGTTGACTGTGCCAAACTGAAACCATTTTGTGCTCACTTGCTAGAATAAAAGCTTACTAAAGAAGAAAGACAAAATTGTGTAACTGCCTGTTGAGATTGCATCTTAACATTGTCTGTACAAATTTTGTGTGCAAAGAGTGAATGTTAAATACAGTATCATTGGCACATGGCCTTATTTTAAAAAATGTTTAGCAGCATTACACACAAGGTCAGAATTCATAACCGCTGGCTTGGAATTTGTCTTTACCTCAAAATCAGGGTCAACACCTCAGTTGAAACACTCCCCCACTCACTCACAGGGTGTATGAGATACTTTGGGTATGTGTTCATGGGTTGGTGCTAGGACAATGCAATCCAGCAAGATGTAATGCATCTCTGCAGGTCTGTTTGACAAGAATCATGCCTTTGTTGCGTTTGGGAAAGCAACTATGCCAGCTGCTACCACTGCCTTCTTCTTGTTGTCTGGTTCCAGAGTGGCATCTGCACACAATTTTGGCCTGCCTTCTTAAAGCGAGCCTGTGTGTTTTGTCCTCCTAGACCAAGCTCTTAACCACTTTCCACAACTAGAGGGCAGGGGATCTCTGCACTATGTTCTCCCACCTCTCCTGCTTGTATGTCAATGGGGACAGGGGTGCGACAAGAGTTCTGGACTTTTTTATGTTCTTTATAACCACAAAAAACGGTGCCTGAAAGAGGGATATGGCACTTCCCACACAAAAGTTGGGGTGTATAAAAACAAACTTGATGGGAGTATGTGCGCACCTGTGTGTAAACTCTGACAAAAATACATTAATTTGAATTGAAAAATGAGCAATGCAGATGGTGAGGTGTTGAATTGAAGCCAATGGTAGAAATTAAATGTGAAAGACATTATTATAGGTATAATGATGCCTCTCACACATTTAATTTCACTTCATATCACATATCAGGTGGAGCCTCGAACCCCGTAGTAGGTTATATTTAATTGTGCTGTGCTGTAATGACGGCTAAATTAAGAGTTGGTAGGCAAAAGCCAATATTAGCTAAAATAAGCAGAAAATATTCAGATGTACCCCCAACATGGCATTACTAATGATTGTTTGCTATACCCTGAGAAAAAATAGGTAAAAGAACAGTCACACACCTCTTTGGTCTTTGTCATCCTGCCCTCCTTCTGCAGGCTGCAGATCTGCTTCTGCAGCCTGAGGTTGGTCTCCTGCAGCTGGCCGATATTCTCAATGAGTTGGCAGATGTGCTCAAGGTAACCCAGACCTGAACCCAGAGGGTTGGAACTTGCCTGCTGTGCCTGGACAAACAGAGGGTCTGCAAGTTAGTTAAGATAGCAGGTGGCTGCTCAAATTTCGATTCAAGGCACTGGTACTTGCCTATTGTGCTGCGATGGCTCAGGCCCATCCTTTATCCAGGACATGGTAAAACCATACACCCCAGTCCGTCCCCTACATTCTGATACTGCCAAGTCACTTGCTACTGCCTCACTACAAGGGGGGCCCAGCTACCACTCAACAAAAATCACAACTGTTGTCCTGGCTTCACAATGGTGGATCAAGCTCACCACTGACTTTAGGATAGCAGAAACTCTACAGTCATGTGCTCATAGTTTTTGGACTCTTTGTGTTTTTGTTCACTTTCCTGTGTTTTCTGTGTTCACTTTATGTGGCCATTCCACTCTATGGTTTTTCTAGTTTCTGCCTCTTATATTGGCGTAGCCCTGTTCTTTCTTATTCTCCCCTGCATACCTGTCTTGTATTGGTCTCATTTGCCCTACCCTTGTGTGGTTATTTACACCTTCCTTGTCTCCATTTCTTAGTCAGTTCTTGTGTTTCCGTCCTTTTGCCAGTGCCTGCCTACCCCAGCTGGGTCTTGTTCTTGTGATTCATTGCCTATGTATATATACCTGTGTGTTCTTTCTGTTCCTTGTCAGTTCACCATCACTTTTGAGTGGTTTCTGTCATTGTGTGGCTCCTGTTTCTTGTACCTATCCTGGATTATTCACCTGCACTCAACTGCCTGACAATCTGCACTTCAACGTATGTTACCCTCATTGATAAATTTATGTGGATTATCATACAGCTCTGCATTTGGGTCTTTCCGCTGTGGTCCCCTGCTTACAACCCATGACATACACATCTTCTGTCGCAGACTGAAAACTCACCATTCAGATCCATAAAAATAAGAAAAATAAGAAAAACCTCTTTCTCTAATTGTTTCTTAAATTAGCACTTGAAGCAGTTCAGCTTATTTGATGAATTTGTTGATGGTGGACACTCATTTGTGACTTTTGTGCAGGTGTCACGGATGGTTACACTCATAGTAGGATGGGTTAAATTCATCTCAAACATAAAAAAAAACTTTTAAAGTACTTCTGTGAGTTTAAACATGCTTAATTGCATTACCAAAAACCCAGAGAAGGATGAAAAGGCTGAAAACCTATTGTGTTTATGTGTCTGAGGTGCAGATGTTCACGTTTTTCAACAATATGGAAAAAGGAAATTTTGAGCAAATATTTATCCAACCATCAACAACAAAAGCAGGATGTGAGCTCAGGTCGAGGTCTTTTCCCCCCTCTTTCCTATGCTGCTTACGCTGAAACTGCAGTCAGGCAACTGGGAGCTGTGATGGAAACACTGGCCAACAATGGGCCAGCAGCCATAACAGGCTGCCAGACTGACATCACTCATTTCCTCTGATGGACAAGCGCTCTGTAGATCCCACAGGCTCCTGACCATGAACCTGTTGCCACACGTCACTTTTAATTGCCTTGAGCTTTCTTTTCAGTGTGTCGTAGTACATATAAGAGATTCATTAAACTTTGAACTGGGACATAAACTGTATGTTCTACTAACATTGCCTCTGGGCATAGGTTTAATTACAGTTAACTGGCCAATTATGCTTAGTTTGTCGTGAAAGTTTGAGCTAAAATCAATATCTTAAAGCTGTGCTAAACATTTTTGTACGTTAATAATGGGTCAAATTACTGCATCTGCATGTAATGGGGTCACTTGTAGTGATGAAACCACACTCACTTCTATGGAGTATTTTAGCATCTTATAGCTGATTGTTTTGGTTTTATTACCTGCAACTTTATTTTTGTTTTTGGTCACTCTAACTGCTCTCACTAACCCTGTCTCCATTCTAATCATGCAGCTTTTTTTAGTTAAAAAGCTCTGATAAAGCCACTGTACACTACCTACCCAACACCAAACAGACAGACAAAGTTAGACAAGAGCGAGATGTTTTTCTCAGGAGTGGATGGTGACTAAAAACAGAACTAAAAGAGAGTGAATATTGTACTTACATTCATCAGTGTCTAAATAAACACTAATGTTATGTGATCAAGTATTGTATCAAGCTCCTCTTCTGTGGAATCAGCTCCCAGTTTGGGTTCGGGAGGCAGACACCCTCTTTTCATTTAAGAGCATGCTAAAAACGTTCCTTTTTGATAGGTTAGTTAGGGCTGGCTCAGGTGAGTCCTGAACCATCCCTTAGTTATGCTGTTATAGGCTTAGACTGCCGGGGGATTTCCCATGATGCACTGAACTTTTCTCTCCTCCTCTCCCTCTCTATCTGTACGCATTCCTATCCCACTAATACATGTTACTAACTCCACCTCTTCCCGGTAGTTTTTGTGCTTTTTTTCCTTCTCACTTTCTGCAGGTATTTCTGCCTCTGGAGCTGTACAGTCTGGATCTGTGATTGCCGGCCGTCTACTGCCCCCATGTTCCTGCTCCACACTCACTGCTGCAGTTGTTATTATTATTAGTCTGATTTGTTGTCTCTCCTCCTGTTCTGTCTCCCCTCTCCCCCTCTCTCCTCCCCTTTCAACCCAACTCGGTCGATGCAGATGGCCCCCCCACCCAGAGCCTGGTTCTGCTCGAGGTTTCTACCTGTTAAAAGGGAGTTTTTCCTCGCCACTGTCGCCAAGTGCTTGCTCATGGTGGGAACTGCTGGGTCTCTGTAAATAATATTTTAAAGAGTACGGTCTAGACCTACTCTATGTGAAAAGTGTCTTGAGATAACTTTTGTTATGATTTGGCGCTATACAAATAAAATTGACTTGACTTGACTTGACTTGACATGTGTCTGCTGGATGGTAAACTAGGCAATCCTTTGTGAAAACAACTTAATAAGATGATAATACATCAGATGTTTTGTTTACTGCATGTTTCACTACCCCAAAGTGACCAAAAGAATAAATGCACCATTTTAAATAAAAAATTGAAAGGCGAACAAAAGTAAGTTCATTGTGTGCAAAGAAACAATAAACAAGTGTGAAGTGATATTGGTGCTTGACCCTTTGTGGCCTTTTTTTCTGGGTTTTCGATCCATCTACTTAGAGGCATTTGGCACAGTAACAAGCTGTCCTAACTAGACATGCCGAATATTATTGTTCTCAGTTAAGCTACAACTTTCTGCCATCAATTTGCATGTCAGTGGTAAACACTGTGGGACCACTGTTTACAGTGTTACACAAGACCATTTCGATTGGACATTGTGGGTCTTAGTTCAGAAAAAAAAATACTGATATTGTAAAACAAAAAAAAAATTGTGGATTTTGTCACTCTTATTGTTAATCTTTGTCTTTTGAATTGAATATATTTGTGAGAATTTTCCACCAGGGATCCCATTATGCTTTGGGTAACGTAAATATAAAGTATAATGCTGGCAGTCAGTGAGTCAGCCTGTATTTCTTGGCAATTAAGATAAGGAAGGGTATACCCTCCAGGAGATGACGCTTGCTTCCTCAGGGGTAGTTGTTGATGAGGGGGAGGGTCTGGTTGTGACATATCATGCATCATATTACCAGGGCTGGACCTGATCTTATCCATGGCCCCTCTGAGCCCACTGAGTGATCCGAAGCTTGGAAAAGAGAGTGGGATTCAGGAATGCCTCATTTTGCGTGCACAGACCCAATTTAAACCATACAAACAAACATGCGCCGTGCTGCACTTCCTCTGAGTTTCTGCGGATCCCATGAGCCAAGGGGCAATAATTTGTCCCACAGGGAACTGACTGAGGTGAAGAGGATGTGAGAAGCCACTCGTCCGACACAAGAAATAAAGCAACTTCGGATAATGCTAGAGGCATACAATAACTGAACAGTGTGTGCTTGTTTTGGCAAGAAACACTGGATCCAATATTGACTGAGGTAAACATAAGTGGCTGACATCAGAACAGGAATCTCACATGTCCCACTAGTCTTAAGAGGAAGATAAATTAAGCTTTGTGAGTGGAAGGAAGCTAGGAACAAATTATACGTTATGTATTATCATATGAGGGCTATTTATATGCTGCAGATTAAGGGCTGTCTGAGGCCTAAATATCCTATTTTAAACACTGAGAGAAATTTACTCATTGTTAGAGTAGAGACTATAAACTGGAAGTGGGACTTAAAGTGACGCTACTGGTCACTAAAAAGAAATAAACTGAGAATGGTTAGGATTGGGAAAAAAGCAACTGTGTCACCCAGTATGAAAGATCTACACTAGGTTTTCATTATTTAAAAAGCTAGTTGACTAATGCCAATGTGTCAGGGATTCACCAACTTCAAGAAAATTACTTTTGGAAAAGAATTCTACTATCCAATCCCAAGACTAAGAGTCACCAGCCATGCTGGCATCTCTGTGAAGCTGTACTTAGGCTCAGTTGTGCTATGAGCTGATGTCTGCATGTTAACATGCTCACAATGACAATGGTAACATGCTGATATTTAGCAGGTGATGTCCAGTTCTGGTTGCAGCAAGCTAAGCAAGGCAGCCAATACATCCTTTCCCCTAGACATCTCCTCCAGCTCCTCCTGGTGCATCACAAGGCGATCCCAGGCCAGAGGGTTATGTTATCCAACCAGTAAGTTCTCAGACAACTCAGCAGTCTCTCCCCAGATGGACATGCATGGAAATAACGTCAGAGGGAGACGTCCAGCAGTCCTCAAATTTTGGCCTGCTTTTCAGTAGATATAAACGCAGGTGATCACCAAAATAAATAGGCTTCATCCTGTGGGGACCATCAATATTTGAATCAATTTTATAACAGTGTAGTTGTTTGTTGTTTCAGTCAGAATCAAAGTGGTGGACCGACCAACTGACAGTGAGCCAGACCTACGCCTTAGCTAGAACCAGATTTTATAGTGTTGCTAAAACCTCATAAAGTATGTAGAACCACTTTCAGATGGTTCCACATAGGACCTTTAGATAAAATACACTGCTGTGACCTAGCCAGTCAAGTTAATTATACAGCCCAGAATATCAAAACCATAAAACGTAAAGAACTGCATTGATAACATACAGGTTCACTGTGGACCCTGAGGCCTTCTCTGGCCCTCACTTGTAGATGTTTTCATTATCTCTGCTGCGTCCAAAATAATTTCCTAAACATGACAGTGTAAGAAAGGAATGAAGCACCAGATGTGTGTGGAGCATCCAGATAGGGAGGAAGGTACGGGCAGATCACGTACGCTGCAGAAACCAGTCTTTTCAACACACAGATATTTTTTTCCGCCTCACTTCCCTGTGGTATATCTTTCAAAGCACTCAGGCAGGAACTGGAAGACACTATGTGCTGGAGTTGTTCTTCTGTCTAGTGTTAGTTTTGGCACCTGAATTCAATTTGGTCTTGAACTGTGATAAAGAATAAATATCTATGAAAATATATATTAGTTGTGGTTGCAGTTGTTTCATGATTGTTAGGTTGGTATAGCAGTCAACAAAACCTTGTTTTTGTAAGTGAAAGTTTGCATTATCACTTTTAATGTCCTCTACACAATTACAGTTGTTTTGTCTATAGCGAGTTAAGCAGAGAAGATACTGTTTACCCTTCAAGTGAGATTTCTGACATGAAAGGAAACATTAATGCAAACGTATTTCTTTAGCAATCATCTGGGAAGATTTAAAGGATAAGTCTCAAGTCTTAATACAACACTCACATGTCCATACAGTATGTATATTGAAAGACGTTTTGGTCACTGTTAATGTTCATCATGTCCATACTGACCATACCTCTCTCCTCCTCTTTCAACCCAACTCGGTCGATGCAGATGGCCGCCCACCCAGAGCCTGGTTCTGCTCGAGGTTTCTACCTGTTAAAAGGGAGTTTTTCCTCGCCACTGTCGCCAAGTGCTTGCTCATGGTGGGAACTGTTGGGTCTCTGTAAATAATATTTTAAAGAGTATGGTCTAAACCTACTCTATGTGAAAGTGTCTTGAGATAACTTTTGTTATGATTTGGCACTGTACAAATAAAATTGACTTGACTTGATTGTCAACAGATCATTTCTAAATGCAATTAATAGTAAGGAGAAGTCCTCATTCTGTGCTAAATGCACGCTAAAGTTCAGACTGCTGAAACCTCATATTAGCCTCAGCCACCTCTTGAAATTTTGTCCCCCATCACTTACATTGAGATCATTGATGTAAGAGACTGAAAACAACCCTGACCTGGCAGGAGCACATCTGAGCTGTTTTCACTTATGTTGTGCAGCTGAGGAATTCAAGTAAACCAGAAGACTCCAGGCTTTGTATTCTGATTACATTTCACACTAGGACTGACTAGGTAGGCTGAGTATGCTTTGAAAATGGATAGCAAGTGTGAGATCAGACTTGCAGCTAAACAGGTCCATACGATCAGTGTTACAACCCGATGTTGGAAATATGACAGCTATGCACTAATATCGCCAACATCTGAACCTTAACACTTGCAGAGATTATAGAATCCATTCTTGTTGTATTTAAAGATAGGATAGGCAAATATTTAAATATTTGTTCAAATTCTCTTTATGTCCTGACAGCAATCAAAAAATTAAATGCCCTGACACAAAAAATAAATAAATCTGGTGTCTGTGGCTGTTGCAGGGCTGTAATAAGCCCGTCCAAGTCTGCATTCATGTGTTTTGGGGGAGTGGCTTTGGAGGGAGGCCCGCAGGGAGGGTTGTGATGTTTTCGGTGGGATACTTTAAAAATCTCGTTAACTCTTGCTGGTTTCTCTAAAGTTACCTACCCCAGCTTTAACGACAGAGAGAAACAGAGTAGGAGAGAAAGGCACATGGGTAAACACAGAAAAGTCCTTGATGTTTGAACCACAAAAAATCCAATATCCCCTTGCCGAATACAGAGTCCCATTTAGCAGGCAGAGGACTTACATTATTAGCTGTGGTGACAAGTAAAGTTGATGCATGGGGGTGACACCACCGTACTGCCTGTCAGCAAGCACCCCTAGAGTCTGTCATGCTTGGCCCCTAAAAGCCACTGCCACACACCATTACCTCACGGGGGCCTATCAAAGACCCTTTATCTGGGTAAATATGTGAGTAATTTGAGATATTTGACACCTATTTGATGTGTCCAGGTAGGCCGCCAAGCAACGGGGGGGTGGGTTCCAGATGAGAGAGGGGCCAGCGGTCAGCAACAGTATCACTAGAAAAATCTCCAGTCCCTCGGCACAGATGAACAGGTGCTGCATGACATGCCGGTCCATGAAAAAGCTGCCCCGCACTGTAACGCCTGCACCCCCCACCTTACTGCCTCTGTCTGACTGCAAGCGAGCATGTTTTGGTTTGCCCGATGTGCCAGCTATAATAAAAGCCTTGTCTTCAGAAAGGCCTTTGAGCTAGAGAGGTCTTTGAGGAAGAGTTGAGAAGAATGTGGTGCAATACCTGTAGTATTAGCTAGAGTTTGAGCTGTTTGAGTTATTTGCTGTAAGTGTGGAGACATACTGTATCTATACCATTCGAGGTGCAGAATTTTTATTTTCAGGTTTTTACTACTACTACTACTGAATGGATTGCCATGAAATTTGTAAAATACATTAACGTTCCCATCAGGGTGTATTGTAATAATTGATACCTCCTTTATACCAAGTGTGATCATCATAATTTTGATCTGTCCCATTATTTATACTTTTAGTTTATTACCAAGTACCTGTAAAATGAATGATATTGCCATCAGGCTAAGCTGTATTGTGCATTTAGTACTATTTACCAAATGTTAGCATGCTAACACAAAAAACAAAGATGGTGACAGTAGTAAACATTACACCTGTTAAACAAAAGCCTGTGAGCATTGTCACTATGAGCCTGTTGGCATGTTGACGCTAGGATTCAGCTCAAAGCAGGACTTACACAGCAGCTGGCATTACTGTAGACTCCTGTGCTATAGAGCCCAAGCTGTGTATTGGCCTGGCTGATATTATCTAATGCAGGGTTGGGCAATTATTTTTTCCATGGGGCCACGTGAGAAACTATTTCTTTATAAAAGCAGTAAATAGCATTGTTTTGACAATGTTGGTGCCTTTACATGCCAGCATTTCTAGTCTAACCACCTCATTTGATTTTTTTCAGTTCTTTTTTCTTGTTCAGTGAGAGAAATCTAGTCTCTGTTGGGCTTTCACAAGTGCATCAGGTTGAATGTCTGAGGTGGAGATGCGAAGCACAGCTGCCAGATGATCATCAGTGAGAGAGGATCTATACCTGGATTTCGTAAACTTCATCACTGAGAATGTTTGTTCATATATGTACTTTTTCAGCATCAGTCAAGTTTTTGTATTTCTCCGTTTGGTTCGTCTCGTAATGCCAACTCAAATTGTAATCCTTCAACACGGCAATCTGCTCTCCGCAAACTAAACACACGGCTTTACCTCTGACTTCAGTAAATTAATACTTAGCAGTCCATTTTTTGTTGAAAACCCTGCATTCGGTGTCTACCTTTCTTTTTTTAGCATGAGCAGACATTTTTGAGGGCTAAAGTCGCCTTGTGAGTTGTGACTGCTCATACACCTGATTCAATCATGCGCACGTATTTGATTTATGTTTTGCGTTATTACGTGAATAAAACACTTCAAAATAAAAGCACTGCAGCTTTAGTCCATGCATGAGGTAAAATTAGAAAATGTGTTTATTTTGTAATTTCTAACCAACCTCACACGAGCTAGTCAGAGTCAACCAAAGGGCCGTATGTGGCCCTCGGGCCGTACATGATCTAATGCATAGTAAAGTGTTGTTTCGGGAATTTTAAAATTCCAAAATATTGATATTGGTATCTACCTCAAACATCAAGTAACCTTCTAGCCCTTTCTAAGTATTTCAAATTGGTAAAAATCCCAAAAGAAATTTTACTAATACTTATATTTAATTTACCCTTTCAAACTGTTTTTGGGAATAAAGATTGTTACTTAAAAGGTGCTTTAAACTTTGTATTACTGTAATTTTCACATTTTTGTCTGTCTCTAGTCTAAAACACCAGAAGGCATTCATGTGGAAAACTTAAGGCTGTATCAGATTTTCACTCTAATAGCTGCCGGTAATGAAAGACAGTCTCAAGGCCTGACTGTGATGTTTTCAGGAACATCAAACAGGTGATTATGACTTTGCAGCTTCCACAGCTGTCAGCTGTTCTCTCTGTAGAGTCTACTAGATGTGAACAAGAAAATAATTCTTTTTTTCCCCAGCGTAACATGAATGAAACATGCTCCTGCAGGTCCTTATGAATGAGTATAATTGCTTTTTTGTCATGACCCTGGCGCAGGAAGAAAGCAAAGCACAGGTACAGATTTGATGCTTTTTACACTATTAAGTTTAAGAAAATATCTGAAAAACCGAAGGACTTCCATGTGTTAATCACACCTATAAATAGACTTCAGAAAATGACTGACTCTGTGAACCTTATTTCAGTTACAGTGAGGCAATTACCTGGTGACATAGAGGCTTGAACAAGCTTAAAATTAGAGATAATGACAGGGAACATAAAATATCTTTGTTGCTCACCCAAAAGGGATTTTTCTCAAGTCTGGAGGAACCATAATTGTCCTTATTCAACAGTTTTGGAAGCACTAAATACATTACAGACACACACAAAGAAATGTATTGTCCAACATGAATGCAACATGTTGTCATCAGTTTTTGAATTGCATTAAGTTTCTTCCAAAAACCACTTTGTGACAACATCTAGCTTATACATTACTTACACAAGAGCTTGTTTGGATATTTCTAAAGCTGTGGTCCAACTGAGAGATAAGCAAATTTAACTGGCAGAGCAGCTGAAGCAGCAGGAGTTGAACTGTTTCAACGTTAACAACAATTGAAGCTGTAAGTCTGCAATCAGAACCAATAATCAGTAACAGGAAATTACAGTACAGAAAGGCTAAGTAAGTTTGAAGCATCTAATTCAAAATTGTGTCTCTGGATCACCTTGGTAGATAGATAACTGCAACATTGCTGGTTTGATTCCAGTCTTTGTTGCATGTCTTCAGATTTTTTAAACTCTCAAATGTGGATGCATTTATTTCTAAAAATTAACACTAGTAATCAGACGATACTCTGAACACATGGTCCTCTTATAAGGTGTGGAATATGTATGGATGGACTGATGGATGTTAAGACTGGATGTTCTTCTTACCTCACTAAGTCTGCAGCATTCATCCATGTACTTGTCCAGGCTGTCACTGATGGCGCTCCACACAGGCTCTGGCTCATAGTCACTGGCCGTCATGTCATCACAAGTTCCTGTTGAGGATTGCTTTCCTGGCCTCATATCCTCCAGGCAGGTCCTTTCAGTTACAATACTGTTCTCCTCTAGCTGTCCAGACACGTCCTCAGGGCTGATTCCTGAAGCTCTATACAGGTCCCTATCTATGTCCTTACCTATGTGCAGTTCTTCTCTCACAGCTGAAGAACTGAGTTCATCTGACTGCATGAACACTTTGTCTTGAGTATCTACTGCTGTACTCAGACTATTATCCACTGAGTCCTCTGCTTGTTTACTCACAGAGCTCTGTGCATATGTGACTAGTTTATCAGGGAGAGTGGAAGGGTTAGAGTTTAAGTTGCAGGAGTCACAGGAGGACTCTCGACTGTGAGCCACGAAGCTCTGCTCAGAGCCCGTTGGGGTGGACGGGGAGTTGGCTCCACTGGGCAGCTCCACTCCAGAGTCCTCTGACTCAAACTTGTACAACCTCGGCAGGTGAGAATCTAAGAAAATGGCAGACAGGTAGTCCATCTGAGCCTGTCCAGACTTGTCTTCAAGGCGTGAATTCACCTGGGAGGCTTTGGCAGGTTCCGAGATGTCCTGCTCGGAAACTGACACTGTGGAGATGGTGGACGTGGAGTCATCGGCCGTCAGGAGCCTCTCGTGGAAGTTTCTGAAGAGCTTCATTTTTGTCAGGACAACCTCACTGTCGAGTAAAGCGTCTCTATCTCCTTTCCCTGTGAAACAGATGTAGAAAATGTAGATTTATTAGTTTATTTATTATTAAGTTCCATCTCAACACGTCTTTCAATAATATGTTGTTTGTATTCGCATGTTTGTAATTGTAACTGTCTAATTTCTGATCTAATGCCTTTCTTGACAGGATGGCATTGCCTTCAAAAAACGTAACAAATCACAACAATAAAAGTGTTTTCTGATTTGACACAGCTGTTGTTAAGGTTTGGTTAGGTTTAAGCATATAAAAGACTTGATTAGGGAAAGATTATGGTTTGGGTTAAAATAATTACTTGAATAAGGTACGGAACCTTCATCGTCATGGTTGGTCAAGTACTTGGTTAAGTACAATGTTTTGTTGACCCCTCTGGACTTTGTGGCTCTACAGCAATGTCACTTCAGAGTTCCAACAGATGAGAGTTTTAATTACTAAAGCTGCTAGAGGTCTTTGTTACCTGAACATAAACCTTTATCATTTTGGGGATTTTGCTGAAATGGCCGAAACTGTTGTTTTTAATGAGAGAACAATGTCCCCAGCTGCCAGTTAGTGGTTGTTTGTAATGTTGCAATGTTTATTGTAATGTTTGTAATGTTGTGGTCTTTTCACATAGACTGAAATGTTTCTGATATGCCTCAAAGAAAGTAAGAGGCCTTGAAGTACTGGAGCTTAAGCCAAACTTGAAGTGTAGTTTAGGGCTGCCAGAGAGAATATTTGCTTGACTTAAGGTATTTCAACGCAAGCCAAATTCTATAATACCAGACTGATGTACAACTATAATTCATTTTAAGAACAAAATTACTAAAAAGACTCAGTTGGCTAACGCTGGAAAAAAATCACTGTAACAGGTGATTCCAAACTAGTAAACTGTAGTGTATGTAATCCTGCATTCTTTGACTCAACCCATTCAATTTGTCAGTATCCCCGGTCGGATGGCCCAGCTTTGATCTGAAACTCCAGTAAAGACCATTACGGGGAGCAGTCATATGTGTCCTCTCCTCTTTCTCTCTGTGGGCAATGTGATATGTCTCTGTCAATCAGATTATATTTTTTCTTCCCTTCTAACCTTTGACTTTGAGGAGAAAGACAAAAAGCATTCTCTTTCCCAGGGGAAATGCAAGAACCCTGATTAAAATTAGGGGTTGTTATATTTGTTTAGTCAAGTGCTTGAAATAAAACTGCAGCTAAGCACCATTTCTGAAGAACATAATTCCAGAGTGCTAGATCACAGTTTAACAATAGCAGAGGTTGGGCGACTTCCTGCTAGGTGAATTGGAGATCTTGCCAAGGCAAATATGAGACTAAAAGTTCTTTGAAGTGGTAAATCGGATGCTTTTATCCCCTCTGAGGGGAACTGAGAGGGGGGAGTCATTGGAGGGGAATTTTATCCAAAGCATGTTGTGAGAATTTGAATGGAAGTGGAATTCCTTGGCTTATTGATAATACTGTAGGCAATGCAAAAGCAAAGGTATAACCGCTGCATGTATGTATGTGGACAATCCCTTCCTTCTGTGTAGTTAAGATGAGGCAGAGGGATGTTGTGACTGTGAAGTAATTAGTTAGAAACAGGATGTTAGCTGATTGGAACTGATTGGAGGGTTTTCAGCTTAGATTGTAGCTCGGCACAACTGAAAATCTAGAATTTGTGAAATGTCTTTAAAATTGGATCAATACAAAGACAGCAACACAATATTTTCTTTTGATGAATCATCAGATATGTCAAATGGATGAAAAAGGGAAACTCTGGTTTGTATACAGAAGGTTTTTTCTCATTAAACATCTTGTCCTGATTTCAGTCAATTGCTCAACACAACAGCAACACACCCACACTTGCTAGAAAATGACCACTGTTTTGATAAACCCGTTGTTGAGTAGGAGCAGATCTGCCAAAACAATGATAGTAGAGTGTTTGGTTGTGCCATATCAGCTTCTACAGGCTCTGAACCAGGTCTTCCGTGTTAAACACGGTCTGTGTTTTCCCACTGTGCTTCAACACAAAAACAAAGAGCTAAGCTAATTTTTTAAATAAGGTGCACTTTCCCTGTTTTCACACAGTGCTTAAGTATGGCGAGACTCTATAAATTAACTCAAACACTTCAAATGACAAATGGCCACAATAATGAACATCAAATCATCATCAAATAAGGTATCACTCTTTTCCAAAGAAAAACAATAGCATTGGTTCTTTGTCCAAATGCCTAATGTGACACATTTACAACTGACAAAGACCTCTAATGGCCATGTGAACTATGACTTATGACAACTGTGGTTTCTTTTAACTGTTATCATGGTCCTCTGAATATTTCCCCAACCTTAACAAAGTAGTTTTGTGTCAGAACCACACACTATCCAAAATCAGGAACACTTCAATGAATTGTAATGGTCATTTGTAACAGTTTTAGAAGGTACTGACAAACAATGTCAGTAAAAAAAAGAAGGCCATATAGTCATTGTTTTTAGAGGTAAAGACAAAGTAAGTATTTTGTTGTTTAAGTTGGAGGACTTGTTGGAATTTTCACAGCAATTACCAAAAAGACAACCACTGTTAGTATATTTGCTGACATACATGTTCCCTATTGGTTTGGTTATTTGGAGATGTTAAGTTTCCAATTATTAGATGTTATGATAGTGATGATGACTTTATTCCATACATATGCTTTGTACTGTTATGATGTGGTGAACTCTTGTTGGAGTCTGCCACAAGCTGCTTCTGCTACATGCAGAATTATTACTTTTTTAATTGGCTCAACTGGAGGTGTTGACTCCCAAAAACAAATTCTCTTCTTTATAGGCTAGAAAACTAATTTCCTGTTTTTGCTGAATGCTGGGAAAAGTAGTAGAATTCACACAGCTATTTTCCATTGAGGCTTCAGCAGGTCACAACTGAGGCTAATTGTTTTTCCTAATGACCTCACTGTATTGGGTGAATTGAAAAGCCCATTATGTGTTTATGTCTATGGTCAAGTCAAGTTACTTTTATTTGTATAGCGCCAAATCATAACAAAAGAGCAGGTCTAGACCATACTATGTAAAATATTATTTACAGAGACCCAACAGTTCCCACCATGAGCAGCACTTGGCGACAGTGGCGAGGAAAAACTCCCTTTTAACAGGTAGAAACCTCGAGCAGAACCAGGCTCTGGGTGGGGGGGCCATCTGCATCGACCGATGCCAACTATGGTAGCCTGGATCAGTGTTAACTGTCTCTTGAGCAATACCTCTGAAGCCACTCAAAGCCAGAGTGTGATGTAAAATGATTAAGAGTCACCAGCAATGCAAACAATAGTAATCAAACACAAAATGCTTCCTGCTGACAGAGGCATAAAGAATCCATTCATAAAAGCCTTTATCTTCAATTCCTGTTTTCTCCAGAAGTCTTCTGCTCTGACATTTATTACCCAAATGTTTCTTAGAGGCAAAGATGCTCAGCTGAGCAACAGTTTTACCCATATGAATCTCAGATCATCAAAGACTGAGGGGCAAAATTAATGAATTTAAATGGAATAGCTACAATCACAGTGATAGCTCACAGAGGCAAAGTTCATGGAAATTTTTCTAGAGTTCAATGAGGGAATTCTCACCAAATACAAACTGTCAAGTGACAGAGCTGATATATGAGGAAATGGAGAAGACAATCTAACAGACCAATAAAATCGTCAGGTGACGATATATCGGCCGATATTAACTAATTGCAAATATATGATCAACTGTGTGTATATATCAGCTGATAAGTAATAAGAATATAAGATAAGAAATATTGCTGTACAGAAATGAAAGAGTGTCTCCATGATATAGTCTGTCCACTAGAGAGCACTGACAACATAATTTTTACACTGTGAAATGTCCCACTCAGTACATAGCATGGTCTTTAAAAATCTAACTTAAGGGATCCAAATCAGGTTTATTTATTTGTTTGAGTACCCCGCTTCTCGCCCAAATGCAGCCAGGATTGGCTCCAGCCCCCAAGAAATAGAAGAGGAATAGAAGAGGAATAGAAAACGGATGGATGGATGGTTTAAGGAGCAGATTAAAATAGCTGATCCAAATCAAAGAGCAGCAAATAAATACAACCAGATCACCAATGTACTATATAAGTAAAACAAACTAAAGACTTTTCTCAAGATTGTACTGGACTATCAAAGGGCAGACTTTATTTAAACGTCCTTCAGCAGACAACCTAAACAGGACTGTAAACCCTGAGAGGAGATAGTGTCTCCAGCAGCAGCTCCTGATAATCTAATAATTGGCTGTATCAAGACAGTATCCAGTATCCAGTCAGTTGCGTAATCACTGTGTCAGGAGAGCTGCTGTGGCTCGCACACAGCCTGGAGATAGAGGAATTAAGAAGGTTATAGAGCAACAGGGATAACTTGCAGTACAGCAACTGCCACATACTGTACGAAAGCATGGGGGGCAAATAAACATCTTTAGTATTTTCAAAGTAACCTACACTACATGTAATTGTGCTCAGCGTCTTGCGGTCAGCATATAAATCTGAATGCTGTCAAGGAGTAAACCAGCAATATCTTACTAATAAAGATGAAATTTAATAGCAAATCATTTTTATACTTTGTGAAGTGCTGAAGAACGGCTGTGGGTTTGTTTTAATATATACTGTATGTACGTATGTATGTATATAAATCCATCAAGCAAATAAATTATGATCTAATCGATAAAACTGTTTATTTTGCTTTCCATATTAATGATAGTATAGCAAAAACTATGTGCACCTCTGTATTGTAACCCTACTTAGAATCCTTTTTAGTTTCCTTTATATATACATGATACTTTCTGATGGATAATGTTGTATTTGTATTTTTAATACAAAGAGTGCTGGGATTTGCTTGCTTATTTTTGAGTGATGTTACATTATATTGTGTTTTTAGGACAACATTAAGTGCCATTCAAAAAATATAGATCAAATTATTTTCTAACCTGAAAAACATTGGTACCCATTCTCAGCCGTGACTGTGTTTGCAGGTACTACTTTCAGGATGCATACACCCCCGACAACCTCAAATGAGGGAAGCCTGAATGCTGGACCACTCTTTACGGCTTGTTAATCCTATTGCTGTTGGGCGACTCAGATGAGTGTATCAACATTTTTATCAATTCAGATTTTCTCTCATTTAGACTATGATGATTTGTAAGTAGGAGCATAATCTTTAGAAATACTTCAGTAAAAAAAAATCAACCTGAAATTATTCAACTGGGAAAATTAAGCCCTACAAGTAGACCCCTGCGCCCTGATACTTTGTAGCACAGTCACAGAAAATGTTATTGCTTCCAACACAGCAACTGCTAAAGGCCCAAGATGTAATTACAGTACAACAATGAGAATACCCCTTGCAAATACATAGTCTGCAAATATAATCTGCATTCAAGGGAGAGCCTTAAATATTTCAAACATATATTTAATATCTTCTTTCTTTATGAAAACTGCAAGCTGCTTTTCAAACCTCATGCACTCAAGTGTGGTAGAGGAGGTGTGAAGAGTCAGGCCTTTAGGCCCGGGTTGTTTCTGATACATTGTACAATGATTTTGTTCTCTAGGGCACCTGAGGGCCAAATACCCTCAACACTTATTATTGTGGCATCATTTATGCACTGATGTCACATTTCGTTTTTTTTGATGGTCTCCACTTTACCCAGGGGCCCCTGACTACAAGGGGCCTTACCATCAGGTCAGTCAACAATAAGGACCCCAAGGTCAGAGGCCCCCACGGGTAGAGATCAATCCGGGCTTCCACCATCGAAAGCAGAAAACCCTGACATCAGTAGAATTTCTGACTGTGAGGGATGAGCTTGAGTCAATGATACTGGTTAGACATGTTGCCCTACAGATACTTATATCTGTTTCACAGCTGTTAGAGTCAGCTCAACTTGTACTAACAAGCAGGTCAACTGCAAAAAGACCCTTCCAGAATATTTATGGCTGCCTCATTCAGGTGTCAGCCTGGGTGTCGACATATGTTGACCCAGCAGTATCTGACAGTCCTATACTGACCCAGTTTCTAGCCAGTAGGAAGAAGTAGAAAAGTTCATGCTTTTTATTGGGTCATTGTTAAAGAATGGAAGGCATTCTGCTCCCTAAACCTCCCTGAAGTTTCAGTTAACAACCTGTTGACTGGGCTCCCTTGTACCAAAATGTGACTCACCAGGCCACCTGGAATCTCAATAATGCAATACATTCTAATGTACCGTTCCAGAAGCATGAATATAAGTAAGGCATTTGGAGCGATATACCAAAAAGTGAATGTAGGTCAGCGGCTATCTCAGATCTCCGCCAGATGTGAAACAGATACTGTAGGAGGTTTTGGTTGCCATCAAACCTACTTTTACCTACAAAAACTTTCAGGACTTATCTTGGTCGGAACAATGTAGCAACCATTTTCTCTCTTTATACCAGTCTGTTAAAAGCCAGTGAGAATATGGATTGCATTTGCATTGTTCAGCTGACCCACTTCATCATTCTATTTTCATTCTGTTACATGTCAAGAGTGAAAAAGGCCTAAAAAAGCTATTACCACAGCTGAATTAGCCTGCATATCTGGACCTAAAGCTGTTTATATTGTTAACCAAATCCCCTGCATGGAAGAAACCAGTTACATGCCAGCGGTGAGTCAGAGCATCGCCACAGATCTGTAAAAAGAAAAATACAATATCTTATGGGGACCATGAATGTCAAATTTTCCATAGTTTTTGAGATATTTCAGTTTGAACTAAAGTGGTGACCAACTGACCAGCTGACAGACATTGTCATGCCACACTGCTAGCATGGTAAAAAAGAATATTAATTGCATATCTATGTATTCCACATCACGTCCTGCATTGGACGCATCTCACATTCTGCGCCCCTCCCACCCACCCCTGTTTCTTTTTCCCTGCTTCTCTCTCCCTGTCTCCTTCTTCTACCCTCTCCTCTCCGTAGGGTCCTAAGGGGGTTCGTCTTCCCCGGGTACCACGGCGGATTCCTAATCTAAGCTCCCCACAGCGCAACCGTAAGCGAAAGTTCCAAGTGAGCCAGGCCTCACACTCAAACGTTTCTCATCATTATCTTCAAATAAATCTTTAAACAAACATGTTGACCATGTGGTCCTTTCAAGTGAAATTGGCATTGGATGTAAATCATGAGGTGCAGAATCATCCATTGGGAATGTAATTCCTGGGGATACTGGGCTGTATAAGCTGGAGCTCTGTGTCTCTGTGTAGAGGTAATATTACCCTCGTTAACATCATTAAGAAGAAGCCAATCTACTTTCAGTGATTTAACTGCCTAATAATTTGTTTCAGGAAAGCAGGAATGTAGAAATTGAAAAAAATGCTCTGAAATGATACAGTGACTTATCAATTCCGGCACAAGCAGAATAACAATGGATTGTTTCTCTGGAAACCAATCTTTAGACATTGTTTTTTATTCAACTTGCAACTCCATCTGGCTTTTTTATGTTCCTACATAGTTTTTCAGGGCCTGCGTATTTCTGTGGATTACCAGCAGACATAAGAAGGAGAAGGAGGTTGACTTTAATTACAGGCTGAAGTCATCCAGCCAGCTCAGCCGTGTGATCTGATTTCGTGCTATTGTGATACAATCCCTGTCTTTCCCTACATTCCTCTCCACGCAACCGCTGTCAGTCAGACAGGTGTCGCCCTGCTCCAGCTGTCCTCACCTTTCCTAAACAACAAAAACAGATATTCTATTCCGTAATTGTCTACACGGCTGACTCAGACTATTTCTAGTCTCTGTGCTTGACTAAAACCCACAACATATAATTACAGTCCACCTTCCCCCTGCTCCTCCCCAGACTCATCCTAAAGCCACTTTGCTGTCTAAACGTCCTTCAGCCATTTCCCATCATATTCATTTCACATTCCAGGCGTTGCCAGTATTGTCATTCAAGTGAGTCCCTTAGAAAGTCAGAGTTTTCAGAACTTAAGGCGAAATTAGAGTTAAGTTAGAGTAAGTGGGTGTTTCAGAACAAAGCTCTAAGCTGCCTGGGAGGCTGGAGGGGAAACACGGCCTGCACCCAAAGATTAACAGAAGCCAGTGGGTGTTGGGAGTCAAAAAACACATTATATCACATGAAATACGCAGACAGGGTGAAGAGGTTCACCTGCTTTTAGTAGTGATGAGTTTGAGAATCATGTTTCTATTAAGAAGATAAAAAGGCTTAAAGCATTTGGGATTGTTTGCAAGTTTCCCAAATTTGGGATTTCTTTTTTATTTATTTATTTACCGACAGTAACCTGCAGAGAAGGTGGTCGGTGGTAATCTTCAAATCATGTCTTTACAGCCTGTAGTGAGTACCAATGAAGCATTATTTTGATACCACAGCATGTTGACCCGGTTTACTTCTTTACTGCTAACAAATCCTTTCTAAAATGGATATTTTCAGCAAATTTGTGCTTGTCTCAAGATGATAAAGGATGAAAGATGGTTAAACTCTTTTTCCAGCCACATCGCATATTCTCCTGAAATTATATTCCAGCTGCCCACAAGCTGTCATGAACCTAAAAAAAAGTGTCTTTTCTCAAGCCTTTAGTCCATTTACATATATAGGCTTCACCTTCACTATCAACCTCATTTTTCTCAGGTTTTGGGAGGCTTTTTAAGGCCCTGCATGTAGCCATGTGGAAGCCCTGGGCTAAACAGTTGGCTCAGTTGGCCTCTCAGATCTTGAGCGCAGGTGGTCATAAACAAGATGCGACAAGTCAGTTATTTTTACAGCACAGGTGGGTTATGGGTGTGTCAGCTCCCATGTTAGTGCTCTGTGTGGTCAGTAGTCAAGATTGACCGCTGATCTGCTGCCACTGCAGCACAGAGGTTTGAGTGGAGGGTCCAGGGAGGAGTTAGTTATTGTTTGGGTTGGCATGCTGAGTGTTGTTAAAATTTCAATTATTTCAATTTCAATTATTTTTGTGGTTAATCAATGCAAAATCCCCTTTGCTTGCTTTATAATGAGATTATAGACTTTCAATTCAAAAACCTCTCTTCTTTCTTCTCACCTCTGTACCTACATGAAACTGACTCATAAAGCCCCAGATAGCTGCAAATGTTTTGCTTAAGTTGAAACAATTTCATCTTGTTTGGTCACTTCTTTGCGTGAAATTGTGCCATCCTGGGCAAATTTGCGTTCACTATTAATTTTTCCATTGACCCTGTATGCCATTGTTCTGCACAATAACGTATACAGTTTTTCCACAGTTAAACATGCACAGAATTAAACAAGTCAAATAAACCCTGTACCACTGTTAGGAAATAGATTCTTCATGACAGATTTTAGGGAGTAAATAAAACTATTCAGGTAGTTCTTTGATCTACAAAACAGTGTTACATGTAATTTTATTTTAAAAATACAATGTCAGACACAAGACACCACTGGTAATTACTATGTTCTGAGTCTTAAGCAACATAATCTGCTCTGTCAGGTGCCCTATCAGGCAACCTATAAGGAGCTACAACAGGTGACATAAAACAGATGTCTCTCCCAACCTCCTCTAAACCCAGGAAGAACAGTAGGCTACACCTCTGGACTCATCTCTCAGCACATGGCTCAGCTGGGATCCTGCTCTGTTTTCCAGCATCAACCCTAAGGATCATACCCAGACTCCCTTTATCAGAGTTAACAGGGGCCCCCCAACTTTGCTCTGTCTTATCAGAAACCATTAAGATAAGGCAAGAATGTGCAGGAGCACTGTAACTCAAGTCAAACCTCTTTCAGCCTAATTTCCTCTTCCCATCTCTACATAAATACAGGGCGTGGGGGTGTAAGCAGTCCATTTCCTCACTGATCAAGGGCCGTATATACCAGGAACACTTTCAAGGTGTGTTCACATCAAGCACATCTGGGGCTCTATGCTGTAAACATATTGCTACAGTTTATTTCATTTAACTTTTTTAGTAGTAGTGGAAACACGATGGGAGGTTAGTGCAAAAATACAAGTCAGAATTGCATTGGGCCATATTGCGTGATTTTCTTAAAAAACTGAGTGTTGTGTATATAATGGGAGGAGGCCCAGGTGAATGTAAAGTTGGTCTGAAGTGTCAAAAAATGGGAACGCTATTAACAAAAACAAACAGGACATAGTAGCTCATGGGGCCCTATTGTATTTTAAAGGAGGTTGTGCGTGCAATGGGAGGAGTGATGCAAAGTTATCGAGAATGACCCTTGCTGAATGAATATTGAACCTAAGCTATGTTGTTTACATTGTTACACATCTGCATCATGAACAGTCCTGCTGCTTTGGCAGGCCATCAGTTCTTGTTCACACTGTACAGACAACAACACCAAAAAATATGATGAGTATGGGCTAAGATCGGATGAAGTTCTATCCTCTATGGACATAGATCCACCACTGTTGGTGGTGAATGTTTTGGGCTTGTGGGGAATGATATTCATTAAAGGCCGCAAAAACAGAAATAATAAATTGTCTCACATATAGTAGTTGTTTATAGTTATGTTTCTAGGGTAGATCTTTAATCTCAATGTGAAGTTTCCCTACTTCTGGAAGAAAACCAGGAAGTTCAGGTTTTAATATATCTCACTTTCCACATATGCCATCTAAACTTGAAGCTTAATCTGTGTGATTTTGAAGCCTTGGCTTGCTGAACCAAAGCAAACTACATGTAAACTAAAACTGCAACAAAATAAATATTCCACTATGATTCAGACCAAAGTTGATTGAGGTAGGTATTATCACACTCTTGCAATGCAACCTTCCTTTGCTAATATAGTACATACAGACTGAGGATTCAACTCATACACACTTTCCTACTTTACTTACCTCAGCAACTCAAATTCCTGATGTCTGAATAATGTCTGCCAGCCCCTCTCTACATTGTAATCCTGTCTATTACAGAATTCCTCTGAATATCCCCCCGAGTTGCATATTTCAGGCATTAGTGACCAAATAATTATCAGAGAGGGCACTTTGATGGCCATTGACGCTCCTGATTGCTTTCTAAAGTTTTCCACATCAATGGCTGAAATTTTATGTTCTTTGATTCATGGGGCTGTTATGTTATAGTTTGGAGAAAGGCAGTGTTATTTTACACAGCTTCAGCTCCCACTCCCACCTGAACCTAAACAGTGATAAGACAATAACAAGGACACACACAAAAGCGCCAATAAAAAGCTGCTCCCCACTGCACTGTACACAATGTAAGTTGTATCTTTACAATGGCCCCCTTCTTCCTACTCCAAGTAACATGGCAAACAATGTGATTGCTGTCAAGCAGAGCGTAGGGGCTCCCTCGCCGCCACAACAATGAGCAGATTTATCATTCCTCCCACAACAAAACGGTCAGAGGATTTGCAGCTCGGCAGGTGTGGAGGCTCGTACTGTAAATAAACTGACAGTGATATCTGAGCGAGGCTCGGACATGGAATGCAGCGCAACCTGACGCCAGGATTAGACAGGGAAGAGGGACGAGAATGAGATCTCTCAGTGTGTTTTACAGAGTTTTACATTGCTTTTGATTTCGCTAACTCAACACAGATTAACACTGCTTAACATTATACTGCTGAATATGATGCCATAACATCTCTTTTCAGAGACTTTGGCCCTGTTCAGACCTGGTATTAACATCTGTCCTGGGTGATCTGATCACAAGTGGACTCTAAGTACAGGTGTGAATGCACCCAAGACGGACAGAGGACGCATTGAGATCTGATCACTCAGACCACATTTGGAGGTGATCTGGGCCACATGTGTCCACATTCTTCAGCAGTGTGTATGTGAATTTGTCCTGGGGCACATTGAAAGTCCGCCTACTCAGCTGACGTCCTCTACGTATGTGGAAGTTAGTCCTGTCACACAGCGCTCATATGAACTGATTTTACCGCCATAACACTGTTGATTTAAAACAAAACTAACATTAACTAGCTAGCTCACAACAAAAGTATTTTACGATATTAGCCACATCGCCTGTAACAGCGCTGGACACTGTTCCTCACTTCAGAACGGCAAATAAAATCAAGAACATATTTAGTCTTTGCAAACAGAAATAACATACATGTTTATTTGCATATAGAGCAGGGAAGTGAGATCCGATCACAAGTAGTCACTCGAGACACATGTGGAGACCTGACGGACTGTGAGCTGTCCATTTGTGATCAGATCAGCCAGGACGGATGTTAATGCCAGTCTTTAGTGTTTGTTTCAGTTTCATCAACAGGATTCCCAGCAGCAGTAGCTGCTGTTTTCAGTGAAAAAGCTCTGAAAAAGTCACTGTACACTACTTACCCAGCACCAAACAGCAGACAAAGTTAACAACGTGAACATACTGGAGCATTTAGCAGCTAAAGAGTCTAAAAGGAGAGTGAATATTGGGACTTACTTACTATTTGCCTCCTAAATGTTAATTACCCTTAGAAAGAAAAGTGAATCTACCATCTGCGAATCCAATCAAACTTTTATTAAACAGTCTGAGTCATATAATGAAATCTGCTAGAGTCACTTGATTAACATCACATTTGCTTCCCATCAAAATACTGAATACTGTACCCTGTACATCCACATTAAAGTCAATTCTGAATGGTTTTCACACTTCTACTCAATTAAAATGTCAGTCACCTACAGTACACAGCACAGAGGGTAATCAACCCTCATCAAATGAACGGCTGTTAGCGGATGGAGCAGTGGTAATATCACTTTGTGATAATTTTGTCTGCCGATGAGGGTTTAGAGATGTAAAATGAAACACAGCGTGTGACTGAAGTTAGTGCTGCATCTCATCTCACAGAAATTCCAGGCTGGTGGGGAGGGTAACACCACTGATACCACCATGAGAAGACATAAAATAAGAAAGAAGGTGTACCTTTTCTCCAGGGAGCCAGGATGGAGAATGACTTCTGCCAGCTGATGACCAGCCTAGCCTTTTTCCCCTTCACACTCATGTTGCTGTAACAATCCCTGAGGTTGAGGAAAAGTCAAATGTGGTGAGGTTGAAAAAAGAGGGGAAACTTCCTTAGAGATTCCTCATCATGTTTTTAAATAGGTAGTTCTGTCTTCAAGTTCAGCTGGCGGAGAAGGCGTCGGAGGTGTTGTTGGAGTATTAGGTATGGAGGTTGTCCTCGAGCAGGGTCATGATACCTGTGTCTCCTCACTTGCTGGACTGCCTGAGCGCCTGTGTGTGAGAGTGTGTGTGGATGTAGCCAATTCCTCCAGCTGAGAAGAGTAAAGGGGGCCGGGCTCCACCAGCAGCAGTCAGAGTCACAGGAGGAGGAGGAGGAGGAGGAGGAGTGGCAGCCGACAAGAGGGAGAGGGGTGGAGGAGGAGGGAAAAGTAAGAAAGGCTAGAGGACTGTGATTTACAGTCACAACAAGAGCTGGAGGAAGAATGAGTTAAAGAGGGAGGATGGTGGTCCACAGAGATTTTAAAGTGTCCCCATTGACATCAATCACGGTTTCCAACTTAAGACAGTTGCACTGAATAACACTTATGAGCCACCTTAAAGTTTTACAGAACACATGTTCTTCGACCTACCTTCAGTGAAATTATACAAGCAACATGATTCAGTTTTACTGTAACTGTTAAATATTTGAAAATAATCACAACAGAACAGTATATGACAAGTTTATTTTTAGAAATCTAATCTGTAAACAATTTCGCCACAGTTAACACCTGCTAACATTCATTCTCAAGTTAACTGTAGCTTGTATACATTGAACTATCATTAAACTACATTAAGCATTTATAAATATATTAATATAAATATTGGACCATGGAAATCTTTTCCTTTGGTCCATGTCAATAATATTGGATAAAAGCAATTTAAAGTCTACTTTCTGGCGCTTTCAATTTTATCATACTAGCCTGGGACCCAGACGAATCTGCGAGCTCATACTTTATTTGCTCTGGTAGATACGCCTGGCCCCTCTCCCATTCAAACTGACTTCCCTGCCCATTTCTAGTACGAGGCAGGGTTTAATACAATGACTGACAGAGACGAGCGCCATTCAGGTATCTTTGTAAATATCCAAGATGGCAGCTCCCGTTCAGTGGCAGTATTAAATGGACTGGATGGTAAATTTTCTCTAAAAGAAAAACAACTGCACTTAAACTTTATGTTGATAAGAAATGTGTGTTTGCCGAACTTCCGACAGGACGGCTTTCAGTCGCTCTGATTGGGTGTCTCCACCCGTCGATAGCGCCCCTTGGAAATCGAAAATGAACTGAGAGGTGCGATGCCAGGCTAGTGTCATACAGTCTTTATCAGTGGATGGAAATTGTTCAGTTGTCACAGAGACGGATCAGTCGACATTCAAGCTCAGTAGCTTTTGCGACACTTCAAGTTAAGTTCATTCTTGGTCTTGAAAGTAGTTGTTTGACGAAACAACTTTTACTAACTTTTTGGGGTCTTCCAACCATATGAGACAGTCTTCATCAGTGAATGTTTGTTAAGTTGGGCAATATAAACTGTTACCAAGGTCAAGGGGGAACTTCTATGCTCAACCTTTACAGAAACACAGTGTAGTGGTATTTGAGCTAAATGCCAACATTGGCAAGCTAACATGCTCGCAATGACAGTGCTAATATGTTTAGAAGGTAATTATGCTAAATGGTCGTCATATTAGTTTAACGTGTTAGCAAGCTAAAATTTATTTATTAATTAATTAAAATTATTTTAGCACTGAACACAAAGTGCAGCTGAAGCTGATGGGAATGACATCCAATTGGCAGGTGCTTGGTCACGAACCAAAGTATTGGACAAAGTGACAAAGTGAACATTTGACTTGATGATGGCGCTGGATGAAAAGGCAGGGGATCACCAAAAATATTGACATATATCCTCTGAGAACCATGAATGTCGGTACCAAATGTTGTGCCAGCTCATGTTGATATATGTCACTGCATAACTGAAATCAATCAATCCCAACTCAAGAAAGTTGGTAGGATTCACCAACTGGGGAACATTCACGCCAATCCATCCAATAGTTGTCCTGCTTTTCTTTTGTTTTGTTTTTTTGAGAGTGATGGGCCAATTAGACTTAACATCAATAGAGCCTTAAAGCCCAAAAGATCACACAGTCCATTTTTTACATATTAGCAAACAACTTTTATTTCCCTGTAAATACAGTGACTGGTTCAGAAACCTACTGTGGGTGAGCAACATATTATTCAGCTCTATTCCTTACTAAAGCAATTGATGGAGGATGGATGCATAATTATAGTTTCCTGGTGACACAGGTCTACTGTATAGAAAAGGCGATTAAAAGACCATTTATAAATACTGTCTTTTTCATTTAATTTAAAATATTAAAACAGTTGTCAATCACTAGAGCTATAGCCTTTGTGGTGTTAAAGAGGTGTCCTCTTATAATTTACAGTTTAAAGTTGTAGGTGTATAATCTGAACTGAGGTTATGCCAAACAAAAGATCAACTGTTTCCTAGGAGTTAAAAATGTGGTAAAGCTGAGATCAGGTGTGTCTGCCTTCTACTAAATCCCTTGCAGTAATACAGTATGACCTGAGCATTTAGCAGAGAGCTTTTCTTTCTATCTCCACCCAGTGAGTCTGTGTAGGAGCCGCTGACCTACGATATCAAGGAAAACACTGACATTTCAGTTCAGAGAGAGGACAGGCAGGGAGGGAAGTGAGCAATGCTGTCTTTTATTAACTCTCACAAGCCAGGAAATACCAAAGTATGGATCAGATGATGTGTACTATATACTTACATGAAATAACTGCACTAAAAACTGTTTGTCTGAGCACATTTCTTCCACCAGTGGACCGTCTTGTATTTCTATGGGTGAAGTTATTGAAAGATCACATTCCTTCAATATTGACCCTTGATTGGATATCACCCTGCCTGGTGTTGAAACATTATGCCCATGCTTTCCTTCACTAACTACAAAAACAAAGCAAAGTCATGGAATTCAGAGTGTTACGGCGCATAGCCATTTGGTAATGATAGGACCCAAGCGCAGAGAGGAGAGGAGACCGGCAGGTATGCTGACTGGAGTTTATTCTCACACGACAAGGTAACAGAGTCCAGAGCTGCCACAAACACATGGAAACAGGAAACAGGAACCACACAGAGATACACAAAAGGATCTGACACCCGACAAGGAAAGTGAACTGGTATATATATGGTGGCTGATGACTAAGTAGAAACAGGTGAGGGAACAGGTGAAAGGAGTGAGGCTGATGAGGAGATGGGGAAGGAAGGAAAGACAGAGAGCACCTGGTGGAAGGTGAGGGAATGGCAGGTGAGGGAAACAAAGCAAAAGTCCAGACAGTGAGCAGTGAACCCTAACACAGAGACCCACACACAGCTCTCAGCTAGGTCACTTTAAAGTTCCAGTAACTTATCTCCCTCCTTCTGCCTCTCTGCATGACATCCCTGTAATGTCAGTCTCTCTTCAACTACAGTATGGACATTCAAATTACATGTGTGAGTCCTTCTTAAAGTACCTGGTAGATTTGTGACAGAAGTTACAGTAAAGCAGACAAAAAATGTCCCGACTCTTTGTATTTTTCTAAGTTTTTCCCTTCTCACAATGAGCCATTCAGAGATGGTATTTGAGAATTTCTGCCCATTCAATCACATTCTCATTCTCAGAAAAATTCTCATTTCTTTTACACTCACCATGTTGCTTGAATCAAATCAAGTCAAGTCAATTTTATTTGTATAGTGCCAAATCATAACAAAAGTTATCTCAAGAGACGGCCTAACTCAGCTGATACATGAACTAACACGTGTTACCTGTACCACTGAAACTATTAATGATTTGATTCTTGTCTCAGATAAAGACCACATTTCTAAAAGTGGAGTTCCAAGTTATAGCTTGAGTGACCATAATATCATCTACCTCACAAGTAAGATTAGAAAGCCAGGATTCAAACACCACAACTCAGTTAGATTAAGAAGCCTAAAAAGTTATAGCAAAGATGCCTTTGTTGAAAGTCTTAAAAAAGCAAATCTTTCTCAAGTAGTTGATTGTCAGGATGTTGACAAGTCAAGTCAAGTCAATTTTATTTGTATAGCGCCAAATCATAACAAAAGTTATCTCAAGACACTTTTCACATGGAGAAGGTTTAGATCATACTCTTAAAATATTGTTTACAGAGACCCAACAGTTCCCACCATGAGCAGCACTTGGCGACAGTGGCGAGGAAAAACTCCCTTTTAACAGGTAGAAACCTCGAGCAGAACCAGGCTCTGGCTGGCCATCTGCATCGACCGAGTTGGGTTGAAAGGGGAGGAGAGAGGAGGAGAGGGGAGACAGAACAGGAGGAGAGACAACAAATCAGACTAATAATAATAACAACTGCAGCAGTGAGTGTGGAGCAGGAACATGGGGGCAGTAGACGGCCTGCAGCCACAGATCCAGACTGTACAGCTCCAGGGGCGGAAATACCTGCAGAAAGTGAGAAGGCGAAAAAGCACAGAAAGCACAGGAACTACCGGGAAGAAGTGGAGTTAGTAACGTGTATTAGTGGGATAGGAATGTGTACAGATAGAAAGGGAGAGGAGGAGAGAGAAGCTCAGTGCATCATGGGAAATCCCCCGGCAGTCTAAGCCTATTACAGCACAACTAAGGGATGGTTCAGGACTCACCTGAGCCAGCCCTAACTATAAGCTTTATACATGCCTGAAGCTTGGCTAACTTACCAGTTTCATCTGGCTTTATCGATAAGTAGAGGTTTAATTACAGCTACTTTAAAGGACCTTGGTACATAGCCTGTTGATAAAGACAGATTGTCTAGTAAAGAAGTGCTAAGTAAGGGTAGAACTTCTTTAAGCAGCCTAGTTGGGATGGGGTCTAAGAGACAGGTTGTTGGTTTAGACAAAGAAATCATTGAAGTTAGTTGGTGAAGTTCAATTGGAGAAAAACAGTCTAAATATATATCCAGCTCTACAGCTGTTTCTGAGGTTCCTGTACTTGAAGATATATCTGAACTAGCTGAGGGCACAAGAAGATTAATTTTGTCCCTAATAGTTAGAATTTTATCATCAAAGAAGCTCATGAAGTTATTACTACTGAGAGCTCTGGGAATACATGGCTCAACAGAGCTCTGACTCTGTGTCAGCCTGGCTACAGTGCTGAAAAGAAACCTAGGGTTGTTCTTATGTTCCTCTATTAGTGAGGAGTAATAGGCTCCTCTGGCATTACGGAGGGCCTTCCTGTATGTTGTAAGACTATCTTGCCAAACTAAATGAGTTTCCTCCAGTTTGATGGAACACCATTTCCTTTCTAATTTTCGCGATGTTTCTTTTAATTTGCGGGTTAAGGGGTTATACCATGGAGCTAACCTCTTTTGTTTTATTATTTTCTTTTTGATAGGAGCAATACAATCAAGAGTCGTTCGCAGCGAGCCTGCAGCACTATCAACCAGATGATCAATTTGGGAGGGACTAAAGTTAGCACAGGAGTCCTCCGTTATATTGAGACATGGCATTGAATTAAATGCCGATGGAATCACTTCTTTAAATTTAGCTACAGCACTATCAGACAGGCATCTACTAAAGGAATGTTTGCCTAATGGCCTATAGTCCAGTAATATAAA
This sequence comes from Lateolabrax maculatus, assembly GCA_031216445.1. Taxonomy (NCBI): domain Eukaryota; kingdom Metazoa; phylum Chordata; class Actinopteri; order Acropomatiformes; family Lateolabracidae; genus Lateolabrax; species Lateolabrax maculatus. Next base: position 27,626,428 of record CM062209.1, read on the forward strand.
TTCAAAAGTTATTAAATAATGGTCTGATAAGACAGGATTTTGTGGGAAGACTATTAAATCTTCAATTTCGATTCCATATGACAGAACAAGATCGAGGGTATGGTTAAAACAATGAGTGGGTTTGTTTACACTCTGACAGGCACCAATCGAGTCTAATAATGAGATAAACGCAGAACTAAGGCTATCATTATCTACATCCACGTGAATATTAAAATCACCTACAATAATGACTTTATCTGTTTTGAGGACTAAACTTGTTAAAAACTCTGAGAATTCTGCTAAAAATTCAGAATACGGACCAGGAGCGCGGTACACTATGACAAATAGAATTGGCTGTAGAGTTTTCCACATTGAGTGTGAAAGACTAAGAACAAGACTTTCGGATGAGTTAAAACTAAGTTTAGGTTTAGGGTTGATTAATAAGTCAAGTCAAGTCAAGTCAATTTTATTTGTATAGCGCCAAATCATAACAAAAGTTATCTCAAGACGCTTTCACATAGAGTAGGTCTAGACCATAGTCTTTAAAATATTATTTACAGAGACCCAACAGTTCCCACCATGAGCAAGCACTTGGCGACAGTGGCGAGGAAAAACTCCCTTTTAACTGGTAGAAACCTCGAGCAGAACCAGGCTCTGGGTGGGCGGCCATCTGCATCGACCGAGTTGGGTTGAAAGGGGAGGAGAGGGGGGGGGGAGGGGAGACAGAACAGGAGGAGAGACAACAAATCAGACTAATAATAATAACAACTGCAGCAGTGAGTGTGGAGCAGGAACATGGGGGCAGTAGACGGCCGGCAATCACAGATCCAGAATCTACAGCTCCAGGGGCGGAAATACCTGCAGAAAGTGAGAAGGCGAAAAAACACAGAAAGCACAGGAACTACCAGGAAGAAATGGAGTTGGTAGCCTGTATTAGTGGGATAGGAATGCGTACAGATAGAGAGGGAGAGGAGGAGAGAGAAGCTCAGTGCATCCTAGGAAGTCCCCCAGCAGTCTTAAGCCTATAACAGCATAACTAAGGGATGGTTCAGGACTCACCTGAGCCAGCCCTAACTATAGGCTTTATCAAAAAGGAACGTTTTTAGCATACTCTTAAACGAAGAGAGGGTGTCTGCCTCCCGAACCCAAATTGGGAGCTGATTCCACAGAAGAGGAGCTTGATAACTAAAGGCTCTGGCTCCCATTCTACTTTTAGAGACTTTAGGTACCACAAGTAACCCTGTATTCTGTGAGCGTAGTGCTCTAGTGGGGTAATACGGTACTATCAGCTCTTTAAGATATGATGGTGCCTGACCAATAAGAGCTTTGTAAGTGAGGAGGACGACCTTAAATTCTATTCTAGATTTCACAGGGAGCCAGTGCAGAGAAGCTAATATCGGAGAAATATGTTCTCTTTTGCTAGTTCCTGTCAGTACACGTGCAGCCGCATTCTGGATCAGCTGGAGAGTCTTTAGAGACTTATCGGGGCAACCCGATAATAAGGAATTACAGTAATCTAACCTAGAAGTAACAAATGCATGAACTAGTTTTTCTGCATCTTTTTGAGACAGGATATGCCTGATTTTTATAATGTTACGTAAGTGGAAAAAGGCAGTCCTTGAAGTCTGTTTTATATAGGTATTAAAGGACATGTCCTGATCAAAGATTACTCCTAGACTCCTTACAGCGGTGCTAGAGGCCAGGGCAATGCCATCTAGAGTAACTAATCTATACATAGTGCGTCTCGCAGGTGTTTAGGACCCAGAACAATAACTTCAGTTTTGTCTGAGTTTAACAGCAAGAAATTGCAGGTCATCCAGTCTTTTATGTCCTTAATACATGCCTGAAGCTTGGCTAACTTACCGGTTTCATCTGGCTTTATCGATAAGTATAACTGAGTATCATCTGCATAGCAGTGAAAGTTTATGGAGTGTTTCCTGATAATATTGCCTAAAGGAAGCATATACAAGGTAAATAGAAGTGGTCCGAGCACTGAACCTTGTGGAACTCCATGACTAACTTCCGTGTGCACGGAGGATTCATCATTTACATGGACAAACTGAAATCTATCCGATAAATATGACTGAAACCAGCTTAGTGCGGGTCCTTTGACGCCAATCAAATGCTCCAGTCTCTGTAATAGGATACAGTGGTCAATGGTATCAAAAAGCGGCACTGAGATCTAACAGAACAAGTACAGAGACAAATCCTTTATCTGACGCAATCAAAAGGTCGTTTGTCACTCTCACCAGTGCTGTCTCTGTGCTGTGAAATTCCCTAAATCCTGACTGAAAATCCTCAAATAAACTATTGCTGTTTAGAAAGTCACATAACTGATTAACGACCACTTTCTCAAGGATTTTGGAGAGAAAGGGAAGGTTAGATATAGGTCTATAATTGGCTAAAACCCCTGGATCAAGCGTAGGCTTTTTAAGAAGAGGTTTAATTACAGCTACTTTGAAGGACTGTGGTACATAGCCTGTTAATAAAGACAGATTGATCATGTCTAGTAAAGAAGTGCTAACTAAGGGTAAAACTTCTTTAAGCAGCCTGGTTGGGATGGGGTCTAAGAGGCAGGTTGTTGGTTTAGACGAAAAAATCATTGAAGTTAGTTGGTAAAGGTCAATTGGAGAAAAACAGTCTAAATATAAATCTGGTTCTACAGCTGCTTCTGAGGTTCCTGAAATTCCTGTACTCGAAGATATATCTGAACTAGCTGAGAGCACAAGATGATGAATTTTTTCTCTAATAGTTAGAATTTTATCATCAAAGAAGCTCATGAAGTTATTACTACTGAGAGCTCTGGGAATACATGGCTCAACAGAGCTCTGACTCTGTGTCAGCCTGGCTACAGTGCTGAAAAGAAACCTAGGGTTGTTCTTATGTTCCTCTATTAGTGAGGAGTAATAGGCTCCTCTGGCATTACGGAGGGCCTTCCTGTATATTCTAAGACTATCTTGCCAAACTAAATGAGTTTCCTCCAGTTTGGTGGAACGCCATTTCCTTTCTAATTTTCGCGATGTTTCTTTTAACTTGCGGGTTAAGGAGTTATACCATGGAGCTAACCTCTTTTGTTTTATTATTTTCTTTTTGATAGGAGCAATACAATCAAGAGTCGTTCGCAGCGAGCCTGCAGCACTATCAACCAGATGATCAATTTGGGAGGGACTAAAGTTAGCACAGGAGTCCTCCGTTACATTGAGACATGGCATTGAATTAAATGCCGATGGAATCACTTCTTTAAATTTAGCTACAGCACTATCAGACAGGCATCTACTAAAGGAATGTTTACCTAATGGCCTATAGTCCAGTAATATAAATTCAAAAGTTATTAAATAATGGTCTGATAAGACAGAATTTTGTGGGAAGACTTTTAAATCTTCAATTTCGATTCCATATGACAGAACAAGATCGAGGGTATGGTTAAAACAATGAGTCGGTTTGTTTACACTCTGACAGAAACCAATCGAATCTAATAGTGAGATAAACGCAGAACTAAGGCTATCATTATCTACGTCCACGTGAATATTGAAATCACCTACAATAATGACTTTATCTGTTTTGAGGACTAAACTTGTTAAAAACTCTGAGAATTCTCCTAAAATTCAGAATACAGACCAGGAGCACGGTACACTATGACAAATAGAATTGGCTGTAGAGTTTTCCACATTGAGTGTGAAAGACTAAGAACAAGACTTTCGAATGAGTTAAAACTAAGTTTAGGTTTAGGGTTGATTAATAAGCTAGAGTCGAAGATGGCTGCAACTCCACCTCCTCGGCCAGTGCTTCGAGGAATGTGAGTATTACTATGACTAGGAGGAGTGGACTCATTCAGGCTAACATATTCTTCCTGACACAGCCAAGTTTCAGTTAGGCAAAATATATCCATATGATAGTCAGATATTAAATCATTGACTAACACAGCTTTAGACGACAGAGATCTAATGTTTAAGAGTCCACATTTAATTCTCTTATTTGGTTGTACCACTACACTGGTAGTTTTAATTTTTATTAAGTTTTTACGAGTAACCCCTCTTCTGTTTGAATTTGAATTAATTAAATGAAGTGGTCGGGGGACAGACACAGTCTCTATGGGATTTTTTACGGGGTTTTGGGTGGGTAACCGCTCTAATGGAAGCGCAGAGAAGCGTGTAGGACTGCAGCTCTGCTTCCTGGTCTGAACTCTGGATTGTCACGGTGTGGGTCCACTAATAAACTTGGTCAAATTTCTGGCTATGAGAGCTGCACCATCCAAAGTAGGATGAATGCCGTCTCTCCTCATCAGACCAGGTCTCCCCCAGAATGTGGTCCAATTATCTACGAAACCCACATCGTTTGCTGGACACCACCTTGACAACCAGCGGTTGAATAACGACATGCGGCTATACATGTCATCACTGGTCAGATTTGGCAGGGGTCCGGAGAAAACTACGGAGAATTACAATTTTACTGTATTTACGTTTGTCTTTTGCCAGCAGTTTTAGATTTTTAGATTTGCCATGTCGTACCTGTAAAGACGAGCAGTCTTTACAGGTACTTCACAGTATTTCACACAGTTTGAAACAAGTCGTCTTTGTCATTTGAGGAATGCTAGCGGTGGCTGAATGAGGCAATGGTGAATAATTCACAATAACAGGGAAGACACATGCAGTCATTGTTTTCACAAGTCTTCTTGGTCGAAGGCCATTACATCATGTGGATCAGGTTGTGGCAAGTGGTAAGAACACACACCTCAAAGACCTCTGCTGTTTCGGCTGCTGTAGACGTGAACCTGCCTTTTATACAAAGCACAGGACTGTGACTCCAGAGATCAGGGTTCACATCAAGACTCCTGTTTGTGGTTACAGTAGGTTTAGGTAACAATAACACTTTTGTTCAAGGTTAGTAAAGGTTGTAGTTCGGTTACCTGACATATAGTGGGTACGGAAAGTATTCAGACCCCTTTAAATTTGTGATATTTCAGTTTTTCTTTTTTAATAAATTTGCAAAAATTTCTACATATCTGTTTTTTTCTGTCAAGATGAGGTGCTGAGTGTACATTAATGAGAAATAAAATGAACTTTTTTGATTTTAGCAAATGGCTGCAATGAAACAAAGAGTGAAGAATTTAAAGGGGTCTGAATACTTTCCGTACCCACTGTACATGACAAACACGTCTCATGATTCAAGTGCCTAAAAAGAAGTTTTTATACATTATATATGTTATACATGTTATACATTAGTTGTATATAAACGTAATTTCTATAAGACAGGGTTGGCCTGCTTGTGTTGCAGTAGTGTTCAACCTCTCTTCACCTCAAATATCTCTTATCTCTTATCCTCAAATCTCCTGAAATATTTAAACTAAACTGACTATTTACCACTGACCACCTCTCACTATTAAAGAGCACTTGGAAGGATGGAATAAACTACCAGTATCACTACTAGGCCATATCTGCAATGAACATCCCAATAAAAATAAACTGCCTCTTTGCCTCCCGTGACACCTGTTGACCTTCCCGAGAGCTGGCTCTCCTCTCTGAACTCTCTCTCTTAATAAGTTCTACTGGAAAAGCAAAAGGCCTTGAATTAAATACCTTCCAAAAACCCCCAAATCTTGGCAGACTTATAGCACCAAATATCTTTCACCAGATTCAGAATATTTGGCACAGATTTGCACATTAGAAGTGGCATTAGTAATTATATATAAATAATTATATGTTATATTATATTATAATTATATTATTAGCCACTATATTTTTGAGTAAAGCGTTCTGTCACAGACCTCTTTGATTTATTTGGGCAACTGGTGATTGTTCTGTGTAACATTTTGGTTGACCATCCTTTTGACAGTTATTTCCTTCTACTACTTCCTCAGTTTATTATTTCCTCCATTTATTATTTGCCAATGCAGTAACCGTTTCGGAACACGTGCCCTGTCGGAACTGGCTGATTGCATTATATGTTTGAAAACCCCAATCACAAACAGCAGTGATACATATAGTGGATGGGCAGTCATTTATATGGTTGATAATAGATTATCAGTGTTTTCTTTCCAGATTCTTGCAGTGAAATGCACGCAGAGCCATAAAGACCTGTCTGCACTTGCTTTTACTCACAGCTAGTTTGGTTTTTATCAAAAATAAATAAAAGGCCACCAGTTAAATGTATCCTGAGGATATGTACACATACTCTATTTAGAAGAAAAGCAGAGGAAAGGCTTCAAATTAAAGGCTGCACTTTGAACTGGGAGTGTCTGAGATGTAATGATCTCTCTGTAAAGGTGGTGAACATCAAAAAAACAAAAGCAGCTACATGAGAGGAAAGCACGTGTTGTGTTGCTGCAGCATGTGTGAGCTTGTTGGACCAAGAAGCCAGTCATTAAATGGTGTCTGAGTAAATTTGTTTTCAACAGGAGCTCCAAAAACACCCAATTCTACGAGGGAGGGAGCCAAATGAAAGAGCGTAAATGTTTCAAACTCCCCACAGAGCCTCCCACTTGGTATTTCCAGGTGCTCAATGAAGGAGGATGGCACTGTGACCTCAGTGACACTTCATCACATTCTTCTTAGACCAGAAAGAGTTTGTGTAAGCACAGTAATGTTATGTTGTCTTTGTAACCTACAGTAATTCAACTGTCTGTTAATGTTGAATTTCTTTGGTCCTGACTGATGAAAGTCAAACTACTTGTTGTTTAAAGTGTATGCTTATGCAATTCATACATAATTCAGCTGCTTTACATCAAACTGATTAAAAACATAAATACACATTAGTAAAGTTAAAGATGAACAAAAAAACTTTCATCTAGAGCGCAGATTTGTTTAGTTTTTTTCGCAGATGCTTTTAGCAGCAGGTGTCAGTAGCCAACAATGCTATTTTGCACCCGGGGTGGAAAAGCTAATGTGGCTAGGGCAAGCCCCCAGGAAGTGCGCCTCACTTTGAAGCCAATTTGACATAGCGGTCAAACAGTGGAATTACAACTTCTGGGTCCGTCACGTGATGCCATTGGGCCCAAAAAGACCTTTTCCCATTGACTAACATTGAGAAAGAGACGTCTGTAACTCAGTGGATAATTTTTTTTGAGGTACATCAACTACCCAGTTCGAACACTTTAATAGCCCTTATTTAAATCATTAGGTCCTAAAAGTTGTAAAGTTCACTGATAGCCGAATCCAGAGTTATTTTATTCTGTCGTTCATGTGAACGAACCCGAGACCGAGCGGCTGCGAGGCGGGGCTAAAGGAAACGCTAGTGCGCATGCTCTATGGGCCCAACAGAGTGGGAAAATCTGTAAACTTCCGCATACTGAATACCCGGATGTTTGCTTCATGTGCCACTGAGCAACTTCCATAGCAATGAACGAGGCCCGTCCTCCAACGCTGTATCCAGTTCTCTTTATACATCCATGGGCTAGGGACACCCAATGCTATTTTCAATTATTTTTTAATTAAGCTGCATTTTTAACTTGGCTAACTAATGTCTAGCTAGCATTAGCTAAACTAGTTATGTTAACTTAACTAGCTACATCTGCCACAAAGGGCTTTCTGCTTTCTTAAACCCAACCAAGCTGCGACTGAAAACTGAAAAAATAAAAATAAATAAATATGAAAATAAATCAACTAAGTCTAAAAATAATACAGAGCACAAACCCCAGTCTCCTGGCTGAAAGTCCATTTATCCACCACAACCTCCTCCACATACATTGTACCACCACTACATGTACTTTTTACACATCCGTACTTCCTAATGTTACACCCCTGAAAAAGGGGTGAAATAATCACGAAAGTGATATGAGTGGCGTTTCCTCAGTGAAAACTTTACTCCAATGAGGAAGCTACCGTGAATTCCCCCTTGTTAAGATGGCACTGGTCCAGCCGGCCGCTTGCAGACGCAGCTCCCGTAGTGTTTCTTTAAACTTTATTTTTTGAATAGTTAATTATTGCTTGTGTTTATTTGGAACAACCACAAACTGTGCGTTAAAGTTGTGACAATGGCTGGACTATGTTTTTTCGCCCTTCTCCGTGTTCTTCTGTTAGTTTTTCTACTCTTTGTCTCAGAGAGCTTCGCCGACAGGAGTATTGGTGTGGTTTATACGCGTGAACAGCTGATTGCGCTGTGTAGGCCTGCACTGTTGCCCGGAGACAGACCTGTGGTCCCGGAGGAGTTACAGAGGAGACGCCGGGGTTGCAGGTCTGGAGTAAAACGGAGGGAGAAGAGGAGACGGCATAAACCAGCGGTGCCGGCAATTATTATGGGAAATGTGAGGTCTTTGGGGAATGAAACTTGGCTGCACTCGCACATCCCGGACTACAGCGTGGAGGTTCCTGGATACAGCTTGGTGCGGGGAGACAGAGACCGTTCCAAAAGTCAGAAGAAGAAGGGTGGCGGTGTTGCACTTTATGTGAGTGAGAGGTGGTGCAACCCTGGCCATGTGAACGTGAAGGAACGTCTCTGTACCCCGGACATTGAATTGCTGGCTGTGGGTATGCGCCCGTATTATTTACAGAGGGAGTTCACGTCCACCATTGTGATCGCTGTTTACATTCCCCCGTCAGCTGATGCAACAGCGGCCTGTGAGGTCATCAGCTCAGCCACTGCTAAACTACAGACTGAACACCCGGATGCATTTATGGTGATTACAGGTGATTTTAATCATGCTTCACTGGACAAAACGCTAAACAACTTTCAACAGTATGTTGACTGCCCCACCAGGGAAAACAAAACATTGGATCTCCTGTATGCTAATGCAGCAGATGCATACAACGCCACAGCCCTTCCCCCCCTCGGCAGGTCAGACCACAACTTGGTCATGATGACTCCCAGGACGGTGAGGAGGTGGACACGGGGCAGCTGAGGCACTGCAGGACTGCTTTGGGTCGACAGACTGGTATGTACTCTGTGAGCCACATGGGGAAGACATCGACAATATGACTGACTGCATCACAGACTACATCAGACTCTGTGAGGACACCACCATGCCAGCCCAGACCATGCACTGCTTCTCCAACAATAAGCCCTGGATTACCAGTGACCTGAAGGCACTTTTAAACAAAAAGAAGATGGCTTTCAAGTCTGGAAACAGAGAGGAGCAGAGGGGAGTGCAGCGTGAACTCAGAGAGACACTGAGGACATGCAAGGACAACTACAGGCAGACATCAGGGAGCCTGGATAGCGCGAACCAGTTTAACCAGTATTTTAACAGATTTAGCTCACCTCCTGCCACCCCCCTGAAACCCCCATCCCCCCACACACCCACGCTGTCCCAAATGGCTCAACTCACTCCTGTGCAGCATCTCTCCATCTGCCCCTCCCCCCTCCCTCCTCCACTGAGGACAACTGCATCAACCCCCGACCAACGGTGACTACAGGCCAGGTTAAGAGGCAGCTGGAAAGACTACATCAGTGGAAGGCTGAAGAACCTGATGGCATCACACCCAGGATCCTGAAGACCTGCGCCAGCCAGCTGTCTCCTGTACTGGGACATCTGTACAACCTGAGTCAGGAGAAAGTCCCGTTGCTGTGGAAGACGTCCTGCGTGGTTCCAGTCCCCAAGAAGCCGAGGCCATCCGACCCAGCAGACTAGAGACCAGTCGCCCTCACATCTCATGTGATGAAGGTCATGGAGAGACTGGTCCTAACCCAGCTGAGGCCACAGGTGGGGACGTTTCTGGACCCCTTGCAATTTGCCTACCAGTACCATTTAGGTGTCGATGATGCTGTCATCTACCTGCTGCAGCGAGCCCACATGCACTTTGATGGTGGAGGAGACACTGTGAGAATCACATTCTTTGATTTCTCCAGTGCCTTCAACACCATTCAACCTCTGATACTGGGTGAGAAACTGCGGGGGATGGGTGACCACGACTCAGTGATCTCCTGGGTTACTGACTACTTGACAGGCAGGCCACAGTTTGTACGTCTGGGCAGTGTCCTGTCTGATGTGGTGGTCAGTGACATAGGAGCTCCACAGGGAACTGTGCTTTCTCCCTTTCTCTTTACCTTATACACCACTGATTTCCAGTACAACTCTGAGTCATGTCACCTACAGAAGTTTTCTGATGACTCAGCTGATGTTGGGTCTATAAGGAGGGAAGAGGAGGAGGAGTACAGGACACTGGTGGACAACTTTGTGGTGTGGTCTGAACAGAATCACCTGAGGCTGAATGTCAACAAGACCAGAGAGATGGTGATCAACTTCAGGAGGAAGAAGATGCCTTCACAGCAACTAAGGATCAGGGGGGAGGTGGTGGAGGAGGTGGAGGACTACAAATACCTGGGAGTGGTGATCGGAAACAGACTCGACTGGGTTTCCAACACTGAGGCTGTGCACAAGAAGGGGATGAGCAGACTCTATTTCCTGAAGAAGCTGAGATCCTTCAACGTGTGCAGCAAGATGTTGCCGATATTCTATCAGAGTGTTGTTGCCGGAGCCATTTTCTTTGCTGCTGTGTGTTGGGGCAGCAGCATCAGAGCCAGCGACACGAACAGACTGGACAAAATCATTAAGAAAGCTGGCTCTGCACTTGGTCTCAGGTTGGAGTCTTTTGAGACCGTGGTGGAGAGGAGGACACTGAATAAACTGTTGTCCATTATGGATAATAAACAACACCCTCTCCATCACACAGTGGTCAGACAGCGCAGCACCTTCTCACACAGGCTGCTTCAGCTCCGCTGTCGAAGGGACAGATACAGGAAATCATTCCTGCCACATGCCATCACACTGTATAACAAAAGCTGAAATCATTGGTCATTACTGTCTATATGCACTTTAGATATATTTTTACTCATCTGTTTCACATACTGCTTATTGTACATCTGTTTAATAATTTAATGATTCTATTGATACACTTTAACACTCTAATACTGCACAACTGCACATTTTGTTGTATATATGTAAAAAGATATGCCTTACTTTAAACTTATTTTGTATTTACTATTGTAAAGGTTAAATTTTAATTTTATACTGTTTTGTAATGTATAACTACTACTTAATAGTAGATGCTTTTTTATTTTATTTTCTAAGTTTGTTTATTTCATTTCATTGTCTTGGGTGTAAACGCTGCTACTGCTACAGTTTGGGATGAATAAAGTACTTCTATCTATCTATCTATCTATTAGGTAGGGTGGAGACAGAAGCAATCGATCTCAGATGACTAGATCAGGACTACTCTGTCGATCACAGATCAGCATTAGTATCTCTTAATTAAACAATAGAAAATTATGTAAACAATGTATGTACAATGCAAAACAATGCACCCTTTTAACATTTTAACCTTTTAGTACATTTTAACTGTTTTAAATGACTATATGTTTGCCTTTACCTTTTTACTTAGTCAGTTTTTAACATTATAACAGACAATGTATTACTTATTTTTTTAACTTGTCACACTAAGAGGGCAAGGTGTAGAGCATCTCAGAGCCAACCCTGGTACTGACCAATTACTTAGGTGAGTCCACTGCGATCAGAATTGCCTGAGCTACGAAAATAAAACTTAAGTTGGAATAAACTGTAGTTTATTATACAAATGTTTATTCGAAAAAAATGTTGGAACAAGACAGGTTTTTCTTTATAATGAAATAAGTATGTATATTAAGACAATTTTAAAATTTTAGTGAATAACTGAACACATTTTTTGCTCTTGGTGACAGCAATATGCTGCTGTATGTGGTTTGACTACCTGTGTAAACATTAGATAGAGAAGCTAGCTCACAATGCCAACACTAGTGTTCTTTTAAAAGAATACCCATGCTGAAGTTGTAAGTGTTCTATCATCATCCTTTCTGTCAGCCCTGCCCTGATGTATAACAAGTGTGCCTGGTTGGAGTCAATGAGGTACCATTTAGCCTGTTGTGTGAGAGCCATGCAGGGCCAGAGGTTCCATAATATTAACAGAGTTCATCATGTTCCTGAGAACCTGGACTTCAGAGAGATCACCAGAGTCTCTTTGTTTGGAGACGTCTCTGAGTCTGTGTGTTTTGGCCTGAAATTATTAGAGTCAGGGAGAAGATTCGAGGATAAGGGGAACCATGTGTCTCTCCAAATGGCCTCTGTTCTCTTGAATTAATACCTCTGGAGCTGATAAAATAATAAAAGCACATCTGGGTTGGATTGGGAAGTGATTTATTCTATTAGATTGCATAGTCTTGTCGCTTTTCCATTGCAGGAGAGAGCATTACGTCATAGTTTAATTTTTTGACCAGTGTACAGTATGTGATACATTCTGTCATGGGGAACAGCAGGTAAACAGAGGTAGGACCCAAACGCAGACAGGAGAGGAGGGTGGCAGGTAGGATTCAGGCAGTTTAATAAAACAAACAAAAAGGTACACCAAAAACATACGGGAGAGTGAGACAAACTGAAAATCCAAAATGTAAGTCCAGAGCAGGCAGGTTAATGGGCAGGTCACAGGGAAAAACAGAAGCATGGCACAGGTTACAATCCAAACATGAACAAAACACAATGACTGGATAGTATGAATCTTATTCTCAGATATTTCCGACAGTGATCTGATCTGTGATGTTGTTTATTTTTGATTCTCATTCCTCATATATTTCACTCTGGAAAAGAAAAATGAAAAGGAGAGTTCTCAAAAATGCCCTAATCTTTTCTTGATACCCATGAATAAAAAGTGAGGTTAACAGTAGGTTTCATATCCTGTCCCCTCCTCTCTGTTAGTGTCCAACATTCATGACCTTGGCCTGTATTTCCTGGAATTGAGAAGAGCGAAGCAAAGACATTACTGACGAAAGACGCATAAATTATAATGGAAAATAACAACCACAGCTAGCAGCAGCATCCATCAAAATCATGGCACTCATTAAGTGTACAATTTCTTCCAAGCAGCCATATACATTTAATTTCAGTAGACTATGAAAATCAACTAGCAGAGCTTGAAATCTGGCTGTGTTGTTGATTAATGTCACCTTCTTAACAAGAAAACTACTCCATTCTCTGTGTTTTGGACCAAAAGATGACTATAAGAACTAGACTGTAAGCTATAAAGTTAAATTTCAATCGTCAGTCCTTTATATAGCTGCTGGCCCAAATTCTGTCAGGGGAAAACAACACAAGAACTGAGCAGTTTAGTCATCACATCTGAGAAGAACCCCAGCACACCTGATACTGTATGTTGGCTAAGCTCCGGGCCTATTGTCAGAAGCACAAAGCAGGTTTATTAAAAGCAGTGGGGATGCCTTATGATAACACAGACAGTAACTGAATTACTGAGGTCACCGCACATTTAAAAATAGCTGAGAAACTTCCATTCTATACTCCTCCCTGACCTAATACCTGTTCTGCTCCACAAGGTCATAATGATGTTATAATGATAATGATGTTCCACAAGATTCAGTGCTCTGACCACTTTTATTTAACTTGTATATGCTTCCTTTAGGCAATATTAGGAAACACTCCATAAACTTTCACTGCTATGCAGATGATACTCAGTTATACTTATCGATAAAGCCAGATGAAACAGGTAAGTTAGCCAAGCTTCAGGTATGTATTAAGGACATAAAAGACTGGATGACCTGCAATTTCCTGCTGTTAAACTCAGACAAAACTGAAGTTATTGTTCTGGGTCCTAAACACCTGCGAGACGCACTATGTATAGATATAGTTACTCTAGATGGCATTGCCCTGGCCTCTAGCACCGCTGTAAGGAGTCTAGGAGTAATCTTTGATCAGGACATGTCCTTTAATACCCATATAAAACAGACTTCAAGGACTGCCTTCTTCCACTTAACATTATAAAATCAGGCATATCCTGTCTCAAAAAGATGCAGAAAAACTAGTTCATGCATTTGTTACTTCTAGGTTAGATTATTGTAATTCCTTATTATCGGGTTGCCCCGATAAGTCTCTAAAGACTCTCCAGCTGATCCAGAATGCGGCTGCACGTGTACTGACAGGAACTAGCAAAAGAGAACATATTTCTCCGATATTAGCTTCTCTGCACTGGCTCCCTGTGAAATCTAGAATAGAATTTAAAGTCGTCCTCCTCACTTACAAAGCTCTTATTGGTCAGGCACCATCATATCTTAAAGAGCTGATAGTACCGTATTACCCCACTAGAGCACTACGCTCACAGAATGCAGGGTTACTTGTGGTACCTAAAGTCTCTAAAAGTAGAATGGGAGCCAGAGCCTTTAGTTATCAAGCTCCTCTTCTGTGGAACCACCTCCCAATTTGGGTTCGGGAGGCAGACACCCTCTCTTCGTTTAAGAGTATGCTAAAAACGTTCCTTTTTGATAAAGCTTATAGTTAGGGCTGGCTCAGGTGAGTCCTGAACCATCCCTTAGTTATGCTGTTATAGGCTTAGACTGCCAGGGGATTTCCCATGATGCACTGAGCGCCCTCTCTATCTGTACGCATTCCTATCCCACTAATACAAGTTACCAACTCCACTTCTTCCTGGTAGTTCCTGTGCTTTCTGTGCTTGTTTGCCTTCTCACTTTCTGCAGGTATTTCCGCCCCTGGAGCTGTAGATTCTGGATCTGTGATTGCCGGCCATCTACTGCCCCCATGTTCCTGCTCCACACTCACTGCTGCAGTTGTTATTATTATTAGTCTGATTTGTTGTTTCTCCTCTTGTTCTGTCTCCCCTCTCCCCCTCTCTCCTCCCCTTTCAACCAACTCAGTCGATGCAGATGGCCGCCCACCCAGAGCCTGGTTCTGCTCGAGGTTTCTACCTGTTAAAGGGAGTTTTTCCTCGCCACTGTCACCAAGTGCTGCTCATGGTGGGAACTGCTGGGTCTCTGTAAATAATATTTTAAAGAGTATGATCTAGACCTACTCTATGTGAAAAGTGTCTTGATATAACTTTTGTTATGATTTGGCGCTATACAAATAAAATTGACTTGACTTGATGTCATGTCAACACAGAACACAGCTGTATTAAGTCAAGTCAATTTATATTTATATACTGCCAAATTATAACAAGTATTAATTAAGAGTTACTTTCCAATGACATTTAATTAAGCCATTAATAAAGAGAAATAAACATTACTCTGGTGTTATGTACATCAGTTAGTCATCAATCTCTAAAAAGCCAACAATAAAAGTTAGTAAGTCATCTATAACTGTATGTTAATAACTCATTAATAAAGTTTTCCTATAATTATCAAAATCTGTACTTTTTGTGGTTGATTATTTCTGATCCAGAATCCAGGATCTCAGGTCCCACTTGTGTCTCAGTTATTTTGAACCCAGTGGATCCACAAAGACACTTTGGGACAATAAAGGTCTAAATTGAAACCACCATTATTTAATGTTGGTTGATCACTGCGAACTGAGACATCATAGTAATAGTAAAAGTCAGAGTGTTTATGTTTAAACAGTGAATGCAGCCAAAAGACTTTGGTCAGAGAAAAAAGTCTTAGATCAACATGAACATTTAGGCCACTGAAGTTGCCACCTGTCTGAAGAGCCACATTAGCTCAGTGTAACCATGTGAAAATCCCCCAAAGCAGTCGGAGGAACTCGTATAATAAGTTGTGAAGAAAACACAAATAAAGTTGAAACTAAAGATGATGACTTGACAAAGAGAGGGAGGTGAAGGGGACAGATCAAAACAGCCATCCAGTCTGATCCTCCCTCCTGCCATAGTAAATTGCTCTAAATTGGGTTATTCCTAGGCTACTCAGCTCTCAAGTCCTTTTATGTCCATCCAAAAATTGTAAGAGAGCACTCTTGAGTACTCTAGTTGGCAGATAGGATCACGGATGTTGTCTTTTTCCCTTTGCCCTCTAAACGTCAGAAGGAAAAGCCCTGAAAAAACAAAACATTAACTTTGATGAATCCTTTGCATATCTGTGTGTTTGTGTGTGGGATACAGACAGGAACGGTTTCCAGGAATAGAGGGGTGGGATACAGTTGTGTGTGTGTGTGTGGGGGGGGTATTACTAATATTGTGGATTGTGGGGACGTAAATCTGTTTACACGGTCACATTGTGGGGACTAACCTTCCTTATCTAATTACAAAATAAGGAATCGCTGTATGTATGTATGTTTGTCCTTTGTCAATCCGATCTACTTCACACTCGGCGGGTGTATTGAGGACCCAAGGAAGTGCAGTGTAACAGTGAATGCAACACATTCAGTATTAATACAGTTGACCAGTGCTCTGTTCAGCAGCAGGGGCCAGGCTTCAGTGCTCTGCAGTCTGGGTCGAAGTATCTCAGCAAGAGCGAATCTGGCAATAAAACACATTGATTTATTCTAAATGATATAAAGCTTGTTGATTTTTTTTTAACTGCAGAAAAGCACATCCACTATATTTATGTTGTTTGTGATTGTGTGTTTTAAATTACATAGGCCTACTTATTCTACATATTTGTCAGCTGTGTCTAAGCAGAGACTGAGAGAGACAAGCATACACATACACACACACACACACACACACACACACACACACACAGACTGACGGAATCTTTGTCGGTCTGTCTGTCTGTATGACTGTCCTTTGCATATGGCTCTTCCGGGCTCTGAGCAGGCACGCCCCCCGACAGCACTGCAAACAGCAATACTGGGAGCTAAGCAATTGGCTCATTTGGAACAGACACGCACTCCAAAAGGTCATGCCTCAAACGAGTGGGGACAAAATGCAAGTCCCCATAACGTCAACCTTTCAATTTTAGGGTGAAGACTTGGTTTAAGGTTAGGGTTTGATTTAGTACAAGTAGTGGTTAGGATTAGGGTAAGTCTTAGGGAATGAATGTAAGTCAATGCAATGCCCCCAAAATTGACAGAAAATGGACCTCCAAAAGTTTTTTGTCATATGTGACAATTGTATGAATTCAAAAGCTAAACTCAAAAAATGTTATTTCCATATTTTTATTCAATGGCTTTATTTATTGTGAAATGTTATATTGTACATTGTAAATTTGGTGCTTTTATATTGTTATTTTACATCATATACAGCATGTGGTGCTATTACAATCCTGTCTTATAGAAATTACTTTTAATCCTGTCTTATGCTTTAAGTCACTGCAGTATTAAACCAAGACCATGAGTTTCCCCAACCTTAGTCAAGAGCTGTTAATGTCTAAATGTAACAATCAAAAACTGTATACATATTGTATTGTAGATATTGTAGTTGGTTTATAAAGAGACTACGAGAGTGACTTCCCAAACGACGAGTGCAGTTGGAAGCCTCCCCCTTGGCAGCAGCAGCAGCAACACTGGAACCTCTCAGTTCATTTGATTTCCAAGGGGCATTATCAACAGGTGCAGACAACCAATCAGAGCAACGAAACATCATCCTGTCATACGTCCTGTCAGAAGTATGGCAAAAAATGAAAATTTCTCATCAACAAAAGCTTTATGTGCGGTTGTTTGCTCTTCTTACGAGATAGCTGATTCAACAGAGCGTTCCACATCATTTTTACAAAAATGGCTCAATGGCGTTCCTCTCTGTCAGTCATCGTATCAAACCCGTCCTATATTAGATAAACAGTTGTGATTGGCCTAAAACCACTGATGTCAGGTGGAAATTGTCTGAATGGGAGAGGGGCCAGACGTATCTGCCAGAGCAAATAAAACATGAGCTTACAGATTTGTCTGGTTCCCAGGTGAAAAACTGACAATCCTGCAGGCTCAATCCATCGTTAGCACTAACTGATGCCTGTATTATACCATTTCACCAACCTTTTTATTTATCAGTGCATCACCGATCACAGGTTATTGATAGCATACTCTTTGTGAGGTTGTTCATATAGCTTTAAGCAGTTTCAGCAGTCATTCTCAGCTGAAATGGTGAGTTATGATATTGCAATATGCCAAGCAGTTCTACATTAAATCTAGTCCTTTATTATTACCTAGTTTGACTAACGGAATGTCATGTGGTTTCATATTTACTCAAACCTGTGGTATCTTAAGTGCGTATTGATTTAAGAATCTGCGCTTTCTATGAACTTAATGGAACATGTTGGACTGGATTGCATACTTGGTAGTGTAGTTAATCAGCACAGATACATGATAATAAATCATTTATTATCCTAATGTGTAAGAAGGAAGCTCCTGCACTCTGCTCTCAGAATACAGGGCTGCTGTCTGTCCCAAGAGTTAAAAAGAAGTCAGCTGGCTGCAGGGCCTTTTCCTGTCGTGCCCCCTTCCTCTCCTTCCTGCTGACATCAGACCATCTGACTCCGTTAGGGCATTTAAATCCAAACTGATCTTTTCACCTTAACTTTCAATTAGTGCTTATTCTTCGATTACTGCAGGCCTCGCACCTGTTACCATTATCCTTAAGTCTAAGGCTCGATAAATTGTTTACCTGTAGCACTTACAGTCCATGTTTGTCCTGCCGGTGAGAATAATCTGTAAACTTTATAATAGCCACTGCATTTCTTGTGCATTTCTTCTTCTTTGTTTGGAGATTTTCCTTATCCAGACCCGAGGTTCTAAAGATACACATCACCACAGAGTTCTCTCCATGTCGGGGATTGCAGTCGTGGGTGTACAGGGAGGGGCTGAGCACACAGCAGTTCAACACTAGATTGTAGGAGCTGTGTGGTCTGTTTGTGAGTAAGTTCAGTATCCAGTTGCAGAGTGTAATACTCAAGCCAGGAGTGCAAAGTTTGCCAATCAGTTTCATGGGGGTTATTGTGTTGAATGCTGAGCTGTAAGTAATAGTATGTTGTGAAAGTCAAAATTGCAGTAAGTATATTCAACTATTTGGCACTTATATAGTGGTGACATTGTTGCCAGCAACATACCTTGATATCTTTCTGGTTTTTATATTAGAACTTTGACTGAGAACATGATACCATGATTAATAACAGTGAAATGTGAGAACTACATACTTTATGTGAAAATTGGACTGGACAAGTTGGGTTATACCGTACATTGAATAAGGTTTTGTTTCCATCTTAAAGGAATAGTCAGACAATTTGGAAAATCCTGTTACCCAGATTCAGAGGAGAATGTTGATTTCACCTTAATCTGGTCCAGTACAGATATACTGACAGGTGACAAATTAAATGAGAAACCTAACTGAGTGAAGAAACACACTGAATGCAGATGTTCGTAGTGAGTATGGGAAATTATGTGAATCATGTACTGTGGCCTTCCCAGTCACCAGATCTCAACCCAGCTGAGTACCTTAGACAGTGCTGTCCACCACATCATTGAAGCACAAAATGAGGGAATGTCTTTTGAAAAAAATGCTGGTGATCCCTCCAGTAGAGTTCTGAACACTTGGAGAACCCATGACAAGGAGCACTTAAGGAGCCCTCAGAGTGGAACAACACCATGCACTGCATGTTGGGTTTTCCTTCCATTTGTCAACTGTCTCCATGTCTGTACTGTGTTTTGCCTAGATTTTAGCACAGAGATGGACAAAGGTGCTGGCATGCCTAGTCTTATCCTAGCTGGTAATCTTTCAACAACTACAAAGCTGTCATATTAGCTTGTTTAATTGTATATACAGTGTATTCAAATAAAACATTGAGCAGGTGTAAAAATTTCTGACCACCATATTAACATTTGTTAATTAGCTCATGAAGTGATGCACTAACACATCTGGGCATCTGTCATTAGATTGTCATGTATTTGGTCATAAACCAAAGAAAAATTGAATTAAAATTGAAAGTTAAACATGATGATGGCAATAGATGAAATGTTGGGGAAAAGTCATCAAAGTTATTAGGTTCTATCTGGTAATCATGCATTTCTGGACAAACTTCCAGGGAACTCCATCCAATAGTTGTTGACATATTCCAGTCTGGACCAAAGTAAACTGCCCGAGAAACTGACAGGTTTAGCCATGCATTCTAAAAATAAGAATGCCAAAAGTATTAATAAACTTTGGGTGCCATTTAAGGTGTCCTGTAAACAGTAAAGACATTTCATTATATTGGCAGTCTGTGAGAAAAAGGCTTTTTGGACCATTAGATATTTATTATTGGTTTAGTTTTGTTACAAAAAAATGGCTGACCACTGGGAAAAGCAGCAGCAAGGCTTATTCTGCCTCACTGTATCCAGCTCTCAACACCTCAAATCACAAGCTATTAAACTGAAGATTTAAAGTGCATTTACCCTCCACTTCATTGTCATAGGGAACTAATGGAGCACAGGCTCATTAACAACACAAATGACAGAAGATCTGTCACTGTAATCTACAGAAAACAGCAATAGCTCGAGGAAGTGGGTTAATGGGTCATTTCCATATGTTTACATCCCATACAGGCTCAGTGATAATCTCAGCAAAAACCTGAATATGCCAAGCCCCACCATGTTTGAAAGAAAAATGGTTTGGGTATAGCGTAAGTGCAAGTGTGTTGTCTTGGGCATGCCACTGAAATAATTACACTGCATTAAACAATTATAATTAAGCAACATTATTTAATTCTACTTATATGTTTTTAATTCATATCAACTGACTGTTATTTTTAAAAAATATTCATGTAATGATTAAGTACATTTACATTGGAAGTATGCTATTAAACTAACAATGAATTAGAAAGAATGAAAACATATTATGAAATAGTAAAATTCTAAAACATTTTGAAGTGAATTTGCAGAAAAAAAGGGTCTTTGAAGTTTTATTTCCATTCCATTTACCAATGTGTCTTCTGCTTCAGTGTTTACAGCATCTGTTTGGTGGTCACTTGTGTACACTGAAAAATACACAATTGTGTTTTCTGTTTGTGTCACTGACAGTATTTGTTTAGGGCCAGTGATGGAGGAAAAGGAGCGAGGGTGACAGAAATAATATGCTGAGCAAAATGGTGCCTTGCCTAGAGTCAGGGTAACATAGATTTGTTTTGTCCGCCATCTGCTGGGGACTTCAAGAACCAGAACTTTCTCTGATACACACTCACACACACACACAAACACATTCTGTCATCTGGAGGTCTGAAACCTGCTGTCCTAGCTTACACTTTTCAAATAAGATTGGATTTGAAGTTGTTTGAATGGAAATTTGGAGGTATTACTAAGTATCTATTACCCCTGTAAGGATGATGAAAATCTTGGCAAGCTCCCTTGTTCCGTGACACTGCACTACTTGCAATGACCAATTCAGGCTACCACATATATCTAAGTAATGTTATAATGGCTTTATTCATTGTAACAGTATTTACTCTTGTTAAGGTTATGGTAAAACAATCTGCAGAATTTGTTCCACTGACAGAATGAAAAATGCCACTTAGAAACTCTGTTGTACTCATGCACAATCTTTATGGAAAGATTTTAAAAGCTTCATAGTTGATAACACAGTCTCTGACTTTAAAGTAGTATTGAAAACTGTACTGTTTGGTTTCAACAATTATGTTACAAGCGACAAGAGGTGTATTTAATAATTCAATTTCAGTGTTGGCAAAATCAAATATCCACACATCAAAATATGCAAATTCAAAACCTTTGTTCTTGTTATGTATTGATAAAGTTGAACAGAACACTGACACACAATTTCCTCTGGAAATGCTGTTAAAAGAATTGATATGTTAATGTGCTCTCTTTATTATGTTTTTTTAGAAGACATCCCCCTGATTTATGTTATCATTAATGACTTGTTTCTCTGAATAAAGTTTTAAAAAAGATTCAAAGCCTTTGAAGCTTACAGCAGTCTCTTAAACAACATCTGATTGTTATGGATGTTCTAGAAAAAACATAAAGCTTATTGATGATATTGGATTTCTTCTTTTCTTGGGCTTCTGTTGATTCAGTGTAACATGCCATTTTTTCCACCTATAATATATTTGGTTTAAACATACATTTTGAAATGTAATTAAAAGGACTGTAATCACCAAGACATCAGTAGTTGTGTTTTATTACTTTCTGGCACAACACCACACTTTACAGTTCATGTTGGTATTCCTCAGGGTGTCCAATGTTGCCATATTTGTTTATTTTAGCTGCTGAAAAAGCTGAAAATAAATTAAAAAAAAAACTAAATTAGTTACGAACAGCATCAGGTTTGCCCTAATGTGAGCTGTTCCCTATACATGACTGCCCCTCTGGAGGATTTATCTTTATATATATATATACATTAACAGCATAAGTAATGTCTTTTCTTAATTCTGTCTGCTCTGAAAGGGACTTAAACAAGCAGCTTACCAGGTCATTAAACACCCCCCCCCCCCCCCCCCCCCAAATATTGGCAAAAAACAGCCAGATGCATTTCACATCTAAATCCATTTTAAGCTGTCACAGAGGGGTCAATTCGCCCTTGAAGACAGGTCAGAATTTGTTCATGCAGACTTGACAGAATTGGAGATATTCAGGCACCCGGCTCTGGTTCCACAGGAACATGGCCATTACAGTCAATGCCAGTTTCTTCATAGTTTGTCTACTCAAATAGATGACAAAAAAGTTGGCAGATAATGCTGCAACCTTTTCAAATTAGTATGTATATCAAAGATATTGGCCTGCTTTCTGCAGCATCACACAACATCTTGTGCCAACCCAAAGGACTAATTAAAAGCTACATTAATAGCACTCAATAGCACTCAATAGGGAAATAGCTGTATACACTAACATTGACATTATGGCAATGAACGTGTTGGCAACAAATGTACACATCCAGCATTTGGAGTCATGTCTGTGTCTACATAATGAATGGAAGTCCAGTATTCACTCTCTTCTTGTTCTGTTTTTGGTCCCCACCACCTCCTGAGAGAAATATCTGGCTCTTTAGCTGCTAAATGCTCCACCATGTTCACGAGCTGGTCTCTGACTTTGTCTGTCTGCTGTTTGGTGCTGAGTAGGTATTGAACAGTGGGTTTTTTAGAGCCTGGGTTTCTAACTAAGAGCAACACCATACACATACAACAAACATACTCATAGTCATTTGATGCATTGTTAGTGTTAAAATATGTATTTGTGCATCTTTAAAGCAAACTAAATAATAGCAGTAGTAATAATAATAGAGTAGAAAACAGAATCTTTTTGTCTGTAAGGTTATTTGGTTCCAAACGTCCATTTGCATGTTTCCATTAATCCATGTGGGTGAGCTCCATGTCAACAACCTGTATGCAAAACCAGCAAGCCCATATTCAACATATTTAAATGGCCCTCGCAACATGGTTTGACCCTAAGAGCAACTATGTTTTAGTAGCCCAAAAAAGACATAACAGAATTGTCATTTACTGTAGACACTGTACTTCACCTGCATGTGCATGTTTCCATTAACACACTCTCACACATATATCTGTGCACATTTAGTGGTACAAAACATGTCATGTTGTCTTTAGTTGTTAGAGTTAGATGTCTCTTATATCCTGGGAACCAGATGTATTTGCCAGAGCAAATAAAACATGAGCTTGCCGATTCTCCCATTCAGACAGAATTTGTAGTTACAAGTATCTGGCCAAGCCAATCACAAGCGTTTATCTAGTATGAGGCGGGTTTAATATGATGACTGACAGAAAGGAGCGCCGTTCAGGCATCTTTGTAAGTAACCAAGATGGCTGTCGCTCATGAGCATGGGTGTATAAAGATAACCGGATGCAGCGTTGTAGGCAGGGCCTCGTTCATTCCTATGTAAGTTGCTCAGTGGCGCATGAAGCAAACATCCAGGTATTCAGTATGCGGATTTACAGATTTTCCCGCTCTGTTGGGCCCATAGAGCATGCGCACTAGCGTTTCCTTTAGTCCCGCCTCCCAGCCGCTCGGTCTCGGGTTCGTTCACATGAACGACAGAATAAAATAACTCTGGATTCGGCTATCAGTGAACTTTACAACTTTTAGGACCTAATGATTTAAATAAGGGCTATTAAAGAGTTCGAACTGGGTAGTTGATGTACCTCAAAAAAAATTATCCACTGAGTTACAGACGTTTCTTTCTCAATGTTAGTCAATGGGAAAACGTCTTTTTGGGCCCAGTGGCATCACGTGACGGACCCGGAAGTTGTAATTCCACCGTTTGACCGCTATGTCAAATTGGCTTCAAAATGTGGCGCACTTCCTGGGGGCTTGCTCATGAGGAACGTTCCATGGCCGGTTATAGCGGTAGTATTAAACAGACAAAGCAGTAAATGTTAAAAGAAGAACAAACAACTGCACTTAAACTTTATGTTGATAAGAAATGTGTTTTTGCCGAACTTCTGCTAGGACGTACTGTGCGCTCCACTGAAGGTAGTGAGATGCAGTGAAAGCTTTGAATTATTAGTCAGTGGACGTAAGAGCTTAGCTTTTGTAAAGCTGACTGTTTCACTGAGGTGACCCTCATGTAACATGTTGCTAATGCTAGTGAAGTGATCATCAGGACATAAGTCACCCCGCGGCTACACACAACTGAGTGTGTCCTAGACATCAGAGTATAAAGTCTTCCCGTCACGGTCCTCCCAGGTGACACACGTCCTGGGTCTGTGGGCTGTCCTGGTGACATCCAGTTCAGGTTTACTGTAGTACCACTTGTCGAGCAGCTGGTCCACCTGCTCCTGCTTTGATATCCCGTGAAGTCTTTCCTCTTCTTCTTCCTCCCACTCCTCTCGGGAGTTCGCGAAGAAGGGCGGGTGGGGAAGGCGGAGCACGGTGTCTTCCCTCAAGTCCTCAAAGAACTGCACCACGCACTTCCGGGCAAAGTCACGAGCGTGCAAGACGCAGGTTTCGTCAAAGAGCTTCTGTTCCACGTCAAGGTAGTTGCTCCAGTAACGCGTCTGCAGGCTGGTGGCATGGTTGTCGAAACAGGGCTTGATGAGGCTCCCCATTGCTCCCAATACAATCAGGAAGAGGAGGATGGACCAGCCGACTGCCTAGACAGGGTGAGGACAGTTAGCTACGCAAAGCCAACAAAAGCTATCATTCATTTGGTGCAGCGACTGTGACGAGCCCACAAACAGCCGTCAGTCAGTGGCACCAATTGTTCTTGATATTCCACATATGGAGGCTATGTGTGTGTGTGTGTGTGTGTGTCAGCCTGATCAGTGGACTAGTATGCCATCAAATTCTTTTACAAATGTTTTTTTTTACACTACAGTCTCAGTGTAGCCTTTTTTGCAGGGTTGAGGATAGACACACTGTTCTGAATATCGTGTGTTTGTGTTTCCTCAAACTTTTAGCCTTTTGTGGACAAGGTTGAGATTGAACACCTCCATCAAGGATGGAAGTATAATTATGGTTTATTTTAACTTTTTTTTGTTTCCTGTCAGTCATAACAACTTTGTACTCACCAAGGTAAAGGATTGGTTTCATATTTTTTCAAGTCTAACTATCAAACAATATTCACATGCCCATGTGCACATTAAAAGAGCTATTGGTTGCTGATTGTTCCTCATGTCCATACTGGCGGTGAAGAAATCCCTTCTTCAAGCAGTTCCAATGTAAGTGAGCTAAGCTTTGTTCAAGGTCTAGTCAAACCAGAGCTACTGTTGTGAAACACTCACTCACTGTTTATATTTTTGATCCATAAATTACAGATTTGTGATGTATATTGCAAAGATTAAAATCACTTTCAAATGCACATTATTCCAAGACCAGACAGTTCAACTATCAGCCAAGAAAATGGATTTGCAAATTTAATGGTACTTTATGTATCAGCTGACATTAGCTTTTAGCAAATGTAAAAAAAAAAAAAAGAAAATAAGTGTTTGAGGTCTCCATTACAGCGTTGGTCCACCAGAAAGCACTGAGAAGTTGATTTGTAAGCTGTACAATGTGACCATATGAACTAAACAACAAATGTAAAGAATTATATTGGCTTCCCTTCAATTAATATGCTAGAGCTTAACTATAATTGAAGGATGAGGATGAAACTGAAACTGGTGTCTGGGATGAATGAACCCTGACCCTGATTTGAAAGAACACAGAATACATGTATATATATATATATATATATAAAGAAGTACTTGTGTGTATATATCTGTCCACATGCTGAGGTTGTTACAGCTTACTTGTGAATAGCAGCGAACGTAGCGAGAGACTGCTTTGCGGAAAGAGCTGTTCCTGAAGATGTCCTCCTTGCAGGGCACTTTGGCCATGATTTTGATCACATCCAGGCCTGTATTGTTGGGCAAACCTGAGGAAACATACCACATGCTACATCATGTAACATACAGTATGTAACAGTTTAGATTTGAGTAAGACTACTCATTGAATATGTATTATCTATGTAAATGTGTTTGCAGATAACCTGAGAAGAGTGCAGGGTCTACACTAACACTGAAGGCACAGATGATGATCTTTCCATCCAACAAAGTGACCAGGATCCACACCATCGGTGCCAGCAGGGCCCTCTGGATCATGGCTGAGAACAGGTACCTGCAGGAAGACATGAGACTGATTTACATCCACAGATTTGAAATATGTCAAATGTGCACGGCCCAGTACATCATTGGTCACCACTTCAATAAATTAGTGAGAGATGTAACATTAATATCATGCATATTTAGTGGTACACGCACTGTATTCTTTTAGAAATTCCAAAAATAGGGGAACTGATGTGTGGAGGTCAATTAAATATAACAGGAAACCATCAGCCTAAAAGGATGATTTCTGTTCATTTGTACAAAATTTAATTCCAGCAATAAAGGAATTGGATCAAATGGTTTGATAGCGAGTGCAAAGTGCAAAGGTGAGCTTGTTCAGCCTTGTCGGCAACCTCTGGATAATGAGAGATTGTTTGAGAGAACATAATTTGTTAAGATGTTGGCTTTGGGTGCATTAAAGAATGTTTTAATATCCTGAATAAATTTCTCTCCAAAGTCCAGAGAAAGCTTGGTTCAGTCCTATCAAATGTCGGGTTCACATCCATTGATTGTCTTTTTTAAGCCGTATCTACTGTGTGGAGCAGTCGTCGCACATTCTCTGATCCATGCCTGTTTTTAACAAACTCTGTTTGAGGTGCTTTATTATTCTGTAAAGAGGTAATGGCTTGGAGCACTTCCACCTCATCAGCTCATAATCTGGTGAGAAGTATTCCATCCAGGAATCTTTTTACTCCAATATTATCATCGTTTTGACCCTTTTTTGTATAAATCTTCATAAAAAAACTTAAATTCTTAATTTACGGTTGTTGAGCTGTGTCTGCCATCCTTTGTTAATAATGAGCATATACATCTGTCAGATTTCTCTTTCTTAATATGCCAAGATAATAGTTTGCTTGCTTTATTTCCAAATTCATCCTAGTGATAATTGGTCCTGGTCAAAGCTGCTTCCTCTTTGTTGGTGCACAGACTATTTTACAGCATCCTTGATTTAGTTAAAACATCAAGGAGTTCTTCCTTTTTGGCAGCAGGCTGATCCTGCTCCAGTTTTCTAACATCTGTTTCCAGTTTGGCAAGCGTCTCTCTATTTTCTTTTGCCTTATGGGAGCTCATATAGGCATTAAACTAGGTAAGAGCAGTCTTTTAATGTAGATATCATATTTTGTGAAACGTCAATTATGGAATATGTATTATGTTGTCCTGAAAAAAATCCCTTTGATTTGGATCAAGTGTTTGCCATAATTCTGTAATACCTGTCATATCTTATACATATGTCTCTGCTGGATGACATATGTATGACAGACTTCCTCTGGTGCAGACAACATTGATTTGCCTGCACCAGAGCAAATTAATTTGCATATACGACCAACATTGTATTGATACAAGGCTGGTTTGAAATTGGCAAAGTATCACTTTACTGTCAAAATACTTCTTCCTTCTCCATATGTTCCTGTCATACAGTCTTAGTAATTTAAAGAACCAAATCTCTGACTCACTTAACCACAGCAGGGTTTTTGGATCTGTTTCCAATGGGCCTCATCCACTCTTCCATCACGACACCTGTATGGCGGTTGACCAGGACCCCCAGGAAGAACAGTATGATGGGTGGGACGATCATCACTCCCAGAGAGTAGAGTTTGTTGTACTGAGGAAGGCATGGGCAGTTGAAGTCAAAGCTGGTGTACAGCTTGACGCTGACCAAGGCCAGGATGATACAGATTACATTGGAGATGGACTTGGACTGGAAGTACTGCAGGACTAACTTCATGCGCTCCATAGCTTTGGAGTAGAAACAGCAAGGTGATCCAACTGCTGCTAGGATTTTTTATTCAACCAGTGATGAAAACAAAAATATTTGTGGTAGTAATTTGCAGTATTACAAAATGTTAAAGCTTCTGTGGAAACAAAGAAAATCTGGACCTGAAGTCTGATTATTTAGTTTAAACCCCAAACAGTTCACCTTACCTCACAATATGAACTAATCCTTTCTTAAGGTCATAAATCCACAATTTAGCAGTCTCAGTAAACAACCTGAGCTTTGGTAAGAAGACAGCAGTTATGGAGTGAATCCTGCAGTGATCCAGGGAGAGTCTGAGAATAATACACCTGACCAGGTGACAGAGCTGTGTGGCCACACCCTGCCTCACTGTTCAGAAGCTCACACATCAGTGGCTTACAGAGAGAAAAGGAGCTGCAGCAGTAGTGCAGGGTAGGGCTGTGTTATACTCATGACTGGGCCTGAAATCCACCCTCAAAGTAAATGAGACTGTGCAATGGTTTGATGATCAACACAACTGTTGTGGTTGCAGTTTTCAATTTCATATTAAATAATAAAGTTAAGAATAAGTTTGACTAAGTTTTGACTAATTTGACTAGTGCTGGTTCACTCTAGTCGTCTGATCACTTCAGTTGCCCAGTCAGACTTCTTCTTAGTGATATTGCCATGTTCCCAGATCATATCTATTAACTTGATGAGTACAATGTGATTATTACAGACAGCAATAATGGCCAAAACCAAGTTGTAACAAATTGTAATTATCCTTCAAGAATATTAGTGTCAGTTTGACTGTGCTTTGGTCTAGGACAGTGTCTCTGAAGCAGGGATCCATAGATGGTATTGCAGGGGATCTGTCAAAGATTTTCTAAATAAATGGTGTAATATATAATTTTTCCTATTAAAATAATTTTTCAAGGGTGAGACCAGCGTGATTCAACAGTTATGTCTTGCATGTGTCTTTTTACAGGTTCTTTTCATGTACAGATGGAGTCAACACCTACAAAGAGACACAAAACCACCAGAAGAGACACAACCATATACTATATCCAGAGAGACAACAAAAGAAAATAACTGCCTCAGGGGGAGGAAAATTTCCCTGCAATTGATTCATTTTAGGATAGAGAGCACTATTAGTCCCATGTGCAGACCACCACAATTAGCAAGTAAATGTCCACTATCACTATCTGTGGACAAACTGAAAACTACATACAATTGGAACAAAGGACTGAAGTGTACCCCAAAAGCTCTCTCTGAGCATACAAACACTGTTTCATCATCTAGGGCCTCCACCTGAGATAATAAGACATCCATGATCAGCAACCACTGATGGCATACAGTGTATGACGGCTTTCACTGTTACCTCTGTATGGGACTGTGTGTAAGTGGGTGGAGGCAGCAACACCAATGTCTCCCCATCAACTACACAGAAAGTAAATACATATTGCTTACTCCCCCAATAATTAGTATATTATATAATTGTGTTTTATTAGCAATCCAGCAGTTTAACATTGACACAATCCCTGTACAAATGTGGCCTGTTGAGAACAGCCACTTCCACCAGGGTCTGATGAAACACACCCCTTCCACCCTTTCCATTAAAGGCGACACTCACATCTAAGCAAAACATTAATTTAATGGTATACACAATGTAATTATAGTAAGATCTACTCTTGCCCTAATGATGGGGCAATGATATTATAAGGTTATTCATTTATGCATTTCCTGCATTTCACAGCTGCATCTGTGTTGCTTTCAGCCTGGATGATGTGTTTAACTTCTACGTATTTCTCTAATATTATAGTTTGTTCTTCATTTGTAAAATATGCCGTTCTGCTGCCAGTAGACTTGTCCATGTATACAATTGGTCATATTCTGCAAACAACGCCCCTTTCGCCCCACTCATTCCTTCAGGCCTCCCTCCAAAGCCACTCCCCGAGAACACATGAACATGCACTGCCTGACATCTGCTGGAGGACAAGTCCGGGCAGAGACATACATTGTAACCATGGACATATACATCGATGGCTAAACTCCTCTCCCAACACTAGGTAGACAGGCAGGTAGGCCATATCCAATCAGTTAAATTCAAACATGAAAATGACTGGACGGGCTTATTACAACTACGGCCACAGATACCGGATTTATTTATTTTTTGTGTCACAGGATTTGATGTATTGATTGCTGTCGGGATGTAAAGTTCAACAAATATAACAAAAAAATGCTTCTTAGATAAATTGCCTCCCCTGCCTTTCATCCATAATGCCCCTTTTTGGAGCCAGTGGAGTCGCCCCCTGCTGGAGAATGCAGGTTTTAGGCACTTCCACACTTCACTTTTCAGACCCAGAGGCCATGACCAATTCTTTTTTCAGTATATGGTCAAAGTTCTACTGCAAAAACACAGAAAACACCCAAAAATAAGTTCACTGCTTCTTAAATGTGGGCTACACAGTGCCATGGCTACGCATATGCACTATCCTCATCATACCCTATGATGTCACTCAAAGCAGCCACGCCCATAATAATTCTAAGGCCTAATATAATTTTAATGGGTGTGCTATATGAAATTTCACCCCCATACAGTTGTCATGAACGGGGAGCAATAGAGACCAAAATAGTTTTTGGTCCCAGGCTATAAACATGTTTATTTCTGTTGTAGGGTTGAGCCACCAAAAATTGATAGGCAGCGTTTTGGAAACACATCCAGGTTTTTCTAGCCTGGCAACGCTGAACCACTCTCTCCAAGGCGTTATCAATGGGTGGAGAGAACCAATTAGAAACATCGTCCTGTCATACGGTACGTCCTGTCAGAAGTACGGGAACACATATTTCTTATCAATATAAAGTTTAAGAGCAGTTGTTTGTTCTTCTTTTAGTTAAAATTGACTGTCAAGTCCATTTAATACTGCCCCTGTAGCCGGCCGCTGAACGTTCCCATGGATGTATAAAGAGAACTGGATACAGGTGGGGCCTCATTTATTCCTATGGAAGTTGCTCAGTGGTGCATGAAGCAAACATCCAGGTATTCAGTATGTGGATTTACAGATTTTCCCGCTCTGTTGGGCCCATAGAGCATGCGCACTAGCGTTTCCTTTAGTCCCGCCTCCCAGCCGCTCGGTCTCGGGTTCGTTCACATGAACGACAGAATAAAATAACTCTGGATTCGGCTATCAGTGAACTTTACAACTTTTAGGACCTAATGATTTAAATAAGGGCTATTAAAGTGTTCGAACTGGGTAGTTGATGTACCTCAAAAAAAATGATCCACTGAGTTACAGATGTCTCTTTCTCAATGTTAGTCAATGGAAAAAAGTCTTTTTGGGCCCAAGGGCATCACGTGAGTTGTAATTCCACCGTTTGACCGCTATGTCAAATTGGCTTCAAAGTGTGGCGCACTTCCCAGGGGCTTGATTAAACCTGCCTCACATTAAATAGAAGGTTTTGATTGGCTCGCCTGATACCTGTAACTACGGAATCAGTCTGAACAGGATAGGGGCCAGACGTATCTGTCAGAACAAATAAAACATGAACTTGCAGATTCCTCTGTTCCCAGGCTAGGTTTGGTCACTATCCTATCCCTACGAATCATGCATTAATATTCTTACAGATATTAAATTACTAATGACGCTGCTTTGAAACCACTACGTGCCGCTGTCAATTTGGGTGAACAAGAGTGTGATTGTCTCCTCTTATACTAATCAGAAATGCTTTAGAAACGTTTGCAATAATTAGACCGACGATGATGATTATTGCTGTTACCAGAGACGGTTTAGAAACAGTTCTAGAGTATCTTTGCTGTTACTATCAGAGACAATTTGCACGATCCCACAATGCTCCGCTTCCCAAAGCAGCATTTCCGGCATGTGACGTGTCTGCGTGCTGCAGAACCGGATGCGGGTGGCTGGTCAGTGTGGATGTCAGATGCAGTACAAACTACGAAGAGGAGCGAGCTAAGTGTCCAAATCCCCAGAGAAGATGTTGCTGTGGCTGCTCGGAGCCACGCTGCTGGTTCCAGCAGCCGGCTTCTACCTCCCAGGTCTGGCACCTGTCAGCTTCTGTGAGCCTGGAAAAGACCAAGTTCCAGACTGCAAGGTAAACATAACATGACACAGGTCACCTGCACAGCTACCAGATGTTATAACACAAGTAAGTGAAGAACTAATGCAGAGTACACCAGCACATGAACGCACAGAGGGGACTGACCGCAGTGTTTCTACACAGCTGGGATGTCAGTCATCTAACGGTAGCCGAAACTAACAAACAGCTAAGCTAACGGATACTCTGCTAACTAGATAGCGAGCTAGCTGCATAGCTAAATACCTCCAAGTAACTTGGTTAGTCTGCATATCAAACTGATGTCAGGGATTGGCAGATTGAATAAGTGACTCCTGTGTAGTAAGAATGTAACAATAAGACAGACTCACTGTAAGGCTGATACTGACTTCTGAATGAGTGATGCTATTAAATTATATTTACTGAGAGTTCCCACATACAGTAAACTGTAAGAGCCATGGCCTTGTCTGTTGTCCGCATTCTATTTTTATATGTGTGCTGGCAATTACTAATAATTGTAATCTCATATTTACTATAAAGTACATATGTTCTGTCACATCCTCTAAAACGTCTTGCAGTCAGCTCCACTAGTAATCTAAAGGCACATCATATATAAGTAAATAGGCTTTTATATTCAGCCACTGTATATCATAACTTAACAGCTTTGATGAAACATAAGTGCTGCACAGGCACGGTGTGTAATACAGCTGCTTCACATGCACACGTGTAACACACTGCACACCCACTGCACACCCACGGCACTGTAGCTATAGTAATAATATAGCTGTTACTTTTATGTAGTTACCAAGTTATAGGAATTTTCTTTCTTTGCAATCACATTGTTAGAGTTGGGTTTCATTAGAACGTTTGTCTGTTGTCAATGATCACAAATGTATCACGATGTCAGCTTGTCACACTCGGTGAACTGCAGCCTGGATAAGTTCGGATTAATTTGCCCAAGTGTCAGATGGCTACAGTCCATCATTGGGTGCCTTGTGTACCATAGGCGACTGGTCCAAATCTGGTTCCAACACACTGGTTTACACAGTCCACATATCAAAGAAGTCCTTCTAATACTGCATGATTTATTTTTGAGTGGCATAGGAGGAGCATTACTGTATGTGCAATTTGAAACACAACGCATAGAAGAAGGCTTTTTCATTTTGTAATTGTTTTTGTTAAGAAACTGAGTCTCTTTCTGACATACAAAACAGTAATGTCGTAACAAAGTCCTCACTATAAGGTGGAAAAAAGAATGCCAACCAATCAAGAATCAGTATTTCAAAACATGAAAACAAAAGCCTGATGTCCTTCTAATATATGTCCGTCTGCTTTGTTTTCTTCAAGTCAAACATTGAGCTGTTTGTGAACAGGCTGGATTCAGTGGAGTCTGTTCTGCCTTATGAATATACTGCGTAAGTAGTACTGCTCCCGATGTACTAATGTGTATGTTGTTTCTTTGCAGGAATTTTTAATTTCATCCCTTTTTGTCTTATTCCTTCAGATTGCACAGCCTGCTTCTTTGTGCCTTATTTTTTGTCTAAAAGCAGTCAAGAATTGTTATCGCACTTTAAAGCTGGGGTTGATTAAAAAACTATAACAGAGAGTTGCCTCCCTTCCTTGCTACAGTGTTTTCTATCAATAGAAATGGAACAGTTTTAAATTGAACAAGTTTTAAATTGAAATACATAAAAAAGTTTTAAAAAATTAAGTCTGTTTATTCACACCAGATAATATAAATCAGATATAATGAATTCTGTTTATGAAACTCATTATTGTGAACATGATAGGATGTAAATTAATTCATAGATAGTGAATTATCATGAAAGAAAAACACTACCTTCACAGTGAGGGTAATGCCTGTCAGTCTTCTGCCCCAAACACCTTGAACAGTCACCTCCTTTTGTACAGGTTTGACTTTTGCTCGGAGAAAACAATGAAACGTCCATCAGAGAATCTGGGCCAGGTTCTTTTTGGGGAGAGGATTGAACCCTCACCATACAAGGTAACACACATCTACAGTCACACTTACACACGTTGCCACCACAGCAGAAACAAATCACAAAAGAAAACAACATACTCCCTAATCAAATCTGATCCACTTCCTAAATACATACACAGTTGTTGTTGCTGTGTGACACTTTTGTTACTCCATCCGTCTGCAAGTGTTACCTTTCCAGCCACCTGGTTTAAGGCTATGTTAATGATTTTTTATTTTTATTTTAATTAATATTTAAAATATTTGAAAAGGGGGTTATCCGGCATAATATTGAAAAACTGTACAAGATTCAGTAGACCCCACTGACTAGAAAAAGAACAGACAGAGCTCATATTGATCTTTATATTTGACTGGATGTGTCAAACAGGAGGGTTCCCAAAAATGTTGTAGGTTGTGTGTCACTGCACCTCTGTTGCACATCTTAACAAGAGCATAATAACTCCTGGCTGATTAATTACTCTGTGTTTTATGTTGTGTTTCAAATTTGGCTCAATCCTGCTAATTTTTTTCAAAATTGAATGTCTTTTGTCTTATTGGGTGTAGCGTTAATATCAATGATAGCAAACAAACAAGCCCACTTGTTACAGTACCAAAGCACACGCATGCTAACTGTGTGTCCTGTGTGTCAGTTTCTGTTTAAGAAACCTGCAGTGTGTCAGAAGGTGTGCACCAGAACCTACGACACCAGCAACCCATCAGACAAAGCCAAACTGGACTTCCTCAAGAAAGGCATGTTACTCAACTACCAGCATCACTGGTATGTATGATGCACTAACATACACACATCAGAAAGTGAAGACAAATGCACATGAACTGTGTACAAACCAGAACATGACTGAATGTTTCCACTGAAGGGGATCTATAAACCAAGTAGGTTGTTATGGCACTATATGAAAATGTATTTTTGCCTACAGGTAGAATCATCATCACTTGCCCTTTTTTTCACGCACGTTCACATTCATTCCTGAGGGAACAATTAAATGTGGAGTCTTTAAAGCATGACATGTCACCACTACAAGACAACAGCCGTCAAGCCATTTTCTCATCAGTTAGATTTTACATATTAAGAAATATCTGATCAAAGAACTAAGAACAATAAGATTATGAATCTGACTAGACATTTAATGTCAGCTTTCATTACTTGTTAGTTTTTGATACTTGGTGCTACAGACGCATTTTAGTGCTGAGGTTCAATACCCAGCCCTCTGTGTCCCTTTATCATGGTTTCTAATATATTAACTTGCATGGGCGTGTGTGCAGGATCGTGGATAACATGCCAGTCACCTGGTGCTATGACGTTGAAGATGGACAGAAGTTCTGTAACCCTGGTTTCCCTATTGGCTGTTACGTAACAGAAGCCGGCCGACCCAAAGATGCCTGCGTGGTCAATGTGAGTGGCTCACACACGGACACAAACAAAGTCTTCTTCAGCAGTATAATTAAAATGTTTGTATGAACGTCTCCGCCTACACATAATAAGTGACAGGTAGTTCCAGCCTCATGTTTCCTTACACATATAAGAAGGATTCAGTTCTGCACAATGAGGTATACAGTCTGAAAAGACAAAAGGATAGTAATATCAGATCTAAATGACTTCAAAACCTAAAATATTCACAAAGGGATCACTGTCAGCCACAGTGTCTGTTTTGATACCAACACCTAGAAATATCCTGCACAATAATAACCCATTTCTACACAGTCTTTACTTTGAACTTTTGTATTTTGGTTTTGTTTTCCAGTCGAACTTTAATGAAAAGGATGCTTTTTACATCTTTAACCATGTGGACATTACCATCCATTACCACATCGTTGAGCACGAACAGCTCGGAGCACGGTTGGTTGCTGCCAAGATTGAACCCAAAAGGTAATGAATGACAGTTCTAGCTAGTATGTAGCTATCTAGTCAAAATGTAGATGCCAGGTTTTTAGCTCAGTATGTTGTTTTGGGGTTTTTACATTTGAGCAAACTGAAGAAATTTTGGTGGAAGCTGAAGGAGCTATGGTGCTGTTCCCTGCTGTGAAAACCGTCCATTCCACAGATTAGCAGATAGTGTGGTATTAATTAATTTCTTGTAGGATCTGCCTGCATTATGATCAGATCTCAATATGCAAATGAGTTATTGGTCGGACTTTGATGTGAAGTGTATTTCCTATGTCTCTCTCTTTCTCTGTCCAGCTATGAAAACCCCAATGATGACAGCCCCGACTGTTCTGGAGGGCCAAAGTTCCTGAACAACAAACACACAGGAGGGTTCAAGATCCCATACACTTACTCTGTCAACTTTGTGGTTAGTACGATAGTTTCATCTTGATGTGTTTAATGCTGTCCATGTTTTGTGAGGAAGACATGGGCTGGAAACTGAAAATTGGCCAATGCTGAAATTGGGATAAAGTGAGAAACCTGATTTAAGGAGAGGAAAGAAGGGACCAGTGCAGTACAAAGTTGTCAAATTTCATTTGACCAATCTTCATTTTGTATGGATTCTTTTTCCCTGGTGCCACTGCCTCTAAAACTGCACCACCCGGTTGTTATCTTTTCTAGTCACATGCTCTGCCTTGGAGTAGAGGTTCACTACTTTCATCTCCTTTAAGCACAGGGCTCTGTCTATCATGAAGCACTGACACTATGTGAAAACCACTGCAGTACCATAAATGTAATGACAGTAGAGTTTAAAATGTGGTCTAGAATTTAGCATGTTGCATTTTATTTTATACTTCATTTAGTTAGATTTGAGTGTTTTACATGCAAATATATTTGCTGACAATAATGAAAAATATTTGCCTGTGTAATCCTCTATCTTCAGTGCAATAAATTCAGACAACTGATTTTAAAATAACACAATTTATGTTTCTGGAAACACCACTATAAAATTTAAGCCAAACACTTTTTATCACATCATGTTGGCCATCACAACACCACGTCTACCTGTATTATAAGTACAAATGCAGAGCTCTGGGGCCAAGACGATAGGAGAGGACTTGTAGGACCAGACGGTCTTAGTTATTATAACAGAGAGAGAACTTTTATAGACCTTTGAAAACTGTTCACACAGTCCCATTAAAAATCAATGTGTCAGTCTCCACTGAGTAACTGAGTTACACTGCATTAGAAACTGTGTAGAGTAACTGATCATAACTGACAAGTTTTGTGTGCATATACACATGGAGGTTTCTTTATTTTGGAATAGCTGGAGCTGGTTGCAGATCTGCCATGGGCAAGTGTGGCTTGACAATGACGTTATACCAATTAGAGAATGGAGGTGGAACAGATATCTGCTGCCTTCAGATGACTGTAGAGAGTAAAGGAAAGGCTTTCATAGGGATAATAGAGCTGGTAAGAATCACACCAAAATAGAGTCAGGCAGGCCGCAGCTGCACTGAAGTGTGAGCCTGCAAGGTCACTGCTAATGCTCTGATATAAAACATCTCTCTGCAGATCAGATGATGCAGACTTCTAGGCGTTAGGTGCCCTGATTGTAGTTAACAGATGATTTTATTGTGAGTTTATCGACATGAAGGTAAATGTGTAAAATCATTTTTATTCTGATTACCCAGCCCTGCTCTGATGAGCAAATTACACTGATGACACATTTGAATGTATTAAGATAGAGGATTGTAGCTGCATAAACAGAACTTTGTGTGTGTTTGTAGGAAGACAAGAGTATTCGCTGGGCGTCTAGATGGGACTACATCCTTGAGTCAATGCCTCACACCAATATCCAGTGGTTCAGGTGAGACCACACACACACACACAGGTTGATATAACATTGATTTTGTGAAAGGATTTGCAACTCAGATGTAATTTATGAATAAAATAAATGTTTGCAAGAAGAATTAGTTGTGGTTTTGAAGGTCGGGCCCACGTTAATTAATTATCTGGGACGTTTTGAAGTTCAAAAACAACAAAAGTTGTTGACAAATTCCATCAGTTTGCAAGTAAAGATTTGAGAAGACGCAGGGACAGATTTGTAACTGCTGACCAAAGTTTTGAGCGAAAGAAGGCATCTGTGTCTCAAGATTTGAGTAAATAAGAAAGGCCATCTTTGCTGGACCTCAGTTTGTATCTCGCAAACACACTTTAAGTCATGGCAGAGTAAACTGGGGGGGGGGAACTTTACAGACTTTACACAGCAGTGATCATTATTTTGGTTGGAAAAAAGCCTCTGATGTCAAATATTAATCATGCCTGTCCCACAGCATCATAATGATTCATTCAAACCATCAACAGGAGTCATCAGGTCAGCTGACAGGCACCAGGGTTGAGCAGAGACATTCCACATCCAAATACTGATACAACTTGGATAAATTAGTAACAAGCCAAATGAGTTCTACAGCAATAAGTCATTTGGCTTTGCTGTTTCCTCTCCCCAGCATAATGAACTCGCTGGTGATTGTGTTGTTCCTGTCTGGAATGGTAGCCATGATCATGCTGCGCACGCTGCATAAAGACATCGCCAGATACAATCAGATGGACTCTGTGGTGAGTACCTGTCTCTGTGGCTAATAGGAACTGCTATGAGCTGAGATGGAGCTGTGGTCAGAAAACTGCCTATATAGTTTCTTATTACCTGTAAAGTTAGCAGTGATTAACAAACTGTAACTATATTTACCACCACATGAAACATGATCATACAGATACAGACAGTCATGGTAGGACTGGAACATGACACAGCTGGTGTTGTTCTCATCATATCTGCTAATCTATTTCCTTCTCCAGGAGGATGCCCAGGAGGAGTTTGGGTGGAAGTTGGTCCATGGAGATGTTTTTCGACCTCCCAGGAAGGGAATGCTGCTGTCGGTTTTCCTCGGCTCTGGAAGCCAGATCTCCATTATGACCTTTGTCACCCTTTGTATGTCTTTGTTGTATTCTTGATTCTTGACGCCCAAAATAGCCCCTCCCACTTCACAGCTATAGAGACAAAGGTGTAAACGTTTGGCCAGTAGCATCCCACGATACATCTATGGCCAGTCAGCGCATCCGTGGGGGATTCCTTCCAAAGTATCGCTGACCAATTCTGAATAGAGTCTTAGTTGACTTGGGTTCAGTCCAATCATGAGCAAGAATTCCTGTCCCTACCTTTTGGGTTGTGTGAAATGTTGTTAATGTGTTTTGGGTTATTTTCAACTTAAATTTTTTAAACTCTCAAACATCAACATTGGTATCACCCTAAAAATTGGTATCATTAGTGGGGCTGTATAACTGCCTTACTCATCTTAACTTCAGATGTACACCGTGTATTAAAGTAATCCCCCCCCCGCCCTCCTCCAGTCTTTGCCTGTCTTGGGTTCCTCTCTCCGGCGAACCGTGGGGCTCTGATGACGTGTGCTGTTGTTCTCTGGGTTCTTCTGGGAACCCCTGCTGGATATGTGGCTGCTCGCCTCTACAAATGTAAGTGAGAAAGGAAACCGGTTTTATGTTGGAAAGGAAAAAAGAATAAGCAGAAAAAGAAGCCACGTAGGGCTGCAGCTACCGATTATTTTTATAATCCAATATTCTGTTGATTATTCTGAAAGTCGACAAATCCTGTAAGAATACTTCATATTTTTTATGCTGAAGGAAATCAAGGCTGTCTTTTAAATGCATTAACTGTTAACTGAATTACTGTTTTCCTTGGTGAAAAATATTATTTACAATCATAGTAAAAGTAATAAAATTTGCTGAGACCATTCATGCTCAAAGTCTTACTCATCATAAACACTGCAGCCTTTGCTGGTGTATACTCAGACAGATCAGTGAGAATAAATGTCTTGTGTTTCTAAAAAACATATTTTCTTTTCTGTCTTTGGTTAATTGTCAGCTTTTGGAGGAGAGAAGTGGAAGACCAACGTTCTGCTGACAGCCTTCCTCTGTCCGGGGTAAGACTGTTACGGCTGGCTCCAAAATGAAAATGGACACGACACCAGGGTAGAAATGTACTGCTTGACAAAGACACAACCGCTTGATGACTCCTTCATCTAACATCCCCCGTCTCCCTCTGCTCAGGGTGGTATTTGCAGATTTCTTTGTGATGAACCTGATCCTGTGGGGTGAAGGGTCTTCAGCAGCCATGCCTTTTGGGACCCTGGTCGCCATATTGGCTCTTTGGTTCTGTATCTCAGTGCCACTTACCTTTATAGGAGCATACTTTGGCTTCAAGAAGACGGTAAGTAAATATAAACCCAAATACTGTACATCCTTTCATACCCAATACATTCAGTGGACTACGTTTGATGCCATTGGGGGTTTGCAGAAAGAGTGTGCTGTCACAGCGTCAAACAGGGATGTAAAAACCTTACACTGTGGTTCAGTTTAAAAAACTTAATGTATATGTAAATAGCTTTTTTGGTGACTATTTCAGAGTGCCCCATCCGAATGTTTGATTCCCTCTCTCTGTTATGATTTGTTGTTTAAAGGGTATTGAGCACCCAGTGCGGACCAATCAGATCCCTCGTCAAATCCCAGAGCAGTCATTCTACACAAAGCCTTTCCCCGGCATCATCATGGGAGGAATTCTGCCGTTTGGATGCATATTTATTCAGCTGTTCTTCATACTAAACTCCATCTGGTGAGAATGAAGATAAAGGTTTGGCTGTAATTGTTAATAGAAAGTCATAATG
Source organism: Lateolabrax maculatus (assembly GCA_031216445.1). Lineage (NCBI taxonomy): Eukaryota > Metazoa > Chordata > Actinopteri > Acropomatiformes > Lateolabracidae > Lateolabrax > Lateolabrax maculatus. The sequence continues at coordinate 27,666,957 of CM062209.1, forward strand.
CATCCTGCTAGCTCAGTTTTTACTTTATGGAAAACTGAAAATCCTATTCAGTCAGATCTGTTGGCAGTCTTTAAATGGTGACGTCACTCACAACCTTTGGAAACACATTAACAGGTATAAAAACCTTTCTGAAATCAAACAGAAGCACAATACAAAACTGCATAGGCTGTTCCTCACAATCTAATATTTTTCTGAAATTGTTTCATACTGTTCTTTTCTTGTCAAGCAGAAACTGCATTCAGTATATTTTTTTGGAACTATTTTGCCAATTAGAATTTACACAAATTGATTAAATAGGATGTTTACCCTAATTAACTGTATTTTGAATTTACTTTTGGTCTAATTTGGCAGAACTAGAGCTTAACAAAATGTCAAGGGGTTAAATTATTTTCAGATGTACTGTCTCTCTGCCTGTCAGCATTTACTAAACGTGGTGTCAGACTGACCACAACATAATTTCCATCCAGCGATGTATTTGATATATTGTGTTTAAGGACTCAAACATGTCCCTTCCTGTCCCCCAGGTCCCATCAGATGTACTACATGTTTGGCTTCCTTTTCCTTGTCTTCATTATCCTGGTCATCACCTGCTCCGAGGCCACCATCCTGCTCTGCTACTTCCACTTATGTGCTGAGGTAAACAGCATCACTTCTAACATTAACAACTTCATGTTTCAGGGATGATATTAATACTGACTGATATTTTTGTATTTAAGTTCTTAACAACAGCTATTTTGTCCAATATTCAGTATCTTTATATTTGACTGCTAATTAAACTGTTTCACGAAGTTTGCAGGTGTTCAACTCCAAAGTCCATAGGAAAATGGAGTGTAATACTGATATGATAACAAACTGAACATCTCTAGGAATTAGCTAGAATGTTATTGGGGAAAAAATATGGAAACATAACATCTGAGTCTAACAAAGTTAATTTACAAATTTAAAATGTTACTGAATTTATCTGCAGTTACAGTAATTTGATTCCATTTATTTGACATGAAGTCTAAAGATGCGTATTGCAGTGCAACTTTAGTCAGTCCCAATATATTGTGATGGAGTAATAATAATAATATGTGATACTGATAACATAAAATCCTAGAATTTGTATGTATGGTCCTGCTGAGGACCCTGTGGGCCAGGAGCAGGACAAGTGTGAGCAGCCTTATTGGATGATCGACAAACCAAAGGGTTTCTTGATGTGTTTGAATTTGTTAAGATTTTATTTTGAGTTTGTTCTGATTTCTGATGTTTTCTGTGATTGATTTAACACCCACCAGCATTTTGGCAATTCACAGCTCTGGAAACCATGCATGACATGTTCTAGCCCTTCAGTCAGGGCCCATATTTACATCTCAGCTCTCTTCATAGGACTACCATTGGCAGTGGCGTTCCTTCCTGACCAGCGGCTTCACTGCTGTCTATTTCCTGGGCTATGCCATTCATTATTTCTTCTCAAAGCTGCAAATCACTGGACTGGCCAGCACCATCCTGTACTTTGGATACACTATGATCATGGCTCTGATGTTTTTCTTATTCACTGGTAGGTATTTAAAAGGGAGGGATGAGGGTTGATGTCATTTGTTCTGATGCAGACGGCTACAGAGTGGATTATTTTTGATGATTGAAAGGAAAGTTCTCAGGTTAGAGGGTGGAACATCTTGCTGGCAGGATTGAGGCATTTTTTGATCATTAGCCTAATCTTGACTGATTGATGATCTGAGGGGAATAGTGTATGAAGTCATAGACTTCAATCATTTTTACCGTCGGGGTGCACAACTGTTGGGACGGGCATCAGGTGTCTGTCGACAGCCTCTCCAGGTCAACAGTGGCATCAGCAGTGACAAGAACCAAAGTGTTCGGGGTTGTCACTTTTCCAGATTTGTAGAAACAGTTGTGAAAAATCCCAATTAGGTCAGTTTTGACATTAAGTCTAGGATAGATATCAGCAAAGTATCAGGTCTTAAAGTTCCATTAACCCTGGGTAGCACTGTGAATGTGGGATATTCCAAACATCAGCGCAGGACTACCTAAACCGTACTCCACAGAATGGTTATCTTGAATTCTTGGCAGCCATGCCCAAAACTACAAGGTCAATATCACTTATGTAAATGGGTTAGAACAAAAGCAGTGGACTTCGTAGTTGTTGTGGTAACTTGTGTGCAGGGGAAGTGTGAACACAGCAGTGACATACGTACCGTCTGTAACTGTGTCTGTTTGGTGCTGGACCGGTGCTGCACAGTGAGTTTACCACAGGTTTTTCACTTCACTCACTGCTGCCACGCCTGGAAACGATGAGAGCAGTGAGGCTGTACCAAAACAAAAGAGACTAAAAAGCTCTGTGAAGCTGATGGGAACTGAAAAGTTTAGAATCATTTTCTATGGCTTCATCAAAATATTGTGAGTGATTTAACTCTGACCTGATGTCCATTTCCTTATCCCATGGGTCAGATGTATAATCAGTGTGTACACACAAGAACCATGCATATGCCAATTCCTACACATAAACTGTTATTTATCAGAGAAGAATGCATACCACAATTTCGCAATATTAAGCAACATGTCTTGTAGGGTCCTGAAATTGGAACAGATGGATCGCTTCTGTGCTAAAAAAAATATGTGAAATACGAATGTTTAGTTCTAGGCAGTGACCCACTGCCCTTCAGCCTCACATGTAGAACATGTGTATACAGTATATCATGCTGATTTTCTGCTTTGGCTCATGAAAACCTTTATTTAATGTAGCTCTCTGTCCTCAGGTACAATCGGCTTTTTCGCCTGCTTCTGGTTTGTTACTAAGATCTACAGTGTGGTCAAAGTGGACTGAAGGAGAGCCCAACACACACACATCAGACTATATATGACTGGGATAGCTGGAGGTTGCTTTCTCCCATCAACCCCTGGAGCATTCAGCACTGTCAAACTGAACTGAACAAACTGAACTGAACCTTCACCTCCTCATTTCTTCCAGCAGAAAGGACTCTGCCTCCAGTGTGCCGTTTCCTTTGTCTCCGTGCCTAACATGTTTGTGTGTGAGCATGTGTACTCTGGGTTGTAATTTTGTACATACAGTATATAACTATCTGCATATAATCTGAATGAGATGAATCATAACTGTATGAGCCTTCCCAGTATTTTTGACCCCACCACCATCACACAGTGCAGTGACACACACTGCCAGCTGTCATGCGTTTTAGGTTTGTTTCATGACCCGTGCACTCTGTTTGCACATGTCGTTGGAAATTGTAGTCATACAAATAAAGCTGTGAAGGTCTGCTTCTTAACTCATGTCTCTGACCCGTCCTGTTTAAATTATTAACAGGTGTGAAATGTGCCCTGATTACCATTTTGAATGTGATTTGTGTGCAAATCGTGTGGAAGGTTTGACACAAGAATGAAATCTTGCACGATCCAAAGGGAAGTGTTGGTGAACGGTGATGACATCCAGAGTCGACAGCCCAATGAGGGAAGATGACGCGCTCCCACAACCAGAAAGAACAATACAGGTAAGAAGTGATCTGTCGACATCGATTGAGCCTTTTTTTTCCTTTCGAGAGCTGTTGACGTGCTGTTAGTTGAAATGTTTTTTATTAGCCACCTAAGGTTAGGAAGGCTAGCTACCATACATTATAATGCTGCTATTGATATTTTAAAGAGTATGGTCTAGACCTGCTCTGTGTGAAAAGTGTCTTCAGATAACTTTTGTTATGATTTGGTGCTATACAAATGAAACTGACTTGCTACTGAGCTACCTAACGTTGAAGTTAGCTCCTTCAGTATTGGACCAGAACATCATGACATACTGTTGTGTAATGACAGCTGGTCATACAGTTGGGTTGGACTGGAAAGCTGTTTGCCATTCAGTGTTGACGAATATGAAGAATATACATCTAAGCAGTCATCTTTCTTTGGAATAATGTTACAGGTTAGCTGGCCCTGCACATCCATTCAAACAGACACTATCAGACAGACACAGCATTCCACTCTCCCTGTCTGCATGTCTGCTAGATCTTCCATCAGTTAAACCGCCACTGAAATGTGAACAACACACACGGATCGCCCTAACAGTTGCTAAAAAAACATTACTAAGACAGAAATAACCTTTCAACATCCCAGTGGCACCTTCTACTTTCCCACTACATCTCAACAGATAGACAAGTAACTGTTTTATCATTGTGATGGAGAGGTCTAAAGACATCGAGCTGAACGCAGAACAGGTAGCACTACTATTGGTGTCGCTATTGTCTTTGTAAAAGTAACTTTTATTTACCTTTATTAAATTATAATAAACCAAGATGCCATTACAGCAAAAATAAAGTAACTTCTTTACTGCATGCTGCTGCCTTACAGAAATGAGTCTGAGATGTTGCAATATGCTTCAATAGGCTTTACTGTTTTTTTCCCATTTTTGCAAAGAGTATTTTCAAGTGCACAAAATGAAACTAAAGGAATTACAGTAGCACAATACAAAACTCTACATATCCCCTATACATACTTGTATAGGAGAGCTACATATGTAGAAACACAACAGGGTTGAAATCTTGCTGGAAGACATCTGAGCTATTACAGTCCAGGGGTTTATAAATGAACTAAAATTAATGAAAATATAATTTACGTGAATAGGTGCCACATGCACATTTAAAGAAGTTACTTCCCCAAACACAGAGAGGACAGAAGAGTAAATCATGTGGTCTGACTTAGCAGTGATAACATTAAATGAGAAGAGTTGATCTACAGGAGTATAAATATTTGAAGGCATGACAGCCTTACAGCATTATATTCTATTAGATTTTGAATTGTCACCTGGTGTCTACATTTTGTTTTCATTTACATAACTAGACATTTCCACCATAAATTGATGCAGAAAAGGCACAAATAGGTGCATAATAAGTCACCACAATGCAGGATATCAAGTATTTGATGGTCAGTATTTCGATATATGAATATGGGATTTTCTCCATAATTATAATAAGATATATCAGATGGAAGTTTTTCTAAAAAGAATCCACTGTGGGACAACTTAAATACAGGAATAATATCCATTTTAAAGATGCCATATTACTTGCAGAACTTGTAAAAGAACATTATAAGATTTCTGTTTCCATGGTGCAAAAAGAGCACAGCACTAACAAAACCCTAGTAGGAGAATAGATGTTAGAGTTCTGTGATGTGTCTAAACGAGTAAAGGCGTTTTTTTCACCTATGAGGAATCAAAGTGTGTGCCTGAATTTGGCCTCAAAGTCTAAGTTGTATCTCTTGATAACACCAGAAACGAGTCTGTTCTCAGCTTTCCTGGGGCACAAGTCCAGCTCATCTTTAGGGTGGGTACGGAACAGGGTCTGTCAGCCTTTAGAAATGCTCTGTGTTAAATATATAAGAACGAGAGTGATGGCTCTACAAACCTTGTTTTTAATCCTAACGTTACATTTAAAAAATCATTATAGGGTAAAAACAAACCATTCAGATTCAATAAATCTGCCACAAAAACTAAATTTTGAGAAAACCAGTCTGGTTTAAATATGGACTCCCATCCAATAAGGAAACCACACGTATCACACTATGAAAGCATTTTTAAGGAAGCTTGCTGTGTCATCACTGACTAATAAATTCTTTATCTCAAATATTGGTGCCATGAATACTCTTGGAGTTAACAATGAATATAGCCAATAAGTAAAATAAATAATGAGGATGACCCTGGACAACCTGCTTAATGCTATTGAGATGGAGAAACATGTTGTTGGAGCAGTTTTTAAGGAAACACAGTTGTTAATGTCTTTATAAAACATTCTGACTGCAAAACCAAAGTGTTTCGAATGAAAAGGAATGTTCAAGCAAGTTAAAAGCTTTGAAGAAATCCCCAAAAAAGGACATTATCATTCATAAATAAACTGTAATCAAGCACATCAAGGAATACTCGTTTATTATTATCACTATGCCTGCCTTTAATAAAAACTGACTGGTATTCTCCAATAGTCTTATTATAAGTCTGGAGGAATTCAATGAGTGCCAACAATTTTGACAATCAGTTGCCCTCTATTATACTAAGTGAGCATCATGAATTTATTCGTTCTTCTGTTTTTCTCCAACTATAATCCATTCTGCTTGTGAACCAGTGTCATATTGTGGCATCTCTTTTGTTACTGTAAATAACCTAACCACTAACCCTTTACGGATGTAGCCAGGCAGCAGTTTCGTCAGTTACTGTGTGGAAAAGAGGGAGTACTTTATTGGCTGCACGCAGTGTGTCTTTTAAAGTGTCAGTTCAACCAAATAACAACAACATTTTTCCTACTTACCTTGAATGGTATCGATTGTTTTGGTTTTGACACATCTGTCTCTGAGATTTCTGCCTCCACTCCAATACAATACAGGGGAATGGAACTTTCTTTTTGGTGCTCACATCACAGAAAAATGACATTTGAAAAGCTCAACACCAGCATCCATGTTCTTCCATTGTATTGGAGTAGCATCACACATTTCCTATGAAGATATCTCAAAACCGTGGCATTTAAACCAAAACTATCTGCAAGGCCATACAGGGTACAATGAGAACAGGATTTTTTTTCTAATGTGGAATTAGCAAAAACTAACAATCAGGTCTAGAAAAACACACAAAATGTAAGAAGAACGGAAAGATTCACAAGAGGTTTGTTCAAGACCGTTGCATTCAATGAAGCAACATGAAGGAGTCTGACATGGAGAACACACTGTAACAGAGGGGTTCAGATCACTGTGGAGACCAACCACTGCCAAGATAAATAAAGCTTCTGGTATTCTGTGTTTTCCAAAGTGGGTCTTCCTCTGTATACACAGAGGGGTAAGGCTCGTCCCGGTGCTGCTGTCGCCCATCAAAAGGTCCAAAGGAGTCTTTTATTCCAGCTCGACCAGCAGGTCTCCCTCTCCCACTGTCTCCCCTGGCTTAACGTGGACATTCTTAACCTGGAGGGCGCGCGCGCACACACACACACACACACACACACACACAGACACAGACACAGACACAGACACACACACGCACACAAAAAGTCAATATGGTAGATCTGTTAACACTTTATTAAGCTAAAAGACTGCGCTCAATTACTTTACTTGTTTTGGTTAAATAAATGTGCCAGTCGGTATTCTGTGGACCGGGTGCTCCTGCTATATATTCATTAGTAGGGATGCACTGATCTCATCTGCTGATTTAGCAACACAACCATTCAACTCTACAAACTACACCATTATTAACTGACAGTAACTCCACTGTCAGTATTTCATGTTGTTACCTTTGCTTGCTTGACAGCAGTCAAACTGTTCTGCATCTTCATGGCTTCAATCACACAGATCTCCTGACCCTCTGCAACCTGCAACCACACACACCAACAGGGAGAGAGTTAGAGCCCACCCTGCAGAGTTCACAGCTCGTCTCACAGTGTAGGTAAAACAGAACTGACTGAAGGGGAGAAGAGCTTTAAAGACCTCTTGTCCCACACATAAGGAAGATGTTGACAAAGACAGCAGTGCCTCTGTTGAGTCTCTTCTGTAACATCCACTCCTGGGAATATTGTTTTTTTTATTGAGACAGTGCATCTCCCTTAGTGTTAAATGTAATGGATAATGTGTTAGTGAGGACTACTGGCTTCCCATGATCATGTGATTCACCTCCTACTAAACCCAACAGCGAAGTAGGAACTTTGACAGGTGCTGTCTGTAGGTCACCTCTACATATTGGGATTTGTTACCGTATCTCCAGGCTTGACGGACACAGCCACCACTGAGCCTGGCATTGGTGAACGCAGGATGCTGCTGGTGTCTTCTGGAACTTTCTCTGGCATGTAGGAGTTCAACTCTGCTGCCAACTTGGACAGAACGCGAACCTTAAACTACATCAAAATACACAGTATGAGGAACACAAGAAGAAGGTGTCTTGTATTGCAATATGATGAAGAGGAAAAGGTTCCTGATTAAATAAAGAGCTGTCACTACTTAAAGGGGTACTCCACCTAGTTTACACGGCAAAGTCTGGGGAGTACAAGATACAAGGTAGGATTTATTATCATCCTTTCCATATACAATATTCAGACACACACTTTTCTTAATATAGCAGTCATGACCACTCTTGGTAATGTGTACAATATTCTCTTCATCGCTGTAGAACCTCGTTGGACAGATCCAGTGAGCCACTTTGGTTGCCACTGGCTGAGGTAAACATGACCGCAGTGTTTCTTGTCTTTACGGGAATGTGGGAGCTAACACTACCGTCTGCACTGCAGCCTGCTTAGACAGCCTGAAGACTTGAGACAGGGGTCTGTGTGATTACAATTCTGTGCCGATATGCAACCTTACCGATGTGCCCAGGTACTGCAGGACAATCTTTCCTGAAGCATCTCTGGAAAGACACTGAGAAAAAGACAAAATATCATCTGCACTACATTTGTAGTCTATATAACACACTGTGTGCTTCTTGGGAGGTCAAAAAGACATGATGTCATTTAACAACTTGAACCTGTGTGTGTGTGTGAGAGAGAGTATGTGTGTGTTACCTGGAGCATCCTGTGTGTGCCGTTGATAGTGAGTGGCAGCAGTGGGGAGGCCAGGTTCCACTGTCCACTGACTTCCACTTTTCCTCCGTCCACCTCCACCTACAGAGACAAACACATGACTGCGTTCATTGACAGTGACAACCTGTTCTGATTCTACATAAGCACTATAGTTCCATTCTTTCTTGGTTACTGATCTATATTTTATCTTCTGGGATGTGCGCTTGGGGTTTTGGACAGTAACATGAGTGTATTTATCAGACAGGACCTAATGCTTCACATTCCACACTAATACAGGGGTATTGATATATTTAATTTGTTTATGGAAACAAATACTCACAGTAAAAACATTTCCTGATTTGGTAACCTCCATAGAATGGCATTCCCCCCCCAGCTCCACACACAGCTCCCAGTGGCTACTTTCCATAGTGGTGGAAGACACCCTGCAACACACAGACAACATATTTCATAGTGTGAAGAGCCAAAGCATCAGAGCTTCTTCTTCTTCTTCTGTAGTAACATCCAGATGAATAACACCCTATAGCTATGTATACCAAGCTTTGACACACAAATGTATTTTGAAAAGAATTGAGTTCTATCTCATCTTCATCCTGTCTCTCCTTTTCAGGTTCTCTCACCCTAAAGACTTTCAGCCAAATCTATAGAGTTGTAGATATTTATTTTAGTTTCTTCAACAGTTCAACACTAACCGTAAATGGATTCGATTAGGGATTTGAGTGGATTCAGATTGGATAAAATGCTATCAAGCACCAATTTTACTGCACTTGCAAACCCTGACAACAATAAGATGTAATAAAATAAGGGATGTGGTAGTGAGGTACAATGCATTCCTTTGATACATCCTATATTTTGAAATGTCTTAGTAATCAGCTTGCTCCTGCATCTTGTGCACACTGTAGGTTTAATGTTAAAGAAAGAGATGCATTATTGTTATTTCTCCCCCAAAAATGACTGTCCCTAAACTTTTTGAACTTTGAGGCACAAGTGCTCCTAAAAATGAATGTAAGCATATAGGCATGCAAAAGTACCAGTCACCATGGTCAGACATATACGCTCAATAACTTTTTAAATTTAATTTCACCATGTCGACAGTCATGAAAAGTCTTGCCTGTTTGTGGGCTCTATGAATCCACTGCATTTTTGAGAAGAATGTTAATTAACAGTAGGAATGGTGTGTAACAAACTAGACCCCTGCAACTTGCTGGCGTCCACACCTCAAGTTGCCCAGGACCTTCTGTGAGCGCAGCTGAACACTGATGTAAAGCGCTGCTGCCGAGGCCAGCAACTCCCTGCGATTGTCCGCCTCCAGCTGGTGACCCTTGAAGCCATCTGGGTAAACCTCCGGCAGGAAGTTGGTGCTGATGTCACCAGAAATAAAGCGAGGGTGGGTGATAATTTCACGAAGGAGGGGAATGTTGTGGGTCACACCTGGAGAGAAAATTACCAAACTTTATTAAAGAAAGGAAAAAAAGCTAATTTCCATTTAAAAAGTGACTGTGTGTGGTATCTGGCATTCACAGTGTACCCCTGATAACGTAGTTATCCAGAGCATCCTCCATCCTGGCAAGGGCTTCAGCTCGTGTAGCTCCATAGGTAACCAACTACAAACAGATACCAGAAGAAAATGATTACAGAACCACCAAGCATTGCAGAATGGTGGCATTTCTTACTTTGACCACCTGTACCTAAAAGTAAGACACCATTTCCAAAACCATTCTATATGTGATACATCACATACCTGAAAACGTTCCTTTTTGATAAAGATTATAGTTAGGTCTGGCTCAGGTGAGTCCTGAACCATCCCTTAGTTAGGCTGTTATAGGCCTAGACTGCCGGGGGATTTCCTATGACGCACTGAGCTTCTCTCTCCTCCTCTCCCTCTCTATCTGTACGCATCCCACTAATACATGTTACCAACTCCACATCTTACTGGTAGTTCTTGTGCTTTCTGTGCTTTTTCGCCTTCTCACTTTCTGCAGGTATTTCTTCCTCTGGAGCTGTAGAGTCTGGATCTGTGATTGCAGGCCGTCTACTGCCCCCATGTTCCTGCTCCACACTCACTGCTGCAGTTGTTATTATTATTAGTCTGATTTGTTGTCTCTCCTCCTGTTCTGTCTCCCCTCTCCCCCTCTCTCCTCCCCTTTCAACCCAACTTGGTCGATGCAGATGGCCCCCCCACCCAGAGCCTGGTTCTGCTCGAGGTTTCTACCTGTTAAAAGGGAGTTTTTCCTCGCCATTGTCGCCAAGTGCTGCTCATGGTGGGAACTGTTGGGTCTCTGTAAATAATATTTTAAAGAGTATGGTCTAGACCTACTCTATGTGAAAAGTGTCTTGAGATAACTTTTGTTATGATTTGGTGCTATACAAATAAAATTGACTTGACTTGACTTGACCTTAGAGATCATGGGGTCGTAGTAGATGCTGATGTCACTTCCCTCCTGGATGCCGCTGTCTACACGGACCTGACAGAGCGAGGAGCAGACAAGAAAATGAAAATATGCCAATCACTCAGTGAGGAGGAGACTTTGCGAGAACATAAAGAGAAAAAAATCAGATGGAACTACAGACTATAGTATCTGATTGAGGACTGAAAGCTCTTCTCTCATGCCACTCTAATGTGTTACGTAGACTGATGACGTGGTTGTATGTCACACAAACATCTTGCCAAGAAAAGATTTAAGACACATGACACACACACACCACACACACTCACATTGCTGAGGTTGAGTGGCTCTTGGTATTGAGACAGCCGTCCAATGGAGGGAAGACCAAAAGACTTGAAAGGATCCTAACAGAACAAACAGAGAAAATGGAACACTGAAACTTCAGGTTTCACTCACAACCGTAGCATAAGAATCACAAAAGGTTGAAATGTTTGAAATTAAATATCAAAAAACTTTTATTTTATCTAACTTAATTGTAATGACAAACTACATAGCCATATGCAATGTATATAATTTATTTTCCTGCACTTAGGTGACATAGTGATGATTGATCGATCACAATGATTAATCAGAGCAGCAGTAACACTTTTTTTTTTTTTTCCCCCAGACATTACAAGAGTTTTTACAAGTTAAGAAAAGTAGAGCCAAACAGCTCCATCAGTCACAATCAGGAAGAGATGAGTGAGGAAAACCACTACCTCCACCATGGCGTGGCCTGGCTCAGGAGGTAGAGCTGTCAACTAGGTTCCTGGTTCAATCCCTGGCTCCTCCCAAGAGTGTCTAAGTGTCTTTGAGCAAGACACTGAACCCCTTAACCGCTCCTGATGAGCACCTTGCATGGCAGCCTCTGCCATCAGTGTATAAATGTGTGTGTATGGGTATGGGTGAATGATGGCATGTGTTGTAAAGCGCTATATAAATGCAGTCCAGGGATACATCTTGTTTGGAAGGATAAACGGTCATTTTTTGCAGAACAGAACTCTACTACCACAATACATGTCTTATTAACCAACTTTGTTCTCCACTAACAACCTAAGAAAATACAGCCTGCTGGATACAAACAATTTGTTATGGCATGACCGAATAGCTTCCTATGTTTGTAACATCACAAGATTAAAGATAACTAGTAATTTTCATGCAAATGTATGAACTTAATTTTGTCTAGACTTTCCACCAACACTACAGGGGCCCTTAAATCATTTCAGTCATTTTAGCTGTCTTTGTAGGCTTTTTGTATGACTAGTTTTGGGCAGCTCCATGCTTTTTCTGTCTTGTGCATGGTTACATCATTGTGTTCAGTGTGCGAACAGATCAGCAGCAGCTTCTGTGATCAGTCCCTACTGAGAGAAAACCTAATCCATGTTACTGCATATAGTCCTTACCTTTAGACTGATATTTTTACATGTATTAACTACATTTAACACATTGTTACATGTTTCAAACACCCATACAGAGATTTCTGTTACAAATACACCCAAAAACCACGGTGAGCATCTCTCACACACACACACACACACACACACACACACACACACACACCTCAGCATAGACGCGACTCTCAATTGCCCAGCCGTTTATTGGGATATCTTCTTGTTTGTGCTGCAGCTGGTAACCCTTGGCAACCCTGATCATCTGCTCCACCAGGTCCAGGCCAGTAATACACTCTGTAATTGGGTGCTCCACCTGGGGTCAAAGGTTAAACAGAGAAGAGTCAGTTTACTGGTAGTGCGCTTGTTAGCCTCTGCCAGGTATTTCAGCAACATCGTAGGGTCTTCCTCAGCAGGTGGAGCTTGCTCAGTTTTCTCATAGATGGTTAAAGATGGCTTTATCAAACTCCATGCACTGTTGAAGACCCTGAAATGTGGTTATAGCTCCAGAAAAACCTTGAGGTAAGATTATTTTTCTCTTGGGGCACCCTGTTAGCCTAGGGGTTTAAAGTGCCGACCATGAATCATAACATCCCTGGTGTGAGTCCCCATTTACCTCTCTCCTCGTTTCCAGTCATCTCTCTACTGGCTCTATAATATAAAAAAGGCACAGCGTCCACACAAGAAGCACAAGAGGGCTAACTGACTCTGCTTAATACACCTCTATTTTATCTGACCTCATTTCCCACTAGGAGCTGTAGAATTAACCAACTTACATCTGCTTGATATTCTGCTGACTGATGGACAGTAAACGTACTGCGTCCTTTGTGTTTTATTTGGATGACTTCTGTGCTTCTTTTTCCATTTCATTTTGTAGATTTCTTATATTGTATACTAGATATAAATGAAAAGGCACCTCCTTTTGTCTTTCCAAGTGAAAATAAAGGTTAAAGGAATAGGCAATTAACCAGACCCCTCATTTCAAACTGTCAGACCTGCGTTTTCACCCACATCCATACACATCCACACACTGACCTGTAGTCGTGTGTTCATCTCCAGGAAGTAGAAGTTCTTTTTAGAATCCACCAGGAACTCCACAGTACCGGCAGACGAGTACTGTACAGCCTTGGCCAGCTGCACTGCTTGCTCACCCATCTTCCGCCGTGTCACTGGGTCAAGGAAAGTACTGGAGAGGACACAACACGGACACTCAGACTAACCTTAGTGGTGGAAATGGGGAGTCTAATAGAAACAAATTCTACAGCTTGAGCTTGAACAAACCTTCTGTTTTTTAGATACATATCAAAAAGCCACAATGTATGAATTCAGAGCCCCCTATCTCTTTAGTGCTGATTACTGTATGAGTGGCTGCTCTGCTATGATGTACAATCACTATTTTAATGCAGCTTACTATTAGAAATATAAAATAAATAAGATAAAGATAAATAAGTATTTTAATTCAGTTTCAGTATTGGATACACACAAAATATTATTAATACATTTTTTTCAAACCAAGGAATGCTGGTGAGGAACCCGAGGAGGCTAATTAAGTGTTCAGGCACTTCCTGTTGTCTACTCTCTAGGTAGACACTAATGCATGTTATCTGTGTATATCAAGTAATCAGACAAGGAATTATGAAAACCCTGCAATACACATTTACAGTAAATGTCCACCTCATTACAGTTATAGTCAGTTTCCTGTTGTTGCAGTCTTTACTACACATTTTCAACTTTCTTGTGCAAAAAGCAAGTTGGTTGCATTCACCCGTGTTGATTTAAAAATGAAGAATTTCTCACTAACCTAGGAGCTTCTTCCACAACCTTCTGGTTCCTCCTCTGGATGGAGCACTCCCTCTCATTCAGCCACAGGGCATTCCCATGTTTATCAGCCAGCACCTACAGGAATCTCATTTGAGATCATTGCTAAATATCTGCAAGCCCTTCTCATGCTCTGTATCAATATTAAATTACATCAGACCTCTGTGTGCACGTGTATTATACCTGTATCTCTATGTGTCTGGGGTTGTCTATGTATTTCTCAATGAGCAGCCTGTCGTCTCCAAAGCTTGATGCAGCCTCCTGGGATGAGAACCGGAAACCTTCCCTGTAATAAAAAAAAAAAAAGAAAACACACACACATCAGTCTCTCCAGTGGTCTCTAGGAATAGTTAAAAAGTAAAAGTTGAAACAGGACCTCTGCTAATAATAGCTGTAGGAAAGAAAAGTAGCTGAATCTTGGAAGTAGGAGTAGACAGTGAAGCAGTAGTTAAGGGATTTGAAAGTGATGATTCACTAGCTTAGGTAGTAACAGTAAAAGTAGTTTAGGGAGAGTAAACTGGAGTTGTTGGATTAGCAGCAGTGATATCATTTGAAGCATTTCAAACAGTTGAAGTTCATAATAAGCTGCAGGAGTAGTGACTGTATTTGGAAGTGGTCATTGTGCTACCACTGGCAAATAATTTTGCAGTAGTATCTGAGGTCCACAGTCATTGAAGTAGTACATACAGTAATCCCAGAAGCAGAATAAATCCCCTACTTGTTGTTGAAGCTGTGATGCCTGGTGTACATTGTTTTCATCAATAAAGTGAGAGTAGATGATGAGAAGGTGTTCATTGAGGGTGTGACAGAAACAGGAATACAATACCTCGTCTCCTCTTCATTCCAAGCAATCCTCATTCCTTTCCCTCCTCCTCCTGCGGATGCTTTGATCATCACTGGGTAGCCTAGTAACACCACAAACATAAATACAATTGTAGAGGAAAATTTGTAGAAGTGAATTTGTCTATGCTTTAACCACACAAATCTGAAGTAAAGTACCTCCAGTTATCAGATATGGCATGAACATCAGAGTACTTTAACAGTATAACTCTGTTATACACTGTTATATGAGTGACAGACTGCTGCACTAGCTGCACACAGAGTTATGTAAGTTTTTTTTTTAATGATTTCTGAACAGTTATTTTTCTGTGATCGAATGGTAGGGATATGTACTTCTTTAAAGAAAAAATAACCCAAGCTGTCTCCCTCTACTGAGCAACAACGGGTCCGGATGGTCAAATGGTCTGCCATATTTTAGAAGCTGCTGAAAAACAGGTGTCACTGTCCGTACAATACCATGGGCTGATAAGCTACCCTACCTTAGGGAAGGAAAATTCTAGTTAACATCAACCTGGTTCATTTCCCATAAATGTGACTATTGTGACTCTATGGGTGTAGCTAACTTTTCAATTGCCATTTCCATTGTAAAAATTCAGGGAAATGAGGACTCGCAGAAAAAGTCTGTAAAAAAAAAAAAGAAAAAAAAGCAGGAGGAGAGACAACTTACCGATATCCTGTGAGATCTTCACAGCTTCCTCAGCAGTCTGACACAAAGAGGGAATTACGGTTACTAATGATGAACCCAAGCATTACTGACAACTGTGCAGTGATGGTCTCTTCCATGCTTTGTGTGTGTGTGTGTGTGTGTGTGTGTGTGTGTGTGTGTGTGTGTGTGTGTGGCGCCGTACCTTAACGACTCCATCAAAACCAGGGATAGTGTTGACCTCAGCAGCCTTAGCGATCAGCTTGCTCTCAATTTTATCTCCCATTGCTCCCATTGCATGGGTGTCTGGGCCAATGAATGCCACGCCCTCTGCTGCCTACCCACCAATAGAACAATACCATGAGATTCACCACGTCATATTATAGTATAATAATACCCTAAAGACAACAAAGAGCTGAAGTCTCACCTCACTAGCCTCTCAACACACGGTGTGGTTGCATTTAGTATTTCTATCATCCACCTTCCTAAAAAGATGAAACATCTAAATGGGGTATTTTGCCCATGTTTTAGTAACTAGTATTGTAATTGCAAGTAAATCTGAGCCTCGTGATTTAAAGCAATAGTTTAGCAACTTTCTTTCAGAGACTGAGATGAAAAGATCAATATCAATCTCATGTCTGTGTTAGTACAGCTGGAGTCAGGATTGCTGGACTACTCCTTTAAACAAGGAAGAATAAACTTTTATTTTAGCATTCAACAGCAATCCAAGTACTGCTGAAACAGGATGGGAGGTGTAGTTGGTAAATGCTAACAGAATAACTTCTTTTATCGGTGACAACATGAGCTTGCATCTCATGGTGGCCCTTTGGTTGAGATTGTGTTTTCCCACATGCTGATCCCAAGGTCAAGAATAAACTTCCCTACTCAACTGATCTAATACCTTTGTGAAAATAAAGAGATTTTAGCAAATACCCATCAGAACCCACAGTTAGTATGACACTACACTACTACACTTTAAACAATGGAACACTTGTAGATGACAGAGTCACCTTGGATGTGTTTGACACCAGTATGGGTGAGCTGCGTCACAATTATATAATCTCACCCTGTTTACTCTCCACAGTTACACAAGCCTCCAAATACCATTTTACAGGTCAGGAAAGGTCATAAAAGTATTTGAAAGTATTGAAAGTATTTCAGTATCTTCATACTTTCATTCAACATTTGTTGATCATTCATAACACAAATTATTAATCTTAATAAGACTCAAATCATAAATAGGTCAAAGCCTGAATAAATCGACAACAAATGCATTTCTTAACATTAGCATTCGTTTGTCATTTATTTTAAAAATTACTGTCGTACAGTGTGTGTGTCAAGAGAAAATAAGTGTGTACCTGATATATTACTCACCAGTCGCTTTGCAAACTCTTTGTTTTCAGAGAGAAACCCATAACCTGGATGAACCTTTAAAAAAAAAAAAAAAGGATTTGTTTCAAAGGCTTTCAAACACAATGCTATACATACATATATACATACATAACAATGGGTGTGTTCTATAAATGAAAAGGTAGAGAAACATTGGCACCACAGTAGCAGTATACAAGTGTATAGTGACTGTACAATGACTGAACCTCCTGACACAGCTCTGTGTATTGAGATGAAGCCACATGATTCACTGTTTAGAAAAGCTGAGTATGTGGCATGCATGTTGTCACGTAACGTAATAAGACCCATAGAAATGCTTACAGCTTGTGCTCCAGTCGTTCTGATGGCATCCATGATGGCGTCCATGTTCAGGTAGCTCCTACTGGTGGGGGCAGGGCCAACACACACTGCCTCATCAGCCATCTTTACATGAACCTAGATGCACACACACTGGGACGTTAAATCCAGATGCCACCTCAACAGTAGAAAGTGAGATACACACTTGGCACACACACAGTTTTTATAGTTTTGTAGAATGCAAACATCCAAGAATTTCCTGGGAAATACAATTCCCGGGATTCCCCCTTAATGTTTAACACAGGACCAAGACAGATGGTGACTTACAGCACTGGTATCTACATCACTGTGAACAGCTACAGTCTGGATGCCCATCTTCTTACAAGTCTTGATCACCTGATGGAATAACACACTACATCAACACTGATGCTTCACTCTATGGTCAAAGTCAAATACAACACTGTCAGTTATATTCATAGGCACTGGCTGCTTAGAGTTCAGGTGGATATGTGCTATTAACAACACTGGGAAAAAAAGCAGCAAAGAAACATCTGTGGCCCAGATGATTTCAGTGTTCAAAAATCTGCCCTATGGGCTTTTCTTTACAAGCTAACCCCGTGGGGGGTGTCAGGTCCAGCTACAGCGTGTGTATGTATTTACATGTTCAACTAAAATCCTGTTCTGTTGGATTTCATTTACAGTACATATCTGTGTGTCAGCCAGTCTTACCCTGCATGCAATCTCTCCTCTGTTGGCGATGAGGATCTTATCAAATGTCTGTGGAAGCATACAGCAGACAGATTTGATCTGTTTATCATTGACACAACAAGGACTTTCTTTAACCCCAGACTCCTGCTCAAAGCATTTTGTTTCACAACTCACACCCATTCTTATCAGGTTCACACTTAAATCAGGTCTTTCCTCACAATTATTAAATAATTTATGCGTGTCAACAGTTAAAATCAAATAAGAGGAGGGAGAAGGAGTGAGAGCTGTGCATTACCTTTTCAGTGGGATTGTAGATGGTGGAATATTGAGCGTTGCTGTGCAATGCACAGCATCGGGACGGGAACGAGACATACTGCAAAACACATACAGATACACTATATTAGGCTACTGTATCATTTAATCTCATTCATTATGATATTTAATTAGGGTTGCTGCAACATATGTTATATCCTATTTTAATTTCTGTAGCCTTTGTTTGATCCCATTCTGTGTTGGGAAATTTAACCACCATCATTAAATAAGGTGCACTGAGCTTAAAATGTGACATTCGTTTAATGACTACAGACTCTTGCTGCTATATGATGCATTCTACAAGCAGGTGTGATGACTTGATTACTTGATTAGTAGAACTCATAATTTAACTCAGTATACAGTAGCCTTAAACAACTAGAAGAAGTTACTACATATCACACAACTTCTTAACCTCAGGACAAATCATTTTACAAACCATGCCACTGTGTGTCAGGAATTCAAGAGATTCTGTCTGCCCTTGCCTGTATCCATTGTTTTCCATAGATTTCTGTTCAATACAAAAACATCAGCAGATCCTTGAAACTTCCTGGAGTTATGTAGTTTAACATGACCACGACAGAGAGCATTGATGAGACAAGATAAGCAATTCTGCTAGTTGATTTTCATAACATGCATATATTGATGGCTTGCTTTGACAGCACGAAAAATGAAACTCAACATATATGAAAGAGTTCCACTGCACCACCTAATCGGTTATGAGGCACAGTATTTTGGGAAGACAAGACAGAAATATGGCATTTTGTATGAGTGAAAAATATTCAACTCTGTGAGTGAGGCCATCTGATGAACAAGCCTCAAGGAAAATACTGACTTACAGTATATCCAAACAGATGCAAACTGGTTTTGTACACAACAGAAAGTAGTTTTCAAACCATCTGTAGTGTTTATTCCTTTAGGATACAGAAAATCGCCCTGACTCAGCCTCCTTCAGCAACCTCACCCAGGCTACGAGTTAATGTAAGCCATTTTGCTTTCATTTTGCTGCTTTACATTACCTTATATTTCTCAGGGACTATATACACAACTAAATAATCTAACATGAGGAGAAGAGATGCAACGTACCAGACTAGCTAATTTCCAACTGCAGACCCCAGCTAAATTTGTGTTTAACCACAAATAGGTGGCCTCTTTGGGCCTGCAGATAATTTTGATGCAGGGGCCACCCAGTGGGCTGAACCGGTCAAGCATGAGCCCTTGCAAAGGACCCAGTCTGTAAAGGTTTACAGTAGCACGCGACCTCCTGCTAAGCCAAGCCCCAATATGACAGGAGCTCAAACAGGGTCAAATGATCGGCCCCTTAGTTTACAACGTTTCTCAGCTGGAAACATGCACATGCTGCTCCAGAGACAAGGAAAGATGGAGTCCGGAGTCACAGGTTTCAGGTTCAGGTTGTTCGGTAAATACATTTAACTCTTTGCATTGACACTTCAGCGTTCAAACAAATGTACGTAAACAATAGAACCGAGGTTTTACTCAGCCGTCTGGATAACGCCAGAGATACACCTGATTTACACTCCCTCTGACTACAGAAACGCCATTTTTTACTTGTCAAGCTTTTCGAAACAAACTTTTTCACACTTTTCATTAAGCGGTTAACTCAATATCTCCTGTCATGTAGTGTGTGTGTCCGTTGTGAAGGTTCAGGGCTGTCCTCTTTGTCATTAGCAGGTTATGGACTAAGCTAACAGCCGTCAGTCACCCGCGTGCCGCCGGTGAACACACTGCTGCCGGTCAGTCGGACGAGCCTGCGGTCCGCACAGGGACTCTGAGCGGTTACAGCTCACCTTTACAGCGAACAGCAGCCTGTTCAGAGATGGAGAGAGCCTGTGCGCAGCCATGTTGCTGAACTCTGACGGTCGACCCACCGCACCAGCGACGTGATGACGTTTCAGCTGTGGAGAGACTTGACTGGTGGAGAGAGAGGCGTCACCTCCCGCAGCGCTTTTTCTCGTAACTTTATTGAAACGCTTCAATCCATGGCTTCAATCATCTCAGTTGGAAAATGATTTTAAAAAACGCTGTCGTAAAAATGATTTGGAGAAAAGACGTGGCAGTCACGATCCCACAGTGTTTTGTTTTTTTTAAATAAATGCTTTTTCTGCAAAGAAACAGGATTCTTTGATTTTAATGTGTGACAGTTTTTAGAAAAATAACTTTTAAAAAATAACTCCGTCCCAACTGAATTTGACTGTAAAGGATACGTTCACACTTTTTTGAGTCTATTTTAAAAACACTCCTAGCCCATATGTACATTGCACTATTTTCGGTTGATCCCTTCTAAATACACCACTAGTTCTTTGGATGATTGTTAAATTTGGATATGCAGCGCAGTGTTGAAGAGTGTGTCCATATGTAAATCAAAGATTAAAAGGCCTGCCAAGCTTAAGCATGGTCACTTTAAGGTGCCTCTGAAAAAGAGCTGACACTTAAAGGAACTTCTGTCTCATGTGAGTCAGAGAGCTGGACATGATTTTAAAAAATAAATAAATAAAATGAAGGGAACGGAAGTGAAAGCTTGAATTGCAACTGATCATTTAAAATCAGTTTCAATTCAAGCTTTCACTTCAGTTATTCCTATATTCTTTTATATCAGCTACTTTTAAAGGAATGTTTCTAAATGCCAGCAGGTTAAAAATCCAATAAGAAACACTTCACAAATCATTCAGGTGTTACAATTTCCACCAAACCAGCAAAAAAAAAAAAAAGTGTTTTTCTTAAATAATGTAACTCACTTCCCATAATGATTTAATACAACATGTTTCAAGATGTCTTGCCAAGTAGGTGCCATTATCTGGTCCATAGATTATCCCAGAGAACGTGGTTCTGGTTGATTGCAGGTGAAGAGATGTAAGCATCTGGGCCAGTTAGGTTGAAAAGTGAATTTTCTTTTTACATCTTGGATACTTTTTTACTTGGAGACATTTTAAAAGCATCGAAGTGGCAATGTTTCAATGTATAGAAGGTTTATTACCACACATTATTTAAGTTATATGTCATGTGCATATAGAACCCAAAAATGTTACTTTAAATTTTACTTAAAACTAATGTAGCCTGGTTTGAACTCAGCTGCCTGGACATCTTCAAATCACTAAAACCGAGTGCACAAGGCACCAATAAACAGGAAACAGCTGTCAAAACAATATTTGGACAGTTAAACTCCTCACCCACAGCTACAACCACTAAACTATACCTTAACAGACCTGAGCTATACCCTTACAGACCGGCTTGAGAAAGATGGTAAATGTGATTGTTTGGGGATAATGTCATGCAGGCCTACAGTATTCAGGATCAGAGCCGGCGTCCAACCTCCTCCTCACTCTGTCATCTAGAGCTCCCCAAAGCTAAACAGGAAAGTCTTAACAGTGTGAAGCTGCAATTGTACTTATCCTGAACAATCTTCAGACCAAACTGACCAGGGTAGCAAAAGTATAAATACATAAAGCACAACATGCATGTGGGTACACTGTGTTCTCTGAAATCAGAGACTGTTTCCTGCTCTACTATCTCTCAACAGCTGACAGGAGCACTGAATTGAGTCATTCTATGACAAAATTTTGGTCTAATGCTGTTTTTACCATTCAGTTAGAACAGTACTCTCCAATTTTTGGGTTGTGACATCTCATAATGAGGTGATGTCTATTTGTGACCTCTTGTCACCTGATGCATATGTCTATCAGTTGCAAACTGTTGTTTGCTCGGTTTTCTCTCCCCTCTCCCCCTCTCTCCTCCCCTTTCAACCCAACTCGGTCGATGCAGATGGCCCCCCCACCCAGAGCCTGGTTCTGCTCGAGGTTTCTACCTGTTAAAAGGGAGTTTTTCCTCACCACTGTCGCCAAGTGCTGCTCATGGTGGGAACTGTTGGGTCTCTGTAAATAATATTTTAGAGAGTATGCTCTAGATCCACTGTATGTGAAAAGGGTCTTGACATAACTTTTTATTATGATATGGCACTTTACAAATAAAATTGACTTGACTTGACTTTGTCTGTGCTCTGAATGTATTTTTTCCTTGTTTTATTGAATGATTTTAAGAGTCCTGAACACGTAAAACTATCTAGTAATTAAGAAAGAGATTAGAGGAAAGTCTTTGCAGCAGAAATAGAGCTTTTTTGTTTGTTTGTTTTCCTTCCTCTTCATCATTTCATGGCCATGCAGATTAATCTTGTTACCCCAGGTTGGTAACATGACATTCTGATACATAATGCTGCATCCCATAGATATCAGAAAGTCAGAACTTCATGTGTGTCATGTCACGTTCGTGAACCCATATGGACAAACCCACCTCAAGTGCAAGTCAGCCCCACTGTCAGTGCTGCTGGTCACTTGTTTGGGCCGGCCACACTGAGCTCATGTCTTCATTATTTCAGCCTGTCCATCTGTAGCTTTCAATTAAGGTGGAAATAGGTTGTTAGACTTATAAAGTGTTTCTGTACATACCAGCTCCAGCCTGGCATATTCAGATGACATATTCGATTAATAAAATTACACCTAAAATAAATCTTCTGAATGTGCATATTTCTTTGTAACATTTAAAAAAAAAATTTGTTTAGCCATAAAAATGAACAAATATTATTACTGTAATACTACTGGTTAGTAGTAGTATAACGTTTCTTATTCATAAAAAAAATATTATTTAAAGATATTTAATGATTGCTTAACAAAAGACTAAAAGTTAAGATTTAAATGGTTTATTTAACAAATTACATTTTCTTGTGCATGAGAAAAACAGGTCCATGAGAACTTCATTGTAGACTTTTTGTATTGCTCTGTGAAGACTGCATGGCTCATGCTGTAAACCAGCCGACCTGCATGACAATTGCAATTGTACTCACCGTTAGTAGGGAACCTATCAGAAACTTGCTAGTACCTCCAGGCAGTAATGTGGGCTACAAAGTATTTTCAATAATAATAATTTAAAAAACATATAAATACACTTGTTAACTTATATAGTACTGGTTCCGGTTCCGTACCTTTTAATTCAAGGACCATGACTGAGCCCTTAACATTACAAGTCTGACACCAAAATTCATGATACTGATTTAGACAGCACAGTTAGTTTATGTGACACTCTGATGAGCTTTTCTTGTTTAAACAGAAGGACACAGGTCATCAGGTTTGGTGTAAAAGGGTCTCACACGCATCGGTCCTGTGTTGGGAGAGGATGGGTCCTGAACAATGTTAGTCTCTGCTAACTTCACAAGCAGCTTACTGGGGAGCAGACTGAGCAGGCAGTAAATATCCAATTCATTCCTGATGTGAGTGATCATTCATCCCAGCACGAGGATAAAGGTTGCATTTAGTTGTCTTGAACGATGTGGTGAGAAACACGCACTCATCTAGAGAGCCCAGCTGTATCACCTGAATAGTCCAGCTAGTGGGACGTAGTATGACAAAAGAAATCTTATTCGTTGGGCTACTTAGTAGCTTTTCCTGAACATCCCATAGTCTTCATTAGCATTAACGCAGCTGAAAGCCCTACAGAGAGAGAGAGAGCCAGTAAGTAGGCTTTGAGGGAGTTTTTTTTTTTTTTGTTGGTCAAACTAGTATTTCCAGATCAAGAATGAGCTTTCATGCTGAGAGGTGGGGCAGTAGTTCCAGCACTCCTCAGACACACTGGATAAGAATTCTTTTAGCTGCTCTGTGGTCAGATTTGTGTAAAATCTCTTGACCTCACACTTCACTCATTACATCAGCCTTGTTCATAATTAGAGGCTGTGGGAATATCTGTTCACCTGTTTGCAGGGAGCCATTTAGAAAAATTCAAATAGACAAAAAAACATAATTTTACCGGCAATAGCATGAAGCTTCATTGGTTTTCATTTCTTATTCACTCATTTATTCACATCATGACTGATCTTGCTAAACAAGAGGGCTGGGCTGGGAAAGGTGAAAAGAGAAAGCAAAGGCTACAGGTGGGTCCCACTGGAGCTGGTGTTAGCTGACTGTGTCTGACACTGAATCCATTTCACAAAGACAGGATGAATGGTTCAGTGAATGTGTAGGTGTCTGATCTGTAAGCCTTTAATGACTCCAGATCCTGTGTGATGCTGCATCAAACAGCCTTTCTCGACGCAACAGTACAGGACACCCTTCACGTTTGCCCTATCAGGAAGTCAGATGACTGTGTAGAAAACTAATTCATCAATCTGTAGATCAAGGTTTTGACCCTTTCAAAGCTTTTGAAAGCAACAACCTGATTTCATGCACGCCGAGTTTAAAATCTGTTACTAGTGTTCATTAACTGAGATATTGTGAGCACTGGATATGGTGAGAGGCCTCTACACGGCTGTGAGGCCTGCACTTTAACAGTCCATGTGTGCCAGTGGAGAACACTGGGAAGTTGCCTGGTGTTATTAAGAAGGCAGTGTCTCACATGATGGAGGAGAGACATGGTACACCTGGCTAACATGTGGACGGACAGCTGTTCAAACTCACTTTACACCTGCGGCCATTCAGAGTATCCAATTAATCAGACCTGCGTGAGTTTGGACCATGAGAGAAAAACCGACACTGCTACAGAGAGAACATATAAACAGAAAGGATTCAAATCCAGGACCTTCTTGCTGTGAGGTGACAGCGCCACAATTCCACCTTGCCAGTAACACAGATCTCATGAACTGGGTGCAAGCAGTTTTGTTGCTCATTCTAGAGATTCTAGCTCTCGATACTCAAAACTTCAATGACGCCGCTCTAGACTTCCAGACTGATCACAAGGGAAATTCTTGGTTCATTCGACTTGGGTAATATCTTTGCAGTTTTGTCACTGAATCACTTATCAGTAATAACAATGTACTCAGCAGCTTAAAATCTTGGGTACATGGTGACTAAAAAGGTTTTCAACCGACCCCTGTCTTAGTCATCTTGTGTAATCCTGTGTGACTGTACATTTAAACCGCCTGGTTTGGGTAGGTTTTCTTACACCCCAGGTCCAAATCCAGCTTGAAATTACCTTCTAGTGGATGGATAAAGGACACTGGTCAAAGTCACTTATTAACCATTTAAAGTGTTCTCAATGCAGTAACTTCAAACATACATTTCTCCAAGCTCTACCACAATCTTACACAATACATTCTGCTTGTATCCTTGATTTGTTGACACAGGATGCTTACATTGAGTCAATATTCAGATCCAAGACACCACTTTCTATGGCTGCACCGTGTAATCAATGGAAAATACCAGATTTATTGTGTATTGTTTAATACACTTTTTAATGTTAAAGGAATAGGGTATGACATATACGCTCATTTTGGAAACCTTGTGGTTTCGTCTAAATTGTAAATGGAGTGTAAACAGATGCAGGTGAGTAACCCACTGAAAGGTCCATAGAGTTGATGAGGTTAAGGAAACACTTAATGATCGGTACAAAGCAGGATCGGTCTCACTGTCTCCAAACAGTAGCTGCTGCTGGCTGCCGTGTTGGATTAGAGTATGATCACATAAAACACTTCTGAACAACTTACTACCAATTGTTTGTTAGCGAAGGCCTCAGTTTGCTTCAGACTTGCCAGATCAACTAACATCTCAGCATCGGAGACCATCTTTCTGACAGCAGAATCAGCTGCTTCCAACAGTTTTCGCAACTTTCTGACATGGAACAAACTAGTTTGTTTAAAGCATACTGAGGCCTCAGCAGGCACAACCTCGCCTCCACCCTTGTGTGCTGCTGTTTTGGACCTGCTGTGTTCCCACGTGTACTGTGCTACCGTGAGGTCAGGTTAACATTAACCACTTTCCATCAGTGTCAATTTAGCCCTTGAAATTGCTTCATGTAGGTTGGAGCTCTTAGATAAATCGGTCAATAATCTGTCTCTCTAGAGAGGTCATCATGTACACACACCCTCTTCATATTCTTTAACAGCAAGCAGAGCAGTCGCCAACATTCCCTGGTCCATTTGTACAATGTTATCCAATGCGTTAGTCCAGGTTAGGTAGCTAACACTGAGTAGGTCACTTGCAGTT
The DNA here is from genome assembly GCA_031216445.1 of Lateolabrax maculatus. Taxonomy (NCBI): domain Eukaryota; kingdom Metazoa; phylum Chordata; class Actinopteri; order Acropomatiformes; family Lateolabracidae; genus Lateolabrax; species Lateolabrax maculatus. The sequence goes on from CM062209.1 coordinate 27,693,291, forward strand.
TTGTGTCAAACATTTCGTTTGATAACCATAATGATGCGATTCCTCGTGTCCCTTCCGGCAAAACTGGAGCCGCTGCTTTTGGTCCACAGATTGTGACGATCTCCCGGCTGAGTTTTTTATTTGAGTCGGAGCAAAAACCTCCAATCTGATCCCAGCCATCTACATTTTCAAAGGGCCACTGATGTCGAACCATACAACTGCTGGTTCTGGAAAGATTACAGCAACTATGATTCCACAGAGCATACTCTGGCCTGACCTGGATCTGACAGTAGATGGGGTCTGTTCTTCACGTGCAAATCCACCAGAGCCTCCGTCCTACGTGACGTACTCCTCGTCATCACTAGGTTCTGATTTGATGTGGTCTGGGTGGAGTAGAGGAAAGTGTGGCGCTGTAGTCCTGGTACAGACATACCACTCCTTAATGTTAGACAGCTGAGGTAAGGCTGGGTTGACTGAGCGCTGGCTCCTCCGCTGGGTCCTGCCGCTCTGCTGCCTCTGGGCCAGCTGACTCTTCAGGCCCGACAGAGAGAGGTCCAGAGGCATTGCCATCGGAGAGGAACTCCGCAGCAGCAGCTTATGGTCCGCTTCACTGGCTGAGCTGATGTCCAATTCGTGACTGGACAGAAGGGGAAAATGAGCATTTCTGTTGGCAAGTGAAGGAGAGAGGTGGTTGATTTTAAGGTCAAGGGGCTCGAGGAGAGCCTGGTGAGGTTGTTGGAGTTGATGAGGGATGGAGTCGTACGCGTCCTGGGGCTCAGAGGTAGGTGACGACTTGACGTGAACCTTCATGTGTTTGCGCAGGGAGCTGGGGTGGGTGTAAGACTTGGTGCAGCCCAGGGCCTTGCAGTCGTAGGGCTTTGAGGCAGTGTGGACCTGCGAGTGCTTCTTCCGGTCACTGCTGTTGGCAAAGCGTCGCTCACAAAACTCACACTGGAACGGCTTCTCCCCTGCAACACAAACATCACACTCACCATTATAACAGTCTAGAATGGACCCCTAACTACTGGTACAGTTGAAGGGACTTGCCACCACTTGCACTTATTTAGATACACATTTATTCTTTCTCTGATGAGTACAATATGACCTGCGGTGTGTTGATTGAACTCTTATTCATTGCATGTGTGGCTGTGTTCAGGTAAAACAGTTTTGGAAGGAGGTTTGTAAATGTTCTTTTTATATGCTGTTTGAAGATATGTGATTGGGGTGTCATGTTTGTACGTTGGAAAATTGACCAGTGTCAACCAGTAGCTGTAAAAATCCTAACTACAGCATTATTTAGAACTGTCCTTCCTGCAGCCAACAGATAGTTTGACAGAGTGTAATAACTATTGCATTATTGATAATGATTTTGATGATTATATTTCTATAGAGCATCTGTGTTGTAAAATGTTTATACAGAAAACAACATGAAATCATCAGTTGATTACAGAGGAAATGAAGAGGGTGTATCTTTAAGACTCAAATACTATTAAGGAGATATAAATATATAAAGAATAGAAGCAACACTGAACTGCATACAAGCCAGCCTATGGAGAAATATGTTTTTAACAGGGATTTAAAAAGATTTCTTTGTAGAATATCATTGCCATGTACAAATGTGGCAATTTGCGAGTGAGATATCCGCATGTAATAGTAGAGGAGAGCATCAGTTAAGGGTATTGTTGCTTACAGATTACCTTCTTTTTCGACACAGAAATGTGCTCAAAATGTCAAGTACAGGTGGGAAGTTAGAGGGACCATGTTGGAGCACAGGGGCAAAATGTTGGTGAACGTAACATGCTCTTTAACGTGACAGAGAACCTCAGTATTTGCCTCTGGATTTAACTAGTCCTCCTGTTAAAGGTGCTCAAAATAAGTTGAATTGTGGGAAGGCATAATCTGATATAATGAATATCTAACCCAGAGGTTTAAATGTAGAGTGGGCTATTTCTGTAAGACATTATTCTTTAAATATATTGGTCAAAGACTCACACGTATTTTATTAATTACAGGTCAAATTCTGAGGTCTCTGGTATATATATCTTTTTTATGTTCTCACTTTAAAATTATACTTAATTATCTTCATTTATTTATTTCTCCTTCTTTCTCTCCAGGTGCTTATTTGTTGCTTCACAATGGCATTTCCATGTCATGATCATTTCTCATTTATACTCTGACATCGTGTGTACGCGTGTCTTTGGGCATGTCATGTACTAAGTATAAACACCATACTAGTGTTGCACCCTGGACCTACACTGGACTAGTTCTTGTGGCCACTCTGATCTTTGTGTTGCGGGGGTGCATTATTTCATGACCCTACAGGTATCCAAAATAACTCAAATATGTTTCCCTAAACATACACTACACTGGCAGATAATGCAGTCTAATTCAACAGTTCTGTAGTATCTTCATGAAGGCTCTAATGCTCAGGTTTTGTTGGGAAATTGGGGAAAACAACGCAATTCCTACTAGGTCTATTTTTAAACAGACTGGGAATTAAAGGATAATTACAGCCACATGTATGGCTCATCCACACTCTTCCCTGTTATGTTCCTTTAATCACTCTCATTCTGCACTCATCCCTCTCCCTCTCTTATAATCCAGCTGCTCGGAGCTGCTTCCTGTCACCTTGCATGACTCTTGAGCTACAATTTCGACCCGTGATTCCTCGAGGAAACAAGGGAGCACCGAAGGACGGATGCGAATCGGTGCTGAACTCAGCCTACGTAAACATGGAGGGGACTCCTAGCAGCCTGGGAACAATCTCTATTAACCTCTGTATCCCCCGTGTGTGTCGGGGGGCTGCTGTCCTGCCGGATGACACGGCTGTGCAGAGTGTAACGGCTGTATCGCAGCGCTCCGTGTGTGGCCACGCATTCACCAAAGCCCTACCAGTGTGCGTGCGCGTGTGGATCTTGAGGTTCTCGGAGCGTGCGAACATCTTGCCGCAGTTGGGGAATGCGCATGAAAAAGGCTTCTCTCCGGTGTGCACGCGAATGTGGTTGATGAGTTTGTATTTGGCTTTGAACGCCTTCCCGCCGCGCAGACACTCGTCCCACATGCAGACGTGACTGAGGGTCTCTAGCCCCGCTGCTACATGCTCGGTGGTGACGTGGTCCACCAGCTCGTGCATTGAGCTGAAAGTTTGGTCGCAGACGGATGTCGCCGTCCGCCCGAGCCTCTGCCTCGGAGAAGTTCGGTCGATCCATTTGCAGACCAGCTCGGTTTTGACGGCGGGGCCTTTGGAGAAATCCAGCAGGCCGTCCGTCCCGGCGCCGGCACCGCCATCGGCAGAAGCGGCGACACCAGCGGCTCTCGGCTGGGGCGGCGAGACGATGCTCGAAGCCCCGGAGTTGTTGTTCCCCAGCGGAGAGACGAGGCCATTGTGCCTGGCCACCACCGCCGTCCGCTTCATGCTCGGCACGGCGGGCTGCCCCGCTCCCGTCGCCGACTACAGTCCTCCCTTCCGCGGAAAACCGGTTAAATCCAAGTGGCTGAGCGCTCGCCGCGGTCCTGTTCCGTCCTTCCTGTGTGTTTTGGTGAAAGGGAGAGCGCATGCGGCAGTGTCTTTACCCCCCGCTGCTCGGCGTTAGATCCCGAGAGTCGGAGCCTCCATGCTTTTATTTACTGTGTGAATGGAGGTGAACGGAGTCGAAGGAATACAGCGGACCGCGACCCAACACTGTGTAGCGGCGTCCTTGTCTCCTTTCCTACTCGACTCCTTTCTTCATGCATCCTCTTGTTTTTCAGCACACACACCCTGAGGGTTGCGGTGACACACCAGTGAACTTGAGTAATTCTGCTCCGTCACGGTGTTCATGTTCTCAACCCAGCAGCTCATGGAAGTCTGTTGGAATGACAAAATATGAAAGCTAAATGTAGTAAGCCCTATTTGGGCACAAGCACAGTTAAAATGGCACAAGAAAATTCTGTTTTTTTCTGTTTATGAAGTCCTGGCAGTCAATCCCATTGATAAGGGTAACAGCTGACTTTATTTCAGTGCTGTTATTATTTTATTTACAATTCCCCTGAAGAGACTAAAACCAAGAATAATATATAACCCTACAAAGAACTGTCTTTGTATCCAAAGCCTGATATAGCATTCGTTCTGTTGTCCATTTCTGGACAACACATCAAAGGACCACACTGTTGTATTTGAGTGATAGCTCATGTTGTGAGAATGTTTTTTCTTCTTTTTTTTTGTATCACAAACATCAAAATAACTTGAATAAGACATCAAGGTGCACTAAACCACAGACATGAATGGATAAAAATAACTAAATATACTATAATAATTTAAAAATAACACATAGTAATAATAATCATAATACTGTTGGATTAGATTGTACAACTGTGGAAGATAAGGATGTAACATTATGAGAATGAAGTCATTACTTACTAGTTAAAATGAATGAGACAAAAATCTTAATGTTATGGGACTAAAATCATAACATTTTAAGAATAGATTTGTAGTAATTTGTATTTAATATTTGGAGAATAATCTAATACTGTCATCATGGAACTGTGGGAGTAAGGAATAGGGTGAACAGGGTGACAGATAGCAGTCTGCATTGGTGGAAAAAGTAGATATCTTCCTTCAGTAGTAATATCAATAATCAAAACAGTATAATACCAAATAAAAGTATGAGATTCAAAAAAATATATTCTTAAAGGATTAAAAGTACTCACTTAGAATAGTCACTTTCAAATAGTTATCTCTTTACATTATATTCACTACAGCTACAGTTGTCAGATAAATGTAGTGGAGTAATAAGTACAGTTAGTGCATAAGTATATAGTAGACTAAATGGACGCGTTTCACATAGAGTAGGTCTAGACCATACTCTTTAAAATATTATTTACAGAGACCCAACAGTTCCCACCATGAGCAGCACTTGGCGACAGTGGCGAGGAAAAACTCCCTTTTAACAGGTAGAAACCTCGAGCAGAACCAGGCTCTGGGTGGGGGGAACATCTGCATCGACCGAGTTGGGTTGAAAGGGGAGGAGAGAGGGGGAGAGGGGAGACAGAACAGGAGGAGAGACAACAAATCAGACTCATAATAATAACAACTGCAGCAGCGAGTGTGGAGCAGGAACATGGGGGCAGTAGACGGCCTGCAATCACAGATCCAGAATCTACAGCTCCAGAGGAAGAAATACCTGCAGAAAGTGAGAAGGCGAAAAAACACAGAAAGCACAAGGACTACCAGGAAGAAATGGAGTTGGTAGCCTGTATTAGTGGGATAGGAATGCGTACAGATAGAGAGGGAGAGGAGGAGAGAGAAGCTCAGTGCGTCCTAGGAAGTCCCCCAGCAGTCTTAAGCCTATAACAGCATAACTAAGGGATGGTTCAGGACTCACCTGAGCCAGCCCTAACTATAGGCTTTATCAAAAAGGAACGTTTTTAGCATACTCTTAAACGAAGAGAGGGTGTCTGCCTCCCGAACCCAAATTGGGAGCTGATTCCACAGAAGAGGAGCTTGATAACTAAAGGCTCTGGCTCCCATTCTACTTTTAGAGACTTTAGGTACCACAAGTAACCCTGCATTCTGTGAGCGTAGTGCTCTAGTGGGGTAATACGGTACTATCAGCTCTTTAAGATATGATGGTGCCTGACCAATAAGAGCTTTGTAAGTGAGGAGGACGACCTTAAATTCTATTCTAGATTTCACAGGGAGCCAGTGCAGAGAAGCTAATATCGGAGAAATATGTTCTCTTTTGCTAGTTCCTGTCAGTACACGTGCAGCCGCATTCTGGATCAGCTGAAGAGTCTTTAGAGACTTATCGGGGCAACCCGATAATAAGGAATTACAGTAATCTAACCTAGAAGTAACAAATGCATGAACTAGTTTTTCTGCATCTTTTTGAGACAGGATATGCCTGATTTTTATAATGTTACGTAAGTGGAAGAAGGCAGTCCTTGAAGTCTGTTTTATATGGGTATTAAAGGACATGTCCTGATCAAAGATTACTCCTAGACTCCTTACAGCGGTGCTAGAGGCCAGGGCAATGCCATCTAGAGTAACTATATCTATACATAGTGCGTCTCGCAGGTGTTTAGGACCCAGAACAATAACTTCAGTTTTGTCTGAGTTTAACAGCAAGAAATTGCAGGTCATCCAGTCTTTTATGTCCTTAATACATGCCTGAAGCTTGGCTAACTTACCGGTTTCATCTGGCTTTATCGATAAGTATAACTGAGTATCATCTGCATAGCAGTGAAAGTTTATGGAGTGTTTCCTGATAATATTGCCTAAAGGAAGCATATACAAGGTAAATAAAAGTGGTCCGAGCACTGAACCTTGTGGAACTCCATGACTAACTTCCGTGTGCACGGAGGATTCATCACTTACGTGGACAAACTGAAATCTATCCGATAAATACGACTGAAACCAGCTTAGTGCGGGTCCTTTGACGCCAATCAAATGCTCCAGTCTCTGTAATAGGATACAATGGTCAATGGTATCGAAAGCGGCACTGAGATCTAACAGAACAAGTACAGAGACAAATCCTTTATCTGACGCAATCAAAAGGTCGTTTGTCACTCTCACCAGTGCTGTCTCTGTGCTGTGAAATTCCCTAAATCCTGACTGAAAATCCTCAAATAAACTATTGCTGTTTAGAAAGTCACATAACTGATTAACGACCACTTTCTCAAGGATTTTGGAGAGAAAGGGAAGGTTAGATATAGGTCTTTAGTTGGCTAAAACCCCTGGATCAAGCGTAGGCTTTTTAAGAAGAGGTTTAATTACAGCTACTTTGAAGGACTGTGGTACATAGCCTGTTAATAAAGACAGATTGATCATGTCTAGTAAAGAAGTGCTAACTAAGGGTAAAACTTCTTTAAGCAGCCTGGTTGGGATGGGGTCTAAGAGGCAGGTTGTTGGTTTAGACGAAAAAATCATTGAAGTTAGTTGGTAAAGGTCAATTGGAGAAAAACAGTCTAAATATAAATCTGGTTCTACAGCTGCTTCTGAGGTTCCTGAAATTCCTGTACTCGAAGATATATCTGACCTAGCTGAGAGCACAAGATGATGAATTTTTTCTCTAATAGTTAGAATTTTATCATCAAAGAAGCTCATGAAGTTATTACTACTGAGAGCTCTGGGAATACATGGCTCAACAGAGCTCTGACTCTGTGTCAGCCTGGCTACAGTGCTGAAAAGAAACCTAGGGTTGTTCTTATGTTCCTCTATTAGTGAGGAGTAATAGGCTCCTCTGGCATTACGGAGGGCCTTCCTGTATGTTCTAAGACTATCTTGCCAAACTAAATGAGTTTCCTCCAGTTTGGTGGAACGCCATTTCCTTTCTAATTTTCGCGATGTTTCTTTTAACTTGCGGGTTAAGGAGTTATACCATGGAGCTAACCTCTTTTGTTTTATTATTTTCTTTTTGATAGGAGCAATACAATCAAGAGTCGTTCGCAGCGAGCCTGCAGCACTATCAACCAGATGATCAATTTGGGAGGGACTAAAGTTAGCACAGGAGTCCTCCGTTACATTGAGACATGGCATTGAATTAAATGCCGATGGAATCACTTCTTTAAATTTAGCTACAGCACTATCAGACAGGCATCTACTAAAGGAATGTTTGCCTAATGGCCTATAGTCCAGTAATATAAATTCAAAAGTTATTAAATAATGGTCTGATAAGACAGGATTTTGTGGGAAGACTTTTAAATCTTCAATTTCGATTCCATATGACAGAACAAGATCGAGGGTATGGTTAAAACAATGAGTGGGTTTGTTTACACTCTGACAGAAACCAATCGAATCTAATAGTGAGATAAACGCAGAACTAAGGCTATCATTATCTACGTCCACGTGAATATTGAAATCACCTACAATAATGACTTTATCTGTTTTGAGGACTAAACTTGTTAAAAACTCTGAGAATTCTGCTAAAAATTCAGAATACGGACCAGGAGCACGGTACACTATGACAAATAGAATTGGCTGTACAGTTTTCCACATTGAGTGTGAAAGACTAAGAACAAGACTTTCGAATGAGTTAAAACTAAGTTTAGGTTTAGGGTTGATTAATAAGCTAGAGTCGAAGATGGCTGCAACTCCACCTCCTCGGCCAGTGCCTCGAGGAATGTGAGTATTACTATGACTAGGAGGAGTGGACTCATTCAGACTAACATATTCTTCCTGACACAGCCAAGTTTCAGTTAGGCAAAATATATCCATATGATAGTCAGATATTAAATCATTGACTAACACAGCTTTAGACGACAGAGATCTAATGTTTAAGAGTCCACATTTAATCCTCTTATTTGGTTGTACCACTACACTGGTAGTTTTAATTTTTATTTATTTATTAAGTTTTTACGAGTAACTCCTCTTCTGTTTGAATTTGAATTAATTAAATGAAGTGGTCGGGGGACAGACACAGTCTCTATGGGATTTTTTACGGGGTTTTGGGTGGGTAACCGCTCTAATGGAAGCGCAGAGAAGCGTGTAGGACAGCAGCTCTGCTTCCTGGTCTGAACTCTGTATTGTCACGGTGTGGGTCCACTAATAAACTTGGTCAGATTTCTGGCTATGAGAGCTGCACCATCCAAAGTAGGATGGATGCCGTCTCTCCTCATCAGACCAGGTCTCCCCCAGAATGTGGTCCAATTATCTACGAAACCCACATGGTTTGCTGGACACCACCTCGACAACCAGCGGTTGAATGACGACATGCGGCTATACATGTCATCACTGGTCAGAATTGGCAGGGGTCCAGAGAAAACTACGGAGTCCGACATTGTCTTTGCGTAGTTACACACCGACTCCACATTAATTTTGGTGACTTCCGATTGGCGTAATCGGGAGTCATTACCGCCGACGTGAATTACGATCTTACAGTATTTACGTTTACTTTTAGCCAGCAGTTTTAGGTTTGACTCAACGTCGCCCGCTCTGGCCCCGGGGATACACCTAACTATGGCCGCTGGTGTCGCTAATTTCACGTTTCTGAGGATTGGGCTGCCAATTACCAGAGTGTGTTTCTCAGCGGGTGAGTCGCTGAGGGGGGAGAATCTATTTGAAACGTGAAGGGGTTGGTGGTGAACCGTGGTGTGAGGGATGTGGAGGATTTCCAGTTATTTAGTAAAACTTCACAGATTAGCTCCTGGTTTTAGGGAATTGAAACGATTGGGCTTGTTCTCCTTCACTGTTAAGCTTCTGTTAATGAGACTCAACACTTCTTGCAAATGTTTCACCATGAACTCACGTCTCACTACTCCATTGCCTGTTGTTCGACATGTGGATGTATGGACGCTGGAGGTCTTTCTTGCCTATTTCTGACTCCTCTAGGGACTCCTGTTGATGTAAACACTGATTTGTAACACCTGTCCTATACACTATACACAATATATGTGTCAGTCAGCGGGCTGCTGGCTTTATCCCGAAGAAGACAATGTCCTGAAATATTGATTTGTAGAACTTAAAACATAAGAACATAATGCATTACAGTCACAGGTTTGTTGGACAACAACAAACTACAAATCAGCACCTCAACAGAACAGGTGTGTGTTTTCCAATCAATGCCACCAAGAAAGGACCACTGGTAGGGTTTCGACTATCCAGCTGCTGTCTATATGTCACCACCATTTACCTGCTAATGATTTACACAACAGTTATCATTATTACCAATATTACCCTTACGTACCATCACCTATGTTGTTAACATTATTTCTCCACTTTTCAGACAACTATCACAGAAATAGAGGTTTGCACAGAGTTTAGATTTAACCTTAAAGTCTTCTGCTTACAGTATTCTCAGTGTTGTTTCTAATGAAGATAAATCTGTTTCTGTAGTGTTGGCTTACTCAGTGTGTGAAAACATGCAGACGAACAAAACCTTGGGCTCCAAAATCAGTATTAAGCAAAGACAGTACAAAATGCAGATGTGGTGTGTGTGTGTGTGTGTGTGTGTGTGTGTGTGTGTGTGTGTGTGAATACAATCAGTGGTAGGACATCAGTTCTCCAACTTTGTCATAGCCTATTTGTGTAATTTTGGACATAGTTCACAATGTGGAGTGCCCAACCCATCTCAAGTTCACCATCCACTCGACTTAATTAATGGACCGTACCATTATAAAGCTATACCCAACTATTACACACCTATTTACAACAATGAACCCCCCTCATATTCACTGAATTAATGTGATGTTCAAATGGGATTGGACTCTGCAAACTCTTTCTCTATCACATATCTAATTCACCACAACCTATTACCTATTTTATCATCGTCCTTAACCCATTACTGACCATTTATTTCACTCGCCTCCTCACGTGGTTGTCACACAACTATTAACCAATCTTTTTTCTTGGTGGTGGTCTGTTGGGGTTTGAACTTTGGTATCCAGTTTTCTGAACGGTAGTCTTACCCAGCTAGGGCTAGGTCCTAAATCAGAAGACTTAGGCCCTTACTTATTACCCCACCGTCACCGTAGGCAATATCATTTAAAAACCACACTCTACAGAAACAGATGAAGACAGCAGTGAGCTGTATTATTGTACAGAACAGCTAAATTTGAATGCATGTCATGAGATTTCCATAAAAACTAGATTCTGATTGTTGGTGTGGTAAAGAACAACCGCTCTTAGTAGTAATGTGTTTTGAAATTTTTGGAGCACTATTATGTGCCCTCTATTCTTAAAATAAAATGTTTAGCCATTTATCATATATTTATAATACATGCATGTTACAATTTAATTTTGTTGGTGTTTTTTTCACAATTGTTTTCAGTCAGTTTGAGAAGCTGAAGGTGTAATTAATGTAGTTCCTAACAGAGGAACCGTAGAGACATTACAGAGAACTGGATATATTGCTACAGGAGAGGATCAGCTGAGTGATGCTATGTTCCAAAGCTAATCTGTCAACTATTTAATAAGATATGGGAAGAAAGAAGAATGCCAAAAAGCTGGAAGTGTGTGTTAATATTACCTTTCAACAAATCTGGGCAGGACATCCACAAGATTAAATGTTGGAAATCCAACATTACAGGAGGACAAAACAGCCAAAAAAGCAACTGGGATTAAAGATGTCATAGATATAAAAAATCAAACGTTATACAGATAGCCCAATAGTCCTTACCGCTTTAAAAATCTGGCAGCAGTTTAGACACCATTTTAGGTTTTTATCTGCATCACCCTTGGCTCCAATATGTAATAATCCTTTATTTCACCATTCATCTTTAGATTCAGCTTTCTCTCAGTGGAACAGAACAGGTATTAAGAGTCTTCAAGGCTTGTATGTGGGTGGGGTGTTCTCTAGTTTTTCCTATTTGTTATCCACATTTGGGCTACCTCTGTCTCATCTTTTCAGATATTTTCAAATGAAACACTTCCTCTGCCATTTTTTCCAGTTTTCCATTACTTTCCCCAAAGCAAAGGGGCAATGGTGAATCTACTTTCTTTAAATCCAAAGAGCATTAATTTCTAAAATGTATGACTCCGGCATGTCATTTAAAGATAGTGGTACTATTAAAGCTAAAACTAAATGATGTGTGGTGGGAGTACATACTACCACATACAACTTAAGGTAATGCATAGGGTTCATCTTTCCAAATGTAGGCTTTCAGGACTATATCCAGATGTTGAAGAAAAACGCAGTAGATGTCATAACACAGCCTGCAAGTCATATGTTTTTCCTGTGTGCTGAACTACATACCTGTTGTGATTTGTTTTTATGTCCTCAGTACAGAACTTCAACTTGCAACCATGTCCACTGACAGCAATTTTTGGAACTCCTAATGAAACATTTGCTCTTAATTCTAAGCAAAACCAAATAACCACATTCACATCTTGCATAGCCAGACGTATCGTACTGTTACGTTGGAACTCTCTCCTTTATATCCCACTGTAGAGTTTTTTCTTAAACTTGAGAAAATAACATACATTGAGAGGCTAAAAAGAGAAATTACTTCATACATGGCAGCCCTTTGTAACCCATTTTAATGTTGTGCACCAGATCCCAGTATGTACTTGCCTGCTTAAGTATGTTTGGGTGCTTGTTGCTTTTCTTTTCTCCTTTTCTGTACAGTCTGTTTGTATTTTAGGTGTGTGATCACAGCCCAGCCACAGTCAGCCATGGTGCAGAGTTAGGTGAAGGTGTGTGTGTCTGTATGTGTGCGTCTGTGTGGGGTGGGGAGTGCTGGGGGTAGGGGGGTTTATAATGTGGGGGTTTGTAATTCTATTTAATTAGTTATTTTTTATTCATATACTTATTCATCTTTTTGCAGCCCATACTTGTACTCTAAATTTTACATGTATATTATTTTTGTTATTAATGTCATATTATTTTTGTAAAAATCTCTATAATTTTGGAAATCTGCAATGTATATGGTCATGATTGGGATACATTCTTTGGAATAAAAAGAATTATCAAGAAAAAAGTTTAAAAAAAAAGACGACCGTTTAGGATTTAGGTTCAACCACACAGGATTAAATAAAACATTGTTTCTGTTAGGGAAAAGTGAATCAGATGAGTGCTCTCAGTGTAACATTACAGAGAATACGGAACATATGTTCATTGTCAAAAGTATAGGGAAGAAAGGACAAGATTAGCTAAAAAAAAAATTAGACCTGGTGGCTATTCTGGGAACAACAGGAGGTGGTCCAGAGACTGGCCAGAGGCTGTGGAATAGCGTATTTAAAGGATATAGAATTAATATCATAGAATTGAATGAGTGGTGTTTTTTCTTTCGTTTTTCTTTAATTATTATTAATAATATAATTGAATTATTACTTACTTTATTTACCTAAGGTTGTAGAGTAGTCCAGGGACACTAGCTCATACTACATACTCCGGTACAGTAGGTGGCGGTATGCACCGTGTCAGTAATGGTTGCAACCCACAATAAAAGTAAAAGAAGAAGAACACTCGCAAACCAAAAGAAGAAGAAGAGGAAGAAGAAGAAGAAGAACGGCCGAGAGACGCGGACGAGCTTCTCAGTCCTTGCGTACCCAGAAATGTCGGAGTCTCCGGACGCCCGCAGCCTGCTCTCCGCCTCCTCCCAGCTCAACCTGATGGAGGTGGACGCGGTGAGAGACTCTGTCCTTATTCTAATGTCATGGCGACGGAAGACTTGAGGGAACCAGCTGCGCGCTGCCGCAGGAGTCTGTTGTGTTCCCTCGGTGTATCCGCACAGTGGCTCTAAATTCTGCTCTTCCACCATACATTTCCCTGAGTCCGGAGGAGAAACACGCTGTAGTCCATACATTAGCTCATGACGGGTCCTAATGAAGCCAAGCCGCACATGTGTGATTCTAGAAGACTGGTGACATTCTGTGCTGTTATATGATTTAATTAGATGGCCAACAGCCTTATAGACACTAGCTTAATTTGAAACCGCTAATGTTGTTATTAAAGGGTGAGCTTTGTGACTCTATCAACGGTGTATGAATGAACAGACTGGTCTGTTACACTGTCCAAAAGCTTCAACGACATCACGTGATTATTATTTTCAAAACAAAGCGTCAGGAAACATTTCTGCTATCAAGACATGTTGGCATTAGCTGTGCCTCAGACAGTCCGTTAATAATGTGTTCCCTTCCAGTAATGTTCAGGAAATTAAAAAGTAACCGGAGCTTGAATGTGGCAACCTGCCGTCCGTGGTGCGTTCAGGCGCCGTCACTTGACTTCCCGTTGTGTTTCACCTCCTACACGCCCAAAGTACAGCGTTGAAGCGATCAAGGCGGTTGTTGTTTGCAAGACATTTGCAGGATATTGTGTGTTATACATTGGACATGATTCTTAACACATGATAATTTAGGTTCATGTACATGCTAACTGTAATTACCAGTACGACTTTTACAGTCAGAGTTAACCTAAAATGTGTTCACTGGCCATGGCAGCATTTCCCAAAAGCCTCTGTGCTCCATGGTCCTTCACCACAGATGTTTTCACTTATGTTACCTCATCTGAGGCTGTATTCACCACCGATCTTATCTCACCACTAGGGGTCCTCTTAAATTGCATGACAACTGCCTTTTTCCAGTGTGCAAGACGTGACATTGCCATCTCCCCATTCTCTTTAAGGTCCTGTAACTTACACCTGGATCCATCTTAGTGGTACATGCAGTTTGGTGACATCACGTAAGACTCAACATAGTCCTGCCCAGCTTCACCACAAGCTGATGTCTAATCAGCCAGAATAACTAAAAAGATGTGTACATCCAAGAAGCATTAAGATGAATTGAAATTCTAGCCAGATGTTGAGAAAGGTGTAAATGCATCCGTCTCTCTGACACATATGTAAGATATTTGTGACAATTCCGTGTCCAGCTACGTTATCAGCCTACATGGAGTGCTGATTTTGGGTGAAGCCGGGACGAACCAGTGCATGGTGGGATCATTTTATTAATGAAGTTGTGGTTCCTGAGGAATGACGAGAAAACTTTTGACAGTATGCATGGTTATCAAATGTTCATTCAGACGTTTGAATGCAGGGTTCGGTGATTCAGTGCTGTTCTGGCTCTGTTGCTTTGGTCTAAATCTGTGAGATAACCACACCCCATTCATTTGATTATAAGAGCTGAAAATAAAAAGCAGGAAAATGAATGTGGCATTAGGAAAAAAAGGTCCATGAAATAAATAAAAGTAGTCCTTTTTTAAAAATAAAAACGTATTTATTTATTTACTGAACTAGATTGATGCATTTATGTTTATATTTATTTATATACATTTATATGTATTGCCTCATTCATTTATTTGTTGCATAGCCATATTTATTTATTTAATATTGACTATAATGGCATTCCATACTCATCAGGGTCAATCACACTCACAGACTATAAGCACGTGCATCAATCACACTTGATCATTTTCATAGCAGCATTCTGCTCCCTTATCTCCCCATTAATCACTTGATGAATAAACACTGTGTCAGAGATAATAGCAATGAAAAGCAAGTAAACAAACCTCCACCAAGAAAATAAAAAATCAAGAAAAGACAAAATAAAGCAAAACCCAATTGAAAATAAAATAACAAGGATGAGAGAAAAATACTGTAAAACTCTCAGAAATGATGGCAGATTAATGAGTACCTCCTGCCTACTCGTAGAAGATCTTCATAAGCAGGACGTTTTTATTCTTTTATTTCATTTAATTGCATCTTTTAGCCTGTACTGTATCATTACCACTGATTTAGGAGTAGGCCTAACCTAATACAACCGTCTGTTTATCGGGTAAAGCCTATAAAAGTGGCAGAAGAGCAGACATGTGGGATGCAGTTCTTCTAAAATGAAATCTCTTCACTGATTTACATTTGACAGTGTCGGTTGCCATGGTCCTACTGCTCCAAAAACAACAGGTTTGAACTTGAATAGGATCAGACAGGCTGAAAATTCAAGTCAACAATCCATGGTCCCTTAGTCCTTCAACATAGTCTCAATCAGTGACAGCTATCTCTCTTGATAATAAGTCTTTAAGAAATTGTTCTTGGCTAAAGCATCCAGGTTTCCATGTTTTCCAGTCAAACTGAAACCTAACCTGTACATTTACTACTACTAGACAACTTTGTTTTCTTTTTTTCTGCTCTAAGCCACCATCACTCTCTCTCTTGCTTGACCACACACTCACTACACTGTTCCTTAAAGGAGCTACGCTACTCTTGTAACATCATGTTTCCATCCATGCATTTTAATGCAAATTTTCTTAGTAGAAAAGCTGGATGGAAGTGTCATAATTAGGCAAAAACCTCCACAGTATAATTTTTAAACCTTTTTACAGCTTTACATTTACAGTTTTTTTTGTTGTAAATAATAATATAGCAAATATTATCTGACAGGTCAGCTGTTTGATAAACTGGGTTTAAACATACTGAAACGGGCAGCAAAGGTCTCTCTGTAAATGATCTCCAGCATAACTTTCCCCAGAGCTGTCAAACACACTGCTGCCTCCGTAGGTGAGACTTTCCCTCTCTTGCTATGAATCAAGAGACCCGTTATTGGCATAGTCAACATCTGTCTTCAGAAAGCAACAGATATGGTCACATATGAGCTGAAACCAAACAACCAAAAGAAGAATTGCAGCAAGGCCTAGACAGCCAATATCTTATTTTCATGTTTTTTTTCCTGACATTGGAACTTTGTGCTCATACAGTTTATTTGCCTCAACCCAGCTGATGGAAATGTACCTAATTTACTTTCTATTTGTTGCAACATTTTTAACATTGGATTAAAATGCCCTTGATTGCGGAATCTTAACTATAAGGCAAAATTGTAGCAGTCAGATCAATAATTATCATGACAGGTCTGCTGCCAGGTGGAAATACTAGAAGCATGGATTAATATCAACCTCAGAGCTTCACAGCTCCGCTCAGCTCAGGCAAGCTCACTCGTTACTTCCAAATCCAAGTGGTTGGTAAACAATCATTTTTTCCTATTGGAAGTCTTGAGTTTGTGTGTATTTAAAGAATGGCCACTTAAGTAGTACTTGCATAGTGCTGAAGAGTGGTTTCTGGTTAATTTGGCGTGAAACACATAAAGGACATGCTGCCAGACAGACAGATAAAGGAGATTCAAGTATCCCACAAAGAAAGCACAGAGAGACTAATACTGCTTTCTAACTCGCTGTGTTTTTGTTCTACTTCGGTTCTCAGATCGACGATAAGGAGTTTGACATTCCCCAAGTGGACACACCTCCCACACTGGAGAGTATCCTTAATGAGGTAAAGTACATGTTACTCTTTGACTACTACATTGTAATGTACGGCATCACACAATTTCAGCAGTATAACGAGTATAACAGTATAACTTATATATGATAATATATTAATCAGCTCTGAGAAACTGCTCCACTTCTCGTGCATTATTATATATGTGTGTGTATATATGTATGTATAAGTGTATGTATATGTGTATGTGTATATATGTATGTATGTATATGTGTGTGTGCGTGTGTATGTATATATATATACACGTATATATATACACGTATATATTTGTATACATACATACATACATACATACATACATACATACATACATACACAATTACCTACGGAAACATGTATTAAGTGCAGCAAACCTTGAAATGATCACTGCCCACAACAACTTCTGACCACCCAGCCACACGATCCAGACCAAATGCCACCGCAAGCTGTGTGACCCCCCGAGGATGAACAATAAAAACAGCTCCATCACTTCATGTTGTTCCAAAGATATAACAAACTAGTTTTAAGCTAGGTTTTCTCCTTGAAACTGGTTTTGGAGGTCTGTTTTCACCTCAGGAAAAAGCAAAAAAAAAAAATAACAACAACAACCCCTAACTGCACTGATAGAAAATAGGTAATTATATGTTGTGCTTACCCTGTTCATCGTCGAAAAACCACATTCACAGGTCACACTGTAAACGGGGATAGCCTAACTAGTGCAATGCCCACAAGAACGCTCAGGCAGGGGTAGAGGTTGGCCCACTCATCAGACTCGCCTGCCAGCAGACTCATGATCTCCTGGTTCTTGTTATTGAAACAACATTTGGATTACCATGGCATAATGGTGTTGTGTGTGTTGTGAACCATAGTTGATTGTAGTCACAATCAGCTTAATTCACCCACCTTGAATGCTCCAGTAAGGACGTGATTCTTAAATGAGGACCACTCCTGCATCACTTTGTTTTCATGTTGGGGGTAAAATTTCAAGTGTGTCCAGATCATGGAACCACCGGTCCAGGTGTGTGTCCATGCCATCTTTTTTGGAACAGCCTACACCCACCTTTACTACATACATTCAGGGCCAGGCCATAGAGTCTCTTAAGGAGAACAAATAATAATAATACAAATAATAACATTTTATTTGAAGAGGAAGGGGAACATTCATTAGTTTTAAACTTATGCATTTACCTCTCGCTGGAATCTGGCTCGCTGCTCCTCTCTTGGCACTTCTTGGACATCCCGTCCTCTCCTATGCCTGTCCTCCTTGTGCTGTATGTTAAAGGCTCCAAGTCCTTGGGTATCATCGAGGTCCTGAAGGAGGCGAGCCAGGAATGGTCCAGGGAGTTGAGTCTGTCCATTGTCTTTGATGCTTCTTAAGTCTGATTTGTAACAGGTTTGCCCAGAGGCGAATAAACATGATCGTTGTTGTTTTGAACTTTATTCTTAAAAAAATCCAATGTAAGTGAGATTACTTTATCCAATTTGCATTTTCTTTTGTTCATTTCGTTAAATTTACACTTTTTTTACTTCAAAATATTTTTCATGTTTTAGTTTGGTTTATTTCGAAGAGCAGCGGGAAGTAATTGATTAACAGTAACTTGCTACTGATGGATAGGAGAGCTGTAGCTGAGGTGTGTTGGTTTTGTTGTCCTGTGTGTCTGCAGCTGGAGGATGAGGAGGAACCTTTTGTGTTGGAGGACACCTGCGTGCTGAACACAGACAACATGGATGCTCACTCCTGTGACACGTCCTCTCTGGCCAGCTCTGATAGTGGAGATCCAGCACATCTCAAACGGCATGACCACACACACACACACACACACACACACACACACACACACACACACACACACATAAAGTCTTATTTGCCTTGTATGGTGCTTACCTTTGCAGATGGTATTTAATTATACATCAAAATGTAGAAAAATAGTTTGTTTTACATAACTGCCTAAACTATGTAAAAAGTTGGATAGCAGATCATTTCCGACAGCTTAACGCTGTAGTATGCTGCATGCTTATTTCTCGCACAACCAGCCTTGTCCCTAAGATGATCAACATCTTAGATTCACTTTCCTATTCTGTTAAATCTTCCTACGAAGTCTAGGTGTCAATAGGGACCACACTCTGACTGTTGACCAACATGTTAACTGAGGAATATTGTGAAATTCAGGCGTATTGTGTCTCAATCTGAGAGGGAGATGATTATTTCAGCTTTTTTGATTTGGTCCCATCTCCACGGTTTCCCTCTTCACCTGTCTTAGCAAAACATGTTGCTCACAAATGTGACTCCAGTCTTGATTTCTCCTACTGCTGCAGTAGTTTGGTCAAAGAGAAATCAAGACTGGAGTCACATTTGTGATGATCTGGTCAAAAGCTTAGCAGCAGTTTGCCAACCAGCCAAACAGACAACACAAACACTCACTATAACTTACTTTTCATGCATACCTTCTACTGTATATATTGAAAAAGTCTTCTTTGTATGTGTTTGATATGTGTACATGTGTACCTGTACCTGTATCTGTATCTGTATGTGGACATGACTGTGTGTGTGTGTGTGTGTGTGTGTGTGTGTGTGTGTGTGTGAAGGAAGAGGAGGACAGTGGATTTGAACGCGACAGTTCATGGGTCTGTTCTCCGACACAGCCTGCTGAAGGGCATCTCTGCACAGATTGTCTCCGCTGCTGTAAGACTAGCACACACACACACACAAAGAGGTTTACATCAGTCTTTGATGTCCAACACAGAGAAAAAGACTGTCTTGTTTTTTGTTTTGAGTCCTTGAGTGTGAACCAAATGAAATGAGAAAACATCCCAAAAAATCAGTGCTTATGAATAATCATCGTCAGGGTGTGAGGAGGACTATTTTTGTTAGTTAATTTAGGAAATCAGAAAGACTCCCAGGTGTCATTAGTGTTAAGATGCTAAAAGTGCATTTTGTTTTTCATTGTAGTTGATCACATAATTCATGTTTGTTTCTGACTATCTTTCTGCTTCTCTTGTCAGACAACAGCACACCATTACAATGACAGGCTCTTAACATACTAACTGGTTCACTGAAGCTAATGGTAACCTTCTGGCTTGAGTGACTTGAGTCACTCGGTCGATGCAGATGGCCGCCCACCCAGAGCCTGGTTCTGCTCGAGGTTTCTACCTGTTAAAAGGGAGTTTTTCCTCGCCACTGTCGCCAAGTGCTGCTCATGGTGGGAGCTGTTGGGTCTCTGTAAATAATATTTTAAAGAGTATGGTCTAGACCTACTCTATGTGAAAGCGTCTTGAGATAACTTTTGCTATGATTTGGCGCTATACAAATAAAATTGACTTGACTTGACTTGATCAAAACACTGGATCCAGCTGCCAGACAGCAATGATCTGTCACTGACAGGGTTTTTTTTTGGTTTGGAAAGATGATCATCTTTTATGTTCCTTCCTGCACTAGTTCTTTTGCAGGTTTTGCTGCTAAAACTGATTTTATTTGGAGGATTAGAGGTTACAGAAGTCTGTACTTAAGTAGGAGCATCAGAACTTTACATTTATTTCATTAGAATAATGCATTGAAGATGCTATTCAACCATAATAAAAACATTTTTTATCTTTTCCTCAGGACAAAGTTGATGCTGGCCTGCCAACTGCTATAGTGAGTATTAGTTTATTTAACTATGAATTCAACTGAACAAAGAGATGATGTTAGTTTAGAAGAACATTTGGTAACTCACTTTAATTAATATGATTTATTTTTCTGATGTAGCCAAATGGGAATATCTCTGCATCTGGTTCTACAACCCTGTGTTGTAAAATGACAATAAATTAACCATGTATCCTCTCATGATGCATTTTAGCAATTTCATAATTCCAAAAGTGGCTGTATACTAGAGACATGGGAAATAAATGGAAGTTAAAGCTTCTGCTTTTAGCATTTTGCCATTATCAATAGATCATAGTAGACAGGCAGTCAGAAAACGAAGGGAGAGAGAGGGGTATGACATGGAACCCTAGCCCACAGTCAAGGTTTTTGCGTTTATTTAAATCCATATGATAATTTCTATCAACTACAAACAATACTGTAGGCTCAAGTGTGGAAAATAGTGAGAAAGATAGAGAGAGAAGAGAAAGAAGCAGGTTATCATAGTTTATGAAAATGCAGCATAATAAAAAAATTGCTACTGAAAAACTGTTCAAACCATCATTATTATAAAGTACAGCACAGGTGGGTCTTTGTTTGTGCTCTTGGATTTCGTGAGTTGCTGGTGGAGGCACAAATACCGATGATGTTGTTTTATGGTGTTTTTTCTTTGTGTTCAGACAGTGGCGGGTGTGATTGCTGTGGGAACTTCTCATGGTCTCGCTCTGGTCTTTGGTGAGTCTAAACATGATTTCCCTCCTTACTGTATATTCACACAGTGGTGCAAAGGATATTTTAAGTGTAGTTACCAATTATTTCATATTAAAACACGTTGACATGGGCTGCTCTTATAAATTGAATTAAAGATATTTTTTACCAGGGTGTCCTGGTGCGTCAGTGGTTAAGACACATAGCACATACTGTGACCGCAGTTTGTTCGATGTGTCAAGGATTACAGCTTTGAGTCTGAATGAAACTCCTCTACCTGGACTTGGGTAGTTGCAGACCTTCACCAGCTCTGTGACAGCCACAGACTTGGCTGCAAGCCTTTCACTGTGAAACATCTTCACAGCATAATTTCAGCTGGTGATGTTGTTCTTGATGAGCATGCAGAAAATGCCATATTTCTTTATAGATGGTGTGGGCTTCTTATTTAGAGGCTCTTTATCTAACATTAGCAATATTATTAATTATTATTTTAAGATTAAAAAGCTTTATTTAACAAAGTCATATAAATGCATAACATTCCCAAAACAATGAGCCTCTTCTGTGAAAAACTGGTAGATGGTATGTTCTCTTTAACAGAATGATCATGGATGTATGGGTACAAAACAAGTCCAATTATTTTGGGACAAAGTTATTTATTAAGTTTCCCTTTTTTCTTGTGGCTTCTTTACATATTGTGTGATCTGCTGAAACCTGCCTACAAAGGCAGAGTGAGAAAACAGTGGCGAAAGTGAATGTACACAACAAAAAAAGTCTCTCACTACATTATACATACACCCATACACAAACTCATATTGACCGTAGCCTGAGCAAATGCTCCCTCTAGTGTCTGTCCTTCTCATAGACATCTAAACATAGACTTACTGTATGTGCTGTATGTAGACACAAGCCTGCCTACATGTCAAGAGTCTTCTTAGACCATTGTCCAGTTCCATGGATCTGAGGGGGTAAAAGAAGTGTGGGTTTCCTCCCACAGTCCAAAGACGTGTTTAATTGGTGACTCGAGACTGTCCGTCTCTGTGTGTCAGCCCTGTGACAGAGTGGAGACCTGTCCAAGGTCACACCAATGTCCAATGCATGCACTTTATTGTTTACACACCACACTACACAACTGATGCTGAGAGGAGACTGCAGACAGGCTATATAAGGGGACAGTCTGTTGGGGGCTTAAACTGCTGTTGTATGTTGTTTGTATATGTAAAACTTATTGTTGAGGTAAATACTGTCCAGACATTCCTGCCATGCTAGTCCTCACTGACATCCTCTCTCAAAAGTAGGGTTGCAGCGGTATACTATGGTGTGAAAATACCATGTACATTTGCTTATCTACAGAATTGAATTCTACCGTATTAGTGATATTAAAAATGCAGCCTGACGGAAAATCTCCCCTGCTCTGTTTCAAAGTTCGTCTCTGTCAAGACATAATATTTTGTGAAATTATAATAAATCATTTTTTTTCTGTGTCATTGTAACTGATAACCGATGTATCAGTTACATCAGTTATCAGATGTAACTGACAACAGTAATTGTGTTTTACCATATACCATAAAACCATCATATTTTTTGAAACGGTTATTGCACTTTACCGTTGCAACCCTAAAGGACACTATTCAAACATTCTAGGAATCTCTCCAAAGAAAGCTGTGAAGCAGATTATGTTTTCTCAATGAAAAGCTAAAACTAATGTAAATTGCTTCTCTAATTTTAATGTGTTTAAAGTGTGTACTGTAAGTTGAACAACATAGGCAAACATAATTGTTGAATTAAAAAAATATTGGATGATAAAATGACTTATAGGGTGCTTATGACATGTGGTGTTGATTACATGACATTGAAATCAACTACAATATCATTTAATTATTATAATCAAATTCATATAATAAAAATATGATGATAGATCAATCCCTCAGTAGGTGTCTGGTCTAGGGCACCAAACTGTCCAGGAAAGGCCCTGTATCAACTAGATCTCTCCGTGTCAGAGTGAGCACACTAAAGGTGTAATCAGTTTAATTCAAGTGAATTATGAAGCCACATTAAATCTGCATTCACTGTTTGTAAGAAAATGATAACAAATTCAATTCAGATAAAGTTGAATTGTATCTAGATGAAGAAGAAGATGTCCAAATACAAAGAGGACAGGATTTGATAGACACATACAAGTCTCGTATTTTATTTGTAGTCAGACATCAACGTTTGAAAATTGCACCTGAAATAACCAATCTATTGTGCAATCATCTGCACTCATACATGAAGTATATTGATTAATGAGTACCACTTCAGCTAGTGACCAACTTTTTTAGTTGATTGAGCTCCACACATATTGAAGTATTTTATTGATTATACTGTGATCATCTCATATGGCCCACATGACAACAGTAGGACTTTTCTTCTTTTGATTTAATACATGCCAGGATCACTGATGTCCACCCTCAGGACTGCTTCACCTGAGTCTGACATGGAGGCACTAGCAATAACATAATCGCCCTCATAAGAAATGCAGGAGCCGTCAGCCTTTGCTCTTACAAAATTATTTTCACTCCCATTATACATAACGTCATAAAGATTGTAGTCACAGCTGTTTCCCCTGTCAAAGATCCCCACAGCAAACCAGTTGGAGTAGAGGTTTCGGTCGTAGGGCACAGAGAACATGACGGCCATGACGTGGCTGTAGTCGTTCAGGTCGGCGTTGTACAGGTCGTACGTGAATACGCCAACGGATCCGGTCGCTGCACCGGTGGTCTTGTTGAACAGTGCACTGGCAGCGGAGCAGGGGCCCACCATGGGTGGTAGAGGGACCTCACAGCAGCCGCTCTCAGTGAACACCCTGAACATAAAGACACAACATATCAGACCATATTGTTCTCACACTGGCTGTGTATATTTTTTCTCAATTTGGTGAACATGTTTCTTAGTTTGCTTTTGGCCACGGTAGTTATGTACTGAAATCAAGAACAACATTCAAACATAAAAATCTATGGTATACATTATTTTGTCACACAGACTAGCCTACATCATTGCAAAAATGTGTGGGGGCAATGTTGTTTTAAAATATTACAAGTACAACCCAGGGAACTGGGTTTAAAATCTCACTACCTTCAGAAAAAGAAAAGTACAAAAGCAACACTTCACCTTGGATTGGCTAGAGTGTAGCAGCCAGAGCTGTTGTTAATCTCAACAGAGCAGCTGCGATGAGGCATTGTGATGAGGTGTAGATCGGCGGCAGGGGAAGAGGCTGGCTGGGAACTAGAGACAAGACGGCATCATTTCAGTTAATTCAGCATCTCTGAAGCAGAGTGACACTTTGTCAGACTGATATAAGTGTTCGTCAGAACAGTTAGACTTTCTAGTGTGTGATGACGTCTATGCTTTTGAGGGGGATGCCTGGTGGCTTTAGTCAGAAAATAAATCACTTTAGAATTTTAGCAAAGAAAACACAATGGTGTAAGTTACAAGCTGTCTAGTTGTTAAAAAAGCCCTTGAAAAATCATTAATGGTGGGGGTGGAGGTTAGAATTACCTGTATAGTCACAACTCACATGATTAATGGATTTTCAATTAATTTACAACAAATTGGTGTCATACTCACTCACTCAGCCCTCTGCTGCTCTCACTTCCTTCTTTTTAACACAAATTCTTACTTCAAGTTCTTACTCTATAATTAGGTGGTTGCCTTCAGAGTTTCTGTGTATCAGGTAGCTATCAGTCATTGGTCAGCATGTTGCTTGTCATGTTTGTCACAATCAACTTTATTGTTAAAATTATAACACAATTAAAACTCCACGACTCAACAGTAAGTGGAAAAATGACTTGCAAATTTGTTGCAAAGGACCTTTCTCTCAGCACACATTTTGGCAAGTCATACGTGTATTTACATGCACTTCAGTTAGGGTTACTATTATTATTATGATTATTATGATTATTATTTTATTATTACCAGGTTACTCGTAGAAGTGTGGATAATCAGAGAACGTGTCTACATGCACTGTAAACTGGTGTAGACATTGCATACAACTAGTAGTGAAACAATAAATCTCTTGAAACTTTAAACGATATCACTAGTAAAGACGATCTAGAATCACTAAAGTCACATATTATGTGAATATAGTACGTACCTTTTTATGATCTACAGAGTTAAAAAAAGCCAGACCCACCAGTCTAAATGGACAGGTTGTTGGTCAGGGTTTCAGGCAGGATGTGATGGTGAAGTCACATTGCACATGAGCTGCTCACACACTGGGTTTTATTGACTCAGGTAATCAGGACCTCTAGGCACCAGTTGACTCCCTCCTTATCTCCAGTCCAGTATCAGCTCCCTCCTCTGTTCCCGGAACTCGCCACTGCCTTATCACCATGACAGGATTGGATCAGACCGATTACATCAATGTATGCTTTTGTTTGGACCTTCTTTTTTTTTTTTTGGAACCTATTAAAATGGATATGCATTATTTGTACAAGGCGGGATGTCAGGAGGGTAAAGACTTACTGCTCTGCCATGGTCACAAGGTGACACTACAACAAAATACACAATA
Organism: Lateolabrax maculatus; assembly: GCA_031216445.1. Taxonomy (NCBI): domain Eukaryota; kingdom Metazoa; phylum Chordata; class Actinopteri; order Acropomatiformes; family Lateolabracidae; genus Lateolabrax; species Lateolabrax maculatus. Next base: position 27,718,799 of record CM062209.1, read on the forward strand.
TATATTCACTGAACATGAAATGAGACAAGTGAACAGTTGTTGCAGTAAGATGGCACCCATTTGGAAAGCAAGAATCAAGACAACCCCTAAACTATCATCAAGTCCTTAGTAAAGGGCTTTGCACAGCAGGAATCTGTGATTACATGAGCATTATTCAAAAAATAAATTTTCACTACTGTGTGCAGGAGCACAAATATTACTATTTGTCCTCACTTCGTCAAAATTAAATTAAATGGTAAGAAAAGTATTAAATCAATTTCAAATGTATTTCAAATAGTTTTGTTTATAGCTTCAGGAATCGGAAAAACAAAGGTACAGATACAAGTTCATTTGTATTTAGTAGGTGATAGTAGTAGCAGTGGGTCATAGTGGTAGCATGTAACAGTTTAGGCAGTTCATTTGCAATTGTAGTTCCAACATTAGTTGTAATAGTATTAGTGTACAGTATAAAGTATAGTTGGTGCCATGATAATAGTAGTAGTTAGCAGCAGCAGGACCAATAAAAGCAATAGTCAGTTACAAAATTTATAACAGCAGTCATATCAGTTATATGAGTAATATTTGCAGTAGCAGTAATCAGCAGTTCTTGAATTGGAATAGAGAATGTGCCAGAGCTCTAAACCAGCAGCCTGCACAATGTGTACATGTAACCTTTACGCAGAAGAGGTGAGCCAGGTGCCCATATCTCATTTGGTGGACTGACAGCTGGTGGGTGGTACTTGCCACAGCCTTGGTGCCCTTGAGCAAGGCACCACACCCCCAATTGCGTGACCCATGTGCATGTGTGTGTTCATACAGGTGCCACTGGATGGGTTAAATGCGGAGAAATAATTTCACACTTGTGATAAATAAAGTTAATAAAAAAAAAATAACTGTTAATATCCAATATCTGTAGTCAGGAAAACACACTGCAGGTGTGATGATGATCAAAGTGATCTCGTCAGCCTAAACCATTCTAATGTGAAGGATTTTCTTTCTCTCTCTGCCAGTGTGAAGCCACACGGAAACACACACTCGTGTTTCCATTGTTTCAGAGGACATTACATCAACTTGCATTAATAGCAGATTTACTGCAGACTTACCCTAACCCACCTTTTTTTCTAACCTAACCTTAACCTAAACCTTACCTTAACCTGCCTTTTTGGGGACTGTCTTGTTCCCCTTCGCCTCCACACCTAACCCTAACCACACCCCTGTCCTGTGACTGACCCTAACCTCACCTCACCCTATCCCTTGATTACCTCCAACCCCTATTTCCCATCCAATGGGAACAGCAACTCACAAGCAATTGAATAAAACTTGTGTAAAAAGCTAAGCAGGTTTACTAACATACTGAGGGTGAGAGGCTTGGGTTATTGTTTTATTTACCCATTCCTTACTGGCACTCTTTACATTTTATATATAACCAGGCCAAACACAATAAAAACCTCCGACCACTCTTCCCAGCCACAAGCAGCAGCTTTATGAATGAAATCTTCTCCCAAAAGTAGAAATAACCTCAAAAACGGTTTTGGTTCAGTTTAACAGAATCTTTAGACCTCTCTCCACTGATAGAACACACACTGTCTTACACACAATCAGAATGCCAAATAAATAAAAACTGATTCACAAGCTTGCCTTAATTTGAGAAGAAAAGTAACAAAAGCAAGTTCACAAATGCTATCCAAAAGTTCACTAGACAATTAAAGCCAAGCCAACTTTTTTCCCTATTGTATTTACATGAATGATCTTTTAGCATTATTTTTTAATTTACTGTATAGTTTGATTTTGTTTTGTGGGAAAGATTAGCCAGATCTAAGAACTGTTTTTCCTAAATATAAGGACAAATAAATTGCTTACATAGAAGCATTGAAGGCATGGATGTTCAAAATGGAGTTCATATAAATGTAAAGGAGGTGAAGTATGGTCGTAGTAAAATCTCCAGGTGGTAAGGTTCAGATTTAAACTTTAGTTAGCTAAAAAAAAAAGCATGAGTCATTTCAAAAGAGAACTGTATACATGATATGAAATGTTTTATACAATTATTGTAATTTCCAGAGGAGAATGTCAAAATATGGAGAGAGCTGCTGGTCTCCACAGATACAAAATGAATAAAAGAGTCTCAAGTTCATCAGTGATGTTGTTTGGATTTTGGCTGGGGTGTGATGGGGGCTGAGGTTCCAGCAGGGCTGACCCATGTCTCTTTATATTGCTGACATAATGATGCCTGGGCAGGAAAAGGTATGAACATCCCTGTCAGATGGCATGAACATCCCTATCAGATGGCTCACTCATGCTTAGTGTTTTTAATTTTGTGTTCAACCTCACTGCCTCAGAGACGTCACCGCTCATGTCCATTTTGGTTTGGCCCAGCTGCTGGTGCATGCTTTGTTGCTTGATTTTGGTTATTTTCAATGAGCAGTTTTTACTGCTTTTCCAACTCTTCATTTGGTGCCAGTGTGTTGTGTTTTGGTCTTGATGTCCTGTTTGATTCTGTTTTTCCACTGTTAAACTGGAGGAATTCTTATTATTATTTTACCATCACACCTTTTCTAAGTCTGTACCCTGGCTTCAGCTGTTAAATGTCCTCTTTATCTTCCTGTCCAGACACCAACCAGGCTCTGCGGCTCTGTCTGGGTACCAAGGCAACTGGGACAGAGTTTGGAGCCGTCTCTGCCCTCAGCATCAACAACGATTGCTCACGACTTCTGTGCGGGTTCGCCAAAGGACAGGTATGTACTCAGACACACATGTTTACAACCACAGGCTTGTTGACTGGGTGTTGATTAGAGTTTTAAAAATTCAAAAGGGTGGAGACATGACACTGAAGACTCTAAAAACAGCTGGTTAAAGTTAGATGGGTTTCTACTGATGTTTGGATACAGTATGTGCTGTTTGCTGTGTAGCAGGTAGTGCTGATGATGAGGGTGAGTGGTGCTCTGAGAAAGATGATGGTTGTAACTGAAAATCGCAGGTTGTTGTCCACTCACAGTTTCAACTACTGTCACCAGGGCTTGTCCACACAGAGGATAAGGTGTTAAGGTTAAAATGTTTGGCTTGCTTGGAGAAAAAACAAAAGAGGAAACAGTGAAAAGAAGAGAAAGGCAGTAACAAATAAACATGTCCTGAAGGTATTATCATTTCAGGAGTTGAAAGTTAGCTACTGGCCTGATTTTGAAAAGGTCTGGTGGCTAGTCCAGCATAACTACTAAATAGTAGCGACAGCTGCCCATCATCTGTATCTAGAGGCACCTGCTGTTGGGAGGTGGTATCTGTCAGTGGATCAAGAGTGTAATGCTGATGATGAATGGAATATACTAAAAGTACAACTGCAAGGGCTACATGTGCCTGCATATTCCACTGAAACTGCATTAAGATATGTTAGAGCACGTAGAGAAGGTTTGAGCAACATTCTTTTATACGCTGTTGTGAAAATAATTGACCACTGTAATCACAGGTTTTGACCCCTTTTTTCGATAGTGGGTTTCCTCTTACTGTTTCTGTCAGGTGCCAGTTTTCGCTCAGTTTAGACTTTGAAAGCAGCTGCTCACTCTGAGGTGGTATAGGGGTTTGTTTTCTGTGTTTCTGCATACCATCTGATGAAATATAACACTGGTATCCACTTTGGCCCTGTTTAGTCTTTGCAGTGGTAGTTGGCACACGCTTCTCCAGAATCACATGAACCCTTTTATGTCTGTACACTTACAAAAAAAAATCTTCTCTTTGTGCACATTTGAAATTGTAACTGTGTAGATTATTAGGAATTAGGAATTAATTTCTGTCCCCTGGATAATAACTGTTAATGGATGAAAGACTCATGCTGTATCAGGAAGTAAATATGAGAATGAACTAGTTTATAAAAAATAATCATTGATTAATTTTTCTGCCAATTCAATACATTTTTTTGTCAATTAAACATCTAATCATTTCAGCACTGCATATGGGACACCGTTAACTGCAGTCTTTACGTCAGTGACTGTGATGGATAAATAGTAATTGATTGTATAATATTTTACAGAGTATTGTGTTTACCTATTGCTCCATCTGTCTGTCTGTCTTCATGATCAGATTACGATGTGGGATCTAGCCAATGGGAAGCTTCTGAGAACTATCAATGATGCCCACCCTCCAGGGACAGCTATACTGCATGTGAAGGTACACACACACACACACACACACACACTATCATCCACTCAGCTACCTCTGTTCAGGGGAATGTGGCTGTATGCTGTAGTGTCTACAGCCAACGCTCTCTGGCCTGAAAAGATCTTTCCCCAATAATAAAGCAAATGTGATGTGATGAGTGTTACATAAACTCAGAAATTGCTCTTGGTGTTTTGTGGGTTAGATCCCTGATCATTTTGACCTGATTTCTGTCTCATGTTATTATTTTCCTGTTTTTGTGTCTCCAGTTCACAGATGACCCAACTCTTGCCGTGTGCAATGACAGTGGAGGATCAGTTTTCGAGCTGGCTTTCAGGTAAATGACTCTGCTTGAACTTAAAGTAAATTAAATTACTTCTGACAACCTGTAGTGCTGCCTCACACGGAGTTTATGCTGCCTCAAGGTTCATGAGCCTTCACTAGAAGGGACTGTTCCACATAGTTTGGTCAAAATTAGTTTTCAGTTCAGGCACCAAGATGTGGAATTTTTTACCTCTTAGAATCTGAGAATGAAGTACTTTGAAACATGTTAAATCTAGAAAAACTGGCTGAGTGATACTGAGCTAAGCTATACATCTTATACTGACCACGGTTCAAGATTGCACTGATACTAGAGGTATATTCACATTCTCACTCTGATGGATCGTTTGATATAAATTGACTAATTAAAAAGAATGTTGTCTGTTTTGTTTGTATTAATGATGTCTTATCCTGTTTGCTTCGCTATTGGTTAACCCCATCGATGTTCTGCCTCGGCACCCTGAGACAGATCTTTGCACTCACCGTCCAATCAGGAGGTAGCAACCGCACACTACAGAACACCAATGCACCAGGTGTTCATCCCCCTTTTCACTCAGCCAGCTTGAGAACAGGCACAGTGCTCAGCGAAACATTCGTCACCCTCCAGAGTCGTTAAGATGTCCCTCTTAATAGTCCAGAATAGATTCTCATTAACTGTTTCAGCCTGTTTGCTCCCTCTGCTCTGCCCTTTGCTGGCGAGGGATGCAGCGGTGGATAGCTAACCATGGTACCGAACCACGAGGAAGATGACTGGCACGTCTATGGGCTGGGAGGCATCGTTTGCTCAGTTTGATTTTTTGCAGTATAACTACATGACATTAATTACCTGACTGGCATAAGCAATGTTTAGAAGTGCCACATTCAAAAGGAAACAGAAAACTTTTTTGTTTTCTCAGGCTTTTGATCAGTTATTGTGTCTGTGTGTGTGTGTGTGTGTGTGTGTGTGTGTGTGTGTGTTTATGCATTTGTGCGGTGTGTGTGTGTGTAATTTGTGTGGGATAGGTATTTTTTGTCTCTTGTCACTTGTGTCTCTTGCAGTGTGCACTTTATTGTAAAGCACATGGAGTTTATTGTTACTATTACTATAGTTTTATTATAGTAATTTCATGGCGACTACAGAATTACAACACAATATGGCTGTTAACAATAAACTTCTACTGGAAGTCAACTAATTGAACGATCTCCCTGACTTGAACAAAATTGCTGTCATAAAAGTTGTTAATTCGCACCTACTTTGTCACACCTGTGTTGGTAACAAATTCTGGTAACAGCTGCTATAGTGAATGTCCTTCTGAGCAGGAGAGAGGGCGTGATCCTGGTGTGCAGCTTTTTCTTGTCTTGTCCTCTACCCTTTACTATCTCCTGTCTCTCACTCTGTTCTTGTTTGGTCTTTGTTAGTTCTCTGTGTTTCTGTTAATGGTATGTGTTTCTCTTTGTTTCCAGGAGGGTGATGGGGATGCGGTCCTGTGACTCTCGATGTCTCTTCAGTGGTTCTAAAGGGGAAGTCTGCTGTATTGAACCACTGCGTGCTCCTCCGGACTTCAGAGACCATCCCATCACACACTACTCTCTGCTGGCTATGGCCTCTCTCACTAAGGTACTTACTCAGCTACGTTCATCCTCTGCTTATCCACCCAACTGTGTGTAAAGTTTCTGATGTTTTTAACTTTTGATTTTCTTTCACCAGATCCTGGTCATCGGACTAAAGCCCTCGCTGAAAGTCTGGATGACTTTTCCCTACAGCAAGGTCTGTGTTTCTACTCGTTCATCTTGTTTTGAGTGAGTGTATGTTGGCCCAGATGTATTGATACAATGACAGAGTTCAATCTGTCAGGTCATCAGCTAGTGGGAGTTCTTGAATGCACACTAAGTAGGGTTTGTAAGTTAAAGGGCTCATTTCACCCACCTTATCAAAGGCTGTGACTAGCAGTGTTGTCATGAGCCAGCAATGAAACTGATGAGTAAAATATTCTCTAAGTTCTACTGATAAGCATTTCTAAAGGTAGAGAAAAGTATAAAAAAGTCCATAGAAACTTTTCAAACCTCTCATACAGCAACACCCACTACTTCACTGTCCTTATGCTTAGTACTTTCCATCGTGATTTGGCCCATACATTTCTATTTATATTATTTAAGAGATAATTGAGGTCCTGCAGTGACATGGCCGTCAAGGGCAAAGTGCTGTATTAGAGGGCAGAAACAATTTATTAGGTCTATAAACAACACAAGCTAATTTATTATTCATTGCGAATCAGGTAATACTTTGGATTTTTTACCTGTCTCACCTGAACTGTTAAAAGCTACAGAGATACAGTCATTAAATATCTGAAATACATGTACAGTATGTGATGCCTACACTGTCCATGCTCAGTTAAACACCTGAAAATAGTAGAATGCTTCTGCATGCAATTTCAAACAATATCTACACTTAAACTTAAAATATGCAACTATCATCATCATCATTTATAACATGATCACTGCAGAGCCTTGCAAACTCTGTAGGCTCCAAGTTTAATCACAGCAGTGGTCTCTTAACTAGCCAGTTAGTATTAGCAAGTTAATTATTTGTTTTCATTGTTTTCAACCCAACAATGTAGTGGCGGTTAAATGCTGTAACGTCAACTGCACGACCACAACAGTGCCACGTAATAGCAGTGTTTTCAGCATTTGGAACAGTACCTTAAGAGGTTCATTACTGATGTGATGTGGTGCTTTGTTTTTCACCAGTCTGATCCATCCAGTGTTCCGCAGCTGGCCTGGCAGTTTGTTCCTGTTCAGAAGACGGTCAATCCCATCCTGGCTTTTTGCAAAGGAGATACAGTCCACTTTCTCCTGGTATCTGCTCAACTCCCTCTTCACTTCAGAAAATTTTCTTCAGATTTTCCCATAATGCTACTCTCTGAACGCTGATATTGTTTCAGATAATATAATAAAAAATGTTGTAGATGTAAAATAAATCTTCCACTTATACTACTTAAGACCACACTTTTATGATTGAACCAGGACCCTTCTGATTACTAGATGACTGCTCTGCCTCCTGAGCCCCCCATAGTGAGGCGTTGGTTTTCATCCACTATGATACTGTAAGATGAAACTATCTAACTAATTGTTGCATTCAACGTCCATTTTTATTCCTGATGTCCGTCAATCAGACTATCATCGGGTTGATATGGTGTGGTCTGAACCCAGCGTAACTGACATGAAGGCCCAAATTAAAGATCAATAAATCAACTTGTAAGTGTTGTTTAGAAGAGGATAGACACAGTGAAGTCAGGAGTTCTTCAACCGACTAAGTTACTTGAAATGTTTCATACATCATTTCAGACCTTGCTTCTAATATTATTGAATTATTGCACGGTCTTACATTCACCTCAGAATGCTGCACAGATTCAGATATATACAACATTGTCTTTAGCCACTTAGTTATAAGCAAGTGTTTCCCCAATACATACCTACATTAGAATTTTACTGGTCATATTTCCCAAATGTCAGACTGCTTCAACAGTGTAATCAGAGAGTAATGATCAGTGGGCATAACTGTGTCTAGTGTTTGAATGTTCTCCTTTGCTTTACTGTTTGATCAGGTTAAAAAGGAGGAGACAGGGACCATCCATGTCATCAAACAAAGACAACTCCACCTCAGCTGTGACATCATTAGCCTTAGCGTAAGTACCTAAATAAAGACACTGGACCAGTTTCAGTTCCCCTCTTTACACACTCACAGACTTTGACATGCGTTCCTTGTCCATGAGGGTTCAGGACTGTCCCACTGTATAATCTGCAAGTGTTTAAGGGTGCTTTGGTTGACTTTTCCATGACAACTAAAATTAGAAGAAAAAAAAAAATAAACAAAAAAAAAATGGTGGTGAGCGGCTGGTTGTCTTCATTTCACAACAAGCTCAATTTGCAAGGGCAGCTGCCTGGACAGCATGTCAGCATGCATAGTGCTTATGTGTAAATAAAGACACATGTTTATATTTGTTTGCTGTTGTACAAAGTGCTTCAATTGTTCTCCTGTCTCTGCAGTGGATCAACAGTCGTACACTGGTCCTGGTAGACAGCCATGAAAAGCTGCAGGTCGTGGACCGGCCCAGTCAGGAGGTTTTGGAGACTCTAGACTTAGAGCAGGTGCAACTGGTCTATAACAGCCGACATTTCAAATCGCTGGCCACTGGAGGGAATGTCTCCCAGGCTCTGGTGAGAGATTATCTGATGGCCTGTTTGATAAACTAGACCTGCAGATTTTGACAGCTCTCTCTGAAACCTGTACGTTTTCTACATTCTCTTGATTTTGGATCCAACCCTGGAATTCTCAAGAAATCTTCTGGTTTAAAAGCATTTTCATTTTATGGCCCCTTTGGAGAAATCTTTCCACGTACATTATAACAGCTAGAAAAACAGGTTTGGAATTTTTTAACTTAAACTGGACCTCTGTATGTGTCTTACGTCTGTGTTCCAGGCTTTAGTTGGAGAAAAGGCCTGCTACCAGTCAGTTTCGAGCTACGCAGGACAGATTGTCTATTTGGGCACCAAGGTACTGTGTTGTATCTGTATATTTGTTCATGTACTCTATGTATGTTTGTTCATTTGTAGTCTGTGTGTGCTCAACAGCTGTGAGCTGCCATTTCTGTTTGTGGATTCGTCTCTCCCTGCAAATAGCTCAACAGCACTCATTGGTACTCACTTGAAAACACAATGCTGACTATTGTTGCTGTGGGAAATGCAGTTAAATCACATAATGGTTGCACGTAATGCTGTTCTGGTGCTGTTGGAGAACCTTGCCAGCATGACAGTCAGTGAAATTGCACTTCTAAAACAGAATCAGGCGTATGCACATTTATGTCTTTGTGCGCACAAACAGTTTTAGTCGTGAATCTACAGAGAGAGAGAGACAGTTACATCAAGCTGCAGTTACATCATTAAAGACCTGTAAACTGTCTTTGCGCACCTAACATATTGTTGCCATTATCTTTGTCAGATAAATACAGATATGTTTGTCAGCATTTGATAATGTCTTATCAGGAATATTTATTTTTTCTTCTTTTTTTTTTCATAACTAACTTCTCCAGAGAAGCCCACATGCTTAGATTCTGTGTGAAAGTTAAAAGTGTCTCTTGTTTGAGTCTTTGGTTGGGTTTTCTTATTCTCTAACAGTGTGATATTCTGTTGTCTTGTAGTCTGCTCACATTATGGCTCTAAGGAACTGGAGAGAGGTATGTACGATATTGTTTTAATTTAGTATGAGTCAAGACCTCAGTCTGCCACTTCAGTTCCACACAAATCACCTATTATGAAGATTGGTTAAAAATAAGTGAATCTTTCAGTGTTACATTATGGTTACAATCCCAGTATTGACATACAACAAATATACTTTGCTTTAAATCTTAAAGGTCTCTGATATATCCTCAATGTGTGTGTGTGTGTATTTTTGTGTATTTATGGTGTTATGTTTGTTGTGAAACATACTGTATATCAGTAAGCCTGTTTTAAAGCAGTGATGACACAGTGAAAAATCCATGAATAGAACACTTTAATAGAAGCTAAATTTCTTCTCAAGCTCCTTTTGTACTGCAGATTATTTAATTTACATCAGCAGACCAACTGGGTCCATGTTCCTCCTGTGTTTACCTGTGTGTCCAGCGTATAGACTGCCTGCTGAAGCAGGAGCATTTTGTTGAGGCTCTCTCTCTGGCCTGGTCCTTCCATGAGGGAACTGCTAAGGCTGTGGTTGGTGGGTATAATGCACATCACACACCCAGCAGCCTGTAAATAAATCTATTCATCACAGTCACGCAGCAGGTTTTTTCCATCCAGTATCTGGTCGACTTCTGTTTACTGCCATGTCTTTGTGTTGATGAGTTCCTGGTCCCTGGATCAAAAGATGTGGTCATATGATTTGTTATGCCCTGATGAATAAAAAACACTCTCTGCCTTCCTTTTCTTACAAGAAGGTACTTTATTACAGTATGAAGTACAGTCAGAGGCTGCATATGGTCTGCTTCATAACCCTCCCCTTCCACTAGCCTAGTTGTACCCACACTGCCATGAGAACAAGGTCATAAATACCCCTTTCCCACCAAGGCAGTTTGAGGGACGGTTTGGAGCCGGGGCCTAATCTGAAAACAGTTCTTCACATTTTGACAGCAAAAGAACCGTCTCTCTGCCAGGAAAACTGGTTCCAGAGTGGCATCAACTCATAGATGGTCTAAAACCAAGAACTGCTTTGTCAGGGGCCGAGGGGCGGGATTACCGTGACCAACGTTCGGTGTGAATAAGAATCAAAACATGCAGTTTCATTGCTTAGTTAATTATTTTCTTTTTGAGTCTTTATATAGGATTCTCTGGGACTGAATACATTAAAATTACTTACGGTCCATATTTTTCATGAAATGTCTATATGTGCTTCAGCATGCATATTAATTCTGATTAATGAGAGATATTTTGAATAAGAAAATAATTTATATAAAGTCACTTGTTTGACAGAAGATAATAATGTATGATGTGTTTATTCCAGGCCTGTTTGGAGATCCAGTGAAGAGGAAGGGGGTGGTAGGTGACAAGGTGAGAACAGAAAACAACTGCCTGCTATTTTAAATCCATATACCCTGGACAGCGAACGTGGACATTCTTGTTCTTATGTTTGAACTTGTACCAATCTCTGTTTGTGCAGATGGTGGAGATGTTTTTCCAGTTTGCAGACCATGCTTTGAAGAAGTGTCCAGAACAAGGCAAGATCCAAGTGATGGAGCAACATTTCCATGTAAGTTAACATGCCTCAGAATGAGCATTACTAACAGAATACTAACAGCTGAGCGAATACAGTCGGGAGTCTAGAGAAGATACAGCACAATGACGATGGAGTGCTTCAAACAATCGAGCATTGTTAATTTAATAGTTCAGCATTTTAAAATTTTGTCAGCAGTGTCTGAACTAGTTCCTACTTTTTCCACCCCTGTAGAAACTCATAATGTAATAATTGCAGATAGTGTAATAACCTACCACATGCTGAACTAGGTTGGCCAATATCTTGTACATGTTTTTGGCTTTGGCTTTTTCTGAGGTGTATTCTGGGAAGGCCAGCCTTATTTCAGTATATAAAACTTAAACTTAAAATGCAAATAAACAAACAATCTTCAGTAATTGTACTGTGTGTTGTTTGCCTTCGTATGGCAACCCTTTACATGTAAATACATTGCAATTTGAAACATGCAGAGTCTGCATGTTTCAAATTTCAATGTTGGCATGGAATGGTGCTATATATTAAATACAGACTGGATCTTAAAGCATTAGATTTTAACTTGTTATTACAATATACAGTATGTTGAGTTATTACATTGTTTGCCACTAAACTCATATGGTAACAACTTGCATAAAATATAAAAACTTTTTAATTTTTCTATAAATATACTAATTGTATAACCTATACTGTATATATTGTATTGCAATGATTCCCAACCAGAGATACATGTACCCCAGTTGCCAGATGGGACAAAGAAAAATTGTAAAGTAGCTCTGCTAATTAGAAAAAATTGAATTAACATGAACACTACGTTTTGCAATTGAGAGTGCGTGAAAGGTAGTTGGCAGAGAAGTCCAAACAGCTAAAAGTAATGCATTAATGGTTGAAATAGTTAGTAAAAGTAATGAATAGGATGTACATTAATCAACATTCAGATGAATGTAAATGCACCCGTAATAAACACTCTGGCTAAATGCAGTTTTTCTTGGTGGGATTGTGCAGCCCACCCCAGCTCAGGCAGTAGGTGATGTGGGAGAGAACCGTTGAGTGGAAAGATAAGGATAGGAAGGAACTTTATTTATATTGTATTCTGAGGCAACTTGTAGTTTCTCTCCTGCTCTACATCTACATGGAGAGAAACATACACTGTAACACAAACTGTTTATACAGTCTATGGTTAAGATGCTTTCTTTATTTTTTCTCTCTAATTTGCTGACGTGATGCATGATTTGTTGAAGAACATTATAAGTCTCCCTCTCTCTCTCTGTGGTGTGTTCAGGATGTGGTTCCAGTCCTGGTGGATTACTGCCTGCTGCTACAGAGGGCGTAAGTATATATGCATGCATAGGTACATAAATGCTTTTAGAACACAGCTGATTCGCTGTATATGTTATAGCCTAGTATGAATGGTTAATGTATTAACTGTGTGTGTGTGTGTGTGTGTGTGTGTGTGTGTGTAGCGACCTGCTGTTCAACCAGCTGTATGCTCGGCTGGTGGAGAACACAGTTGCTAAGGGAGTCTTTCTGGAGTCACTGGAATCATACATTGTTGCAGACCGCCTCGGTCACCTCACCACACCCATCATGAGGGACCTCCTGGCTCATTACCATGGCAATGGTATGATGGACAGCCTGGAGAGATGCATTGTCCATCTGGATGTCACAAGCCTGGACATACAGCAGGTGTGTGTGTGTGTGTTTGTGTGTGTGCGTGTGTGTGTTTACAGTAAGGACTGTATGGTGAGTAAATTATCTTTTCCACTGTGAGTAAATTATCTTTTCCACTTGTCACTAAAGGTCCTTTGTGTTTGCGTGTGTGTATTTGAAGGTGGTTCAAGTGTGTTGGGAGAACCAACTCTATGATGCAATGATCTATGTTTTCAACAGCGGCATGAATGACTACATAACACCTATGGAGGTAAGTCCTCCACCAAAAGGTGGTTTCATCACTTTCATCATGACCAACTCAATTAGGCCAAATGATGTGTCAATGGGATGGCTTTAATTTCAGTTGGACCTACAGGAAGTGGCAATATGTAAGCAAAGCAAAAACTAAATTACCTTTTAGGCCTTCTCTCGCTGAGATATGCTGTTTGAGGCTCTTAGTTTAGGTTCAGGTATATCATTTCCTACAAAAAAGTCTGTGAAGCAAAGCTCCAGACTAAAAGCTTCAAAACCTAATGAGTTGAAAGCATGTGGTTTAATCTGAGTTTCCACTTTTGTCTTGCATGCCTCATGAAGCATTTTGTTTGTGCTTTTCTTGCTGGCATAAGGTGTTATACTGTAAGACATCACTCTAAGTTTTAGTCTTAATTTCTTGTGAAAAAATTCCCAAGTCAACATTTTACCCTAGAAAGCTTCACATAGTAACACATTAAACAACTAACATGGTTGACCATTTGACCTTTTTGGGCTTTGTACCTGTTTGTTGCCTTTAGGTTCAACAATATTTCCTACCAAATGCTCAGTGGTGAATGGTCAAGTTCACCTAACTCAACCTTAAATGTCAGCGGTTGGTGTTGATAAAGAATACTGTGGTAAATGTATACTAATACAACTGGAAAGAGTGCAGGTGGTAGCCTGTAGTGGATTCAAGTTCAACCACAGCTCCCCGTCTGCTTTTTGATAGTTGATATAAAATATTCACATATTGTGTTCACATGATAATTAACATTGTCTTGTTTTTAGTCATACGTTTTTGAACATATTAATGTAATGTCTGTAATAAAGCCTTCTAACAGGAACTGTACATCAGATCCTCACCAATGATTGATAACATACCTCTCTATGTTGTCTACTTTGTTTATATTTCAGAAACTCTTTGCAGTGATTGGCCCACCAATTAGAGAGGGTAAGAGCCTAACAGGTGAGGCACACCCCCCCCCCCACACACACACACAGTTCATAGCACCAACTATTTTAAGCATCTTAATAGTACAGAAAGTTTGAAAAGCATACTTAAGTCTTTAACTGCTCTTTTTTCTTCTTGGACAGATGAAGAAGTGGTGATGGGAAACAAACTTCTGGTATACATAAGGTAAATTCACACAGACATCAGTTTATACCTCCATCTGTTAATCTGTGCAGCTAGCATACAGTATGAGCAAAAATGTGGTATCTGCCAATAGCTGCTACTACTGGTTCACAAACATTGCATGTGATTATGAGGTTTGAATTCTTCTAGATACTAAGACAAATGCTCAATATGTATCTGTGGCTTTAAATGAGGCCAAATATATAAAAACCCAACACACTTTAAACTGTGCAAGAGACACCTGGAAGTGTCATCACATTCATGCAGTTACGCTTTATGGCATCTCTGTTCCCCATAAAAGACTTCATGTCTCTCTCCATATTATTTAACAGATCAGTAGGTAGTAAAGAACTTTACCTAAATCGATTCCTAGTGTAGTATATTCTAGTAAAGTAATAAAGTATAGTGTCCATTCATGTCTGTATATCATTCATGAAGAAGAACAGTCAACAGTCAAATGGCTCTCATTAAATATTATTTTTATTGGTTACTCCACTGCTGTGGTGACGTCAGTGACATGTTCACAGCTTGTTTCCTTCTTAGAATGCTGAAAACATTTTGTCCCCCCATCTACCAATGTATTTAATTTATCTGTCATTAACATTTTATTTTCTTAATAATAATAATTTACTTTATGTAATTAAAGTAAAAAAATCCTAACCACATCCTAACCGCGCGCGGATGCATGTGTAGCTGCTGTCTTGCAGGAAGGGCATATCCACTAGGAGACATCCCTGAGGACCTTGTGATTCAAGTCAAGAACCAAGTATGTAGATACGCTGCGTGTGTGTGTGCGTGTGTGTGTGTGTCTGTGTGCGTGTGCGTGTGTGTGTTCTTTCCTGTACTTATATTCCTGCGAGGGTTTGCAGTATATACTGGGATAGTTCGCCAAAGTGATTCCATTGTAATGGTTCTGTTTGGATTAGTATAATGGATAAAGCTGCAGAGGTTTGTTGTGTTACAGAGGGCAGCGTGGTAGTGGGCAAGATTGAGGCTTTCTGTATTAGCTCTCTCTTAGCTCTAATGAATCATTAAAAGATACTGAAAACAGGGCTATATGTCTGTGGTTTGTTCCTGCGTGGACATGATGAATCCAAACTAAAGAATAATATCTCAAGTAGTAGCAGGGCAGTGCTGCATTGAGGGAAAGATGGACTCTACTGGATCAGTGTTTTTGCCAAAAGTTCCTTAGTGAACAAATCTGGTATCGACAGGACAGGAGTGAACTACTATAAAAACTGTTTCCTAGTTACTGTTGTTATAAAATTGTAACAATACAATTTATGTATTTAATGCTGTGTGTGTGTGTGTGTGTGTGTGTGTGTGTGTGTGTGTGTGTGTGTGTGTGTGTGTTTTTGTGTCAGGTGTTTGAGTTCCTTATCCGTCTCCATTCAGCCGAATCGTCAGAGGAGGAGGAGGTTTTTCCGTTTATTCGGACACTCCTCCACTTTGACACCCGGGAGTTCCTCAATGTCCTCGCCATGGTGAGATTTGTTCGTATCATTTTGGCTCTTGTCATGCTGATAAATGTGTGTAGCATGTTGAAAGACTGGATGACTGTATCTTGACTGTAGGCCAATCATCCAAATCAGTCCTGTTTAACATTCCTCTGCAACTGGGGAGATACAGTACGACACAGGGGCATAGTGAAGGCTATATCAAATCTCTTCCATCCATCCAGTTTCTTCCACTTACAGGGCTGGGTTGTGGTGGCAGCAGGCTAAGCAGGGTATTCCAGATGTCCCTTTTCCCAGAAATGTTTTCCAGCTCCTCCTTTAGGATCCTGATCCAGTCCCAGGCCAGATTAGATATACCCCGGGGTAGACCCAGAACACGCTATTTGCAAAACAGTGGAACTAAAAAGTTTGGGAACTAATGCCTTTATCCATGTTTAGATGCATGTGGGTTAAACAGTAGAGGGCTTTGAATAATCTTTACAAGTTTACTGTTTTGGTCTCACCGCTCTCATAGTGTAATTTTCGGCCGCAGCAGGCAGCTGTTCTCAACTGAACAGCTCTAAAAGCCCACTGTATGCTCACTGTGTAAATACTGTAGGCAGCTGTTTGCTCCACTGCTGTGGTGACGTCAGTGACATGTTCACAGCTTGTTTCCTTCTTAGAAAATTGAAATGTCACCTTTAAAAAGAGAGATGTGCTGTCATAGTTTTTTCCTGCAATTTAAGAGTTGGTTCTTACTTCATTCTAGACATTTGAAGACTTTAAGAATGACAAGCAGGCCCTTGAGTACCAGCAGAGGATAGTGGACATCTTACTTCAGGTAAAATCACAACAATCATTCCATGTGCTGTTTGTGTTTGTGTTGTGTTGTTGATAGTGAAGATAGCATGGAGCATACAGAGAGGCTCAGTAATCTTGTCTTTTGTCCTTTTCTGAAACAAAGTGACAGAAACAAACCTGGTTGTTGCTCTCTGTCACAGCAAATCAGACAAACTGTCACTACACACAAAATACAGTAACCTGGTCTGGAGTATTAAAGATATTGTTTATAAATGACACAATATACCGGTATTTTTCAAACCTAACATACAGTGAGACCGCATTTAGGTCACCTGGAGGACTGCATGTAAACACAGTGGCAGAAAGATGCAATTAATATCATCAACTACCATTACAAGTTTTTATATTGTCTGTATCTTTTTCTTTTCTTGTCTTTCTGGTTACCTAGGTGATGGTGGACAACCCAGACTTTACTCCTTCCCAGGTGGGCGGGCTCTTCACCTTTTTGGCTCGTCAGTTGGCCAAGCCAGACAACACGCTTTTTGTGAACAGGAAGCTCTTTGATCAGGTAACCAATCAGATAGTAGAGTATTTCATTAGAGATCATATTATCCTGATAGCTAATGGTGCCGGGTACTGTATGGGTGCACAAAGAAAATTAATAACGAAACAATGCAGTTATGTGTGCTGATTTTGGGGGCAAACGCATCCCCTTACTGTTCACCTGCATTTTCTCCTGTTCAAACCATCTCTTCCAGCATACACAAGCAGAAAGAGCATTTTTTGTTTTTGGTTGGTGGTACACACACACAGACCTCTCTGCAAAAAGGCCTCTTTTTAAAAAAAAAAACCTAGCGCATGAATGCATATAACCGTTTTAATGCCTTTAACCCTTTCAGGGTTTGATTTTTTTCCAGGTTTTTACTTTAGTTACTTATGACGCTGAATGTCTGTGAGGATTCTCACCATACACCAGGGTCTTTAATTTCACTGTCTTGGTCACTGGAAGGTTTGTTCCTCTCCGTTGTTTTACAACCACACTTGGAAGATCATAAAATTGATTATTTGATAAAAGTGGCTATGGTCGCTAATGGTTATGGGTTGGTACATAAATATTTCAGGACAGTAACAAGTCGAAGGAGAAAACACACCCACCAGGACCTCATCCTGCACCTGGACCAGAGGTTGAGATGGAGAAGCTTAGTGTTTATTGTAAGTAGGAGGACCTGTAAAGTCACAGTGTAAAAAGTTGCTTTCCAAAGGGAAGGAGAAAGCTCAGGTTAAACGAGTGGCACTAGTGTCTGTTCTCTACTCACTAGGTCATGGTAATGCTCTCAAATGTGGTTCCATCTCAGATATACTAGAAAAGACTCTTAAAGCTCAGGGTCCTGCAGAGTTTAAAGACTTGATACGTGGTGGCTGGGTATCCCCGGATAGGGAGAAGGAGTATTCTCTAATAATTGTATGAGATACACGTGAAGCTGTCCTTGTGTATTACCAGACCCCAAATTTGAAACTCTTCAAACCTAAACTTTTCATGTGATTGTGCCACCTGTACTGACCGACTCCACCCATCAACAGATCCATTCAACAGATCTATTCAAAACGCAAAGTCAACATTGGAGATACCAGGCAGTGTCTTTAATGAACAGAAACACTACAGTATTGCTAGCTACCAGCTCACAGGAGGACAGCACAGCTGCTTTTACCATAGCCAGATGATGCCTTTTCATGCAAGGCAGAGTACACATCATGAGCCTGTCCAATGTAACTGTTAAGCCACCTTCTCAAAAAAAAGAAAATGCCTTCCTTAGAAAACATTTTTTCCTCACGGTCAAATCTGGCCAACTTCTCTCGATCTAGATTTAGTTCAGCCAACTCTGTCTGAGCAGAAACTTCAACTCCACTGCGGTTAAACTCACTGGCCTTAGCAATATCAGCTATGCCAGCCTTCTTGCATTCTACTTTCAGATCATCTTTCTTAAACATGTTCTTAAATATCAAAATATATATCCAGATAAAACCAAGGAATGCAACCTTTTTATTGACTTATATAGTCACTAGACAGCATTAATAGAAACACTTTTATCTTACTGCAGATATAGCCCTAACTTACCTGATGTAATAATTTCAAATAACTTACTAACCACATTATATACTGGCAGGAAATGTAGTGCATCAATTCAACTTCGTCTATGTTTTCAAATATATAATGGATATACATGTATTTGGCTGCTGCATTTTAATGTATGAATGAAGCTTAATCAAACCCTACCTGCTAAATACATCCAGTAGAATTTTATTAATCTCAGCAAGATGGTCTCAAAATGCTGTTTTGTTGACAGTCAGTCATCATTCTGTACTTAATGCCACCTCCAAACTGGCACATTTGTCATGGTTAGAGATTGTCCTGATGTTTAAAGGTGTTGATTGGCTTGTCATGGCTTGCTGACTCACACCTGTCCAGGTACCAATGAAGCTAGTTTAAAATAGTCATGGTACCAGAGGTATTGCATTTCACAGTGTTGTATTTTAAATGCATCAAAATAAACTACATTGAAATGACATTGCTTAATAGACTTCAAGCCTGAAGCCCATACAGTATACAATAAACAGAAAGTGAATAAATTACATGGTGACAACTTAAAAAGACATCTGCACAGATATAGAGGTGAGGTCAACCTCTGTTTGTTTTAAATGTCTTTGTCAATGGTTAAATGATGGAATCCTTATTTTAACATCTCTTCTTGAAGACAAAATATGTCTGGACTCCTTTATCTCTGCCTCTCCCTTGTTTTGTTACATCAGCACATCCCATTAAGTAGTATTTAGGAGAATAGCTAACCTCCATCTTTGCTCTTACTGTCTTTCAGGTTCTGGAGTTCCTGTGTTGCCCAGACGATGACTCCAGACACACTGAGAGGCAGCAGGTTGGGTTTTATATACTGTATATATATTGTCTACATGTCTGCAGTCTGTGATTTGCTCAATGATTTCATCATGCCATGTCACTGGTCTTGACTGGTTTGTAGGTTCTGCTGGAGCTGCTGCAGGTCGGGGGTGTGGTCCAGTTTAATGAAGGAAGGCTGTTGGCTTTGGCAGAGAAGGCTAAGTTGTGAGTAGCTGACCAAAGCCTGGAAGCAAAGACATTTGTTTGGAACAATTGTAATTGTAGTAGCCATAAAACCGAAACAATATGTGAAAAGAGGCTCAAAAGCTCCGTATGTCTGAGGGGAAGGGCAGAGTTGGTGATAATTCCCTCGTTTGTCACTACGAGTGGCATCTTTCACATTGCCTTACATATTTATGTATAGAATACAATATTATTATTGTTATTACATATTCAATCACATGTCTTTGTGCCTCCCTGTCTTGCCCTCCAGCTACCAAATCTGTGAATTTCTTTATGAGAGGGAACATCTGTATGACAGGATCATTGACTGCTACTTGAGAGACCCTCTAAGAAAGGTAACATTAGTTTCAGATTTATCAAACTACGCATGTATTCGACTTATGTGTGCATTTGTGTGTATGTTTATTTGTGTGTGATTTTTGTTAGTAGGTTATGATTGGCGGGTTCACCAAAAAAAAGCTAAACACCTGGTGAAATTTGGTTCCATCTCAGCCTCAGCGAAAAAGCCTGGCTGTGTGCCAGAGACTGTTTTGTTTACCTTTGAGTGTTGTAGAAGACCTCTGTAAATATTTGAGTCTTGTAGACAACTGTAATGTAATTTGTGGATTCAAATAAAGCCTTTAAAGTGTGTGTGTGTGTGTGTGTGTGTGTGTGTGTGTTTGTGTGTGTGTGTTTGTGTGTGTGTCAGGGGGAAATATTCAGCTACATCCACAATCTGCTGTCCATGCCCGGCTACAGCCCTGACGAGAAACAAAAAGTCAAGGACAAAGTACTGCAACACATAAAGGTCAGTACATAAACAGACAGATACACACGGCTATCCCTTCATTTCTGGCTGGGTCACGGTCCTCCAGAGCCTCTGAGGTACTCGAAGGCTAGATCAGCTATGCAGTCAAGCCTTTTCGGGATCCAGGAGGCATCCGTATCAGATGCCTGAACCTACATACTACTAGGAGTGAATAAGAAAATATGTTGTTTTTTGTTGTTATCATTTGTGTGAACCAGCCCTTTAACATCAGCATATTTTTAAGAGGGAAACCTGCATGTGGTTGTGTTTGCATTAGCATATGACC
Organism: Lateolabrax maculatus; assembly: GCA_031216445.1. Lineage (NCBI taxonomy): Eukaryota > Metazoa > Chordata > Actinopteri > Acropomatiformes > Lateolabracidae > Lateolabrax > Lateolabrax maculatus. The sequence continues at coordinate 27,739,458 of CM062209.1, forward strand.
TATTACCTTCAACATATTTTCACAGGAGCTGGTGACCCTTGACCCAAGCAAGTCAGCTGACTTAGTGGTGTTTCACTTTGTTGAAGAGGTGCAGCAAATTGTCTCTGAGCTTCAGGTAAGCTCAAAACTAATAATGATGTATTATAAGCAATGCAATGTGTTAGCAGAGATTTGTTAGCAGAGCTCCATTAGCATTGCTATCCTTCTATAAACAGGTCTAATCAACCAGATATGTTGATTATATTTGGTCAGTTTTAAATACCATAGGGCAGGATAGTACAAACACAAACACAAACTGCAAACGACAAGCTCGTCTTGTGGTTTGTGATTAGCACATAGATGGACTCAAAGACTGGAGAAGCCTAAGGATGTCAGTCACTGTGAATCAAACATTTGAAAACATGTTGCTGCCATCCACCAAGACTCAAAGAAAAAAAATAGCCAGGTGCAGCAGAGTAAATTACCTGCTCTGCAAAACTAGGAAAGGTTAGCCTACTAGTTTTGAATTTGTACATGTGAACAAAGAGAAGTGCTAGCTCCACCTGAAAGCCTAAAGTCAGGGAACAAAATTCCCCAGTGAATAGTAACCACTGCAGATTACATGAAAGATTAGAACATGATTGGCTGCAGCCTTGCTCTGCAGGATGGACACTGATATCCCCTGCTAATTTAAGGTAGGTATACATTACGTCCCCTGCCCAGAGGTGGCTACCGTATATGCTGAATACCTGCATAAACACACCACCACTATTTGCACATTGTAGGCTGCAATAGTCACAACAGAACACTATTACAGCCTGGTTGGACTTGTTGATGTTACCCACTGAATACAGCAATACACTCTCAGACACTCACTCACTTACTTGCTCTCTCTCTCTCTCTCTCTCTCTCTCTCTCTCTCTCTCTCTCTCTCTGTAGGATGATCAGCTACTTTTCAAGTTCCTCAGCTGTCTTCTGGAGCCACGGTACGGTGTACATCCTGTTCTAATGATAACTCTGCTACCTCACTCCTGCATTTCTTCTAAATTTGCCTCCTCTCCTTCCTCTTTATAGCCTCCTTTTCTGCCTTCTCACCTCTCATCTGTTCTGTGATTCAGGGAAGGCCATCATTCAGGGATCATCCTGCCAGTGGAACATGACCTCCATGAGCTTCTGCTGGACTTGCTGAGCCGCTTTGCCCCCAGGCAGCTCCTGAGCTTCCTCCAGACCTCCCAGCACTACAGACTGGAGGAGGCCATACAAGTACTATCTACTTTACTTTGACTATGTGCATTGCATGTGTTTGTGTAGGAGATGAGATGTATTAGTGATCAGACCATATTGTGCTTTATTCTCCACAGTTATTCTCCACAGCAGTCCTGCTGATTAATATAACATATCTGCTGTTGCCTTCATTAAATATATTAGATATAATCAATAACAAGTTTTACATTTAGGCCAATGGACTTGAGTGGTGAAGAGGTTCATGTAACAGTAGCTGAGATGGTAGAGATGGCAAGAACTTTCAGTTAGCTCCACCTTTTCTGTCTCCTTACTGCCGGCTTTGTGGATACCGCTGTTGCTCTTTCTGCCTACACGTAGTGCCTAGAAAATAATGGCCACAGGCAGCACAGTGAAAGCAGCATGTCAGTAGCAAAGCAGCCACAGCTTCAGTTCTCCGTCAGTGTCTACACAGGCCGCCAAATGGATTATTTTATTCACACATTACATGTGTAACACAATGTCTCCACAGCCTGCTTAGCGTTTCAGTCCTCCGTTAGTGTCTACCCAGGATGGGGACAGCTGAAATGTGTCCTGTGTAGACGAGCCTTAACTGCAGCTCGAAGTATAGTTTTAGGCTACAGTTTTAGTCTGTCTTCTTCAGTTTTATTGTGTTTTTTTTTTTTTTCAAAAAAAAAACAGTGGACAAAAAGAAACTTAGGCAGGGCAAGGAGAAGATGGTTAATGTTTGAAAATGCCAACCGGTTTCAACTCAGAGTCTTTGTCTTGGCTAAGGTAATAAAAACAGATTGATTACACTTGGTATCTCATAGGAAGCAAGCACTGTAGCACATATAATGTAGTGACCGACCGATACAAAGAAAACAAGTAAAACAATGGCATCAAGTATTGTGTACTGGTGATACAGTACAAGATGGGACTATTTTACTGTTTTAATTATAAGTCTGAAAGCATGTGCTTCTCTCTGTCTTTCTTTCCATATCTTTTTCTAGATAACAGAGAAGTACCACCACAATGAGGCTACAGCCTATCTACTGGAGAAGAAAGGAGACATTCAGGGAGCTTTTGCTGTCTTGTTAGAGGTAGCTACAGGGATTAATAATTTATTAGATTAATGAATTAACTAAATATTCATAATTTACCAATGTGGCACATAAATACAGGGGTCTAAAGTAGTAGTGACTGTCATATCTGTCTTACTGATATCCACACATATTGGTGTACAGTTTGGTGTCATTTTCAGTATATAAATTCATATAAAATGGAAATACTCAAGTACAGTACCAGTACCACAAAGTCTACTTAAAAACATTAGGTAAATGTACTTACTTTCCACCACTGCTGTTTTCTGTAGTTGTTATTGTCACAAACTTTCTAATCTCTCTGAAGACTTTGAAGGAAAAACTAAGTCTCCTCACTGCTGAGAGTGGAGGAGGAGTTGAAGAGAGAGATGGAGGACAGGATGAAGAGGACAGAGGCAGTGAAGCAATGCTGACAAGAGTAAAGGATTCACTCAATGACATAATTGTCTTGTGTCATCAAAGCTCCCAGAACCTGTACCAGCAACAAAGAGAGGTATTGTGTGTGGGTGTGTGGGTGTGTGGGTGTGTGTTTGTGGTGTCTGCTCATTCATTGTATTTCTGCTTTCTTTCACAGGTCCTGTGGTTTCCACTTCTGGAGACCATGATGGCTTCTCAAAAACTAGTGAAGGGGCTCAATTCCAAACACACCTTTGAGGGTAAACACACACCCAAACACGATTGTTTGTATTACTACACATGCACATAACAGTTGAAGAGTAAGAAGGCGGCTATGGACACTTATAGGTGCAGGTCTGCACTCAATATTTTTTCATTTAATTAACTCTGCCCAAAATCCATGAATCCAGTATTAAGTGTGGCCATATTCTGTCTGTATGATCATGTATGATATGATCATGCTTTATGTAGCTATTGAGCACTTTTGTTTATTACTTCTTCGCCATCTAAAACAGGATGACAAGCCTTAGTTCTGTTGAGAATCTAATCATGACAGTGATTACGATGCTGATAGTGCTGTTGAATAAGATATCAATAATTTTTATGTTTCAGTCCTGAAGGAGCTGACGATGAAGGTCCTCAACTGTATGAGCAGCTTTATTTCTCTTCCTGCCATCATCCAGCGAATACTTCAGGTGTGTTTTTGTGCAGCCTTTCTTAATCTTCCTTACTTTAAAATGATTCTACTGAGTATCAAATAGTCACTGTGGACCTGCTTCACAAGGAACTGCAGCTTATGATTTTTTCCCCTCCCTGTTAAAAAATTAACATTCTGTCCACAGAACATTTGTTTTACAAAATATGTCTGTCCACACGAGAATACATTCAACATTCAAAACAATGGCTTAAAGCGTATTAAAATATTGCAGAAAATACATTTGCTAAGGGGAAGTAGCAGATTTACACTCGACTCCAGCTATCATAAAGAATCCGTATTCATACTAGCTTACCGTAATACTGCATACACACACACAACCTAATCAAATTCTTTATTAAATATAAATAACATTGAAATATTTTAAGGCTATATCGCAATACATCATATATCTCAATTTCCTCTAAAGCAGTCCGTCCCTCTGTGCGTGTGCATGTGCGTGTGTGTGTGTGTGTGTGTGTGTGCGTGTGTGTGCGTGTGTGTGTGTGTGTGTGTGTGTGTGTGTGTGTGTGTGTGTGTGTTTGTTTGTACTGTATATTGTGTACTGATTACATGTGATGCTGTCTGCATGCTTGTGTTTGTCAGGACCCAGTCTATGGGAAAGGAAAGCTTGCAGAAATCCAAGGTCTCATTCTGGGTATGCTGGACACGTTTAACTATGAACAGGTAAATAAATGATTAGTGTCAAACTGTATGCTATCATTATTGAACTGCAGTCGGGTAAGAAAAATAATTGAAATAGAAATCTTTATTTGGCATTGGATGGCATGCAACTGTACACACAGAATTTGTTTTTACACCCTACGTACAGGCCCCCCCAATTCACACATACATATAGGGGTCCCATAACATGCGTGGTGAGGGTGCTGCCATTTGTCAGCGCGCCCAGGAGCGGATTGGGGAGGGGGGCCACCAATCCACACTCCGTGTTTTTGTCTGGGCTGGGACTTGAACTGGTGACCCTCCGGCTCCCAACCCAAGTCCCCTAACCACTGAGCCACTGTCTGCCCTGCCGCCCCATGTCTTTGGATACACTTCAAACATGTAATTTACGAAAGAATCACCCAAATGTGTCGACAAGCAGAACGAGACAAAATCAGACAGGTAGGCGAGTCATTCTCCCCAGGCAGCCTCAGATTTAGACTGCGCCAAAGCAATAACTGATGCTACAGGAGTGTTTATCACTGCGGATATGCACCATACTCAGCCGTAGAGTATACATGATTTAAGCATATGGTCAAAGTGCTTGAGTTCCGGTGCGCCCCGGTAGCTCGCTGGGTAGAGTACATACCATTAAGGCTGAGTCCCTGTTGCAGCAGTTGGAGTCTGAGGCCCTTTGCTGCCTGTCTCCTCTCCTCTCTCTCTCCCTGACTTTCCACCCATCTGTTGCTATCAATAAAGCTGCAAAAGTCCCCCCAAAAATCTGTAAAGTGCTTGAGTCCTTCTACAGTGTGCCTTCACGTGTGCAATTCAGTCAGCCCGTTGTGCTGCCTTGTATAAACGAGCTGAAGCTGCAGTTCAGGAATTATCGACCAGTCAGAGGATGCTTACAATAGAGCATTACTGACATTTGTGTTTATTGCATGCGTTATTATTTCTGATTGACAATATGCCAGTATTTGAGTGCCTTACTAACTGACTTACTAACTAACTGTTATAGTCAGAATTGCTGTAGCGAAACCAAGGTACAAACCGAACTGTGAGCCTGTTGCGGGGAGAGAAGAGTGAATTATTCGCCCCCTGGTGCTCCTTCCCGCTGTCAGAGAGGGAGAGCTGCAGAACGGACAGTCTCCTGCTGTTTATTCAGCTGATTCAGTCATCCGCTCTTTCTCCCCGCAGCAAGCTCACTGCCGCCCTGTCCCGATGTGACCCACATATGGATCACTGCATACTTCATACAGTATATCCTATGTCATACAGAATTCATGTTTTTTTATCAGGGAGGCAAAACACGGCTGTTCATCAAAAATTCCAAATCCTCGATTACATGTGTGAGGAATATATTTGTAATTGACATGGTAAGAAAGTACAGACTGGCCTTTAAGAATGCTGACTTTTCTCTTTTAGACTTTACTTGAAACAACTACCAGTCTGTTGAACCATGACCTCCACTGGTCCCTGGCTCACTTGCGTGCTGCTGTCACAAGGGGACTCCACCCACGACAGGACTACTGTAACATCTGTCTCCAGCAGTACAAGAGGAGGCAGGACTCAGCTGAGGAGATCATTGTGTTCAGGTAACAGAAATTGTTTTTATCAGCAAGGCACCGTTCAGTACAGCATTGAGAGGTGCTGACGTGTGTGTGTGTGTGTGTGTGTGTGTGTGTGTGTGTGTGTGGGTGTGTGTGTGTGTGTTTTCAGCTGTGGTCACCTGTACCACTTCCAGTGCCTGCAGCAGAAGGACTGTGGGTGGGGTTTTGCTTCAGAGCTGCAACAGCGGTGGAGCTGCTACAAGTGTTCCTCCAGCCAAGGAGGAAGGGGTGGGCCTTCCATCGAACCAAAGAGAGGCCGCAGCACGTCCCTGGCACAGGTGTGTGTGTGTGTGTGTGTGTGTGTGTTTGTGCTTGCAAAAAAAAAAAGATCTGGAGAGACACGAGGGAATATATATGCTTTCAAGAAACAGCCTTCACCGGCAAGTCTCAACACAAACCGTCTTGTGACTAGACACCAGGATTTAAGGATAACTGACCTTGTTTTTCTTTTTTTTTTTTTTTACAATATAAGGACTGACCAGTGTTTTGGAAATTTAAAAGGTGAAGAGAGGAGTCGATGCGTTTGACCTGACTCATCATGTTTATTCGGTATTTCCAAAGCTGGATGCATCTGTTGGCCATTTTCCAGTAGCCTGGCTAACTAGGCTAATACTATTTATGTGAGAAGGTCATCAGAGCCGTTGGAGAAGCTTGGTAGCACTAGTGCTAGCTCAGTTAGTCATGTGGGTCACATGACCCATGTCTTGCACATCATAGCGGGCCCTCAGGTCCCCTGAAGTGATGCTGCTGTATTGGCTCTTTGCAGAGGAAGAGCGTGTTCTTACCTCTTCTTTACAGGCAGCTTGAGATAGCAGGAAGAGGCAGAGTTAGTCAGTATCTGCAACGGCTGTAAATGGCCTGTGGTAACGTGTGACAGCAGATTCTATTTGCAAGTTGGATTTGTTCTTACTACAGTACTGCTTTTAATGCTTCCAAGACCAATCCTGACAGAGCCCTCTCCTCTTGTCTCTCTCTCAGACTCGTGTGACATCAGTACATCATGATTCAGCAGCAGAGGCTCACAGAAAGAAGGTAAGATGTCATAGTTACATCTACACCACAGTCAAGACGGCTGGTTGGCCGCCATCTTTGGCTGTGCTGGAGATTATTATGCTGAAATGTGTTTATTTTTTTCTGTCTGACGTTTATTACATTGAAGTTATTACATTCTGGCTCTTATTTCCAGGAAGCGATCATTTTGAAATCATGGAAATACCAGTACATCATTTGTACTGGTGCCATGAAACGTTCTATGCAAGTCTTATGTAGGCCCCAAGTTTTAATAGAGAAGAATCGACCTTTTAATTTTCACTCAATTGCTCTGCCACAGTGCATAAAGTTTGATAGCCACATTTTAATCTGGTTATAGTCGGTCCAACATGGCTCTGCCCAGAACCAGATATGAGCCTAATCAAACTATATTCCATGCTGTGCTGCTGTGTTGTTCCAATGATTTTGTCCTGAGGCACAAAGAACCCCTACTGCCATCAATATGTGTTTCAGTTCTGTACAGATTACTTAGTTTGAGGGAGCTACCAGCCACCGCATCTGCATGTGCTACCATCACCGTGGATCATACTGCATTAGTTGTACTCTGTATGCAATGTCACAAATTACAAATATTTATACTTTAACTACATTTCTTCCTGTTCTTCAGTTTTTTGTTGAGGCGACATTGGACCTTCAGCAGGAACAGTCATGGGATCAGCTCCGCTGTTTATACCGAGGACCATCCAGGGTAGTGACACTGTGTCTGTCTATGGCAGCTAAAAACCTCTCTGGCTATTTATGTGTCAAGTAATGTCAACAAACACATCACATTTTATTTACTGAATAAAAACATTTTCTATTCTGAGTAAGTAAGTTCTGGGTAACTGAGTAAATGTGGATCGAGTATTCAAGATAAAATTGTAATATATATATATACAAGATATACACAAGATTCAAGTTCAAAATTTAAAAGAAGAAAACATAAGAAACACTTGTAGCAGGGTATGGTTCCTGATGGCTTGCAATATAAATAATTATAATATTAAGTTAATAATAGATTTTTAATGGTTGGGGGTCAGTTTCTTCCTTATTCACAAACTCAAAAGATTTTCAAAGTGGATGATTCCACTTCTCTAATAGTATTTTCGCTCTCTTCTTTCTTCCAGTTGTCCATCCTTTCAGAACTCTCCCACTGCCACAGCAATGAGAAGACGGGGCCGTTAATCCCGGCCCAAGGAACAGAGAACTTCCAGCTGAAACTCTCTCCTCCACCTCTGTTGGAAGAGTAGCACCACAACTGGTTGAGGAGGACTTTTCCATCATTTACGTAGACTTGAGTGAAGTGGGATTGATTAAAGACAAGACTTTTTGCTTTCTACTGATCTTA